>CM053585.1:535266269-535307701 GCA_028646515.1 Pseudochirops corinnae
GCACACACACACGCACACACGCACACGCACACGCACGCACACACGCGCACACACACACGCACACACACACGCACACACACACACGCACACACACGCACGTACACACACACACACGGACACACACGCACACACACACGCACGCACACACGCGCACACACACACGCACACACGCACACGCACACACACACGCACGCACGCACACACGCACACGCACACACACACGCACGCACACACGCGCACACACACACGCACACACACACGCACACACACACGCACACTAATGGGTGCCATTTATTCCTGAACAATAATCTCTTCCATAAAGGAAGTTTCTCTTTTTAAACCGAGAGCCATTTTGATAGTGAACCCTTTTGAGAGTGGGAATAATGTTTCAGGTCAGGTAACGATGGTGCTCCTCCTTGTATACAGCCGTTGCTGGGAGCACTTGTGCTTGGGTAAAGAAAAACCCAAAGGAGAATGAATGGCTCTGAAGAGGACAGTAAGAGGCAGGCGTAGTGAACCTGCTGTTCTCTTCTCCTCTCTCCAGGAGTTGGGGAACCCTGTTCATTTGCCCAGCTGAATACGAAGTTGTATTATCCTCTCCCATTAATATTGTTTCTTTTCATCCCATTCATTAAGCTCTCTCTCTCTCCCCCTCCTTCCTTCCCCTCCCTCTCATTCTCTTCTCTTCTCTCTCTCTCTGTCTCTCATCTCTCTCTTTCCTCCTTCTCTCTCCCCTTATCCCTCAGGGAGCTTCATCCCAAAGAAGCCCACTGTGTGTACTAATTAGCTATCAGCAAAGATGGCTTGGGAATTGAACACTAAAAAGTTTCCATTTCAATCCTCCTTCCATATCCCCCTCCCTCTGGAGTCCAAGCTCTTGGTTACTTGTGCCTCTGCTTTGGCTGAAACTCTGTGCCCAGAGCCAGATGAGCTGTGGGTATCAACAGAGGCCCTGAGGCAGCTGGGTTGCCTCATGGCTAGAGAACTAGGTTTGGAGTCAGAAAGATCTGACTCAGGATTCTGGTTCAGATATTTACCAGCATGTGTAGAATGTGGGCTTTCTCCAAGTTTCCTTCCAAGATTTTGTGATTTCTTAGGGTTATAGGAATGTAGATTTAGGACTGGAAGGGACTTTGAAACTCTTGAGTATAGAACCTACCTTTTACAGATGAGGAAACTGAGGCACAGAGAGTTATATGACTTGCCGGTTCTAAATCTATGGCCCCATGAGCCCAAGAATCACAGACCCTCAAAGTTGGAAGGGACCCCGGGGGGCCGTCTAGTCCAACCCATACCTGGTTGAAATTCCTCTCCATAAAATGCCCCCAGGTAGTTATCCTTGGAGATCTCCAGCAGCCCCTCCCTTTCTCCTTTGTATTCAGTATCTTTCTGTTTATTGCACAAAATTTATGGATGTATTCGTTGCCTCCCCCATTAGAATGTGAGTGCCTGGTGAATAGACATCATTTCATGTATTGTCTTTGTATCACCGGTGTCTAGGACAGTCCACGGGCGTAGTAGGCACTTGTTGGTTGGCTGCCAAGTTGAATGAGGGAGAACTCACTACCTTTGAGGCTGTCCATTCTGCTCGTGGCCAGGCGACATGAGATTTCGCTTATACTGAAATTAAATCTGCCCTTTGGAAGCTCCTGCCTATGGCATCTTTCTTTGTGCTCCAAGACTAAGAAGACCAAGTTTTAGAAATCAGT
Source organism: Pseudochirops corinnae (assembly GCA_028646515.1). Lineage (NCBI taxonomy): Eukaryota > Metazoa > Chordata > Mammalia > Diprotodontia > Pseudocheiridae > Pseudochirops > Pseudochirops corinnae. Next base: position 535,267,979 of record CM053585.1, read on the forward strand.
CCTTCAGGCACTTGTAGCCTTTCTCTCATGCCTCCTCTTCTGCAACCTAAGCATCCCCAGTTCATTTTACTGACCACCATATGCCCTAGTCCTGTTCCTCAGGGTGTCATGTATGGCCTTCTACCAGCCTCTGACCTTCTTACCCAGTCTCATTTCCCTTTCATCTCATCTTTCCTTTCAAACTGGCCTCTTTGCTCTTCCTCACGCTGTATGCTCCCTCTCACACTTCTGGGCCTTCTCATGATTCTTCTTCCCTACATCAGGAAAGCATTTCCTTGTCTTCCCTACCTTTTGGCATCCATTTCTGCTTTTGAGACTGTATAGTGTGGCTTCCTCTGTGAACTTTTCCTAACCCTGCCAGCTGTGAGTGCTGTCCCAGGGGATGTACTGTTCCTGACAAAAGCTGACTTCTTGGTCTAAGGTCACAGCATCAAACTCAAAGCAGCTTCATATTAACTTAGAAAACCACAAATTAGCAGTATCTAGAATGTATTGAACTTTTATTTATTTTGTTAAACATTTCAATCCAGTTTGAATTTTGCTGCCCATTATGGTAGGTGGGCCAGAGCCTCCAGGCTCTGGTCTAGGGGCATGATCGATGTGGATTTATCCCTCAGAATCTTTGCTTGAGTCCTCACCCTTTGCATCAATTCCTTCTGACTTCCTGGTCTGCTATTATCTACTGAAGCCTGAACATGGTAAAATGGACTTTAACCACACAAGCACAGCTTATTGTATAGAGTTTGTTGAATTATAACTGAAAAAGAAATGCACAGAATAAAATTATATATGCTTAATAAATAACATCATATATACATATGTACACACACATTTTATATACATATATAGCCATTCATTCGTTTGAACAAATACCGTGGGGCTGCATGCTTATCTCCTTCCAGACCTAGGCAACTCCAACATCACAAGCAGGTCCTAAACCCAAGAGTTAAGAAAGACATTTGAAGTGAATAGGCAGCCTCTTGGCCACTCCTAGCAGAATTTCCCAGGTGCTGTTCTATTCATGGCCTCCAGGAGGGACAACATCTAGGCAGTTGAACTGATGTATTATTTGAGGTGATTGAACTGTCTTGGGCAACTTGTGGGAAACTACTGGCAGTCTGGATTATGATACTGCTTTCTCGTTTCGCCATTCTCCTTACAGTCTCCTGCCTCTCTGCTCATCTCATGAACCCAAACCTACCCAGAGACCCAAGTTCTCTGTCTTATCACAGGAAACTGGCTGCAGACCCAGGGCAGTCTCTCTGTTGGGATGACCACCTTGTTTACTCTTGAGTCCTTCTTTGAGAAAGGAGGAAATCCCTGCATCCTTTGCTGCTCTGTCTCTGTCTCTTCTGCTCTTGGACACCACCTTTTCCCATTCTTCATCTCTGGCATCATCTGGCACTCATAGCCTAGGCCTTTGTCCAACATGCCTTGGTGGGGGGAGGGATGGCAGAGTGAGAGTGATGTTACCTTTATGTATCTGTCTGCATATTCTATAGACACCGCTCTATACTATTCCATTAACTATTGTCCCTTGTAGAATGTAAGCTCCCTGAAGGCAGGTTCTTTGTCATTCCCCTCTCCCTCCCCCCTATTGTCCTCAGTATCTAGTACCATCGCTCACTGATAACAGTTGCTAAATTAAACTGAACTGAATTGAGGGGAAGAAGATACCATCTGAGTGCCTGGTGGAAATGTTCAGCAGAGGACCCAGCTGAGGACTCCCTCCTCTCAAAAGTATACCTTTTTTCTCTTCTCTGTGAGGAGGCAGAAGACAAAAAAGACAGGCTAACACACATAGCAAGGACTTCAGGGAGAGAAGTAGCAGGGGCAGCAGGTGATAATTCCTTCCCTCTTCTCCCTTTCCACTTGCAACCACTTGCAGGACAGATGGCCTATCCATGGACCACTGTCTCCAATACCTCCTTGCAGGCAAAGCCATTAGCAGTCCAAGCAGGAGGAGGGCTCATGACAGCCTTTGGAAAGAACAGATTACATCAGGGATTCACACTGACTGCTGTGTCCTTCTGTCTGGCACCAGCAGACCCCTGTGATGCTAAGGATCTGGTCGTTTCACACCCCAGTATCTGCTTCTTTGCTCCCAGTCTGTCCCATTAGGAAATGGTCACAAATGCAAGGGTGATGCTTTTCAGAAGGAGGGGCAGGTATAGAACTGTTCTGAGGCCGCACTGCTCCAGGGGGAGACCCAGAATGCTATGCTTGAAAAACTCCTTTTAAAGGGAGGTGGAGGAAAGAAGCTAACCTTGGACAAATTGCCCCAAGAGAGTGGACAAAGCACCAATGATGGAGACCAAAAGATGTCTCATTATTTGACTTGCTAAATTCCACAAGTGGACTGGGTGCTGGCCAGAATTAGACACAGTCCCTGTCCAATGTGCTGATAATACATCTTATGTTAAAGACAGAATGAATGGATAAGGAAATCAAGGGACCAGAACTAGCTTCTTTAACAAAAATGGTAACTCGAAAGTCTTCCTTGGATCCTTGGCCACCCTAGAAAGGAAACAGAGGAGAATAAAAGGAGGCTCATCAGCTCAATCCTTCACTTTCTCCTCTAGGAAGCCATTAGCAATAAACTAATCCAAGGTGCAAAGAGGAGAAAATTTACTTCCACCTCCAGAGTCATTGGAGAAGCTTGCTGAGTCAGGCCAAGGCATTTGTATGCTCTAGGCTAGGTTTGTGATGGACTCCCCCCTGCTTTCGGAAATTGCTGCTTCCTGCATTTGGAAATTGTTCCCTTTGTGTGTGAGCGTTCGCCAGAGGCTGTGAATCTTCCCTCTAAGACATGCAGTGACTCATCACAAAAGATTGCCATGCAGGAGGACCCATCACTTACATTTTCTGGCTGTTAAATTACATAATGCTCCTCCCTCTCTTCCTTGCTGGCGGGGGACTAGGGGTGCTGAAGAGTGCTTATGCAATCAGACTGTTGATTTGTTCATTTTATTGAGCTGTTTTTTAAAAAAAATCTCTTTACCTCTTATTCTTAGTTGTAGAGGATGATTGATAGTTCTCTGGAGAGGAGAAGGGGGAGGGATATATATGACAATAAAGGTGATGTTAAGAATTTTAAAAAGAAATATATGCATTTTTAATGTTAGTGGGGAAAAAGGAAACAAAATGGAGTGTCTGTCTATCCATTTGGGGCAATGGCTGGGTTGATTGTGCTAGATAAATGGAATTGAATAGTGTTGTGCTTACTTATAATAGATGATGAATATGAGGAATTGAGAGAAACACAGTAAGATTTATTTGAACTGATACAGAGGGAAGAATGCAGAATACAGTCATGTCAATGACAAAAGCACCCAAAAGCAGCTAGCTGAATTTAGATGAGAAGCAATGAGTAATCTTGGATTTAGGAGAAAAATGTCAGCCTCTCCTCTCTCGAGAAAGGCATGGCGGACAAGGAGGGCAGAATAGTGACCATCAAATGCCATTACCTGGCTATTGGGTTTGCAGAACTGTTTTTCTTTGTATAAGGGTTGGCATTGTTGGGGGGGGGAGGTAAGGAGGCAGCTTATACCAGGAAATTACTCTGGAGTAAAAATTTTAAAGGCATCAATAAAACTTTTTTTAAAAACCAACAAAAACCAAAATACAGATTTATGAAATATTAAAGAGTGTTTCTATTGCAGCTCCATACCCTGTTGATTGATTGATTAATTTGACTGATTGATTGTCCTGTGCTACCAGGTCCCATCCAAAGCAAGCCCCTATTGGGTGGGGGGAAGGGACCGTCGCTTATTGTGTTAATATTGTGTGCCCACATCAGCCTCAGGGATTTGAGGGGAGAGGGGGGAATCTCAGTATCAGAAAGTTAGAGGCTGGAAAGGACCCTCAGAGCTAAGCAGGTACACAGTAGGCACCTAATAAATGCTTGTTGACTTTACTTAAGACCATCTAGTTCAACCCCTTTATTATGTCAATGAATAAACCAAGACCCAGAGACAAGAAATAAATTACCCAAAGTCTCACAACAGGCAAAGCCAAGACTGGGAGCTAGGTCCACTGAATTCAAATTCAGTTCTTTCTCCAATGTACCATGCATGCCAAGGCAAGAACACTTCAACAAGCATTTCAACAATTTAGTTCAATTCCATTAAATATTTACTTTTAAGCTATTATGAAATGTTTATTTTTAAAATTCTTCTCAATTTAAAAGCATATGAAGTTGTTATTTTAAAAGTACATGAAATTCAATATCTTCATTCTGTACAACTTGAAGCCTACCTCAGACTGTTGTTGGGTGTGTGACCCTGGACAAGTCATCTGCCCTCTGTGGATTTCAGTTTTCTTTTTTTCTTTCTTTTTTTGCTTTTTTGGAGGGGGGAGGGCAGGGAAATTGGGATTAAGTGACTTGCCGAAAGTCACATGACTAGTAAGTGTTAACTGTTTGAGGCTGGCCAGTGCTCTATTCACTGCACCACTTAGCCACCCCAGGATTTCAGTATTCTATTCTGTCATAGGAGAGGGCTGGACTTTCAGTTCTAAATCCATGATCCTTTGATGATCCTGTGACCTACCACTACTAATCACTGACAGCTCACTGACCCTGGACCACTCAGCATGGCATGCCCACATCAGAGAAGGGGCTATGCTCTATGAGCAAAGCAGAATCAAAACAGTTCAAAGGAAACACAGGATGCACAAATTTAGAGAATCCATCCCAAGTGTTCACAGGGATTATTTGTGTCCAACCTGTGGTAGAGTATTCTGAGCTTGTATTGCTCTGATCAGCCAGTGGAACACATTGAAACTTGACTTTAGCATAGTGATGTCATTTTGGTCCTCTTCGAGAACACAGGACAACAGCCAACCAGCTGACACCCCAAGACAGGCAGACTTCATACTTGCATTTATGGAGGGAATCCCCATACTAACAAAAGCAGCAGATCCTTGAGGCATCTCTGGGAAGTCCTTCTTTGGCACCAAGTAGAATTTCTCCAATGTCAGTGGAAAGGAGCTTCCTCCTAGCGAGTCAAGAGGACATCTGGTCACCAGCTCCATCTGTCTGTGACAACCACTCATTTATGCATTATGAATTCAGCTTTTCTCAATGTCAAACCATCCCAGTTCTTTTCAATATTTCTCATGGATTCAGTGGGAGGTGGGGGTGGGGTAAGGGAGGTGAGGAACCAGGAATGGCTTCTTGCAGAAGGTGAAATTTGAGTTGAGTCTTGAGGGAAGCCAGAAGAGAGAGGAGAAGAGGGAGAGAAATGCTGATATGGGGGCTAGTCACTGAGAAGGCGAAGGACCAGGAGACATAAGGGTGTGTCTAGGAAGAGTGAGAAGGCAGATGAAGCTCCTAGAGCTAGTCATTGGAGGGGAGTAAGGTGTGAAGAGCCTGGAAAAGTAGAAAAGCCCTGTTGTGAAGGGATTTAAAAGCCAAACAGAAGATTTTATATTTGCTCCTGGAGGTAATAGGAAGCAACTGGAGTTTACTGAATAGTGAACCACATCGTCAGACTTGCATTTTGGGAAAATCACCTTGGCAGCTTTTGTGCAAAATAGAATGGAGTGGAAAGACTTGGGGCAGGGAGACCACTCAGAAAGTCTTGCAAAAATCCAGGCATGAGGCGACAAGGACTTGCACCAGGGTGAGAGCAGGGTCAGAGGGGAGAGATGGGAAGACAGAGACAACAGACAGGACTTGGCAAGAGACTGGGCATGGGGAGTGAATGCAAGACAGTCACTGAGGATAATACTCAGGTTCAAGCCTGAGTGAGGAGGGGGATTGAGAGATGATCCCTCCATGCCTTCCCAATTGAATTGCTCCTGGCATGGACTTCCTTTGAGTGTAGATGTGTGGAGAGGTAGAGGAAGAGAAAAGGGTGGGGAGAGAGATGGAGGTAGAAGGGAGAAACAGAGACAGAGAGCTAGAGCAAGGAGGAGAGGAGGGAGGTGGGGTAGAGAGACAGAGAGAGAGGCAGAGAGAGAGAGAGAGGGAGACAGAGATAGACAGAGAAGGAGAGAGGGAGAGAGGGAGAGAAGAGGGAGAGTGAGACAGAGAGAATGAGAGAGAGAGGAGAAGAGGAGAGGCAAAGACAGAAAGTGATAAAGAGACAGAGAGACAGTGAGGGAAAGAGGAAGGAGGGAAGGAAGGAGAGAGACAGAAAGGAGGCAGAGAGAGGAGGGAGGGAGGAGAGAGAAAGAGAGAGACAGAGACAGAGAGAGACAGAGAAAGACAGAGAGAGAGAGAGGGAGAGGGAGAGAAAGGGAGGGATGGAGAGAGAGGGAGAGCACATGTACTAAGCACTTACTAGGTTCCAGAGATAATACTAAGTACTAGGTATACAAATATAATGGATGGAGCCCGCCCTCCGGGAGCTTACATTCTAATGGGAGGAAGACAACACATAAAGTGGAGCTGGGAGGAGGATGCTCATGGTGGGAAGATGTCCAGAAAGTGGCCCAGGGGCCTGGGTTCGAGGAGGTAAGGGGAAGACTCACCTCCTAGAGCCCAAGGGGCAGAGTCCAAGATTGGGGGGTAACCTGTGCTGAAGGCTGGAGCCTGCACCTGCTCTTCTCTGTTTCTGGGGTCATCCTTCCTTCCCCACACAGCAAGCTGGGTAGAGTGATGTTGGGGTGTGTGTGGACCCCACAATCACCGGAGGAGAACATTGTAACAGAGATCCTGATGGCTCTTTTCTATTTTTTCACCACAAGAGTGGATTTTTCACCACCTTCCTGTTGCAGATAGAGGACCCCGAACTCAGAAGGGCCAGGCTGTGTGAACAGCATTAAGAGGCTCATCATTGCTTTGGTGAGGATCCTCTCTCCAGTGATAAAAACCACAACTCACCTGCTATTTGCCCATACCATAACGAATCTTTCATTGAGGATGGTCAATAAAACACTGGGTCTGGACTCAGGAAGACCTGAGTTCGAGTCTTGTCTTGGATGCTTACCTGTTTTATGATCCTGCGCAATCTCTCCATGCCTCAGTTTCCTCTTCTGTCAAATGAGAGGGTTGGCCTCAGGGGCCTCCCTGGTCTCTTCCAGATCCAAGTCTGTCATTCCATGATCCTGCCCAATGCACTGGTGCCCATTAACACTCAGACTTAGTATTCCTCCTCACTCTCAATACATGCCCAGGCCCACCTCCTTGGTGGTGGATGGTGATATCCTTGCTGATGCATTCTTATCCTTTCTTGCACCCCAATTCCACGTGCCCCCACCCTGAATCTCTCTCCTGTGACTGGGATTCACTGGCAATTTTGATGCTTCAGGGACCGTGGTGTTCCCTGACTCCAGGCCTTTAGCATTGCTGGGAGAATATTAGTGCTGAAGCCATGAGGGAGCAGTAAAGCCCTTGGAGGAACATGCCGTTCGAATGCTAAGTGTGTTCAGAATTACGACCTTGGTGTCCAGCCAGAGTCACCTCTTCTAACATGATTGCTTAATTGCTTTGGGGAAAGGTCCTCAGAAAGTCTCCCCCCTTGTCATGGTGGGTGGGGGTGGAGGGAGCGAGCCACTTACCCAGCCTGAAACACCAGCCCAGGCAAACTATTTCTGTGTGCCTGTGTGGGAAGGGTGGGAAAAAGGAAAAGAAAAGTGGGAAAATGTATGTGAGCAAATATTTCAAAGGCAAGAGGGGAGTACGTTTTAAATGCGATTATAAAAGAGTGTATGAAATCCTCCCAGAACCAAAGTGAACAGCAGGCTTTGGTCTCTGCTGAGCCCAGTGAGACTCTAATTAACAGAGAGCTGGCCTCAGTGTGTCCCCAAGCCCCCGGGCCTGTCTGTGTCCTTGAGAATTGGGGAGCCCAGAAAACTGGCCTGAGATCTTTTCACCTTCCCAGGGAAAATCCGCAAGGGAAAGTCTTGGGGGGGGGTCACATGCCTGGCCCCCAAAGAAGAGGATGAGGGCAGCCCCTTCCAGGCCCAGGTCTTACACAACGACTTACTCTGATATCACAATTCTTACTGTCCAGGCCTGAATGCATTTTCAAGGGGTTTGAAAGAAATCTGAGATGGCATTTACTGGAAAGCAGGGAAAGAGAGGAAGGAAGGGAGGGAGGAAGGGAGGGGGAAAGAGAGAGAGAGGTAGAGAGAGACAGGGAGAGAGAGAATAAGAGGAAGACAGAGACACAGAGAGAGACAGAGAGAGAGAGAGAGAGAGAGGGAGGGAGGGAGAGAGAAGAGGACAGAGAGACAGAGAGACACAGAGAGACGGAGAGAATAGGAAGGAGACACAGAGAGAGAGAGAGAGGAGAGAGAGAGAATGAGGAAGACAGAGAGACAGAGACAGAGAGAGAGGGAGGGAGGGAGGGAGAGAGAAGAGGACAGACAGAGACAGAGAGACACAGAGAGACAAAGAGAGAGAATAGGAGGGAGACAGAGAGAGGAGAGAGAAAGAATGAAGAAGATAGAAAGAGAGACAGAAGGAAAGAGACAGACAGACAGAAGAAGAGAGAGAGAAAGAGAGAGAGAGAGAGGGAGAGAGAGAGAGAGAGGGAGAGAGGGAGAGAGGGAGGGAGGGAGAGGGAGAGAGAAGAAGACAGAGACAGAGAGACACAGAGAGACAAAAAGAGAGAATAGGAGGGAGACAGAGAGACAGAAAGAATAGAAGTGACATAGTGGAACCCAGGAGGGGGTTTAATCTGCATCTCAAGACATGGAGAACAGTATTTCTTTGAAGATGTAGATGGGCAGGAACATGAGCAATTAAAAGTAGCCTTATTGTTCCTGGGGCAAGTTGAAATTGGTAAATTTGAGATTTGGGGCAATTTTTTTCATAAAAAAAATAACAGGGCATCTAAGTGGCACAGTGAATAGAGCACTGGCCCTCGAGTCAGGAGGACCTGAGTTCAAATCCAGCTTCAGGCACTTCACACTTACTGGCCTTGTGACCTTGGGCAAGTCACTTAACCCCAATTGTCCTGCATTCCCCCCTCCAAAAAGACAAAAAAACCCCAAACCCCTAATTAACAAGTATTTCTTTTCTTTCATTCCATCCTGGGTCACATATGTTATAAAGAATTTTGATAGTCTTTAAGAACACTGAGAAATGAGCAACAATAACAGTTAGCTTCCATGTAGTGCTTTAGGGCTTCTAGTTACATCGTGGGTCACTCTTTTGGACCTCATAACAACAACCTCGTGAGGCAGGCGCTATTTTCCTAATTAGCTGAAGAAACTGAGACTGAGAGAAGGTAGTAAGTGTCAGAGGCAGAATTTGAATTCAGGTCCCTGGTGACAAGTCCAGTTTGCTGTCCCTTTGGCACCTAGCTGCCTCTTAATAACAATAATAATGACAACTCACGGCTATATAGTTTTTAAATCTACACAAAATCAACAAGCATTTTAAAATGCCTACTACGTGCCAGACACTGAAAATACAAAATAAAAAGCCAAAGTTGTTCTTCAGCTTACAGTCTAGCCAGGGCAGTCAACGAAAACCCATGAACCAGCAAACGCAAGATAGATGTGGGTAATCTGGGGGGGGGGGGGCACTAGAGCCTGGGGGGTCAGCAAGGACTTTGTGTAGAAGATGCCCTTTGGGCCAAACCTGAAAGAAACTTGGAGTTTTATGAGGCCGAGGTGAGGGGAATGGGCGTGAGGGCCCAGGGCAAAGGCCAGAGAGGATGTGCAGAATAGAGAGGAGTCTAGCTTGGTTGGACCCTAGAGTACGTGAAGGCAGGTCAGTCAGGTGCAGAGCATTGATGAGTGCTGACAAAATGCCAGGCTCACTGCTAAGTCTTGGGGAGACCAAGCAAACAAAAAGACCAATGGTCTCTGCCCGCAGGGAGCTTACATTCCAACACTGGAAAGGGAGCTGAAGAGTGGTGGGGGAGGGAGAGGTGTGTGTGGGAGCATCTGGAAAGAAGCAGCAGCCGGGAATGCTGGTTTGGTGACCTGGCCCTTCTCCCAAAGGGCTGCCATGGAGGAGTCATTTCACCACCCTGGGATTCCACCCTCACTGGAACCCTCTAACATCTAGTCACTCACCAGCTCTGCCACAGCATCCTCTCTCTCTGCCACCAGACAAGTGTGTTCATGAATCTCTCCAATGCCCAAACTCTGCTTGTCTCATTCAGTGGTCCCCTCACACTCCATCACCAGCCCAGCTGGGCTGGTCACCAGCTTCAAAGCCTTCTCTTATGGCCCAAGAGCTTGGAGGAAGGACAATTAACGATGTCAGACACCTGTGGGAACATAGTGCCTCCTTTGTCTGCCCTCTCTGCGGATCTGTGTGACCCCCATTTTACAGATGAGTAAGATGGAGGCTCAGGGAGACTTGCCCAAGGTTACATGGCCAGTGAGAGTCTGAGCTAGGATTTGGTCCAGGTTCCCCTGATTCCCAAGTTCAGCATACTTTCCCCTAGATCACTGGACTGTCTGGCATTACTAGGGAGCGTAAGAGTGACTCATCATGTTACACAGAAGAATATCAGTTTCACCTAGGCATCATTCTGGGAATGGCTTTATCCTGGTTCAGTACTTTTAGAAAATATAGATTTCATTCTGGCTTTACCGGGGCAGCTGCTTTTTGTTGTTTTGAGCCTATCTTGTTCATGGTTTAATATGATGATGATCCTAACACTGTTGGGCTGAGTCCCAGTTTGGGGTCAGCACATGGGCATCACGTATTTCTCAATTAGAATGAGAAGACAGATAGAAAAGCTCAGAATTGCAAAGATCCCAGAGGCCATCTATTCTATCCTATACTGAATGCAAACCCTGCTTCAGCATTCCAGGCAAGTGGTATAGACTTCCTGGAGACCCCTGTGTGTACACAAACACATACTGGACACATCAGGGCAGCCAGGCTTCATGGGGCATCTCGGAGTGTTGGGCAAATTGGGATCTTGCCAGTGCTGTTTTATGAGCTCTGAAAGGTAACCCTATCAGTGCAAATATATGACTTTTAAAGGTGTGTGTGGGAGAGAGAGAGACACACACACACACACACACATGCACAGAGACAGAGAGAGAGAGAGAAACAGAGAGAGGGAGACACACACTCATGGACAGAGACAGAGAAAGAGAGAGACAAATAGAGATGGAGCAAGGAACATTGATTAACTGAGATGTCGGAGTGGAGTGGGTGGGTGTGGGCTATAAGATATAATAAGGATGGAACTTCAAAGATTAATGAAAGCAGATTATATCATTAAAGCAAAAGTTTCTAATCTTTCTAACATCCCTGGGGCAGTCAGTCTGGTGAAGCCTTATGTACCCCTTCTCAGAAGAATGTTTTTAAATGCATAAAATAAAAACCAATTATATTTGAAATCTATCTATCTACCTACCTACCTACCTATCTATCTATCTATCTATCTATCTATCTATCTATCTATCTATCTATCTATCTATTATCTCTATGTATCTATCACAAGTTCATACATACCAGATTAAAAACCTTAAAATGGTTAAGTGAGTGTTTGATACAGAGATGGGCTGGCCATGGGATAAGATTAAGAGATAGACACAGCAGCCTGTATACCCCATTGGCATGGTCATGAAGTCATGATAAATCAAGGAAGGCACTCAGCATGTTGGGTGGATCCCTGGTAGTGAACTTATGGGAGACCCCTGGGAAAAAACCACACCAGGATGTTCAGGTATGGACAAGTCCTGAACTGCATCTTTGGAGAGAACATGCAGAGTGAGATCACACAGACTGGAAAGGACTTGTGTGTGTGAATTCTGGTGCCCCTCAAAGGCTACTTTTTAGAAAAATGGAGGGGCCACATTTTCCAAGTGGAGTGCCAAGGGCATAATTCTCTCTTCCTTGGTCACTCCAAGCCTGGGTCTAGCACAATCACACAGTACACTCTGTAGATAGATGCCTCTTCAGAATAAAAACCCAGACAGCAGCAAACACTCCAACCTCCCAGCGGTTTCACTGTCAGCTCCTCCCAAGCCTTTCCCTGTCTTTGCTCTGGCTTCTTCTTCTTCTTCTTTTTTTTGCTGCTTTTTGGAGGGAAGAAGGTAGGGCAATTGGGGTTAAGTGACTTGCCCACGGTCACATGTCTCGTTTTTGTGTCTGAGGCCCAATTTGAACTCAAGTGTTCTGCTGACTCCAGGGTCAGTGCTCTGTTCATTGTGCCACCTAGCCACCTCCTCTGCTCTGGCTTCTTTCACACAACTGCCAAGCTTCTCCATTCACGGGGACAAGTGACAAGACCATGGAAGGACTGGCGATCTCCTTCGGGATGTGTCTGAGGGCTGTCCTCCATTTGAGACCCTCTGCCTGCTCTGTAGGGGATCCCTTCATTGACAGCATTGATTCATTCTTTTTTATTGAATGTGCTTTGAGTGGAATCATGCTTTTGGAGTCAAGGACCTAGGTTCGAGACTCGGCTTGGTTGTTTTCCATCTGTGAATGTCTTAGCACAATGCCTGGCACACAGTAGGCACTTAATAAATATTAATTGATGGATTGATTCACTTTGTAGGTCACTTGGACTCTCTGGGCCTCAGTTTTCTTATCTGTAAAATGGGAGGTGTTTGGGCTGAATGATCTCCAGAGCCTTTACAACTCTCAAGTCATGATCTTAAGATCCCATTGCCTCCCTCACATTTGGAACCTGAAGGGAGCTTCAAGGTCAATAGTCCAACTCCCATCATTTTACAGGTAAGGAAACTGAGTCATAGGGAAGTGAAATGTCTTGACCAATGTCCTACAGGTAGTGAATGGCAGAAGCTGAATTTGAATTCAGATTCTCTATTTCCAAAGTCAATGGTTCTTTCAGCTACATCAGGAAGACGAGTGCCGGAGATGTTCTCCTGGCTCCCAGCGACTTTCTTCTCTGCAGAAGCCAGGGTTTGCCCTCCAGTCAAACAAAATCCATAACTACGTGGGTCACTAGGCAAATCCAATCCAATCAACAGATGGTTATTGCACAGTTAGGATACACCTGGCACGGTGCCACGAGGGCTGACTCAGTGACTTTGTGTTTTGGGCACTTGGGAAACTCCCTCTAGTGTCTCAAAAACATGGAGGTCCCTGTGTTCTGATTTTGGCCAGTTCTGTCATTCAGAGGCTTTGCCTAGAGGTCAGCTGGCTGAGCTACTCTCTGAAGAGGTGCCCTCTATACAACAACACCCCCTCCACCTTCAGAGACCTGCGCTGGAGAGTGACCCCCTCCCGAGGCAGTTCATTCTCCTTTTGTATAGCTTTAGCTTTCAGCAGCTTTTTCCTTCCACGGAGCCTCAGTCTGCTCCTTGAGATTTCCAGCTTTTGTTCCTAGTATTTCCTTCTGGGGCCAAGTGGAATAAATCTAATCTCTTCTCTCTCTTTTTTTAAAATAAAAATCTCTTTCTCTCTCTCTCTCTCTCTCTCTCTCTCTCTCTCTCTCTCTCTCTCTCTCTCTCCCCTCCTTTTCCCTTCCTCTTTCTAAAGAGTCATTTTTTTAAGGCAATCAGAGTTAAGTGACTTGTCCAGGGTCACACCGCTACTTGGTGTCTACAGAGAGCCATTCTATATGACAAAAAATATTTCAAACAGAACTCCCCCCCCTCCCCCAGCAAAGCATGAATACATTGGGGAAAAATGCGACATTCCAGGTGGACCCTCCCCCTCTGGGAGAAGTGGGGAGCTGTTATCCTAAGAGCTTTCTTTGGGGCCAAGCTTTCTCTTTGTAATTTTGCTACATAATTGTTGGATTATTTTGTGATTGTCCTTCTTTCCATTTACATTGTTGGTGTCATTGCATATGGTGTTTTCTTGGCTCCTCATTCCCTGTACTCTGCAGCAGTTTGTTAAGTCCTTCCACATTTCCCTTGTTTTTCATGTGTCCTTTCTTACACCACAGAAATATTCCAATACATTCATCTGTCCCAGTGGAACACATCTGATCTCTTTCTAATAAGAAGAGAAGTATGGCACATACATTGAGCACGCCAAGCCTCCATGTTGGCAGACCTACACAGGAAGAGCAAAGATGCATTTGGGTAGAGAGCAGGTTGGGGGCATGTGAATGGGCAACGGGCCACAGAACCCTGAGCATTCAAACTTACTCTACCAGCTGCGATAGCTTTGTGTTTAGTTCTCCAGATCAGTAATTTTTCCATGCCTAATCCCAGATCGAGTTTCCTGGAACTGCTTTCTGGAATTGAACTTCTTTATTGAAGATACTAAATATGGCTCCAATTTTCTTTTAGATTTAGGATTCTTAACCTGGGATCTGTGAACTTAAAATATTCTGACAACTGGATTCCGATTGACTTCCTCTTCAATCTTACCCATTTTAAAGCATGATTTTGTCTAGACTGACTGCCCAGAGTCCACAACTGAACAAAGATTAAGAATACTTGACTTAGATATATCCAGTTGGTATGATCCACTACAGAGGGCAGGAAAGGGTGACAGGTGACCTACTGTTCCTTAGAGAGGAAAATGTTTTTTGTGGGATCTGCAAAGACAAACAGCTCATGACCTAGGGCCATTGACACAAGGATGGAGAAAGTTTGCAATTAAGTCCCTCCTTCTAATCGTCTCCCCTGATGATGCTGAAACAAATTTACCAATATCCCAGGTACCCACACATCATGACGCTCATTAGTTGGCGACTCATCCATTTTATGAGGCTGCCTGAAGACAGTCCTTAGCCGGCTGGTATTTTAATAACATTAACAAAGCCCTGGCTCCAGCCTCTCTTCCGTCCTTCACTTTCATGCCTACTAACAAATTCACCCTTTATATTAAGGAACAGGGAGGGATGCCAGCATGTTTCTCCCCCTTTGCTTCCCTCCTATCCTTCCTTTAAACAGAATGAAGATGGGAGCAAGCAGATTTATGGTCTTGGGATTTGAAATGCAAGAGGCATTCCAGAGGGGGACAGAGAGGTCCCTGGAGTGATGAGTGTTGAGAACCTGGTCTACCCCATGACTCTGTCCAATTACCAGTTCTGTCACTTGTGATATAGTCAGATTTGTCACCCTGCCCTGGTTACATTGTGGTCTCACTCTTCATTCCTGTAACTGGCTGGTACCAGTGACCCTTAATCACCACACTGAACCTCAAAGAAATAAATCCTCTATCATTTAAGAGGTCTTTGCTGATACATGTGTGTGTCATAGTGTATGATGTCATACGATATGACATCACACATCAGTCTGGACCTATATGTGTATGCATATATTTGTGGTTACATAGACACAGTGTGTACTTATATACACACATGTGTGTGATATATCTGTGTTTGTCTATATATGTAAATATATTCATTTGTGTGTGTGTACCTGTACAGATAATAGGCAGAGATAGATGATAGATTGAGAGATATGTAGGTAGAGAGAGAGGTGGTGGATGACAGAGACAGCAGAGAAATGGAGAGAGACAGGGAGAGAGACAGACAGATAGACAGACAGAGAGACTGAGAGAGAAAAAATCTCGAGAGGCAGCAATGTCCGTGGCTAGAAGGCCAATTTTGGTGTCAGGAAGATGTGGATTCAAGTCCTGTCTCTGAGGAACACTGTCTAAGCAACCCTGGATGTTTCACTTAACCTCTCAATGCCTCCAGGCACCTCTCCAGGATTAGTAGAGAGTTTCCTCAGGAGCTCTCTATACTAATGAAATTACAGGCCCAGAGCCCAGTGTCTGGCAAATAGTAGGCAATATAAAAGTGCTTATTTCCCACCCCCACCCTCATTCCATCCATGTAACCTTGCTCCCTCCATATCACATATATTATATGCATTACACATGTGCGTGTGTACACACACACACACACACACACACAAGATTGCTCAGGAGAATTGAGATTAAGGATGCCATCAAACACATGTAGGTACAAAAAAAAAAGACAGCTGTTCACATGTCCAGAGTCCCCCTGGTACCTTCACAAAGTCAAGGGGAAAACAAGGCAAGCTTCCCACACCTTGAGTTGTCTTCCTGAGAAGAGCTATTAGAGTAGCTGGGAGAGGAGTCTGAGGGCAAGGCAGGCATGGAAGGGCTGCAATCAGAGTAGTTGGAGGGAACATCCACATGGGGAGAATACAGAGTCACTGGAGTATTTGAGGAAGTAGAAATGTACTCATTTTAAATCTACATTTATACACAGGTTATGTCATGTGGGATTAGAACGTGGCCCTCCCCCAGGGACATGCAACTATAATACAGGGTGTCCCAAAAGTCTTAGTGAAGCTCTAGCAGCTGATGGCTGCCCTGAGGCTTTCCAGACTTCTGGTGTATGAATGTGTATGAAGATACACAATCGCTGTGGCCAGGGAAGAAGAGGCTTGTGTCCAGTGTGGGGTTTCATCAACACTCTGTAAAAAAGTTTCTTGTTAGAAGATGATTTGGAAGTGGCTAGAGTCTAAAGTGGTGAAACCAAGATGATGTGTTCCTCACAGGTAGCCAGTCATTGGCAGATGTCTACATACTATGCCTTTAAGGATGCTGGGAAGACCCCCCTTCTCAGTGGCCCCTGCTTTTCCCTCCTCCAAATAGCTATAAAATGAGAGTAAGCAAAGAACACTGGGCCATTCAAGTGGATAAGGACAAGTGGGAAGAAAGGGAGGGCTGAGGTAACCAAAGCCCATCTCTACCTGCAATTTGACTTTGCTGGGGGCCAGCCTTATTTAAGTGGCAGCAATCTCAGTTCAATTGTACAAATTTTCATTAGTTGTCTTATTGGTAAGGCACTGTGCTAAGTACTGGGCATATAAAGATTAAAAATGAGAGTCCCCTGCCCTCAGGGAGTTTATACTGAGAGAAGCTGTTGGGGAGAGGATACAGCACAGAGAGAGATCAATATAGAACAAGGTAGAATACGGTAGGAGACAAAGGGGAAATCCAGACAAGGGACTCAAAGATTTGACGAGTAGAAAACACTTCAGCAGGAGTGAGGGGGAGCTATCTGACAGAGATGCCAGCTGAGTTGAACTTTGTTCAATAGTGCAAAAAAGTGAAGAAATATATTTCAGATAAGAGACACAGCTTGAGTAAATGCTTGGGGGTTGGAAATGGCGTCACATTCAGGGAAGAGCTTATAGTTCAATTTAGCTGGAATATAAAATTGATGAAGAACAATGAATATTGTTGAACAAGGATGATGGAGCCAGATTGGAGTGAGGTGAGGGAGTTACTTAAATGCCAGAAAAAAGGAGCTTCCAATTTATCCCACAGGCAGGACAGAGCCACTGAAGTTTTTTGGCTGCCCGTTCCTGCTGTTTTTTTCCTGTGTCTTAGGAAAATTATTTTGGTAGCTACATGAAGGATGAGTTGGAGAAGAAAGAGACTAGAGGCAGGGGGCCAGTTGGGACCAATAATCCTGGCAAGAGGAGGTGAGGGTAGAAGATGAGTGCAGAAGATATTAAAGGGTTGGAGTTGATAGCATTTGGTGACTTGGGTACAAAAAGGGAGAGAAAGGGAAGGAATCGATGGTGACACAGAGGTTCAGAGCCTGAGTGACTGGGAAGGAGGATGGAGCCACCCACAAAACCAGGGATTTTGAGAAGGATGAGTTATGCAAGGAAGGTGAGGAGTTGAGTTTGGGCCGAGTCTACACAATGTCTGACAAATCCTGCTGTCAAGAAAGAAATGGGCGCATTTGGTCTTGGGTGGGTCTTATACTCCAAGCTTCTCTGTATACTTTGGGAAGAGAAACATCTCCCCATTGAGGGAAAAAGAAAAACAACTTCCTCTTACTTAGTCTCTTTTGATGAGGTTAACCTGCCATAAACATTGGTGTTGGGGGTGAGCTTCTCCCTGGTCTTCTCAAGTAGCTTCATTGACTTTTAAAACACATTAGTGGCGCTGTTGCTCAGTGGTGGTGTGTTCATTGCTCTTGTCGGTTTGTTTTACACCAATCCTTTCCTTGATCCTGTCTTCACTCTCTTCCTCAGTCTTTTTGATCTTTCACCACCCCTTGTAACAATGAAAAATCATTTAGTGAAACACATAGTCCCAGCGCCTGGGGCTGGAGGGCTTGGCAACATTTTGCACCCATAGACTTCTACATGGCAACCCAACTCGCATATCTGTCCCGTGGGACCAAAAGCGCTTATCATATGTGTTCTCTCTTTGGCTGCCCGTTCCTGCTGTTTTTACTTACATTTACATTACTTTATTGCAGGCATTGGCGCCATCTACTTTTGCCCCATACTGCAATAATGTGAAAAGCAATCAATCACATCAAGCAGTCATTCCAGGAATTATACTGGACAGAGCCTGAGATGGGGAATTAACGAACCCAGTCCTGACTGTGGTCTTGTAATAAGGACATTGTTCATATCTTAACGTTAATGTAAGAT
Source organism: Pseudochirops corinnae (assembly GCA_028646515.1). Classification (NCBI taxonomy): domain Eukaryota; kingdom Metazoa; phylum Chordata; class Mammalia; order Diprotodontia; family Pseudocheiridae; genus Pseudochirops; species Pseudochirops corinnae. The sequence continues at coordinate 535,286,213 of CM053585.1, forward strand.
ACTTAAACTACTTGCAGGGACAAGGTCTGTTACAGAATCAGGAAACCATTATAAATAACATTTTGCTGTAAAATAATATTTTATGCATACTCTATTTCTGTTCCTTTATTCTCTCTTTAACAATAGCCATGGTTTGTTGGAAAGCGTGAAGGATTTGCAGTCTGTGGATCTGGATTCAAATCCAAAGTGTGCTGCTTGCCGTGGAGACGATCTTGTGCAAGTCAGCTAATTTCTCAAGGTCTCAGTTTCCCTCCTGTAAAATGAAGAGATTGGACAGGATGGTCTGTGAGGCTCTTTCCAGTACTAGGTACCTCTATGATCTTAGATGCTAGTTGGGGAATAGCTGAGCTAGTTGTAGTGGATGAATGCAATGGAATGTTATTGCACCTAGGAAATGATCAAAGAGATTTCAGAGAAACCTGGGAAGATGTGTATGAACTGATGTGGAGTGAAATGAAAAGGACCAGGAGAACAATTGGTATAATGACAATAATAATGACAAGGAGAAAAAGGACTCAGAACTTTGATCCAAGCAGTGCCAACAGTGACTTCCTTCCAAAGACAAATGATGAAAAATATCTCCTGTCTCCTGACAGAGAGGTGGTGGACTACAGGTTCAGACTGAAGCATTCTCAGATGTGGTTAACAGTTTGATTTCTTTTATGGGATTATACATATTCATTCCAAGGGAAAGTTTCCACTTGGGAGGTGTAGTGGGGGTGAGAAGTTAAGTGTTAATAATGGATATGCAAAAGAGCATTCATAAAATATTTTTAAATACACGAAGACAAAAGTATAGAAAGGAACACAAAGGCAACAGTTTTGTTACTACCCTGTTAAATTATTTATATACACACATACATATACACAGATGCTTCTTTTAAAAAGTTGTGGTTTTTTTTAACAAAAGTTTGTGATGTCTTATAAAAGCATCTTTCTTATCCTTTCTGTGTAGTGAATTGTCTGGTTTTGTTGATTAAGTTCACAATAAAAAATTAACTTAAAAGAAGTTAAGCTTCTGTTCTTACCCCCTTTTAAAATTGGAGACATGGGTGTCCATCCCCAGTCCTGTGGTGCCTCTTCCATTTCCCATGATTTTTCAAAGATCACCTAGCTATTATATCTGCTATCCCCAGGTTACTGACCCAACCTCACTGAGAATACCCAGGATCTTTCTTAATAGCTCCTTATTTGTCATAGGTTTCAACTTCCTACTCACCAGTTTTGTCCTCTTCTCATCAGTCCAAAGATAATTTTCTTTGCTAAAGAAAACAGATGCAAAATAGGGATTGAGTAGTTATGCCTTCTCTGCATCATCCATTATCAGCATCCCCTCCATCCTGAGCAGTGCTTCTATTTATTCTTTGTTCTCTTTTTTTCCCCAAAGTTAAAACAACAACAACAACAACAACAACAACAACAACAATGCCTTTTTTGTTGTCCTTGATTGTCCTCCAATTCATCCTGGGCTTTACTGCTACTGACACTATTCTTACAGGATCATTCCCTCACTTTTTGTTCATTCTCAACAACCAGTTCTTGCTTCCATCTTCTGAATTAGTCTTTTAGAAATCTAAGTTGCTCAAAGTTCTTTGTAAATTTCCTTAGATCTCTTCAGACATCAATCTTTTTTCTTCCTAATTGGAATATTTGATTTGATGAACAAAGTTGGGAGCTTCCCATCACCTCTGAGATGAGTTTTCCCTTGAGAATTTTAGGGGACTAATTATCCTTTTTCTGATCTCTTCAATATCTGTTCTCTCCAAATCTAGAGGGTGCACTGGCTCTGCTCAAAACCTCTTTTGTGTGTCTCTGGTATTCTCTTTAGGGTCTCCTTCATTCAGCCTCTTCTCTAGTCTTGTCCTTTGTCTAACTCACTCCCAACTTTCCTGTCTCCATTTTTTCACTCATGTGATTCCTCCTACTTGGAGTGACTTTCTTTCTCAGTCAGATTCCTGATTGGCCTTCAATTCACAGCTCAAATACAACCACTTTTAGAAACCTTTCCCTAATCTTCTGAGTCAGAGGTTACCTCTCTCTCCACAGTTTAATCACTCAATGCTGTTTGTGCCTCTCTCATAGAACTTTCCTAGGAGAAAGAGCATTGGACTTGAACTCCAAAGGATTCTTTGTTTATATTTATTTATGAATCATGCCACTTGACCACACCACATGGCCAGGGGTAAGTCACCTAGCTTCTTTGAAAATCATTTCTTTAACTATAAAATGGGAAATAAACGACTTGCCTTACCTACTTCATTGGGTTGCTATGGAGAAAGTCTTTTGTGAAACTTGAAGTACTCTAGAAATGAAGGTTCCTATTCTAGTTAAGTGGCCTTGGTGTTTAGGGAACACAAAAATTTTGGTTTTGAGTGAGGAGTAGGATAAAAGGTCATCAGGTTTACTAGTCCCAGTCAATCCCCTTCATTCTAGCACTCAGGGTAATCTACATGGATTCAGATGGGCAACCAAGAGTTAAAAATTCTCCTGATCACATCTCCACCTGAGTCATTTCAGTCTTGTTCCTGGAATGATTTTCAGTCACCCAATCTGCCAGGCATGGGTCCTAGGGAAGTTAAAAGGAATTGTCTAAGCATAACTCAAACGAGAGTTTAGCCTAAGGGAGACTGAATAGGAGCAGAGAAGATGAATAAAGAACACATTTCATAAGCTTTTGCAGTGTGCCAGGAACTATGCTAAGCATTGAGGGTACAAATAGAAGAAACAGATAGGTTGTGCCCTCAAGGACCTTACACTCTAATGGGAGAAGACAACATATTAATGGGAACCGGAAGGAGGGATTCATTTAAGTGACCATGGTGTTGAAAACTGGAAAGGAGTGTAGAAGGAGGATCCTCCAGGTGAGATAAAGCAAAGGCTCTCTTATTCCAGAGCCCGGAATGTCAGGGATGGATTCTCTACAGTGGTGGTTTGGGTTATGGGTGGGAGCCAGGGAGAATGGATGCTATCCAGAATGCAGGCAGCGTGGTGGAAGTTCTAAAGACCTATATGCCAGCTTTTATCACCTAAAATAACTGAGGACCTGAATAATGATATAGCTAGCACTTACATGGCTCTTGTGGTTTCCAAAGAGCTTTACCAATATTAGCTGATTTGATTCTGGGAGCTCCTAGAGGGGATGGACCTCTCCCTTTACAGGAAAAGAGGCTTCCCAGCAATTGGAACCCAGCAGTGACCAGCCAAGAGCAACTTGCTGGAGATGCTAGCTGGCTGCTTAATGATACTACTTGAGAATCAGAGGCTATGTGTGGCTCTGAGAGGGAGCAGGGAGCAGCATCAGCAGCAGAGAAGAGTTCTAAGCCAGGTATTGGCTGAGGAGCGTAAACTGCCCTGTTTGGGCTTGATTCCCCAGCCTTGCATGTTTCCTGGCCACACATATTTCATGTATATCTCATTCCTCCACATATGTTCCCTAGCCATGGGCATCCCTCACACATATACCCCTCCACGCATAATCCCTGATCATGCATATGTTTTTTCTGTATGGCCTCTCTTCTGCTTCTTGGACAGCATACCCCATTGTGTGTGTGGCAGGGGGAGAGGAATTTTTCTTGTCATTTATTTTACTATGCTGTTTAAATGTGTTTTCTTTTTTTAAAATTTGAAATAATGTATTCTCTTACTATGAAAAGAAACACATGGGTGGGAGCTCATGACCGATGGTGATGAGTGGCTGCTCCCCCACAATGTGCCTTGAACCTGCTGTCTTTCTAGGGGTCCACATGTCAGGGGAGCTCTGTCTGCCACCACTGCCTACCACTACCAATACTTAGCGTGGCACTCTGAACATAATGAGGGCTAGCTGTTTATTGAATGAATAAGTGATTGTCTTTTGTAACCACTGAGGAGACCGTTGTTCACTTGGAGTCACGTGTGGCATATGGTCCTGTCAGTGCTTCATGAGTGTGATCTGTTGGTATTTTGGACAACTCTATCTGCCACTTGCCTGGAGCTTGGAGCTTTGGAATCTCTTAGAAGTGAGTCCCTTGGATACACTCTTTCCACCCTATCTTTGACGTGGTTCTTGGAATCTGCCTCTTTGCCTTTTGAGTCATCTTGTGGATTTGCTTGAAATGGACCACCCCAACTCAGTTTTCAGCATTCTCAGTTGGATGCCTGTGGTTGCACCAACTCCCATGAAAACCTAATCAGAATCGAACGGGAAACAAAATCAGAGCTTTTAAAATCTCCATTAAGCCTGCTCCCTCATTTCTCCCAGTGTGGTGTGCTCATCAGTGGTGGATGCAGGCTCTTATCGTATTCACACACAGTTTTGATGGGCTGAGGCCCCTCCCCTCTGCCAACTCAATTCTACTTGGCTAGATCCTCCCAAAATGTTATTTCTGAAAATAAGACAGGAAACCAGACCTATCTGAGAAGCTCTGAGCTAAAGGCAAAAGTTATGACCAGATGCTTGTGACAGGAATGTTAAATAATAAGGATGGGAAGAAAGGACCAGATATATGGATGACTCAGGAATTTTTGTGCCTGGGGCAGGTGATATACATCATGCCCTCAGTTAAAGAGGGTGGGGACACTGCCCTGGTGAGAAGGGGTCAGAGAATCAGGACACTGGCATGAAGCCAATGCCAAGAGGGCTATAGCCCATAGGGACTGAAGGCACTCACCCCATCTAGCTTATAGCTTCCCATTTTAACTAATTATTCTTGCTGATTCTGCTGTTTTTTCATTAGAATATAAGTTCCTTGAGGGCAGGGCCAGCTTCCCTTTTGCATTTGTATCCCTAGAGCCTAGAACAGGGCCTAGATCATAGTGAATACTACATAAGCACTGACTGAATTAGATTGAATCCTACACAGCTGAAGACATGCAAATAATGATAGAACTTTTAAAATTCTGTGCCCTAAAAATTTGACACCCCGGGACAAAAGCCTGTTGTCCTGCCTGAATTAATGCTCTGAGATAACTATGTAAAACATGTATTGTACTTTACTGAGGAAACCTAACTGATAAGTTGCTATTTTATTGCCTTTTATCCCCAATACCTAGGACTGTGTCTGGCACACAGTAGGTACATAAAAATGCTTGTTGATTGACTGAATGAATGACTTCAGGTTCATCAGACTCTTTTCACCTACTGGTCCCACAAAGGAGCCACTTGATCATACTAAATCTCTTGGCCAGTCACTGGCCTCAAGATCCCTCCCTCCCTCCTTCCCTTCCTTCCTCCCTTCCTTTCTTCCTCCCTTCCCCCCTTCCTCCCTTTCCCCCTTCCTTCCTTTCCCCCTTCCTTCCCTCCTTTCCCCCTTCCTTCCTTCCTTCCTTCCTTCCTTCCTTCCTTCCTTCCTTCCTTCCTTCCTTCCTCTCTCCCTCCCTCCCTTCCTTCTTTCCTTTTTCAGAAAGTTGATTCTGTAAGAACTGACTTGACAGGATCCTCCTCCTTCTCTTTTCAGGTGAGGGAAATATTCAGTCACTTTAAGGGCCCAGGGGATTAGAGGGGCAGGGGAGTGTCATGCATAAGGCTAAAGTCAACTTGTTCATTTCTTTATAATATATTTATAAATTCCTAGAGGAATTTCTTTTTCATGAGTCCATGGTGTGGAGTAGTTGGCATAAAATTGAGGACACAAATAACAGGCTTTAATTGGCAATTATTTTAAAGATTTATTAAGGGGAGAGTCAATAAAAAGGAAGCTTGACTTTTTGCATATAACATCGGTACAGAGTATTTATCTGACCACCAAATTTATTTGAAAGCAGGCTTTGGACTCCAATGAGTTCAGTCCAGTTGAGAAAATGAATGGATGCCTCCATTTTGCTCCAACCATTTAGAACATAAGGTCAAACATAATGTCCAGGGAGTGGTGATTCTACAGGAGCCATCACAAAACATAACACCAGCCTCTTGTTAGCAGGGTGGGCTCAGGGTGCAGAAGGAGCCGTAAAGTCATAGTTTTTTGGACATGGTCAGTATTTTGCTTGAGTGGACATGTCTGTTACAAAGGTTTTTCTTTTTTTTATCCAAGGTGGGGGGTGGGGGGAGGGGAAGGTGGAACGAAGATGGGGTTTGGGAATAGGGCTCCAAAAAGAAAAAAATAAGAAGAGAACAGAAGGAAGACCAGAAGGAATCACCGACAAGCAGAACAGCTTTAGTTACATGTTGGATTTATTAAATACAAAAGAAAAGCAAGGATTACAGAAAAGAGAGTCAGAGTTTCATGTACAATCCTCTCTTGTTTGACACCTGTCTATGGAAATGTTCCTTTTATTTTAGAGGCTTTTGTCCTGGGGCCTGGGAACTTGTTAAAAAAAATACTTGATAATTGTATTTCAATGTACTTGGTTGCTTTTGTCATCCTATATGTTTTATTCATTTAAAAACGTCATTCTGAGAAGGGGTCCACAAGCTTCACCAGAACAGAAAGGGCCTTGTATACAGTAGGACTGAATAGCACCATGAGACTCATGGGCCAAGGATGGCTAAATAGACTTACCACCAAGAGCAACACTGCTGTGGACCTTGGGCTTCCTCCAGCCAGACAGACAGTGATGACTGTCTGATACTCAGTACCCTTAGGAGCATGGTGAGCCAAGGCAGGGCTGTCATAAGCCAAGAGGCCCGAACACATGTTTTAAGTGTGACTCTTGTCCCAAAGTCCATTGACATGGGAGTCTCTCCTTAATGGTGGAGATGGAGGCCTTGTCCTTAGTTGAATTAAATTTGTTACTAACAGGTCTACATCACAAAAAAGGTTAAGCATCCTTTTTTTATTTGTAGCTTGTGAAACTCATTTTTAAAATGTGTTTGATATTAGATATAAAGGTAGCAGAGACCTCAGAAATCATCCGGTCCAACACCTCACTGAATAGATATGGAAACAGAAGCCTAGAGGATGGTACTCCCTTAAGTGACTCTCCCAAGGTCACAGAGTAAAGGACATCAAAGGGTTTGAACCCAAGTCTTCTGACTTCAGAGTCAGTCATGGAGCCTCCTCAAGTCTTAATTTGATTTGAATGTGATGAACAATCTGTATAATAATGAATACCATCACCTCTCCCCCTCCCTGCTGTCCCACTAGACCTTGGCCCATCCTTTCCATCGCTTCTGGGAGGGTTTGGTTGGAGTTAATAATCTAGGCCAGTTAAAAATTCCATTCAGTGAGGGTGTATGGAATGTATATTTTTACATACATACAAAAAACCCTTTATTTAGTCAGTTGCACTGGTTTCTCTGCATACATTACTGCAATGTATTAATAATCATCTGTTCGCCTGCCATAGGGCCGGGAGAGGGCATTTTGCCAAGTTCTGCCAACCACACGCACTCACCTGGCAACATCCGGATTTGTGAACTGATCTCCTCAGAGGGGTGGAGGGTGTTGGTCCTGTTCTTTTATTCTGTCCAGAACCAAGATTTTTGGCAGGGGGTGTGAGAGTAAGGGGTGGAAGAAGATTAAAGGATGCTATGGAAAGGTAAACAAGGAGTCTTGGCTAACAAGTAGCTTGGAAAAAAAAGAACTTTGATGACTAAGGTATAAATGAGTCAGAAATGGCAAAATTAGACACATCTGAAAAATCTAGGTAGGTTTAAAGACCAAGGGAAATAGTGCTTGAGAAAGTTAATTTGTGGCTTTTCAAACTCAGATCAAGAACAATGGAAAAAATTGTTCCAGATGTGCAGGGAAACTTGGAATCCAGCCAGATCCACCCAGCCCAGCCATAATCAGAGAAAGTGAAAAGGAGGGGGCTGGAGGGTGAAGGGTTTAGAGACAGAGAGACACAGGAAAACAGAGACAGGGAGATAGACATAGAGGCAGACAGGCAGAGACCAGAGGCAGAGACAGACATGGACAGAAAGACTGAGACAGAAACAGAGAGACAGACAGAGACAGACAGCAGAGAAACAGAAAATGAGGAAAGAGAGAAGCCAGTTCTCCATGAATACATACTTAATTGTGAGAGCAAATGCACATTTCAGAAGAGGCCAGGTTTGGCTGACTTAGTAAATTGATGAAGAATGTCAGAACAGTTCAGATTTCTGTCCCTAAATCTGAAAAACAGGAAAGTCAATTCAGTCCAGCCAACTAAGAACTCTTAGGGGTCCTTTTCTCCTGCCGTGGGACTTTGGGGTAGGGGTAAGGATCTCGTAAAACATCTAGGGGGTTGGGGATTTCAAATCTTGCATTTTTTTGCATTTAATTTTTATTTTGTTCTTTCAGAATTGGCACATTTCCTCAGTTCAAAGCAAAGTAATGGTAATATATTTATCATGTACAAATGGAGCCCAGACTGCAAACACACATTTAGGATGGATTGCCAGAAAAAAGAATGTATTCGGTTTCCAATATGCATCTTACGTATCATAGTCAAGCCAGGGAATATGCCATCATATTTGTTACTAACAGGTTGAATTAAGCCATTTATTAGGCAAAAGTTATGTGCTAGATCTGTTATGCAGTCACCCTTTGGTCCCTTGGTCCCTGAGCTCTAAGATGGATATCATTAAGACACTCATCTACCAGGAAGCTGCAGGTCAGGGCAATTGCCCTGGCTGAGGAGGATGAGTGGTGAATATGAGTGGGGGCTCATTATACAGTGAAGGACGTGAGTCAGCACCAATACACCAGTGTCTGTAGCCCTGAGAAACAGTCTTGGAGGGATTAAAATACTTCAAGGTATAAATACCACGTTAGGGCTTAGTCACCTGGGACAGGGAAACTGAGCACTACAGCCCCATTTGAGTTGTGAGGTTGCCTTTCATCTATTCTGGATGTATCTTGGTATGTACGTATCTCCTCCCTGAGAATAAGCCCCTTGTAGGAAGGGAATTTTTAGTTTTATTTGCAACCTCATTGATTAGCACAGTGCCTGGCTCATAATAAGTGCTTAATAAATGTTTGTTGATTGATTAGACATGGGAAGACACAAAGGGCAAGCATCCATTTCTTTAGGACTCCCAGGCTCCTTTCTATAACATCTCATTGCCTTGTATACAGTAGGACTGAATAGCACCATGAGACTCATGGGCCAAGGATGGCTAAATAGACTTACCACCAAGAGCAACACTGCTGTGGACCTTGGGCTTCCTCCAGCCAGGCAGACAGTGATGACTGTCTGATACTCAGTACCCTTAGGAGCATGGTGAGCCAAGGCAGGGCTGTCATAAGCCAAGAGGCCCGAACGCATGTTTTAAGTGTGACTCTTGTCCCAAAGTCCATTGACATGGGAGTCTCTCCTTAATGGTGGAGATGGAGGCCTTGTCCTTAGTGAGAAGCAGGAGTGAGGTTTACCTCTTCCACTTCTCTTGAAACAGGAAGCCAGGAGCACCTGAATGATGGATTAGCAAAGAGGGGCTGGCTGAGAATTGCCTATTGTCAGCTCTACCTTGCCCCTCACACAAGGCAGGGCCTTCTTTTATACCAGTAAGCAAAGAGTCTCATCCAAATGGCCTTAAGATGGGGGTTTTAAAGGACACAGAGAATTGTAATCTTGAGGAATAGAGAGGATCTGTTGGCTACTGGGGTGGAGGGAGGGAGATAGAAGGGGAAATAGGCATAAAGTAAACCTGTTTGGTAGGGCAGCTAGGCGGTGAAGTATGGGCATGGAGTCAAGAAAATTCATCTTTATGAGTTCAAATGTAGCCTCAGACACTTACTAGCTGTGTGACCCTGGGCAAGTCACTTAACCCTGTTTGCCTCAGTTTCCTCATCTATAAAATGAGCTAGAGAAGGCAATGGCAAACCTCTCCAGTATCTTTGCCAAGAAAACCCCAAATAGGGTTACAAAGAGTTGGACATGACTGAAAAAAACAACAACTCGATAACAACCTGTCTGATATACAACCACCAAGAACAAGGTTCATCTTTTTTTGAGCAAAAGCTCCCTGCCAACACTGTGAGCACTAGAAGCATAATCACAATCTGTGATACACTCTGTAAACGGGGGTCCAACTTGCAAATCAAAATAATCCTTAGTCTGGAAAACTTTGTCAGAAAATGGTCTTTTTGGCAATGCCTATAAAATATATATGATCACCGTCAACAGCATCATGCTCAAAATCAATAGCATGGCTCCCAGATGTGGAGAATTCCCTTCACCACCCCTTCCCCTCCTCCCAGGTTTCTAGCTTCCCCACTAAGCTTTGTCCTTTCCTGCTCTAGATGCTATGACCTCAGCATCAACTGGCCAATGTCTACATTAACTAGAAAGGTCTGGCTAATGCTCAGTCTTAGAAGAATAAAAAGACATTTGCAACATTGTTAGTGCTAAAGACCAACTATTAGCACATCCCACTATAGAAAGGTGTCTAAGAAAAGTATTTTTAAATAAAGAGAAGAAGTAAGGTCGTTGTTATTTCTATGTCATGGTTACAATTCCCAATATAGTTCAAGGTAGTCATTTTCTTAAATTTTACTTGCTGCAACCCAGGATGAATTAGGTAGTACTGTTAGTCTTCCACTACAAGACTTCATGGTGGCATGGAAATGATCATGGCTTTGCCAGCACCGTCTAGGTTCTGGCATGTTCTACCATACATTGAATTATCTTTGAACTGAGTCTGGTTTCCAAGGACCAACCCAGCTAAATATGAGCATATCAGTAGGCTAGTCACTCAGGGATGAATGTTTTGATCATGGCAACTCATGAAATAAAGAAAAATACAAAATAGCTTTGGGTCTTACATGACCTCCTTCAACATCTGCAATGACTACAGTGAAAAGAATGCAGAAGTAGCCAAGATTCATATATCTATAAATAACTTAAATGGGATTGTTTGTACTCTAAATAGGAGATTCTTGTACAAGGATCAGTGGCGTTCTGCTGGAGGAAGGGAGCTGCAGCAGTCTTGGTGTTCTTGCTACAGAAGAAACTGGAACAAGGAAGGAAGTTGCTACTAAGTGGGAGGAAGTACCATAGATCCTCCATAGAGAGGTGATGAAAGGAATTGGCAATGGTGGTTCTACTGTAGGTCCAAAGGCAATGAAAGGCATTATTGCAGAGCATATCTGGTCATCTCATTATGATTCTTTTGATAGGCATTTGAACCTTCATGAAAATAGCTGAACTTTTATGCCCACCTTAGTTACTGAGGATGAAGACATAAGGAAATGCTATGAAGAATTTGGTAAAATTCTCCAAATTAAATCAACATACACTGATACTTGGTGACTTCAATGCAAAGGGAGGAAAAAGTGACCTCCAGAGACACAGGTACAGAGAGGCAGCAACTCAGAGGAGGAAATCAGAGAAGGGAGTTGTTTGTGCATGAGAGAGAGAGAGAGAGAGAGAGAGAGAGAGAGAGAGAGGGATGGAGGGACGGAGGGAGAGACAGACTGGTCCTGGTCATTGAGAGTACAGCTATGAAAAGGAGTTGGGACCCCAACTGAGCAACCTGCCCTTGGGACACCATGTCCAAGGTAGAGCTTTGTGAGAACTCCATATAAGAGAAAGAGCAGCAAGGATATGGACAGAACTCCTGGCATAGCCAGGAATTATGACTCACCTTGGCCACATGTATTTCCTACACATATGTCTCACAACTATTGCAATCTAAGTTTGTGTGTGCTTTCCTCACAGATACATTTGATTCCACAAAGGTATGCCCCAGGTTTATAGAGAGAATGTTTTGTAGCTACTGTCATAACAGTGCAATGTTATAAAATGTCTTTGCTGAGAGCTAATTATATCTATTGGCTGACTGTTAATGGGAAGCACATCAGTGGGGACTCAAGAGCTATAGTTTTAGAAGCAGGTACAACCATTGGGTACCTCTCAAACCTGAGAGTAGTAATCACTCTCCTGGGGATCCAACTCATGAGTGAGAAGGCAAATGGGGAGGTAACACAGAGGGGTGCTTTGTAGTGAATATGTTATACTTACTGTCTGTTGATTATTAAAGAAGACTTTGATTTGGTAGAGAAGAATGTTGCCTTAAAGGAGTTTTTTCCAACCAAGTGTCTCTCATCAATCCATCAAAGTTATTCGAGATTGTTTGAAAGATAGAATAATAACTATAATAATAATCTGATTGAATAATCTTCTGATAATAAACATTGGACAAAGCAAAAAAAGGGAGATGCATATTTGGGAAAGATACCATCTTTCGATGGCAGAAATCCTAGCAGATGGTTTCTCAGTGGATAGTGAAGTGCTTCAGACATTCCTGTTTGTGGACAACATTGTGCTAGTTATGCTAAGCCCTGTACATAGACACAAAACTTAAAAATAATAGTTACCAAATAATTCACTTTATGGTCTATAATATAGTTCATCTTCTAGGTCAGGTAACTACATAGTCTTTTGGCAGATATTTGTAACTACCTGAAAGAGCTTGGCCTGACCATCCAATGAGGAAAAGTCCAAATGGATGAAGAACATCTATCACACATTCATGCCTTGAATGTGGATGGAAAATATATAGAGATTGTCAATCAGTATGTATATATACTAAATATGATCAATATGTATATTCGGAAAAGACAGTACAGGTGGACATTGATTCGAACCCAGAATTGAATAGCAAGAGAAGAGTGGAATGAACCAGACTTTGGAAAGTTGCAGAGCTCCTTTAATTACCTCAAATTTCCATGAATTCAAAGGCCCATTTTTTTAGATGCTAAAGTTTTACTAGTGTTGCTGTGTAGTGGTGAGACATGGAACAGAGTACTGTCTAAAGAATTAAAAATAATTACTGAGAAAAAAACAAAAAAACAGAATTAAAAATAATTTAAAAAATTAATATCACACAGAGGACAATAGAGAGGCTCATGGTGGGTGTGAGCAGGAGGCTACAACATATGACCAATGGGATCCTTTGAAGAGGAATAAGGGTAAATGATATTATTGAGGAATTGTATTATAGGAAGAGAAGATGGACTAGTCATATATTGAGGGAGAGATATAATAGCTACAGTGCTTCACTGGTATCTTTCCAATTTAAAGAGAATTTGAGGAACATTTCCAGAACATTGGGTGGACCTTGACTGTGAACTTATGAGGGGAAGACATGGACAAGAGTCATATAGAATGAACAAGCTAAGAAGAGTGATCAACATTGTTAAAGGGAACTTTGAAATCGATAAGATCATGGATGCATTTTAGTATCTGAGTGTGCCCCAGTGTTTTCTGAGGGGCTAGGTATATATTTTAGCTACTATTTTTAGTTGGGAGACAGCAGGAGAGGGATAATGAGTGAAGGAAAGGAGAAAAAGGAGTAAGAGAGAAAAAGGAGAAATATGGGAAAAGGGAAAAAGGAGAGGGAGAAAGAAAAAGAAGAGAGGGAGGAAAGATGAGAAGGACAGGGAGAAAAGAGAAGGGGAATGAGGAAGGGAGGTAGAGGAGACAGAGAAATGAAAGGAGGAGGAGAGGGAAGGAGAAAAGGAGATGGAAGAGAGAGGGAAGGAGAGAAGCTGGAGAGAGGGGGGAGAGAGAGAGAGGGAGAGAGAGAGACAGAGAGACAGAGAGAGACAGAGAAGGCATCTTTTGTGAGCACACTAAGTTAGTAGGCAAGAACATTCAGTGACTCAGTGACACATCCAGTAGTTGAGCCAAAGTGATCTCTGATGTATTTCTAGTGCAGCACCTTGGACAGTTCTTGTAACCAGGACTCAATAGAATGGGAATGGTGCCATTTTTCCCATCCTAGGCTGAAGTTTCCCCTTAGCCTGACACTCAGCACTAAACTAAGACATTCAGAAATGTCTAAAAGAACCAGCTTTATGTCTTGATTTAACCGGCAGATATATATATATATATATATGTATATATATATATATATTTTTTTTTTTTTTTTTCCATTTGCTAATGAAGGACTTACTCTGCCTGTGAGGCTAGCCAAGCCAGATGAGTGAATGGAGCAGCCCAAGATGGGAGTTATTCATCTCCTATAGACCTATCTCCTGGATTCCCTGGGAGCTGGGCATGTTTTAAGGGGATAACTTAAGCCAACCACTTTTAAGTGTTGGTTAAGCAGCCTTAGGAAGATGCACTCATATAGCAACCCCAGGGGAACAGCTCCACCCCGGATGTGCCAGTTTCAAGAAGCACTTACCCTGAGCTCTTTTGCCAGATCATTTAATATTGATGGTGGTTGTAGGTGGAGCAGCTACTAGGAATGAAGCCTATGAAAGCATAATGGAACTTTAGAATGCAAAATGAACACCATCTTTGATATCAACTCCCCCTGAAATGGCAAGATTAGCCCTGCCAAGTTCAGAAAACCACTTAGGGTCACTCGGAGCAAACTTGGAAAGAGAAGACTGAGATTAATGCCAATGTAAAATTGCCCCAGTTGATAAACCAAATAAACAAAACAAAGAACCCATTAGGAAGTACTTGTGAGACTTTGAGAACTCTGTTGGTTTGATTCTGAAATATACTGGGCAGCATTTATTTGGCTGTTTAGAGGAAGGTGTGCTTAGCTGTAAATTGTTTGATATTTACATAGATACATAGGCATAGGACTTGAAAATAGTAATTACCAAATAATTCACTTCTTGCTCTATAATCTAATCTACCTTCTAGGTCAGGTATCTGTCTGCCTCCACCTTTAGCCATACTCTTTGTCTATTCTGAAATTGTAAAGGACTCAGATAAACTTGAGATCTCTGGTTTCTCTCAGACACATCTCCTACAGACTTCTGTGATTTCCCCAACTCTAGCCTTTGAGGGGATAGAGTGTCATCTCTTCAAAATTTCCTTCTACTTACTTTGTATATGTCTATCTGTTGTGTTTCCCTGAAGGAGGTGAGCTCCTTAGAGGTAGCTATGGCTTTATTTTTGACTTTGCATCTCCAGTACCCACAGTGCCTGGCAGATAGTGAAATCACGGGGTCATAGATTTAAAGCTGGAAGAGGCTGTTTAGTTCAGCCCCTTTATCTTACATATGAGCAGACTGAGGTCCAGGAAGGCTAGACCAAGGATACATAGGTAGTAAGTGCCAGGGATGGGATTTGAACTCAGGTCTTCTGACACCAGAGCCAGTGTTCTTTCCATTAGACAATGGAAAGACTCCCTGGTATACTCTTAATTAAGGATGGCTGATTGATTAATGCATAAAATAAGAAAAAGATACTCCATGGTATGTTTCTGTTTGTTGAACTGAATTGTGTAACATGGGAATTATTGTTCTATCTAGAGCTGAAAGTAGGAATAGTCAAAGTAGGCAGCTTCCCAGGAAACTACACTCAGGGGGTGCAATGAAATTCACTTTTAAATAAAGCTTTTTTAAAAAAAAATCAGTGCACATTTTTAGTGTTGGAAAAGTATATTCATTGTGGCACATCGGTATTTATTTTGTGATGGGTCAAATTAGGTTGCACTCGTTACCCTAAGGATCACAGCATCCGGTGGATAGTAAGATGCAGATGCCTTGGCCCAGCCCTGGTCCCATAAGAAGGCAAACATGGGTTGTCCTTGTCCTTGTTACTTTGGAGAAACAGGGAAATTAAATGAATCAACTAGGAAGCATGGTGTAATGGAAAGAATATTGGCTGTAGAGTAAGAGGACTTGGATTTTAATCCTAGCTCTGATGTTTACTACCCTTGTGACTTTGGTCAGGTCACTTCCTTTCCATGGACTTCAATTGCCTCATTTGTAAAAACCAAGAGTTTGACTAGATGACCAGGTTTTTAAAGTTAAGTTTTGATGGCTAGAATGGCTCTCGCACTTTTCTCTCATTCTCCTCTTTCTCCTCCTCTCTCCCTCTGTCTCTCTGTCTCTGTCTCTCCGTCTTTCCCCCCTTCCTTCTCACCCTCTTGGTCCTTTTGCCCTGTTCACTCAAGAAGTGCTTTTATATTCATATATTAGACAAGAAAGGGATAATCAAAGCTAAGTATTCCTAATGACTTTTTACATATTGTTTCAGTTCCCTCCCCTACCTTGTTGACCAGATTATGTTTGAAGATGCTACGAATGCCTGGCTCTTTCTCAACAGCTTGGCCTCATCTCAAGGGGGTGTGTGTGTGTGTGTGTGTGTGTGTGTGTGTGTGTGTGTGTGTGTGTGTGTGTGTGTAACTGCTAGGTCAAATTGCCAAAAAGGAAATACAATTTCCAGGCTGTATCAATTTCATCTCACTTTACTGATCTTTTGAGAGCAACCAGGAGGGAGATAGAGAGGGGCTGTGGCCAGAGTGCCAATTCTCTCTGTTTCTCATCATTAAGTTGATAACACACGACACCCTCATTATTATTCTATCATTAGGATCTGAGCATTTTGAGTGTTCAAATAAAATGGCTGTTTTTATCTTCCAGAGCAGTAAATGAGACCCTGCTTCTCAGCATGCTGTCCTGGAAACCCATTCTTAATGAGCAAGTGATTACAAGGTTGAAATGCAGCAAGTGTCTCCAGCAAAGCTGTGTGACCACAGACCTGGTCCTCCAAAACCTCTAAAGTAGGAGTCACTTCAAAACAGTAACCTGCTTGGGAGGGTCACTCTAGCTTCTACCATTGATCATGACATTTATGTTTTTTCCAGTGATTATTCCCTTCTCTCCTTCCTTCACTGCCTGCTAGATTCTCTAGTCTCTCTCTCTCTGTCTCTGTCTCTTTCTCTCTCCCCTTTCTCTCTTCTTTCTCTCTTCTCTCTCCTCTCTCTCTCTTCTCTCTCTCTTTTCTCTCTGTCTCTCTGTCTGTCTCTCTGTCTCTGTCTGTCTGTCTCTGTCTCTGTCTGTCTCTGTCTCTGTCTCTGTCTCCCCTCCTTTATTGTAGCTTTCCTTTAATAGGGAATCTACTTTGGCCTAAATCAAGGAAGGCACATGGTACAGTGGATAGAGCCTTCATTCTAGAGTCCAAAGGCTCTTAGTTTTAACCCTACCACGGATGCTTTCTCCCTTTGTAATGCTGGCACTTTTACCCTGATCATTAATCTCCTCATCTATAGTCTGAGTGATTTGACCTCTTATAGCCTCAAAGGTCCCTTCTGGCTCTGTCTCTGATCTTGTGATCTCTGGGGTTTCTCTGCTTCCTATGGGGAGGCCATATAGCCTATGTAAATGTCAGCTCTAGATATCATGGATTTTCCTTTCTAACAGAATGCCCATTCTGAAATGCAATATGGCACAGCTAGAGGGCTGTAGCGTTTTTGACCATGTGTGACCATGCCCTTGGTCAGCTGGATGGCACAATAGTTAGAGTGTTGGACTTGGAGCCAGAAGGATCTGGGTTCGAATTCCAATCCTGCCTCAGACACTTACTAGCATATGACTCACCAAACCACTTCTTTTAACCCCAGTTGGCTCATTTATAGAATAGTCCCCACCTCACAGGGTCATTGTAAGGACCAAGTGAAATCATATATGGAGAATACTCTGCAGACCCTACAGCGGCATATAAATCCTTGCTAACATACCTATTGTTACTTTGGACAAAACCACATAATCTCTCAGTGCCAAAGGCACCAATACTATTTTTCATCCTTCTGGTTGCTTGTGTCCTCCTCATCCCTCACAAATTCCTTTGCATTTACTTCTCTGGAAACATGTTGCTTCCCCTTCAATAGAACGTGAAGACAGAGGTGGTTTCCCCAATGTTTACTAGCACACTGGCATTTTTTTTTTTTTACTGGATTTCCACCAATAAAGAGTCTTGTATGCAAATAGACTTGAGTCCAAGGGTGTGCTGGACCTCTAATTTGACCTGTTTAGGCTAGGAACTCTTGAGGAGAAAACTCCCTCTTTGAATGTAGATTGGCAGCTGCTGTGGAGTGGACAGTCCTGTTAAGTGACTCAGGCATAGAAAGGTTAAGTGACTCAGCCTTTCTATTTAAGAGTTAGGACACTGGGTTCCATTCCTTTCCAAGTCCTTCCTTTTCCAGCCATACATGCGCTTAGTATAAGGTCATTCTGCTTCCTCCAGTCTACAGAGATGTTCTACCATCCATTCAAGACATGAAGACATCAGCAGGTCATTCACAAATATCTGACCATGTGTCTCCTGGGTTCCATAATCTCCTTGTCATGTCAGTAATTGAATACAACTCCTCTGTCTAACATTTTAAGATCTTCTCAGTCTGACTCCAACCTTCCTTCCCAGCTTTGTGCACGTTCTCTCCCTCTCCTACAGGATGAAAGCTTTTCCAGGATAGGGACACCTCCACTTTGTATCCTCAATGCCCAGAACTTCAAAAAAAGCTGATAGACTGATTGGCATCTGGGATCTATGAGCAGTTTTGGAAATCCATTTCCTGACAAGCTCTGTCTTCTTTCTGGCATTTAATATTTGGGTCTGACCTTGTGATCAGACCTGCCAGGAGTCTGGATCATCATAGTGTCACAGGACTCTGGCCTTGGAATGGTACCAGGGAGACCATCTAATGCAATTTCCTTGTTTTACAGATGGAAAACAGGCCCAGAGAGGAGGAGTGATTTATTTGCTTGAGGAGACACAGCAAGTTGGCGGCATTAGTGGAAACAGAACCCAGAACTGTGTGGTATAAAACACCCTCTCTTGACTCCCAGCTTAGGGTACTTTATAACATACCATATAGTGTAACGTTATCCCAAATGGAATAAGTGGTTGGAGAGAGAGTGAGGAAATAATATTTATAAAGTACCCACTATGTGCTCGGTATTTTACAAAAATTATCTCATTTAATTCTCACAACAACCCCAGGAGGTAGGTGCTATTATGATTCCCACTCTATAGTTGAGGAAACTGAGGCAGATGGAAGTTAAATGAGTTACCCAGAGTCACATCACTAGTAAATGTCTGGGTCACATTTGAACTCAGAGCTTCCTACCTGCCTCTAAGAGTGATAGATTGAGAGTCACGAGTCCTGGACCATGTTTTTGCCTTTCTTGGATCCCTTGCACTTAGCACACATCTCATGTTGCACAAATGCTTATTGATTTGATCTGAGAGCTAGTTGGAATCTCAGCTCTGATAGAACTTGGGCAAGCCTCTTCCTCTCTGTGGGTCTCAGTTTCCTCTCCTATAAAATGGAGGCATTGGGCTAGATGATCTCACCGCCTCCTTCCAGCTCTGAGTCCTGGGTGCCCAGGATTTTTGGTATAATCTCCCAAGGTCCTTCCGATAATGCCACCAAGAACCTTCCCACCCCCCCCTCCCCCGCCCAGGATTGCGCTGACCTCTTTTAACACCCACTTCCAGCATCACTGGGTGAGCCGTTCTCTTATTGGTTCCAACAGCCTGGTGGTTTCTCAGAATTGGGAACAGCCCCACCTGTTTCTCAATGAGCTGATTTTTTTTTTCAGCCTGAGAAAATTATTCTGGCTTTCCTTTCTCAGGAGCAGAGATGGGCCACTGTTTCTTTGATAATGTCCTTTTTGTTTCTGTTCAGCCGCCTGCCTGGGCTGCGTGGGCCGTTACAGAAGTCACTCTGAGTTGTATCCCTTCTTCCCAGGCAGTGGTCCATGCCGCAGTGCAGGGCTTTGAGCACTTGAGAACAGGCAGGGGACAGCACCACACCACACCAGAAGCCACTGGATGTAGGTCTCACTGGAAGAGTAGGACTGATGAAGGCTGAGGGGGTGTAGAACAGGGCTATGGGAACCTCTTCCCTGTACCCCTCCTTCTTATGTAATTAGCAAAGGAATATGGGCATCCTTTCTGACATTTTTTTCTCTGAGATCCAAAATTTAGATGAATAATCTCTTTAAATATTTATCAAAATATAAAATAAGGCACTTATTGAGAGTCAAAATCTGTAAGATTGTGGTCAGCCTTATATTTCAGAAGGGTTCCCTCCACTCCTCTCTCTTTTCCTGCCCTGCCTCTATCTTCTTCAATTGATAACAGCTTCCAGAGAGAATGACAGAGACAGGGGGAGAGAGAGAGAGAGAGAGAGAGAGAGAGAGAGACAGACAGACAGACAGACAGACAGACAGACAGAGCATCAGTGCCCTGAATTGCCAACAGGCTAAATGAAATCACAGTTTGGAGAATAGGGTGATTTGTCCCCCAGCTAACCCTTCATCTCTGATTGGAGAAGGCTCAGCACCTTAGTGTCCATATAAGCTTTACATGGTGTCCTCATTGCTTCAGGAAGAGGATCACATGCTTCAGAATTAAGTGGGAGACCAAGTTAGGGAGAGAGCCAACAAGCCAGGAAATGTGACTCAGATACTGGCTTTTACCTCTAATTAGTCAGCCAGCCCTGCCAATTTACTTCTCGGAAGGAGAAGACTAATCCCATCTCTTCTCCCTTCCATACCATATCCAGTTTCCTTCACCCAAGCAACTAGAAGCCATCATTTTAGGAACTTTCCTTCACTTATTTTAGTCATGGCAAACCTGCTTAAGACTTGTTCACCCAGTGTCAGCTAATACCCAGTGGTCCACCCATTGATCAAGGAACAAACGTTGCCCAAGCCCTGATCTTGCTTAAGATCAAGACTTTGGGGATTCTCTTACAGTTCCATAGGAATCCTCCCCTGTCCCAGCCCCTCCCCTCCAGTGGAATCTTGCCAGCTGATCATTGATGAAAAAAAAAAAGAATATGTGTGTGTGTGTGTCTGCATGCGTGTTAATCATTTTCAAGTATCTCCACACTCAGGAGGGGGTTTCTAGATAGATTGGTGGAGAGGATGAAGCAGGAAAGCAGAAGACAACAAACACCAGAATGCAGATGTGGAAATGATTTGATGTGTTCAAAAGCCATCCATCAGGCTGCCTGGGAGTCAACCAGATTCAGCCATTAAGGCAGATGAAAACGTTGCGTCCTCAGTGGTGGAGGCCAGTTATCTGGGCAAAGCCAGAGGTGGCAGAAATGAAGCGCAGTGGCTGCCTTTGCCCTTTGTCTTGCCTCTATCTCTACTCCTTGGAGATTATTTATCATGGGCTGGTGTGGGTTGGCAGAGGGCTCTCCCAGGGGATGAGGAGAGGCAGCACTCTCACTTGGACATGTTCATGAAAATGCTCTTTAAAGATAAGCGAAGTGTGTCTGATGGGGGTGTTCCACAAATCGGCATCTGTGGATGTGGAGCTAAATAGCCTTTCTCGGGTTGTTGTTCGATCATCTTTGTCATTTGGAATTGCGTCTGACTGGCTTAGCATGGCTCCCAGTCCAGAAAAGAGCTGGAACATTCATTTTTCCTTCAACTTGTCACCAAGCTGCTGTGTCTATTGTTAATCCAGACTTTGTGCTGTATTAGGGTTTTTATTTTATGCAAATCAGTGGAACAGCAAAAGAATTTGAGGCCAGGCAGCTTGTTCTCAGTTTCTATATGAGGCTTTGGGAACAGTCTTATCAATGAAGATGGGGAAGATAGAGGCTTCTGGAAATTTGGTAGTTAAAAGGCACCGATGCTTACTCTTCCCACCCCCACCATCTACTGCCTTGCCATCACCTCACTACTAGGGAACTCCTACCATCTCCCTTGGGGATATATGGGATTAAATTAAGAGGAAACCTGTTTGGGCATATGGAAGCCAGTGGGCAGAGTGGAGTAATCTCTCTCTCTCTCTTTCTCTCTCTCTCTCCCTCTCTCCCAATCTCTCTCCCTCTCTCCCTCCCTCTCTCTCTCTCTTCCTCTCTCCCTCCCTCTC
>CM053585.1:535308201-535368989 GCA_028646515.1 Pseudochirops corinnae
CTCTCTCTCTCTCTCTCTTTCCTTCCCCCCCCTCCAAGGACATGGCCAATGGAAAGAGCACCATTTTATGATCTAATTATAACAATAACAGCATTTATATGACATTTGAAGATTTGAAAAGCACTTTCCAAACATGAGCTCATCCTCACTTCCCTTTCGGCTCCGCCCTTCATTCTCTGGACGTGTCCACTTTGTCCCCGGCTCTCTCCCCCTCCCACTTCCTGTGCCTCACTCTGCACTCTCCCCCCTTTCTAACTCATTTTTGTGTTGTCTTCCCTCATTAAAATGGAAGCTCCCTGAGGCCAAGGATGGTCTTTTTGCTGTGTGTTTGCATCCCCGATGCTTGATATGGTACTGGGCACATAGGGAGTGGTCAATACAGTCTTTATCTAGTTAAAATAAAAGATAGTGGCTTAAGTTCCACCCTTGAGAATTCCTACCTGTGTGATCTTGGACAAGTTACTTAGCTTCTGTTACCTAGGTTTCCTCATCTGTAAAATGGGGACAACAACAAGAGACTAAAGTGAGGCACTAATTGTAAAGCCCCTAGCATGGTGCCTGGGACACAGTAAGCAGTCTATCAGTGTCAGCTGTTCTGGCTCTTAATCTGATTCCCGTCCCTATGGCTTTGTTTCTCCCCATTTGGATCAACACCCACTGCACCAGACCTAGACTTCTCCAATCATGGCTCTAGTACCCAAGAGTAATATCTTATCATCCCTGAAGTGCTCCCTTAGAGCCCAGCAATCTTCCTTGGTGACTGAGTAGAAACCAACCCACTTTGCCCACTAGATCTATTAGTTGGCCCCAGATCCCAGACCAAGCTTCACATTCTTATGACATCCAACCTGGCCTGTTCACCCAGGCCATCTTGCCATCTTACCAACACGTTTGTTTCCTTTGTCATCTCTTGCTCTGGATACAGTAGTCAAATCAACAGTACCATTGTTTCTCCAAAGTGTATGCTAACTGACTGACTTAAACATCATCTTACCATCTCTATGACTCCTCATGGAAAAACTCTGTTCCCTGGCTACCACCCACCTATATGTATTGTCTTCTTCTGTTACAGTATAAGTTCCTTGAGGACAAGGATTGTATCTCTTTTTGTATTTGCATCCTGAGCTCTTAGGACAGTGCCTGACACATAGTAAGCTCCTTTAAAAAATGCTTCCCCCCCTCTACCCATTTATTCATTGAATTTCTTGGTCTGTGAAACAAGGTGATTGGATTAGAAGATCACTGAGGTCCTTTGCATTTTGAAGTCTGTGATCCTCAGGTCAGGCTGCCAGGCCACCAGGAAGGCTTGCCAAGGTCATTGTTGTTTCTCGTAGTCACAGTGTCACAGAATCTTTGACTCAGAGTTGGAAGGGACCTCAGAGGTCATAGAACCTAACAATCTAGACAAGGTACTTTGTGATGGTACTGACAAGTAGTCACCTGAGCTTGGATTAAAGACCAGTGGTAAAGGAGAACACCTTAGCTTCCCAGGAAGGGCATCCCCTCTGGGGCTCTAAATGGCTGAAAGGTCTTCTTGACATCAATCTTGAACCTTCCTCTAGTTTCTACTCATAGCTCCAATACTAAATTGAATTCCTCTGTGTAAGGCTAGTTTTCCGCAGGCAAGTCAAGCCCAGTTGAGTCAAACAAGCATTTAAGTGCCAACTGTATCAGGCACTGTGCTAAGTGCTGGGGATTAAAAACAAAGAAACATCGCCCCTATCCTCGAGGATCTCATAAATTAGAAAGAAGGTCTTCAGTGCTCATAGTGATACAGGAACTGAATGAATCTGAAAGAGACTAGTCATTTCTTCTCACCTGGAGGGAAAGTTATTGTGAAAGGTGGTAAATGAACCCTGGAGGAATCAGTGACTGAAGAGGCTCAACATGCAGCTACCAAGAAAACTCCGAGTGGGCAGTTCTAGAGGAAAAAAAAGGAAGAGGGAAATGGAGCTCAACCGATCAGTAGAATATAGGGATTATTTGTTTCATTTTTTCTACTCGTATTTCCAGCCCATAGTAAGTACCTAACAAATGCTTGTTGATAATAATCATAGCTAGCATTTAAATAGTTCATTGATGTTTGCAAAGTGCTTTATGTACGTTATCTCATGTAATCCTCACAGGTGTGCTAGGTTCTATTATTATCCCCACTTTACAGATGAGGAAACTGAGGCAGAATTCTTGACTTCAGGCATAGCACTCTATCCATCACGTGACCAATGATAAGTGACCAATGATATCTTCTCGATTGATTGAGTGTTGGCTCCTCTGCCTGTTCAACAGCTCCATGGCTGAATGGACGAGTGTTCTCTCTCTGAGATCTGAAAAAGGTTCATGTTGTGCTTGTTTCTCCTTCCCTTCAAACCTACTTCTCAATGCCCACTGAGGCAGATGTTCAAGCCAGAGTTTTCCTGTTTTTTCATTACATTTATCATTCATTTCCCCGCTAAGGTGACCTTTTCATCTACTTTCTGTATATTTTGCATGTAGCTAGTGACTTATATGCTATCTCTCTATCAGAATGTAAGCTTCTTGAGAGCAGAGTTTATTTCTTTCTCTGTGTGTGAGGGTGTGTGTGTGTGACAGATAGACACAGACACAGAGATGCAGAGAGAGCTGTGCAAACCCCCAATTCCTACTCATACAGATGAATTTGATCCCTCTGAGTAAGGCCTCTGGGTTCTAAGTATGCTTCTGAGGAGTTGAAATATCTTCATTCATTCAGTAAACATTTATTAAGTACCTACAACGTGTCAGGTACAGTGAGAAGCGCTAGGGATACAGAAAGAGACAAAAGACAGTCTTTGCCCTCCGGGAGTTTCCAAGCTCTCCCCGCCCAGGGGCCCACTCCCAAGGGAATCTTTTTTTTCCCCCTATATCCAAGGTCTTGTTCAAAAGCCAACCTAAAAGACCCCTCCTCACCATGTAGTAGGAGGACTGGAGATAGTCAGAATACCTGCACATATTCTGAATGAGTGAATAGGGCTCCTCGGTTCCATGTTGGCTCCCCTTTCAGAAGCAAGCTGTCCAGACTTTTCCACCTGGGCCAGCAGCAGAGCAAACAGGGTGAACTAGAGGTCCTAATGCAGATTTGGCAGCATTGAGACTGGTGCATTGGGACTCATGATTGGAATATAGCTATGGAAGGGTCTGCTTATCTTTTTTTTTTTGAAGATTGCATCTAGCAGAGTAAGGGGCTATTCATGGACCCAGTCCTCTATTGATCATCATGGGAACTTTGATTTGCTCTTTTTATTACCTGGTCCTGTTGCCCCTTTTTAGGCATCCTGGTAATTCCCTGCTTATGGTTCACCATATTGGTAATAGACTTTGGACACCCAATAGGCATGGCCTGCTGTAGATGAGAATGCCTGAGCTCAAAAGATCCCTTAGTCTCAGCCTCCTCAGTAGCTGAGATTCTAGTCATGTACCACCACACCCACTAGAAGGGTCTACTTTATACTTCCTTCAAAAGGAAGAGAAGATAAGTCTAGGTAACAGCTTGTCTGGAATACATACATAGCAATCACCATCATTCTTTTGACTGCAGAAAAAAAAATAGCTGTCCCCTTGGGATAGATTCCTTCTACCCCTGGTTATCTGAAGGGATTGAGATGAGAGGAATTCTCTCTCTTGGGAACAATCACAAGAGATACCAATGACCCATGCATCATCAACTGAGGTCAAGTGTGTCCAGCACCTTGTCAACCTCAAAGCTTAAAGTAAATATCAGTCATTATTATTACTGTTGTTATTGCCTCAGACACTCACTAGCTGTATGACCCTGAACAAATCACTTAACCTCTGTTAGTCCTAGTTGTCTCCTTTGCAAAATGAGAATAATAATAGTACCTATCTCACAGGTTCACTGTGTTGAAGGAAGAATCTTGAAACTGTACCCCACATTTTAGGCATGCCTGCTAGACATAATTTTAATTTATCAGTATTCTATAGTCAAGCCATTTCTTGCTGAGAGACAGAAATGTCCACTCTGGCAAAGTCCACTCCATGCCCTTGGATCATCTCCTTTCCCCAGGAGAGGAGACATAAATTTGAGACATTTAATGGAATCTTGAAAAGGAAATATGTCATAATAGGTTAAAATATAATTTGGGTTGAACCTTCTAGAATAATCACTTAATCTATTAAATTGAATCTGTTTACTGGATTCCTTCCTTGACTGTCCCCTCAAGAATTGAAAGGACTTCCTGCCTATGATCAATATCTTAACCTTGAGTGCAAAAGAGGGACACTGTCCTATATGGGTCCTGTCACGAACACATGGTGGGGGTGGGGACTGGGGAGACAAAGATTTTATGGAAACACGAGTTAAGTTTCATTTCTATCCTCAATTCATTTCCTGAAACCTTAGGCTTTGTTCTACCCACTTGCCTAAAGGGAAAAAAAAAATCAGCAAAGGGTTTTTAGATGAGAGAAAATGGTATTTCTTATTATTTCCAGTTGAACTAAAAATCGAAGTTTTTAATATGTTCCCACAGTTGTGAGGATTAAATGAGATAATACAAAATGCTTCACAATCATTAAAGCACTGTATAAATGTTAGCTGTTGTCTTTATGACTATTATGAGCAACAGACCGGTATGCAGGCTAGAGAACTGGCCTTTGAGCCAGAAAGACCCAGATTCAAGTTCCACTTCCAATTCATGCTGACTGTATGACCCTGGACAAGTCCTCTAATCTCTCAATGCTACAGGCAGCTCTCTAAAACTATAAATTGCAGAGAAGATGCTGACTTGTATTGTATCTGGGAGTTTCTTATACCCCTAAAAAGACAGATCTAGTCTATATCCATATTATCATCCCCATACTGGAATCCTATCAGAGGATGCAAAATTGGTGGAGGCAGAGGGTTTTGCAGGACTTGGCAAGAAAGTCATGAAAATCATTGACTGAGGATACAAATAGATGGTCAGTCTTGAACTAGAAGGACCCTCAGTCATCATTGGTCCAACCCTCGTGTTTTACAGATGAGGAAACTGAGGCCTAAGGAAGTTAAATGTGATTCTCATCAAGGGTCAGAGATGAGATTTGAACCCAGACTCCAGACTTTTCTATGCAAGCTTCTTTAAGAAGGATTAATAAAAACATAATTGACCTAGCTGTTATTGAGCATTTACCAATAATTTTGTATTTGGAGAATGCTTGGCAATCACTTGTTCGTATTTTGGCTTATTCAATAATTAATTTATAAGGGGATTTTTCTCATGACAGTAGCTGAAAGGCCAGAAAGAAAGAAATCAGCAAATCGGAGACAGGGCTTGACCTGGGAAAAAGGGAGCTTTTTTTTGTTTTGTTTTGTTTTTGTTTATGATGCAAAGAATTGGGAAAGATGGTGCTGACAGATACCTAAACAGAAACAGCTGAATGACCAAGAAAGGCATCAAAGAACAATGGAATAGCTAAGGTTGAAGTTTCGATAACATCCAAAATGCTTCGACAAGTAAGTGGGAGCCCCTGGCTCCATCCAACCAATCTTCGTGAAATATGGGGTCTGTAAATCTAGACAAGATGCCCCACTAAAATAAAGAGAAAGAGAACTAGCATCCAACTGGGAAGAAGACCTGAATGGTTTTGTTGAGGCACGCAGAATGTCCAGGGGATTTTGAGCCTCACCCTTTTGGCAAAGAAACCCGAGAGGAATTGTGTTTGTAATCTCCTTCCTGGCAGCCAAATTAAAATGAAAATGAACAGTGGCTTTGGGAATGGGAATCTTTGCAGACCTGTGGACAGCTGATTTTGCAAAATTGCTATCCAGAAACCCCCCAAAGATGAAGCAGCGGGGAGCAGAAACTTCTGGCAGGTCCAGAGCCTTTTCTGAGGTACAGTGGGGAGAACCTCGGGTTTGGCGTGGTAGTGCTGCAGTTTGGATCCTGGCTCGGCCACTTACCCTGCTCCCAGTGTGACTCTGAGTAGGTCACTTAGGCTCTCTGGGGGATTGGAAGGTGGGGCTCATCTGTGAAATGTCGGGATGGGACTCTAACCTTTCCATGTCTAAATATATAATTCTAAAACACTCTGCAGACAAAGCATCTCCACCACAGAAGGATGTTAATGGAGGGGAGTCAACAAAGTTGCTCTTGGGGTTGCTAGTTGGCCCAGTGAATAAAGCACTGGCCCTGGAGTCAGGAGAACCTGAGTTCAAATATGACCTCAGACACTTAACACTAACACTAGCCATGTGACCTTGGGCAAGTCACTTAACCCCAATTGTCCTACCTTCTCCCCCTACAAAAAAAATGCCAGAAAAAAAAGTCGCTTGAATGCCTCTGACGCATAAACAGATAATAGCATCAGTGTCCTCATGCTCCTCCGGCACCAGGACCAGGACCTAGGAACCAGCGTCATTCAACTTGGATCTAGCCATTGCGCCAATTCGCATGAGAAGGAGAAGTGGATCTGCAGGAAAAAATGAAGAAACCCTGCTGACTGGAGGCTGATGCTCATGGTGGGAAGGGCCCTTGGTCTTGGAAGAAGTGTTTCCATTGGCCCCCTTAGGGACTTAGTCGCCCTCTCCCAAAGCGCCACTTCTCTGTCAGTGTGGTCTCTCCATTAGAATCCAAGCCCTTTGAAGGCAGGGACTGACTTTCACTTTGGTATTTGTATCTGCAAATTTAGTACCCTAATTAGCACAGATCTGGAGCTTAATACAAACTCTTTCATTCATTCCCACGCTGGAGCCAGGAATCCTGGGAAATGTAGTTCTTCCCCCACCTTAGCTATGGCTGTTCCATTAACATTAATTGTAGAGACAATTATCGAGAATATTATAGACTCCCTTTACTTTTCCTTCCCCCTCTTCTTCCTCTCCCTGTCCTCACCTCACAAACTGGTGGCCCACCAAGGAGAAAACAAAAAGCTTGTTTCTTAAACCAGTTTTGTAGTTAGAATTTTCCCTTTACTTGAATTTTTCAGATAAGTAATATTAAAGTCTTTAAACTTGATTCCTAATGGGCAGATGGAGGAAGGGAGGGCGGACATGAGAGGCCCTTGAGACTTGGAATCCTATGGGAGAATAATCAAGTTCTGGTTAGAATAAAATTCGGGGAGAAAGAGCAAAGTAGGATGAAGCAATGCTGATATTCTTATTTAATAGAGCATAAAACTGGCTTTCATTAGATTTACTCATATTACCAGAAGAAAGCAGCGTGCTAATGAGAAAAGGCTTTATTCTCCAAATTTCAGATAACGAATTCATTTTCTTTTTTCAGTATCTCTTCCTCCTTCTCCCTTGGCATGTTCTGAGACCCGTTTGGTTAAAACAATTATTAATCCCAAACTAAATACCCATGACAATTAATCCTCTAACTGCCTAGGGAGGTTAGTCTATTTCTTCCTGCGTGATATTCAGTATTAGAGAATTATTATTCTCTCTTTATAACACCATTTACTGAGCTAGATTCATGCTTCAGAAATTTGTTCTTGGTTAAGAGAAAGACAAGAGAGGAGAAGAAAACAAAGAGACAGTCAAAACATTTGTTAGCTTTATCACAATAGGACTGTTTGGTCTGCAGTTAGGTATTTTTAGCGATTGTCGCAATCTCCATTAAGAAATGAGTTCCTTGAATATAAACTGAGGAACGAAAATCCTTCCTTTCAAGCGAAAGCTCTTTTCCTGGCAAGTTGAAATAAGGCTCCCAACTTGGAGCCCCATTATGTGATTTTTTTTTTTAAAGGAAAGGTTCAGACGGAGTCAACATAAAAGCCAAAATTTCTAGCTGAATTGTAGAAGAAATTCAATCTCAGGAGAAATTCACCTCTTGGTTTGGGCCATAGGATGCCCAAAGCCTCAGGTTTTTCTATTCAGTTTGCCAGATGTTCCAGAGTGGAACTTATCGTAAGGATAACAGTCCCTGCCTGGAAGGTGCTCAGATTGAACTGTATGACTGGAATAAATTGTCCTAGGCAATTGTCATTTATGTGTTAATGACATGATGAATAGTAACAGAGCTCTTCCTTCCGACATTGTTTAAAACAGCTGAAATGCTGCCTCTTCCATGCAGCCTTTCTTGATTCTTTTCCCACTCCAACCCAGCCGCTAGTTCCCTTCCTTCCAACGACCTTGCATTCATTTATGTTGGCTCTGTTTTATATGTTCTCACATGTGAACATGTTGTCGCCACTGTTAGAATGTGAGCTTCCCGAGAGGAAGCACTGTTTCCTATTTTTCTTCGTGCCTAAAACAGTGCCTGGCACACAGCAGGCACTAATTCCTATTGATCTATTGATTGAGTATAAACTTCTGCTTTCCCATCATTTGGCTTATATAAAACCTGAATAAGTACGGATCATGCTTTAAAGTATACTCATCTATATGTGTATGTGTATGTATGTATGTGTGTGTGTGTGTGTGTCTGTGTATGTATATAGAGAGAGAGAGAGGGGAAGGGAGAGAGAGAGAGAGATTACATATACATATATATTCGTAGGGAGCACTCAGTGAAAAGTATGGCGTTGGGAGGAGGAGCACCATTTCTGAGAACCAAGGCCAGTGGAGCTGGATCACAGAGCATGGGGAAGGGACCAAAGGGCAAGATGCCTGGAAAGCTAGGTGGGGGCCCATTATTAAGAAATTTCAATGCTGAAGAGAAGACTTTCTATTTGATTCTGGGGGCATTAGGGAGCCTCTAGAATTTGCCGACTTTGTGGCATGAGGTGATTGAGTATGTGGGGTGAATGAGAATGAAGAGTTGAGGGTGGCCCCCAGGTTTCAAACCTAGCTGATTGGAAAGATGGGGGTCCCTGGGAAGTAACAGGAAGATGGGAAGAGGGGAGGGTTTGGAGGGAAGGGTGAGCAGTTCTGTTTTGGACATGTTGCATTTAAGATGCCTCAGGCCAGTGGACATAGGATGCCACCAAGGCAGTGGTGATGTGGGATGTGAGGTCCGGAGAGGGGTTGGGGCTGGACAGGTGGTATAGAAGGAGAGACGATCTGAGAATGAGAGGGTTGTATTTGGCAGCTTTTAAGGTCCATTTAGGGTCTAAATCAACACTCTTCTATTATTTCTGCTTTACAGACTTTAAAGCACCCTGTAAATGGTATCTTTTCCTCTGCCTTCCCCAGCCTCCTTTGGGTTTTGCCACTTTTACTCCTCACTGTTCCTACCCTTTCTAGCTAGCTCTGTTCAGTAAGACCTCAGGCTTATTGCTTGGGGAAATCAGGTACAAGAGAAGAAAAAAGGTGAGAAATAAGGGATAGGCCTGCCCTCAAAGCGCTTACTGTCTAACGATGATTTAAGGGAGAGAAGAGAGCCAGCACACCGACCCCATCTGGCAGCATGCAAATGTGTATGTACTAACATACACACAACACACACACGTGTCTGTCTATGTATACACACATATTTTTATACATGTACATGGACACGCACAAATATATGTACACATGTGCATATATGTATTGTGTCTACATACACACATAATGTACATGCATGTGTATTATATGTATGTGTGTGTATGAATCTGGCACCTGAGGCCAGTTTCTCAGCCTCTTCCCCCTGCACCAGTGAAGGGCCTGTATCAGGAGCAGCTCAGAAGAAGCATCCTGCTCCTTCATACCAGGCACCAGACAAGCCCAAGCCTGGCATGGATGAAGATGGCACCTGAGCTCGCCAGGGTTGGCTGAGGCCTGTACATTTACCATGGACCAGAAGCGTCTCCTGAAATGTGAATAGAAACCAGGGGGGAAGGAGAGAAAACCTCTGGGGAGGCCCAGGAAGCCGCTTCCTGAGCACAAAGACCCATTAACTCTCTCAATGTTCCCATCTCAGGGACAAGGGGATTGAGGCCAAAGGACGGATCTCTGGCCCCACACGTGGCTGCCATGCCCATTACTGCTCAGATAGCGACTCCCTCACTGAGCCATAGAATCCCTGTATCTCTTTCTGTCTGCTAGAACCTGCTGCTTCCCCCTTGAAATGTGGATTTTCCAGAGCAAACATTGTGCTTTGTTTTTGCACAGAGGAGGGCAAGACAGGAGTGAAGGAAGATGAGCTCAGACCCGTGGGAGTCAGAGCGTGAAGGGCCTTGAGAGATCATGTATCATTGGGAGAACTGCTGTGCCGTTTCCCTGCTTTCTTGTGTGGAGGCTCTTTGTTCTGAATACCAGACTCTTCCCCGACCCCTGCCTGTCCTGCCCTCAGAAAACCGCTGAGGCACTCGGCAAAGCAGACTGTCGCGTAATGACCACAGCTGTGTTTATGTGAAGACTACTATGTGCCAGCACTGTGCTAAGCGCTTCACAAACACTATCTCAAGGGATCTTCTCAACAATCCTGCGAGGGAGGTGCTGTTTATATTCAGCATTTTACAGATGAAGAAACACAGGGGAACAGAGGTTAAATGACTAGTCCAAGGTCACACAGCCAGTAGGTGTCTCAGACTGGGTGGGAACTCAGGTCTTCCTGACTCCAGGCCCAGGGTTTTATCTGATGTACCACCCAGTCATTTCAGTCCTGTCTGACTCTCCATGACCCCATTTGGGGTTTTCTTCCTTCCTTCCTTCCTTCCTTCCTTTCTTTCAATAAATTTTATGTTTATTTTTAGTTTACAAACATTTCCACAAGGCTTTGAGTTACAAATTTTCTCCTCATCTTTTCCCCACCCACCACCCCAAAACAGTGATCCCACTGTATACCCCCTCCCCCAATCTGCTCCCTCCTATATCCTCCCCCATCCCCCTCTGACTTTCTGGTAGGGCAAGATGCATCTTCATACCCCAGTGCCTGTGTATCTTATTTCCCAATTGCATGTAGAAAATAATAATAATAATAATAATAATTTTAAAAACATCTTATTTTTAAAACTTTGAGTTCCAGATTCTTTCCCTTCTTCCCTCATCACCCACCCTTACTGGGAAGATAAGCAATTCAATGTAGGTTGTACATGTATAGTTACACAAAACATTTCCATGGTGGATATATTGTGAAAGACTGACTATATTTCCCTTCATCCTATCCCACCCCCCACTTGTTCTATTTTCTACTTTGACCCTGTCCCTTTTCAAAAGTGTTTTCTTCTAACTACCCACCCCCAATCTGCCCTCCCCTCCATCATCACCCCTCTCATCTCCTTCCCTCCTACTTTCCTGTAGGGCAAGATACCCAATTTAGAGTGTGTATGTTATGTCCTCCTTAAGCCAAATTCAATGAGAGTAAGGTTGATCCATTCCCTTTTGCCTTCCTGTTCTTCCCCTCCACTGTAACAGTTTTCTCTTGCCTCTTTTATATGAGATAATTTACCCTATTCTGTCTCTCCCCATCTCCTCTCATTATATTCCTCTCTCACCTCTTAATTTATTTTAAAAATATCATCCCTTTCTATTCAATTGATCCTGTGCCCCCTGTCTATGTACACACATATATATACACACACTCTGTTATGTATT
Source organism: Pseudochirops corinnae (assembly GCA_028646515.1). Taxonomy (NCBI): domain Eukaryota; kingdom Metazoa; phylum Chordata; class Mammalia; order Diprotodontia; family Pseudocheiridae; genus Pseudochirops; species Pseudochirops corinnae. The sequence continues at coordinate 535,319,609 of CM053585.1, forward strand.
CATATGCACATATACCCTCCTAGAAAATATGACTCTAAACAAATTTTAGAGCTCCAGAACCCACAAAGTGACAGAGAAACAAATCTCCCACTGAAGGCAGCCCAGCAGGCAGACAGGAAGGGTTCATTGCAGCATGCTGGGAGCTGAGACCAGCCCTGCTAGGTTTTAGCCCCAGGGCGGCCAGGACAAGCAGTGGCTGGAGCATTCAGAAGGGTGGATCACCAACAGCTGTGGCGGTTTCCAGAATTATCAACCCATAAATGCCAAAGATGAAGTGAAAGGTCAATGGAACTTGGCTGTATTTGGGCAGGATGGAGGAGCGGGTCCAGCCCCTGCCCCCAGAGCCAGAAGCAGCGGCCCTGCAGCCGCCTCCACATGGCTGCTTCAAAAGCTCCCGGCTTGCAGATTGCAGGGGGGCCAAGCAACTATTCAGAGGCTAAGTGCTCTTGCCTTGAGCTGCGTGGTTCGGTATTGAGGTCTTGGGTGGTGGTCCTGAGGTGCGTGACCAGTGAGCCAAAGCTGGTGGGGGCTGCAGAGACAATGGCCTCCTAATAGTTCTGGCAGCTGTGAAAACCCCAGTGATTTGGGGCAAAGCCCTCCCCTCTGGAAGCAGAGTTCCACTGCCGCAAGAGTTACAGGGAGAGCCATGGAGTTCTCCTGCTTCTACGCTGCCATCTTGACTCTGCCACGAATGCCTATTTTCTTTGAAGGTTTTTAGATACTGGAAAGAGACTTCTATTCATGGATTTTCATATATGGGGCCTTTCTGCCTCTCTTTGACCTACTTGGGAGATATGAACAGGAGTGGAATTGGGGGGGTCATAGGTAAAGGGGAGTTTGGTGACTTTTCTTCACGTAATTCCAAAGGGATTTTCAGAACAGTTGGACCAAGTAGCAGATCCACCAGCAATGGATCAGTGTGCCTGTGTCTCACAGCCTCTCTAGCATTTCTGTCTTGTTATCATTCTTGCCAACTTTATGCAACTCACTCATTTTACAGATGAAGACAATGAGGCCTAATGTGGGGCAGTGACTTGACCAAGGTCACAGAGATATTAATGGAGGAGATGGATTTGAACTCAGATCCTCCGACTTCAAATTGAAATTCAAGATTGGGACACATAATAGTGTTGTATCAAAGTATGATAGTGACCTAATCCCAGCAAACATCAGGGACAGATTTCTCTTGGTTTTTTCTACTGACATTTGAGTTTATGCTCCAGGTGTTCTCTAGTCTTTTCCTTTACATTAAAGAACAAGAACATTAAATTTTATAAAAGGTAGGGCAGCTAGGTGGCACAGAGCCGTGGCTGGAGTCAGGAAGACCCACATTCAAGTCTGGCTTCTGATACCTAGTAGCTGACTCTGGGTCACACACTTCATCTTGTTTGCCTCAGTTTCCTCATCTGTAAAATGAGTTGGAGAAGGAAATGGAAACCACTCCAGAATCCTTGCCAAGAAAACCCCAAAAGGGGTCACAGAGAGTCAGACACAACTGAAGTGATTGAACAAGTTCTCCATTTGCCTCCAGACAAACCATAGCCCATGTACCCCACGATCCCTATGCTTTGGCAAAGAGGACCCTTCCCATCTTTTACTGAACGGGTCACTCTCTCCTCTGTGAGTGGGGTGCTCAGGGATCTCCCGGGTCTCTTCTCATTTCTTGAAGTCTTTCTACAATGCCTCAACTTGTTTTCTCCGATCACTTTATAAAGCCATCTCGAGCCGTCTCTCACCCCAGATTCCTGGCCCTCTGAATCTCCTTGTCGGTTGTTGTTTGTTTTTTTTTCTAACTTGGCTTTTTAATAGAATTCTCAATTGTAATTTCCTTCCTTCTTCCCTCCTGAGACATGTGGGCTGAAGTCCTCCTCGCAAGGGCTAGAAGAGAACCTGGAAGTCATCTTGACCAGTTTAATTAGCTGAGGCCCACCTTAATGCTGTTGAATGTTCTGACATACAGCTACCCTGGCAGGCCACAGACTGTGAGGGCTTTGGCCTCAGGGGGCAGGTAAGGGATGAGGCCATCTGACTCAGCGCAGGACTATTAAAATGAGGAAAACGTCTGCTCTTTGCAGGCAGAATATTTTTTGTTTCATCTTTGTGTTCCTGACTCTAGCACAGTGTTCCGAAAACAGTGGTGCTTAATAGATGCTTGTTGGATGAGACTGATCAATAATGATAGATCAATAATGACTTATATACCTCCTGATTCTAGTGATTTGTGATTGGGCAAGCAGGACAGACTTTATCAGGTGGGTGAGTCATGAAGAAGAAGGTAGGGTAGGATTTGAGGAGAACACATTTAAAGCTAAAAGGGTCCCCGGGAGCCACCTGATCCAACCCTCTCATTTTACAGATGAGGAAAGTGAGGCTGAGAAAAGTCGAGTGTCTTACCTAAGCTCACAGTGCTGAACACGACGTTGGGGGGCACTTACTGGCCAGGGGACCAGAGGACAAGGCGCCTGACCCCTGCTTCCTCCATTTCTTCATCTGTCACACGGGGTAACAATGCCCGCAGAGCTTACATCAAGAATCGCCCGACGCTCATATGAGGGGACTCCAGAAATGAATAAACCCAAACTATTATCTACACTTTGAACTTTGCTCTCTGACCTTGCAGAAATGGACAAATAAAAGCCTGCTTGTTTGACTTCTTCATCAACCGTCTGTGGTCAGGCGTATTTATTTATTAAGGAATACCAAGCGTGTTGAACAGACAGGAAGGAGGCCAAGCATGTGTAGAAGCGAGTCAGAGACTTCCAGCCCTGGCTCGGCCATTTCCCATCGGTTTGACCTTGAAGAACCCACTCAGAGGTCATCTTGTCCAACCCCCTTTTTCCACAGATAGGAAACTGGAGTCTAGAAGGCCAACGTCTTTTATTGCCCAGGGAAGCCTAGGAAATATTCACAGAAGGAAGAGCTCTGGATTTGGAGCCAGGAATCTCAGGTTTGAATCCCAGCTCAGACACTTGGCTATTGGGGTGCTTGGACAACTTCCCTGAAACTCAGTTTCCTGGTAGGTAGAATGGGAATGAGAGTACATTATGTTGCCAATTGTGAAGAAAATGCTTGACCTTAAGATGCTATGGAAATATCAGCTTTTTAACAACAACAGTAAAACTGAACATTATGTAACGACAAAGACTAAGTCTGGCTCCAGGAGACTTCAGAAGATTTATCTCCCAGTGAGGGACTATGAGTGTGAAACATTGATATATTAATTGGTTTAGAGAACTGGGTTTTTTCCCATTTAAAAAAAAACAATTTGTTATAAGGGATGGCTCACTGAGTAGGGGAGGGGGGACCACATATTCAGAAATAAAGATGATACAAAAACAAAAGGTATCAGTGAAAATGAAATTATAGAAGAAAAAATGCGAGATTTTATGATCAGATAATAAGAAAAAGAGCAACGTTTTGGGAGGGAGGGAGGGAAGGGTCTCTCAGTATCTTTTGTGACCTTTGATCTCTAAGGGGGGATGACATCTGAGCGTTGACCCCTGATCTCTAACCTCAACCTGCCTTCCTCATCATTGCTTTGTTGGGAGCAAAAGAAATGTGAGCAAGTTGCTGGGGAATTGATTTAGCCCAGTGAGAAAGAAGCTTCTTATTAAACTGGAACATTCCAAAGGAGGTGGCAGTGTGGTATAATGGGTAGCTCACTGGCCTTGAAGTCAAGATGACTAGGGCCCAAGTCTCCCCTCTGTGACACGGTTGCTGTATGATCCCAGGCAGGTCATTTAACAGCTGTCTGCCTCAGTTTCTTTAACTGTAAGATGGGGATGATAATAGGACCTATTTCACAGAGTTGTTGTAGGATCAAGTAAGATGCTTGTAAAGCCCTTAACCCAGTGCCCAGCATACAGCAAGCACTTAATGAAGGCTTGGTCCCTTTCCCCTTCCTTCTCAGTGGCTCCAGGTGACTAGGAGCAGCGGTCATAGACAGCCCCTTACACTGGTGAAATCACAGTGCCCAACCCAAAAGAGCCATTACCCCTGCCCCTCAAAGGTGGATGCAGAAAGATTTCCCGAGCGTGAAGTGTGGCCTCAAAGGACAATACTGGATCAGAATCCAACATGGCGCCACATTGACTCAGTTTCCCCCTTTCCCAAGCTTCAGCTTTCTGTTTCTTGGAGAAGTGTGTCCAATCAACAGTCACTTATCAAACACTTACAGTTTGCTATTCACCGTAATCAGCTGAGGATACAAAGAAAGGTCGGAACGGTCTCTGCCTCCCGAGGAGCTGGGAAGGCAATGAGCACTTATTTATTATGCCTACTGTGTGCTGGCACCATGCCAAGCCCTGGTGCCCTACTCCAATAACGTGACACTTAGTTGTGGCAGAGCCAGAAGAAGGAACACAAATTTGTTTGTGAGTCTTATTTCTAGTTCTCTGCTGACACAATTGAAGAAGTTGACATGCCAGTAAAGGGGGAACCTAGTGATTCCCTGGTCTGTTGAATGAAGTCAACTGGAAAGAGTGCTGGCTTGGGTTCAAATCCCACCTTTGATGTTTGTGGCCTGTTTGACCTTGGACAAATCATTTTACCTCCTCAGGACCCGGTTTTCTCTTCTATAAAATGGGAGGGATTGACTGGAAGGCCTCTGAGGTGTCTTCCTGCTCTAGTTCTATGAAGCCTTTGTCAAATGAGGGTGTCATGAGGCCCAAGGCAGAGGGAGAAGGATGGGCGGGAGCATCCTGGTGTTCTGTGGAAGGAAGTCTGAGGAGGAAGACACAGATGAAGGATTGGTTTGGGAGCGAGAGAGCAGAACCCTGACCCGTGCTCTTCACATTTATGGTCAATTCTGTTTTGTTTTGCCTTGATTATTTGGTTGGTGCAAAGGTCTGGGCAGTTCATCCGTCTGCCTGTGAGTCATTCTACCTAGTGAGCAGCCACAGCCAGAGCAGCTCCTCTCGCCAGGAAAGTGATCTGCATGTGGTCGAATTTCCAAAGCAAACAACAGGAAATCGATTCTTGCCCCCCTTCCCCTTTGTGTCTTTTCTCTCAAAATCCAGAGAGTCTTCATTTGCACTGGGCCTGCCTGGAGTTCTGTGATTAAAAACCCAACGTTCTGATACTTCTGCTGTCATCAAAAAAACAGAGCCTGGCCTTTGGGGGAAAAGTGGTTTCAGCACATTGATGATACTACTGACGATATTTATGATGTGGAAAATCAACGAAGAATGTCATTTCCTTGTAAAAAACACCACCACCACCAAAATCCCCGGCTAGCCAGGGCTGCGATTCTGCGAGCAAGAAGGCAGCAACTTCTAGCTTAATTTGTTGTTAAGGGAGTGGGCTGGAGAAAAGAGGATCCCTGCCTGGCTCCTCGTGCTTCTTTTCTGACTTGTGTGTTGCCAAAGACCAACTGGGAATCCGAAGGCCCAAGTTCTCATTTAATTAGGTTCCCATTGCAAACTGACAAGCACCCACTTCTCTGTAGCTATAGCCACCTGGAGAAATAATTGGCACCGCTGCTGAAAAGCCCAGCTCACAAGCTGGGCATCGAATGGAGCCTTGGAGACGGGGCTCACCGCTCACCTCTGCTTTGTCCTCACTCTCTGAGATGACTCTGTTCTCTGTAGGTGCCAAGGGCCACAACATCTGGGGTCTTTCTAAATAACTGGGGGCAAGCGGGGGGGCTAAAGTGAGTGGGAAAGTGAAGCAAACCTCTCTCTCTCTGTCTCTCTCTTCCTTCCTTTCCTCTTTCCCTCCCTCCTTCTCTCTCCTCTCTCTCTCTCTCTCTCTCTCTCTCTCTCTCTCTCTCTGTCTCTCTCTGCCTCTTTCTTTCTCTCTCTCTCTCACCCTTTCCCTCCTCTCTTTTCCTTCATCCCTCTCTGATTTGGCTGTCTCTTTCTGTGTCTTTCCTTGTCACTCTCTCTTTCTCTCTTTGTAGGTATTAAAGGTAACAGTGCTCAGAAAAGACCGTGTGTGAATTTTCTCAGGCATCAAATTCTGGTGTTTCACAAGAACCAGCTTAGAATCCTGAGCTGGCAGGAACTTTAAAGCCCTTCTAGTCTGTCCTTCTTTTTTTTTTTTTTTTCTTACAGGGGAGGAAAATGAGACCCAGAGACATGACCTGCCTAAGTTCCCATAAATGACAAGGTCCCCTTGATGCCACAGACAGGCCTCTCCCCGTAGCACATGCTGCCTCTTTAGTCCATACTTAATTTTGCAAAGTTAACGTACATGTCTAGTCTGGATCAAAGGCAGGACTTCTCTGGCTGTGGGGTCCAGCACTGTCTCCTCTGTGCTGCACCAATCATAGGCTCAGCAAGGGGGGAGAATCTGAACTATGAACTCCAGATGAATAGTAGTAGCTTGGTGTGAAAGCCTGGTATTTGGACAAGACTTCGGTAGGAGCCAATGTATTCAATTAGATATCTATTTGTTAAGTACTTACTATGTTAGGGGCATGAGGTAGCATGGGAGAGTGGGTAGAGTCCTGGGAAATCAATCAATAAGCCTTTGTTAAGTGCCTACTCTGTGCCAGAGACTGTGCTAGGGATACAAAGATGATAATGTCAGGTGCCCTCCCACCACCCCTTCCCTAAATGCCTTTCTTTTTACTTACCAATGAACATGCTATTTTCACCTGGTAGGGAAAAAAAAAGATTGGGTCATAGAGGAGATGAATGGAATGAATGAATGAAAAAGCATTAATTAAGATCAAGTCCTGTTTTGTTTTTGTCTTCCTTTTCCCAAGTCATTTACCTGCTGGGGCAGCTCCCTGCTCACCACTCATCTGCAAGAAACTGCAATCTACACTGGAGGTGGGAGTTCCCACACTGGGAGCTCCCTACACTGACAGTCATCACAGACTCTTCCCATATTCTGTATATACAAAGCAGAACAGTCAGAGAAGGGGCAGACAGAGCCCACTGAGGAAGGGTAGGGTTTTTTTTTTTCTTCTTATCTTCTCCCTCTCTACCTTCTTTTTCTCCTCAAGGTAGCTCCTCATCCTTCTCTGTGTCCTTGAACAATGACTCAGGGCCGAGCTTCTGGAGAGGAGTGCTCTCAAAGGGCACGGATTTGCTCTTGTGTTTGTTTATCCCAACATGATTTCTAGTGAAGGGAACTCCCAGTGAGGAAAGTCCCTCCATCAATGCAGGCTGGTCCCTTCTCTGCAATGGTACCAAGTCTTAGGGAGTTTGCCCATAGTACCAAGAGGCTGAATCACTCACCCAGTCATACAGCCAGTGTGTGTCAGAGGCAGAATGAACCCTGGTCTTCTTGACTCCGTGGTCAACTCTCCATCATGATGCCATCACATTTCTCTATGGCTTGGCTACAACTTTGCATTGGGCTAAGAATTCAGAACACCTTAAACACAAGCCCTGAGGGCAGCATAAAGGAGGGTTCAGAAAGCAGTTGTGTGCGTGAATCATGCTGTAAGACAGACTGCCTACCCCTCTGCCAATGGAGAGTCAGGATTGATGTTCTGGCCAGAATTTGAACTCATGTCTTGTGGTCCCTACATAGGTCCAAACCAATTAAAATTCATTCAGCATCATCCTGCAAGATCCCATCAGCAATTATCTCATCACCATCCTCTGACTGGAGGGAGGAGTCATGGGCTCCAAAACTTCCATTTGAGGGGAGCTCAGCTCAAGCATCTCCTCATTTCCCACCCAGATGCATCCTTTTAAAAATTTCTTTGACTTCTCCATCATGACCTGACTCCAGGCACCTCCTCATTTCTCCCTCATTAGAGTGTAAGCTTCTTGAGGACAGGGATGGCTCTTCTTTTTTCTTTTTCCCCATTTTCGTCCCCAGCACTTACCACAATGCTTGGCATACAGTAGGTACTTAATGAATGCTTATTGACTGTTGATTATTTATTGAGTTCACTGCTGGTCCTAAAGATTGGGGAGATGCAAAGCACTATGGGGCAAGGTCCTCCTCCTCCTCATGGTGATTACCGTCTAGAGATGGGTGGAAAAGCACAACCTACATAGGTTCCGAAATGCATGCTTTTGTAGCACCCCTTTCTGGCTCACTCTCCCAATTCCTACTCTTATAGGCAGGTTGGGTGTCCAGAGGACAGTTGACTATTTCTCTCCTCAGGAGCCTAGAGCTAAAGGAGTTGGGGAATGATTTTCTATTACTGTCACAAACTCCCAGCCAGTATGCACCCTATTGTTTAAAAACCAATCAGACTTAATTAGTTTTTAGAAAGGGTTATTTACCAAGATGGTTTGGTAAGGACAGTTGGTACAAAAGATCTTTGGGGGTCTGGGATACCCTCTCTCCTTGTACACACAAGGTCCCTGGAGAGAGTGAGCTCAAACTTAGACAACACATAAGGCCAAAGAGTAACTCATGGCTTCTGGTTATTGGAAATCCTTCTCGCCTTTCAATAGAGTCCTCAAAAAGTTTCCCGTTGGTGTTGCTGAGGTTCAATGCCCTTGAGGCTTCCTTTCTTTGGTGTGTCTAATTTGTCCTCAGCTCCTGAATGGATGGGGGCATTAGCCACTGCTGCTCTGTGGATGCTGCTTCTGATAGAGATGGGCACCCCAAATCTTCCAGCATTTTGAAGTTCACAGGGTCATCCTCAGGTGGAGGGTGGGGTTAGGGGAAGAGACTGAGACTCTTCTCTTCCTGCTCTCCAGTGATTCTCTTTTAGGGGGTTGGCAGAAGCAGTTCCGCCATGTTATTGGAATGTTGACTTCTGAACGGGGTGGGACTGATTCTCTTCAACAGCCAAAAAGACTTTCCTCCTGTGGCATCACCTGATTTCAATCAATTCATACCTAGTTTAGCCTTTGATTAATGGATACAACAAAGGTGTCTAGGAATGGTTCACACCAAGTTCACACCTCTCATTGATTCACTAGAGGCATCTATGAATTATTCACACCTAATTGACACATTTATATATTGATTGATTTTGTAACTCATCAAAGAGGTGTTTTCATGTGATAAAGGTATCAGAGTATAAAGAATATTGTTAGTCAATAAACATCTGTTCCAGGCTAGAAACACCAAAAGAAGCAAAAGACAGTCCCTGCCCTCAAGAGTCTAATGGAGGAGACATAAGCAAATACATAGGAACAAGATTCTAGTGGGTTCTAGGTCCCAGTCTTGATAAATATCTGCTGCTGGGATGGTCCCTCTTGGCTCTGGATCTGTGCTCGGGCACCTAGGTAGAGGGTAGATGGGAAAACCTGCCGCCTCCTCCCTGATCTATATTCCAATCTCAGCAGCACACAGTAGGGGCTTAACGAATGTTTTTTCATTGGTTCATTTCATTCCTTTCCTCAGCTGCTCAATCTTTTTCGAGAGTACTTGATGAGTGTCTGAGTCGAGGTAGGAGTGGGCAAAACTGAGAAGTGGGGGGCAGTTTGTCTTCAGTGTTCCCCATTCTCTTTTCTTCTCACTCATGGGTATCTATCGCCCTCCCACTGAGCCCTCTCTGTTAGGGGGCTGCCTCCTCTTCCAGGCAGATCTCTAAGCCAACTGACATTTCTACAGCACTTTTCATGTACAATTTGATTTCAGTCTCACAAATCTGTGAGGTAGGCATGACCACTAATGTTACCCCTCTTTTACAGAGGAAGGAATTGGGGTCTGGGAAAGTTTAGTGATTTATCTAAGGCCATACTCGTAGTACCATTATTGAGCCCCAAAGCCATCTGACTCTTGAGTCGACCATCTGCCCATCATGGCCCTACTTTGTCTCTTAGCACCATCCTCTCACTGATGTGTCTCTCTTCTCCCCAGGCTCCTGAGGAGTGCCACGCTGGCCCCTCTGGTACAGGGGGCCTCAGATGCTAAGGGGGACAAGGATGAAAGCTCACAGCTGAACTTTATGTATCCCTTTAAGGGTTATGAAGCCTATTGCGTGGGATGACAATGTAGGGCTGGAGGGCACCTTCCACGCCATCTAGTCCAATGCTCTCATTTTATAGGTGTCCATGGTGCCCCCGGGTTTGAGTGCCCTCCCCACATCCCAGCCCCCAATGTGGGGCTTTGGTTTTACTCATCAGTGTCTGTGTCACATCCAATGCACATGTACTGGTAGGAAAAAGCCAAGGTCAGACTGCCGAGAAGACGAAAGCTATGAATGACTAAAAAAGATGTGAATTGAGGTCAGAGAATGCTTTGTTTTTATCTTTGTTCCTCTCCTCCCTGGCATCCTAGGCACTTGAAGGGCAAGGCATTGTAGTGGATAGAGGGCTGACCAAAGAGTGAAGGAGATATGGGGCTGAGTCCTCTCTCTACCACATACTGATTGGGAGACCCTGGGCAAGTCATGTCACCTATGGGGCCCCATGAGGCTCTGGAAGACTGAAGTGGCCGATCAGTGTTGGAAGACAGATGTTCCCCCCCTGCCCCAAAAGGGAGTTCTCTTCACTAATGAAATCTTAGGTCTGGAATGGATAAATAAAGTTTTATAGAATTAGGAGTGGGACAGAGCCTTAAAGACCATCAGATTCAACCACTTCATCTTACAGATGGGTAAACTGAGGTCCAGAGTGGACCCAAGGTCGCACAATTAATGCGTCCTGGATTTGAACCAAAGGCTTCTGAACTCTTAATTCCAGTGGTCTTTTTATAGTAATATATTTCTTTTCAAGCTCTGGGTGCATTTTCCCCTTGAGATAAGTAGAAGTATGTGTTCAATGAACAGAATGTGTCTATTTTTATGATACTGCAAAATGTATTTCTTAAAAGGTGAATACAAAGTGCCTTTCTTGAAAATGGAATAGGTTTCCCAAGACCAGTCCTCATAGGGTTGTAAATGTTTGAATTGCCCCCAAGCTTCCTGGGAACCGAGGAGATTTGGTTAAAGGCCACTGAACAAGGGAGCCTTTAGGAGAAAGACAGCCCTGGGAAGTGAAAGGAATCACCCTGAATGGCTCTGCTGGCTTGAAGTTAAGACTGTTGCTATATGTCATGGGAAATGAATATTTCTCCTCTCCTCTCCTTCCTCCCACCCCCACCCCCAGATCATAGGAAGGAACCTTAAAAAGGTATCTGGACCAACTCTTATTTTACTCATGAAGAAACTTAGGCTGGGAGAGGTTAGGTGATTTGTCCAAGGCCACACAACTGGCAACCAGAGCAAGGTCCAACACTTGGGCCTGGAGACCACACTGGTTATCCATCTAGGGCTGGAAGGTGCCTCCGAGGTCACCTAGCCCAGCCCCTACATCACACAGAGAAGCAAACTCTGGGAAAAACAAAAAACAAACCCAGGGAAAGACAGGGACATGAGTATATAGGATTCTAGATCTAGATCTAGTGCCAGGAAGGGCATTTTATAGTTGAGGAAACTGAGGCCTAATGAATGTGATTTCACTAATGGAGGTTATGTGACTTGTCCAAGGTCACACCCAGGTAGCCTCCATTCATCAGAGAGCTCTCTAGATGAATTTCTTCTCCATTATTGCTACGACTTGATTCCCAGGGTGGGTTGGGGGTGGGGTGTCAGGATTTGAACCTCTTCTTCCCTTTCAAATGGCAGTCTCGTCCTTCTTGCTGCAAAATCCTCTCTCCTAGTTAGGGCGGAAGCAATATGACTAATGGATTCAAACTCTTCCTTTGTGCTGATTTTACATACTGGTAGGGGGGACATGGGGGCAAGAATTAACTGTGAGTGTATCTGGGGCAAATTCAGGCATGTGTGAGGAGATGGGGGCAGGGACAGAGCCATGGGGAACAATTTCATTTGTGCTTGAAGGCGTCAACTCATCCCATTCCATGGGAAGTTAGCCCTGGCTCCAGCCAGGCTCAGAGGAAAGTGTAGCCAGTGGAGAGGATCGTTGCAGTCATACCAGGTGTACAAGGGGTCTCTGGAGTCAGGTTTTGAGAGACAATCGTCAAATTTTCAGTGTGAGAATTCGTACCTTGAAAATCAGCAAACTCAGGGGGTGATTCATTGTTTTATTGATTTCTAGACTTGGGTGATGGGCAAACGCGAGTACAGGTTAAGTGTGACATGAAGTTGATATATCACCCCCCACCCCTGAACTGGTCATTAAACATTGACCAAAACAACCCTAGTGGCTAAGATGGCTGTTCTACAACCTTCCAAAGGACCCCCCTGCCTTGGGAAGGAAGTGTTCCCACATGTGTTGATGCCTTAGGAAGGACCCAACAAGCCAACTGGAGTTCTGAGTCCACAGCATCATGGCACCATAAGTTCGAGCTGGGAAGGACTGCAGATACCATCTAATCTGACCCTCTATAAACAAGGAACCTGAGGACCATTAGTTTTAAGTAACTTCACCAAAGTCATCTTGATAGGAAATATTGAAGGTCAGATTTGATGCCACTACCTTGTGGAAAGCTTAATAGAGACCTGGAAGGACAGGAGCCCTAAGCATAAGAAACCTTTCCTTTTCCTAGTCAAATCTGGCTCCTAAAATCTTAAAGAGGAATTACTTTGAAACAAAAGTTGCCCTGTGCTGTGTTATCTGACCAATCAGCTTCCTCGTCTTGTGTTTTATTGTTTGTTTTTTAATGATGTGATTTTCGAGGTTCAGGTCATTCACCCATTCTTGGCTTGGGTACGCGGTATAAGATGTTGGCCTGAGACTCATTTCTGGCTGTTTCCCAGTTTTTCCCACAATTCTTGCCAAATAAGGAGCTTGTCCCCCAAGTAATTTATATTTTGGGGTTTGTTGGGCTCTGAATTGTTGGTTTCAGTTGATTCTGATTCGTTATCTAGTCTGTTCCCCTGATCAGCTTTAAGAAGTTCTCTCCTTTTGTGCAGAGGCCCTGTTTCATGACAGAATAAATAGTGGAGAAGCTAGTTTGATCACTCATCTAATGGGGCAATCAACAGGAAACAGGGTGAAGATGGGCTGGTATCCAGTCCAGAAGGCTATTCAGAGGGCACAGATCCCTAGGAGTGGCTCTTCCCCATTAATCCTCAAAACTGAGATGGAAAAATACAAGAAAATATTTGGCATGTTTTCATTCGAATGGCCTTCAGCTTGGACCAGGCACGGATCTAAACTTTGTATAAACAGCCAAGTGCTTTAGCCATTGGAGGTATCTTGGCTTCTTTCAGATTTAATAGAACATTTCCAATGGGGGAAAACATCTCTTTCATTAAAGACCCTTAAAAAAATCCAGTCATTCATTCAAACCAACCTAAAGAGCCCACGCCATTTGTCAGTGCCCATTCAGCCTTCATCACTCACCAATGCTCAAAGAGGTTGCTTTAAATTTTATCTTGTTTTTAAAAATATGCTTTATTGGCGTCTTTTGCCTTTATCTCACAGTTATTTATCCCCTCCAGATTTAATACTCTCTTGTGACCAAGAAAACAAATGAAGCAAAACCACAACACTTTGTCTAATAATGCATATGACATTCTGTCCTACATGTCCCCCACCTCCAAAGTACTTGTAAAAATAAGTTATTTTTTTTAAAAAATGACCTCTCTTGAACTGGCATCGGAATGGCATTGCTCAGGTAGAAATAGCAAACTCACTGGATAATTTTTGTTTGAAAAAATGTGATTTCCCCTGTTTAGAAAGACTTCCTTAATGTTAAAGAGGGCAGGCATCGGAACCTGTTTTTTGTCTAGAAGGGCCAGGCCTGGATTGGAGGAGGAGTTAGAGAGGGAGAAATACATCTTCCTTTGTCAACAAATCAAAACACGAGCATCTTCTGCTATGGGATCCATGGTGGAGAAATGCTTGTGTGGGCTGATGGGGGTGGCTCATCAGGCTTCCCACACACACTTTCTTTATTTATTTTTAGTTTTCAGCATTCACTTTTATAAGATTTTGAGTTCTAAATTTTTCCCCGCTCCCTCCTCTCCCCCCTCCCCAAGACAGCATGCAATCCGATATACGCCATACATGTACAATCATATTAAACATATTTCCACATTAGTCATGTTGTGAAAGAAAAATCAGAACCAAAGGCAAAGATCACGAGCAAGAAAAAACAAACCAAAAAAAAGAGAAAATATTCTGCTTCGATCTGCGTTCAGACTTCATCATTCTTTCTCTGGACATGGACAGCGTTTTCCATGGTGCGTCTTTTGGGGTTGTCTTAGATCATTGAACATCAGGCTTGTTTTTAAATCCCTTGGGGGAACGTGGACATGAGCTTCCAAAATGACTTTGTTTCTTTTTGAAGGATTATTGAGAACCTTCCTTTCAAGATATGTCTCTTACTCTCTCTTCAAGGAAACTTCTCTTGGACAAAGTCGACTCTACACAAAAGGAAGCCTTAATCTTTCCTGGGTGGTGGGTAGGGAACTGGCATCCAGAACATGAGGACCTGGTCCAAGTCCTGCCCTGACACATACTGGCTGGTTTGACTCTGGGCTCAATGTCTCCGTTTTCTGGTCAAGTTTCAAGGACAATAAGTTGCGGAGAAGGTGCCCACTTGAATTCCACATACCAATGAAATCAAAGGTCCTAGCCCTATGCCTGATTTTTCAATATCAGTCAGCATTTAAAACTCTTCACTTCCTAGCTCCAAGTTACCTTTCCAGGTTTATGACTCCTCTTCCCAACCCCCCATCGCCACCTTCATGTACTCCAATCCAACCAAACTTACCTTGCTATTAAAAATAATAAAAATAATACAGTTAGCACTTACATAGCACTTGGGGCAGTTAGGTGACTCAATGGACAGAGCACTGGGCCTGGAGTCAAGAAGACTCATCTTTCTGAGTTCAAATCTGGCCTCAGATACTTCCTAGCTATGTGACCCTGGGCAAGTGATGTACCCTGTTTACCTCAGTTTCCTGAACTGGAGAAGGAAATGGCAAACCACTCCACTATCTTTGCCAAGAAAGCCCCATGGGCAATGTGATCCATGGGGTCACAGGGTCAGACTGAACAACCACACAGAGCACTTGAAACTTTCAAAGCACTGAACATATATGACCTCAGCTGATCCTTTCGGCTGACCCTGTGAGATTAGAACTATTATTATTAACTGAGAGCTCTGCCCACAGTCACATTGCCAGTAAGTGACTGAGGTGGGGTTTGAACAAAGGTCTTTCTTATTCTTATTCCAGGGCTGTTACCCCTAATAGCTCATACTCCAGCTCATCTCCTATCGCCATGCCTTTGCACAGGCTACCCCCCAGGCCTGGAATGACCTCCCTCCCTCCCTTCAGTCCCTTAGAATCCCAATCTTCCTTTAAAGCACAGCTCAAATGCCACTTTCTACATGAACCCTTTTCTGATTCCCTTATTGGCCAGTGGCTTGCTTCCATAATCAATCAATCAACCAACAAGTCCTTACTTATTAAGTATTTACACCATGACAGGAGCTACAGACCCAGAGATAAAAATGAAAGAAGTCCCTGTCCTCAGGGAGCTTACCTTTCTATAGGGGAGACAAAGATATATAAAAATACATATGTACAAAATGAACATCAAGCCCTTTGTGGGTGAGAGGAAAAGAGAATCTGGGTAAGGGGTCAGTGAGATAACGTGGCTTGAAGTCCTGTCGGCCCTTCCCACTGATTTAGTTCGTCTTGATGACTGGCCCAATGGGTGGAGGGAAGGCCATGGAATAGGTGAGAAAAATCCATAGATAATCTCCAGCCTGCCATTGGTTATTGATCTCCCTGGGCTGTGATCCTCCCCAGCGTTTCTAAAGAGCAACAGGCGCATTGCAAAATTGACTGATTTGAATGTTGGCGCCTTTTCCTTTTTGCACAAGCTCCCCAGTGAGAGAGGGCCAGAGAACCTCTACCTTTTCCTAAACTTCCATGCTTCCAGTCTTGTGATGGGTGAGAGTTGAAATAATTGAGGAGACATCTGTACCATGGCGGTTAGTATCGGGTCACTAGGGCCGCATGGCAGTCTGCGCTTGTTGGTTATCAGGGGTCTTAGCTTCAGTTTAGGAAGGACATTGGGGAGATGAGCAGCCAGTGTAGTGAAGGAGCCGGAGACCACACCAAAGAGGATTGGTTGTAAGGAGTGGGGATGGTTAGTCTGGGGAAGAAAAGGGTGAGGGAGTCATGACTGTGGCCTTCAAATATTTAAAGACTATCTTACATGGAAAGATTTGTTGTTGTTCACTTGTTTCATGGTGTCCAACTCTTTGTGACCCATTTGGGTTTTTCTTGGCAGAGATCCTGGAGTGGTTTGCCACTTCCTTTTCCAGCTCATTTGACAGATGAGGAAGCTGAGGCAAACAGGGTGAAGTGACTTGCCCAGGGTCACACAGCTAGGACGTGTCTGAGGCCAGATTTAAGTAAAGGTCTTCCTGACTCCTGGCCCAGCACTCTAGGCACTGTGCCATCCACTGCCCATGGAGGGCTTAGATTTGTGCTTGGTCTGAGAGTAAAGCACCAAACCTAAGAGGTGTGGGCAAATTTAGGCTTGAGGCCAAGAAACTTTCAGAACATTAGAGCTGCACCAGGGTAGGAGCAGGAAGTTGGATCCCCTTCAATGAAGGTCTTCTAGGGGAAGCTGAACAATCATTTGTTGGAGATATCTTATTTTTTTTTATAAGGAACTTATTTAAAAAAAATTTTTTTTTTACTTAACTCTTTGACTTGTTTATTTACTTTTAGTTTACAAGATTCAGTTCCACAATCCCTTGAGTTTCAATTTTTCTCCCCTTCCTCTCCCCCCCCACCATGGTGACGTGCAATCAGGTATACGATCTGCAAATATTTTCACATTGTACAATAGTCTGGTTGTATAGAAGGGTTGTAACCAATGGAGTGAACAATGGGAAAAAAAGAAACAAAACCAAACATAGAAAACAGCGATAGCATGTAGATTGCTTCAGTCTCCATTTAAACTCTGTTCTTTCTAGATCTTTCTCTGAATGTAGGTATCTCCTTCCATCCTGAGACTTGCAGAGTCGTCTTATAACTGCATTGCTGAGAAGAGTCCAGTTTTTCAAAGTTGGTCGTCACAGATACAATGCGTCTGTGTTCTGCTCTTCTCACTTAGCATCAGTTTGTATAAGGCTCTCCAGGTGAATATGAAGACCATCTCCTCCCCATTTCTTATAGCACAATAGTATTCCATTACATTCATATACCACAACTTGTTCGACCATTCCCCAATGGATGGGCATCTGTTGGGGGTATCTTAGAGAGGCTTCTTGGTGAGGTTCAGGTTGGATCCCAGGCCTCTGAGGGCCTTTCTGACTCCAATGGGGCTGTCCTCCCAATTAGCTTCATGCCCCTTGTAGGCATGGGGCAAGTGGCTTCCTTCTTCATTCCCTGTCTCTAGCTCAGATCTAAAGATGGCAGGCCCTCTTGTGCCTTCTCAACCCCAAAGCACTCAGCCTCCCTGTACGGCCCTTCTGACCTCTTCTTGATGACTGGTCCCTTTGGAAACATCCTCCTCCCAGGGCTGGTTAGGACCTGGCTTCCCTCCATTTAACTCTATTTCCACTTGTCAAACTTTTCACATCAACCAGGATTCTCTTCTTGCTTTCCAAGGTGATATTCAGTTAATCTCATTATCACAGGATCATAGATGACAGAGAGCTAGAAGAGGCCTCAGAAGCCTGAATTTTACAGCAGACAAAGTTGAGGTCTAGGGATGTAAAATGACTTGTCCAAGGTCATCTAGCATCAAAGATGGGATGTGAACTTAGGCCTTCTGACTGTAGTGTAGCAATGGGAAAGCATTGCTGAAGCTTCTTTAAAGCCCCCTCCCCAGTACCTATGACCCTCAGGAACATGATGAGAAGGGCTGTCTAGGGCATTGAAGAGTGAGGATAACAGATCAGGAGGAAACAGCTCCTTACCCAACCACTGAAATGATGACTTACAAACACCAGAGTGTGTAGGGGTCTGGAACCGAAGGAGAAAGTAGAGTTTTTAGTTCAAGATCACAAATTCAGACTATAGGCAAGTGACCAGGGCAGGAACTATGGAACAGTCCAGGACCATAGACTCAGCGCCCCAAACTCTAAGCCAGGGACACCCCAGCTCATCCCAGACTCAGCCCTGGGCTTAGGTCTACAGCAAAGGGTACCCCACCCATCCAGAGGGACAGAGTGTCTCTTTTTTCTTAAAATGCTTCAAGTCCCACAAATAACTCACATAAGAATCAATCAACAATAAATGTGCATTTATTGTTCATGTTAAGGGTCACAAGATGCTTCCCTCAAAACCCCCCTAGGTGTTGGGTAGTATAGATATCATCATTCCTGTTTGAAAGATGAGGACATTGAAGTTTAGTGACTTCCCCAAGGTCACAAAGCTGCCAAAAGAAGACACTTCCTCCAGTTGGTAGAAAGGGTCCTGGATTTGGAGGTGGAAGGTCTTGGGTGCGATCTCAATTCTGACCCTTAACTTGTGTGACCTAGGACAAGTCACTTCTCTTCCATCTCACTTTTCTCATCTGTAGAAAAGAGGGATTGGACTAGATCCCTTTAGTCTTTCCAATTCTATGATTGTTGATCTTCTATGAAATTCTCCCATTTTCCCTCTCGCATTTCCCAACTATTTCCTCTATTCTTTTTTTTAAAAAGAGGCAATTGGGGTTAAGTGACTTGCACAGGGTCACACAGCTAGTAGGTGTCTGAGACTGGATCTGAACTCCAGGGCTGGTGCTCTATCCACTGGGCTCCATAGCTGCCTACCTTTGCCTCAGTTCTTAAAGCTGGTACAAAGATGCTATTAATTATTGCTCCTTAGTTCCCTTCCCTAGTTGTTCCCACTTAAGCCAGTACCATCTAAGGTCCCAGTGGTTCCAGGCTGTGGTCTCCAGACCTTCCATACAATTCTACCCTGACCTAGGTAGTCACTCAAATATTCACAAATGCTTTGTGATATCATTGGAGTGGGAGGTCCCTACAGCAAGTGAGATCACAAACTGTCCATGCCTATGCATCTTGTTTGACTCCTTCCTATGACCTCCCATAGGTTCCCCCCAGGAAGTCCATCAAAGTGCTGGAGATCTTCCCAACCTTCTCTCTCTGTCCAGAAGGTACTGGTGGAATAAGCATCTAACCAAAAGGCATCTTGGTGCCTGCTTTGTCCATGGCTCAAACCAGGAACCCTCAGCTGCATCTCTAGGTCTTCTCTCAGTACTGAAGTATGGCTGTGGGCATCTGTGTTGTGAGCTTGAAAAGAGACCAACAGGAAGCAGGGACTTCCAAAGAACATGAAACAGGCGCTAAAAGAACAGAACAAATCCAGGAAGGAGGCAGATACATGTTGTAGATAAACTGAAAAATGACTCGGCTACCAGGCAGCACCTTATCTGCCTTTGCTTAGCTTCTATCTCATTAAAAAAGATACATAATTAAAATGAAGTAATTAACTGTTTTGTAATTAAATACCAAAATAATTACATTTGGAATTAAGCATGATAAGATCCAAGTTGTCAGGACAGGATTAATTTGAGTCTCCATCTGATGCATTTCTTTCATTGTTATTCTGATTGAGTCTTAGAAGAAGAAAGTTGTACCTTTCAAGCTTGGAGCCTCCAATCTAGAGATCCTGGAGCCTTTCTCTTCCCCTTTCCTGATGGGGCTTTGCTTGGGACTCAGACGTTGGAGACTCCATTCTAAAGCTGGTGCTGCAGGAGCTGGGGAAAGGCTGGAGGAAAGGGATAATTTTGGGAAATTTGCACTTGGGTATTTAGGAAATAACCAAATTAGCTGAATAGGGACCTGGGAACATTCTGTGACTTGTCATTCTACTGGTTTGGGCTTCCTCTGAATTCTGCTATTCAGCTGATCAAAAACCTATGTGCAAGGCACTGTGCCCAGGCTATCACCCAGGCACTGAGTCCTGAAGGAAGCCCACAGGCATTGGTGAGGAGGGGAGGGGGGACCTCCAGGCATGGAGGACAGTCACTGTATAGAGGGTGTATAGATGGGAGGCTAGCTTCTCCTTAGAATACAGTTTTCAAGTGATGTAAAGGCAACTGGGAGCCACAGTGGATAAAGCACTGGACTTGGAGTCTGGATGACCTGAGTTGGACACATGCCAGCTGTGTAACCCTGGACAAGTCACTTAATCTCTTTCAGTCTCAGTTTCCTCATCTGAAAATGGGGATAATAGCATCACTTAACTTCCAGCTTTGTTATGAGGATCAAATGAGTTAAAGTCCGTAAAGTGCTCCCCAAACCTTAAAGCACGATATAAATTCTGTAATTAATGTTGTTGTTACGATGCTGCTGCTGATGGCCAGTACCTAACCAGAACAGCAAAGGTTTTACAATAATGACTTTTAGCAAATGCATTTGCTAAAAGCTAATTGTCTACTGGTAGATTGTTAATGGAAAGACCATTGATGGGGGCTCAGGAGCTACAGAGTAGAAGGAGCTGGCCATAAGGTTATCCCAAGGACCTGACAAGTAGCTGCCACCACCTGAGGAATCTGTTGTCCAGTGTGAATGTGAGTACAAGTAGCCCCACAGGAAGTGTTACATATACATGAGGAAATGGAAATTCAGATAGCATGTGAAGTGCCCAAGATCATACAGGTACTAATCACTAGAGCCGGGATTTGAACATAGGTCTTCTGGTTTCAAACCCCAAACTCTTTCTGCTAGCCCATGCCACACTGATGGTTCTACCCTCTGTAACATCTTTGAGTCTAGTACTATTTTCCCAGGTATGTCTTTGTCAGAGGTTGTGGGACCCTTAGTGGTCAGTAGTGATTAGATCCTGACCCAGATGAATAGGAATGCAGAATGCAGAGTCCTGTCCCCGGGGAATTCAGCAAATGATTAGTCCCATGAAGTTCCTACCAAGTTTGGTCAATCCTGGTGCAAATACTGACCTTGTAAGGTTAACTCCACTCCAGCTCCAACTTTAGCCAAAATTAGATTTGACATGAAAAATAGCGAAGAGCCGGCAGAATTCACCTTCTAAGGGGTTAATCAACCATATTGGGGCAGGTCAAGAACTTTTTGGAGGGGATGATTTTGCTCCATTGGTTGTGTCAGATACGACTGCCAAGGACATTGGCAGGTCAAGTGTTAACCAATGGAGTGTACATAAGTCAAAATCTAAATTTTCATCTGGAAAAACTCAGGGTGATTTATAACAATAATAGTTGTCATTTGTATAGTGCCTGAAAGGCACTTCATCTCACCTGACTCCCGGATCCATCCCCTGCTGCTGTTAGCGCTTTCATTCCTCTCCATTCTCTTTGTATTTTACTTATTTTTGTAAAAATGTTGTATCCTCTCAGCCCTCTCCCAATGTCCCTAGATAGTGGGCTCCTTGCTAGACAGATTACTGTGGATTTATCTTCCATATATTTTATATCTAGTTCCCTGTGTACATTTATTTCCACAGTAGACTATAACCCTCTTAAAGGCAAGGAATTTTTTATTTTTGTATTCCTGGCAGTTAGTGCAGGGACTGGCACATAGTAGGCATGGAATAAATGGACAAAAAACATTTACTGAGCACATACTACATACCAGCTCCTGTGCCAACTGCAGGGGATGCCAATAGGAAATGGAGCCATTCCCTCCTCAGAAGGAGATCACATTCCAAGAGAGGTGGATAACCAGACTGGGAGGGTTCAGCTGGAGTGAGGATGGAAGGCCCTGATGTCTCTAAGGGCGTGGCTGCAGGGTAGATGGCTAAATTCAAGACTCCAGGGAGTTACTGAATTTAATTGAAGGCAATTTCCTTATGGACAGGAAGTGTTAAGAAAACTCCCCAATTTTGGGGAGTGAACCTCTCTCCATCCAAAAGCCATTGTGGGGAAGGGGAAGGGATCTGGAAAGTTCTCTCATAGGCAGAAGTAACCAAAGAAAAATCAGAGGAAGGAAATCAGAGGCAAGAGCACTGATACAAATCATCCCTACAGCAAGGTCCTCCATCATTTGTTGAGGCATTCTCCCCGTTCCCATCTGACAGAGCAAAGTCTTGTTCCATTTGGTCGTCCCAGAGCTCAGAAGGTCCTTTGGCTCCACAACACAGATTCTCTTGATAGGCTGGAAGGCACAAAAAGGGCATCGATGTGTCACTGGGATTCAGATTTGTCAGGCTGCCATTCTCCAGCAATAAAGTTAAAAGGCAAATTCCTGTTGGGACACAGGCAGCTGGATGATTGCCCATGCTTAATGCATGGTGCTTTGCACCCTCTTATCTGCATGCAGAAGAAACAGCTCTCTGACAGTTACTCATCTGCAAATGTATTTTGTGGCTGTAGACACACATGGATGTATACTCCAAGATCCTCTCGGTGCATGTACAGTAAATCTACTACCTTGACTGTGAAGCCCAGGTCTGAGACACGCTATTCCCATAAGCTGAAGCCCAGAGCCTCCATTTCTCCTTATGTGGGGCCTGGGGGATGGTTCATGCTGCTTCTCTTAAGACCAAAGCTGTCTAGGCCATGGTTAGTCATGGAATAATTTCAGCACTGTAGTTCAGCCTAGAATCTCAGCAAAGCGTGAGTAGCTAAACCCAAATTCTATTCTTTGAAGAATCATCCTCTGAGTTGGGAGGAATCTCAAAGGCCATCTAGTACAGCCCATATCTGGATATCCTCCATATCTTGCTTGGTGGAGGGCTTTCCAGGTTGGTTTGAAGCTCCAGGGGAGAGGAACCCATTTTCTCACAAGAACTCCCATTCCACTTTTGGTTAATTCCACTTGTTAGCATGTTTTCCATCACTTCAGGTCTAAGAGTGCCTCTTTGCAATTCCCATGTCTCCCATTTCTGCCTTCTTGGGTAGAGCAAGACTATTTCCTCTTCCTGTTTTCCCTTTTCTGTTCCTCTAATTTGTTGTTGTTTAGTCATTTCAGGTGTGTCTGACTCTTCATGACCCCATTTGGGGTTTTCTTGGCAGAGATATTGGAGTGGTTTGCCATTTCCTTCTCCAGCTCATTTGACAGATGAGGAAACTGAGGCAAACAGGGTGAAGTGACTTGCCCAGGGTCACCTAACTGCTCTCTCTAGACTTTCAAATATACAGAGAGTTTTTGTTTCCTTTTTCCTCTACTCCAAGTTTTCTCTTTTCAAGGCTAAACATCTCCAGTTCCTTCAACCAAATTCTCTGTGGCATGACCTAGAAGGTTTATGTCAGCCTGGATGATTCCTTCTCTACCCTTTCTGGCTAATCAATGTTCTCCCTAAAACGTGGTACCCAGAAAATCCCCACATTTGGAGATTTCTACACAGTTCATACTGCCTCACTGGCCTTGGAACAATACTCATCTTGCTCTCAAGGTCATCCAGCCTGAAGTCAGAATTCAATATTTGTTCACCCCACTGGTTGTTGACCAGTGCTCAGAGACAGAAAGAAGACAGATAGGGATGGCATCTGCCACTTACTCACTTGGTAATCTTGGGTAAGTCACTTTAACCTCTCTTTCCTCATCTGCACAATGAGGAGACTGGATTCAAGCTGCCTTTCACTTCTAAATCTCTGATCCCACATTCCTCGGCTATAGAATGAGGTAGTAGGACTAGTGACCTATAGGTGCCCTTCCAACTCTGAATTTGAAAATTGTTCTTGTCTTCGTAGTAGAAGCAATGTCTTGAGGCAAGGTTGTGGGACTGTAGGGCAAAGTCTCACAATCTCCATCCTGAAGGCCCATTTAAGTGACAGTAAAGAAAAGAGGAATTTCTGGAAGATGCCTTTAGCACCTCTCCCTTCTGCGTCCTATGAAAGAATGAGCAGCAGAGCTATTCGGGTCTGCTGGAGGTGTGGCATCAGTTTGGATGCATCTGGAAGAAGGATAACGATAATGTCTGACATTTATATAGTCAGTCAGTGAATAAACATTTACTATGTATCAGGTACTATGCTAAGTGCTGTGTATACACATGAGGACAAGACATTTCCTGCCCTCAAGGAGCTTGCAATCTGAAGGGAGAAGACAGTGCACAAAAGGAAGCTGAAAAGGACGTGGTGACCAGGGAGAAAGATACCCAGCCCAGGGGCATGATGGAGAAGCCAAGGAAGCCCCAAAGGGGTGCAGCCAGGTGGGGAACCAAGAGATGTTCTCGGCCCCCTCCTTCACTGAAGGCTGAGAATTTCATGGCTCCACCTGGCCATCAGAGGGGTAGAGAGCACTGATGAAGTGGAGAGCTCCAAGGGATCTTGAAGATGATGAGATTTTCCAGTGATGGATGGGAAATGAGGTCATGGTAGAGACATCAAAGTTCAAGATTTCCCAGATTCCTCCAAGTTGCCTGGGATTTTAACCTTGGGGGACCTTCTTTATGCCAGGAGGCCAATTGTACGAGACAGAGAGGTCATGAGGGAAGATGGAGGGGAAAGAGGACCATGGGCTATGCTGGCTTCCCATTCTCCTTCTTTGGGGAACAGGAAGGATTGGACCCTGGAACTGGGACAAAAAGCAAAGGTAGCCATTATAACTGAGACATCTTAGTGTGGCAGGGAGTATACAGAGATGAAAAGGTAGTAGAGCAGATTCCAGTGCCCTGGAGTAAAGAGCAGAGGGAGCCAAACCAGCAGACCACGGTTGTTGAGACTGAGGAAGGACAGTCAGCATCTCCCATTCTACTCCCTTAAACCTTACACTGGGAAATTTCCTTTTGCCTCCCCAAATATTTCCTTTCTTGTTCTCCCTCCAGTCAATGGAGATTTGGAGCTGGGGGTGGGGAAGAGATTCAACCTTCCTGCTGCCATATTTCAATTGTCTCTGCTTCATTTTAGTGCCTGTTTACATTCCAATGTGATTTTAAATTATTATTAAAGTATATGACTATTTGTAATGATTATAATCTAAGCCACTAGCACAGGTCAAGACTAAGAGGATGGCAGACAGCCCTCAAAAGAGAGTTTCACAGTCTCAAGATGGGTTTGGGACAATCCTGCAGGATTGTCTGTGATTTTCAATGTCTTTGAGCCACCCATACACCAGACTTCTGGAGAGAAACAAGCCAGCAGGAGTGAGGGGTCAAGGCTGGTGTTCTGGTAAGCACATGGTTACATACAAATTATCTCATGTTATCCACAGAAGAACCCTCCAAGGTAGATGCTATTATCCCTGTTTTACAGATTGGGGAACTATCAGTCAATCCATCAGCTAGCATTTATTAAGTACTTACTATGTGCTGGGTACTGTGTTAAGCACTGGGACTACAACGAAGGACAAAAACAGCCCCTGCTTTCTAGGAGCTCAGAGTCTAAAAAGAGAGACAATGGGCCAACAACTATGTACCAGGTAGGCCAAATTGGGTGGGGGGTAACCTCAAAGAGAAGGCATTAAGATCAAAGAGGACAAGGAAAGACTTGAAGGAAGCTAGGAGGCAGAGATGAAAAGGGAGAGGAGTTGAGACATGGGGCAGCCAGCAAAAACATCTGAAGTCAGGAGAAAGAGCATCATGGCTCAGCTGACTTGCCCAAGGTCACACAGTCAACAAATATCTGAAGAATCCTGATCTCCCTGACTCCAAGTTGTGGGTTCTGTCCATTACACCACACTGCTTCCTACCAGCCTCTGTCCAATCCATCGGATTGCTATGATGGCCAATACCATCATATGATGGAAATCAGGGCTGCTTTGCTGTTTGCAGTTTGAACTGAAACCAGTTCTAGATGTCGCCTCTCAGCATCTGCTAAGAAGGCATAAACATGTCGATGGCTGCAGGCCTGTATGTGCTGGCTGGCTGGCTTCCATGTAGGAATTCATGCTTATCGGGTGGGCACCTCCCTCTTCTTTCAGTGCCAAGAAAAGCCCTGGGAAGAGAGAGTTGCCGACTGCAGCTGACTTTGCCCAAATCATTCGCCTACCACTTACGAGCAGCCAAATTGGATAAGTGCAGTATTGATGAGTTGCAGGGGTTTTTGTTTGTTTGGGGGGAGAGGGTGGATACATATCTTGATGATGTCTTATCATTAATGCATTAAGGAGCTGAACGAGCAATATGAACAAATGGACTTGGAAACAGAGTGAAACTTCTCCATCCAGCTTGGTCTGATTTATAGCCATTGCCTCTTGGCACAGGGGCAGGACCCATTAAGGGTGACACCCGGCTGGAAGGAGCAAGCTTCTTTTTGGGTGGCAGAAGTGGTGGGGTTTTTATTATTGTTTTCCAAAGAGCAGCTTCTGATGGGCTCTTTGTCATGGGGAGAAGATCTTCTTGATGATGGGAGACACCATGTAAAGATAAACTGAAATGAATAAACTTTACTCTAGATATTGATCAGCACTACTGAGATTGGACAGCATTCAATTTTGCAAAATCCTGCAGCTCTGAGCAGCTGCTGGAAATGGAGGAAGAGGAGGATGGGGATGAGGAATGGAGGGAGGAAGGAAGGAAGGAAGGAAGGAAGGAAGGAAGGAAGGAAGGAGGGAAGGAAGGAAGGAAGGAGGGAAGGGAGGAAGAAAAGAAGAAAGGAAGAAAGGGAGGAAGGGAGGGAAGAAAGGAAGGGAAGGAAAGAAGGAAGGAAGGAAGAAAGGAAGGGACGGAGGGAGGAAGGGGAAGAGGAGGAGGAAGACAAGAAGAGAAGAACCATCATTATTTTGATCCCCATTACCCTTATGGCAACGTGATAGAAGGCAGAGTCAGGGCAGGGGAATTCAGTGATCTAGCTTCCATTCATTACATGTGTGACCCTGGGCCCCAGTTTCTTCATCTGTAAGAAGTAACAAAGGTGTGGGTGGGTGGGATGGAGTTAGAACAAATGATCTCTGAGGCCTCTTCCAGCTCTGATTCTATGATTCTGGGACCAGTCCACAACACGTTAGAGAGAGTTCTGGGTATGGAGTTAAAGAATTTGTGTTCAAACCCTAATTCTGCCAAATCTCTTGGGGCCTCAGTTTCTTCATTTGTGAAATAAGGGGATTGGATAAAATGACCTCCAAGGCTCCTCCCAGAGAGAAATCTATGATTCACTCAATCAGCCAGTTTTCCCTCCCCTTCCTTCCCAAAGAATGTGTGGCTAGTTTTTCTCTTGTGTTGCTTGACTATCACTTCCTATGACTGGTCAGAAATAAAGAGCTTAAAAAAAAAGGCTTCTTGCTCAGATGTTGATAATGAGAACTTAGGTGGGGTAACATCACTAAGTATGATGGGAGGTGGGAGGTGGGAGGTGGGAGGTGGGAAGGAGGACCCACTCAAGAACCGGTCATCCCAGGACTGAGAATTGCTTGCTCTATCTATAAGACAGCCCCCAACCTTGCTGTTGTTCCCAAGTTCTAGTGCCTCCTAATTTATCAGCCTGATTAGGTTTTCACTTCATTGGATTATCACCAGCTTGGAAAAAGCCAAGCCAAGCAGCCAGCCAGCCTGTGCGGAGTGCTTTATCTCTGATTACTTAGGAGAAAATCCCTGGCATTCAGGGAGTCTAGAGCAGGCCTGCCATGAGAAACAGCCTTTAGGGTCTTTTCCTCCTTCCATTATGGCCCTCCCCCCAAACTCTGATGCCCCTCAAACACTCTGAATATCTGTAGATGATCAGAAGACCCTCCAGCCTCAGTCCTCCTGACTTCTGCTGATGGGCTTGGCTTGGTGAGGGTTGGCTTAAGTGTCTTCCTGCTTCTGAAGGCTTCCAAGGCCAAATCCCTCCAGCATTCCCTGCGGCTGGTGATAGGGGGCTACTTCTGAATAAGACCCAGGAAAGTGCCAAATGCCACTGGAGGCCCTATGCTTCTGGAGCTTCATAGCCACAGAGCCAGGTATCCTGCTGTTAGCTATTACATAATGCATCAGGCACAACATGAATTCAGGAGGGACTTGGAGATACTTTTCCTGCTACATAAGTGGGACATAATAAAGGAATATGAAGTGGGGGTAGGGGGTGAGGATGGGGAGTAAAACCA
The DNA here is from genome assembly GCA_028646515.1 of Pseudochirops corinnae. Classification (NCBI taxonomy): domain Eukaryota; kingdom Metazoa; phylum Chordata; class Mammalia; order Diprotodontia; family Pseudocheiridae; genus Pseudochirops; species Pseudochirops corinnae. The sequence continues at coordinate 535,347,287 of CM053585.1, forward strand.
ATGAAATTCTTTAGAAGTCCAAGATAAGTTCAATTTAATTCATTTCAACATGCTTTAATGAAGTGGCTAATTTGTGAAGAGTACTGATTTCATAGTGAGATGACCTGAGTTCAAATCCTGCCTCTAAAGCACACTCCCTGTAGGACTCCGTGGGACTTCCTTGGGCCTCAGTTTTCCTGTTTGTAAACTGAGGACGTTGGGTTAGACAGCATCTGGGAGATCTCCTAGCTCTTCATCTGTGATCCTAATAGCCTAGGTCAGCAAAGCTCAGACAGGTGACTGAGACCGAGGGAAACTGTGGCTTCCAGCCCCTTCTCAGAGTCCAGCTGGTCAGCAAATAGGACTCTTTGCCTTTTTTATTCTAACCCACTTTGGATTGCTGTCTTCTGTCTGTATTTTGTGTCTTCATTTAGGGGCAGCATGTGGACCATAGAGAGCCTTAAACATCTAGGTGACTGAGGGTATGACCCTTTGCCTTGCTGGCCATCAGTTTCTCCACCTGTCTTGCTAGGGGCTTGGAGGTTCCTTCCAGTTCTGACAATCTGTATTTCTACATATTTCTACATTTGTGTAGTAAAGGAATAGGGTCAAAGGTTGCTGGCTCTCATTCAGGTTCAGAAGGATCTAATTATGCCCCTAACTCTCCTGATCCCCTTCCCTGACTAGGTTCAGAGCATTATTACCCCAGGGTATCCCAATATAGAAAAGGGCTAACAGCCACTGTTCTTCTACAAGATAGAAACAGCAGAGTTTAGTTTCTCTTTAGCAAGAATAATCAGTTAAAATAGGAACCTGCATTGTTTGGTTTGGGGATTGGAGCTGTGTTTCTGATACTGGCAGAGATAACAGACCCATGGACATCAACTGCATGCAGCCCATAAAACTCCCTACTGTGCACCAGCCATAGTAAAACACAATTGGGAAATATTTAACAAGATGAATAAAAATACAATGCAACATAGATAATGTTAATTTGTGGTTTTCTGATATGTGACCCCAAGGCATCTATTTCTTTTGGGGGCTGATACCACTGGTGTAGGGAACTCTTAGTGAGGAAATTCCCTTTATTTCTGCTCTGAAACTCAGAGAAACATAAAATCTTAGAGAATGCCATGATTATGGGATCTTAGATTTAGGAATCTTAGAAGTGGAATGTCAGCCAATTAGACTGCAGCATGGACATCCTGAAGGGAAGGAATATAAATTAAGTCTGGAAAAGTAGGTAGGCAGGAGCCAAAGGGAGGATGGCCTTAGTGAACGCTGCCTTAGGGGAGAGAGTATCCACATGGATGAAATCAGGTATCTGCTAAGGTAATAAAAAAAACAGCCCCCACAAACCAATAACCAGCGATGCAACGTGCATCTGGGGTAACTTAAGATGACATCTTCCTGCTTTTCTACAATGACGTTATTCCTAAACACCCACTAGCTTCCCTAGCTGTTTAGGGGAGGGAACTCAAGTTGCTTTTTTTCCTCTCAAGGATAATCAAATAATACATTTGATGACCACACCTCTACCCAGAGAGGTGTGTCCAGGCTTTCCTCTTTGAGGGCAGAGAAGACAAAAGTCTCTGTCCTGGTGTGGAAGCTACCAAATCTGGAAAAAGAGTCTCAAATAGAAGGAGTAAGTATTTAATAACTGTTCCTTCATTTGACTTGACTTTAGGGGGCTAGGTCCAGTTCTGTGAGCCACATTTTAGGGAGGACATTGGTGAACCAGAGAGTGTCGAGAGGAGAGACATCAGGGTGGTGATTGGTTTGATCTATGGTAAGAATCAATTTTAAGGGACTTCAGAGGTCATCCAGTCCATGGTCCTCATTTAACAGATAAGGAACTGAGGCCAAGGGAGGTTAATCAGCCTGGCCAGGGTCTCCCTCATGGTCAGTAGCAGAGGTAAAGACTCCAGTTCTCCTCCACAATTTCCATTCACTGTCTTGTAAATTTTCAGGTTCTCAAATCTCCTTCCTGCCCCCCTTTTCGCCAAATCATCCAACCCTCCCCCCCAAAGACAGAGCTTTGCACACTTCCCCTGAGGGAAGGGGAGAAGTTGAAAAAAAACCAAAACCCTAACAGGTTGGCAAAGACCACTTTGGAAGGCTTACAAAATGGCATCCTGTTTGGGGCTGAGATTTTGCTGGGGTAGGAACCAGGGGTCTTGGCACATAGCATCACCCAAGGTCATTCCAATAGCCAATGGCAATCCCAAGCTGGAAAAGGGTGAGCAAGAATCTCCTTCAATAGTAGCATTGGTGTCGACAGGCAGCAAGGTCCTGGGGATTGCATCAGACTCCCCCAGTTGTGAATCCCAAGCAAGCTTGGCTCGGTGAGACTTTAGCCCCAGTAGCAATAGCAGCAGGAAAGGGCCATCGCTGAGATGGGAAGAGCAGGGATAAGGAGAGAAGTCAGTGAGAGAGCAAAGGCTTGGCATCTGAGTGCCTGGGTCCAAATCCTGGTTTTCCCCCCAAACCATTTCACATCTCTGGGCCTTCTCCTCTGTAAAATGAAAGGGTTGGACCAGATGCCATCTCAGGTCCTTCTGGCTCTCAGTCTATGAAAACCCGTCCTGACTGAGGCCACAGGACAGACTGGAGGAGAACTGGACAAGGACCACGGAAAACCCATCCACCCCATGAGAGGGTGTTGGAGAATTTATTCTAAGTGAATCTTTCTGAGATTTCCGCTCTTGTGTATCAGGCATCCAGAGGACCAGGACGAGGCTAATGGTTTGAAGGGGAGAGTGTGGTGTGTTATAAAGAATGATGGATCTTGAGTCAGAGGGCCTGGGTTCAAATGCACATTCCCATACCCCAAATGCATATACAGCTTATTATGAGCCCTGTAATGTGCTAAGCACTTTCAATGATTGTCTATTTGAGCCTCACCACAACCCTGGAAGGTAGGGGCTATTATTAATATTAATCCCCCTTTTACAGATGAGGAAACTGAGGCAAATAGGTTCAGTGACTTGCCTAGGGTCACACAATAAGTAAGTCTCTGAGGCTGGATTCAAACTCAGGTTTTCCTGACTCTGGCCAGCCTCTGTGTTACCCAGGTGCCATTAGGGAAGGAAGGACTGCTCCTTAGTGCTTAGAATCATTTCCTAGTCATATTGTTTCAGGGTGTCTGATTCTCCGTGACCCCATTTTGGAGTTTTCTTGGCAAAGACACTGGAGCAATTTGACATTTCCTTCTCCAGCTCATTTTACAGATCAGGAAACTGTGGCAAACAGCTGAAGTGCCTTGCTGGGGCTTCCAAACCCGGCACTCTATCCACTGGGCCACCCGGCTGCCTCTTAGAATCTTTAGTTTCTCTCCTAGCTAATCTCTGGTGTCTCCTCCTAGAGACCTTTCCCGATTTCCCAGTCTCTAGCCCTGTGGATTGCACCCGAATTATTTCAGACTTACTTTGTATGGTATATATTTTTATGTTGCCGAGAGCGTGTGTGTGTGTGTGTGTGTGTGTGTGTTTTGTGTATTTCCTCCTTCCCGCCTCTCAGGAAAAGGCAAACTCCTTGGGATCTGAGATTATTTCATTTTTTTGGTCTTTGTATCTAAAATGCCTAGCACAGAACCCTGCACACAGTAGGTGCTCAGTAAATGCTTTCCTGAATGCACGCCGTCAAACGAAGGGCTCCCCATCTCCTGCAGCACAAAGAGCCTGAAGGTCTTTCTTCTCGGGAGTCCAACCCGGGGGCTCTGTATCTGATCGGAATGCTAAGATCTTTAATGGGCTGCTAATTGCTCTGATTACAACTCAAGACCAAAGAGGCATTTCTGGAATCTTAGAGCTCTCTGGCAGACAAGAGAATACCAGCAGAACATTTTTGATGAATAATTCAGTGAGCTGAAATGGGAAATGAGGAAGTTTTCTTTCCACTAAAGTGAAATTTAAAAAAAAACAGAGAAGAAAGAAAAAGAGAAATAATAATAGTAATGAGGCTGAACCTTCTGGTCTCTCTTCCCTCCTTTTGGAATGTAAATGCAATCAGCCTTTGTTCTCTCTCTGCTTGACTAGAGATGGACCCACCGGTTTTGCTCCTTTTGTTTGCACACAAACCTCTGCTCCACTAGATGAGGGAAGGGGAAATACAGAGCTCTTTATAAATGAGCAGTGTTTGTGTCTAAGGCCAGCAGCACCTAAGGGGGAAGCCTGCTCCCTGAAAATGGGAGGATTCTTTGTTACCCAGGAAGGGAGGAGCACACTCATGGGCTGGGAGATTGCAGAAGGGGAGGAGTGCCAGGTGAGGAGGAATCGTGCCCCCCAATTTAAAACCCTTGAGCAAAGCTCCTGTGGCCCTAATCTAGTTAAATCTGGGAAAATGAATTGGAAACCTTGTACAGGGTCAACCACTTTCTTAACTGCACCCATCCTCCCCTTACCTTGATGTTCCTTATATGTGAACCATGTTTTCATTCAGTCTTCATTCACTGCCTCCTAGGATTAAACTACAGGATCATAGATTTAGAACTGGAAGAGCCTTCAAATTCAACCCCCTTGTTTTACAGATAGGGAAACTGAGGCATAGAGCTGCCAAGTCACTTGCTCGGGGTCTCAAAGCTAGGAAGTGCCTGAGACAAGATTTACACCAAAGTCTTCCTGATTCCAAGTCCAAGACACTGCCCACCCAGAGCCAGAATTGATCTAGTTCCTTCTAAATCTTTCTGCTTTCTAGATCAGATAAAGGAAATGACATACCCAAAGTCTTACAGTAAATTGCAGGTCTAGCATGAAAAGCCAACCCTTACTTTTCTTACACTGATCTCTCTGACTTCTGGAAGTGTGTTCTGCCTCTCAAGCAGACTGTGTAGGAAAGCCAGGGTTTTCATAAATCCCTCAGCAGCATCAGTTTAGAGGCTTGTACTTTAAAAAAGAAAAAAAAGCAACAACATCCTATAACATGTGAACAATGGCCTGAGAGAAGATGGATTAAATAGGAGAAGGAATGTCCTGAGGTCACTTAGATTCCTGGAAGCTCATACCCTCAGTCATATTGGGATCTCTGAGTGAGAGCTCCAGCTTTTCAGGCAATGGATGGACCTCCCATTAGTTTTCCAGTTCTGCAGCTGAAATCAGCCCCATACAGGATAGCTCTGAGTTTGTTTTGTCTGTTATTTATTCGTAATGCCAACCCCAAAGCCATCCACCAACATCCCGCCATTTCTATACCTCCATTTGGGAATCTGTCTGTTGTTGACCTCAGAGTTACTGTAAAAAAAGTGCTTTGTAAATCACAATGTGATAAATAAGTGTAGAATTACGATGATGAGGAGGAAGGTGATGTAGTAATACCTAGCCCAGGAATGAAGCTCGGGTTTTCTTACCAGGTTTAAACTTGGGGACTTCTCACATAATCATACTTTTTTCACTTTTGCCTCCACCAGGATTTCCCCTAGGAACATCAGGATTTGTCTCTATTCTAGTTTCTACAATGAGAATGAAAAGGGCCCTAGGCTCCCATGCAAGCACTCAGGCTAATAAAGCACTGAATAGAATAGATTTTATTTAACTGCAACAACACAAAAATAAATCACAAAAGACTCACACTTGAATCCATATACAGTCAGGGCAATCTACTGCCTCTCCAATGACTCCAGGGACCTATATAGTCCTTCATCATTATAGTGCTACTTTGTGTGGGGAATTCTTTAAAAGGGGAAGGAAGCTTGGGGTTTCTAGAGAAGTAAACAATCCACCTCCCAAAGTAAGCCTTACCTCTCAGGGACATATATGAATGGGCCTTCTGTTCTACTAATGGTGAGTTCCCCACTCTTATAGGCAGAACAATCTTGAATTAGTGAGCCAAACTCCCTGCTCTCCCAAGCCTGTATGGGCCACAGTATCAATGATGAAAAGGTCTGTGTTTGCTTCTCTGTGTTGTGGATATCTCCCTTGCTGCTCATCAGCTCTGGCTCCCACTTGGTCTAGGAGCTTTTCTGTCACAGCAATTACTGCCCTTACTCTATGACTCGTACAAGAACATCTCAGGTGAAATCTTCCCCTTGTCCCCCACTCTATGGAAAGTCTTCCATCATCACTATGGAATCTAAACAGTCATAGCCCCTGCTCAGATATATTTCCTGGATTTCCACATCAAACTTTTCAGACAATGGACATTCTTCTCCCTTATCAGAATAATTTGTGTTTATGGCATTAGAATTTTATTCATGGAAGCATCCCATCCTTCCCAAACCCCTTTCCCCTGTATATTTCTAAGCCATGGGATCCAACTTAATCTTTCTGTGGACAATTCAAAATCTGTTAACACCACATCAGATCAGATCACTGAATGTTAGAGCTGGAAGGAACTTTATCGTTCATCATATCTAACCCTTTCATCTTGTAGATGAGACCCTAAAGAGAAGTGACTTGCCCAAGGTCATTACACCTGACTCTCCCTTTTCTTCTTTATCGTGAACCCTAAAATGGCTCACCTCCTTGTTACCTGAATATGTAATGTGCCAAGGCTCTTCACTTACCTGAGCTTTAAAAGATTTCTCATTAATAAAATAAGAGGGATTGGATAATCACTGAAGCCCCTTTCCAGCTCTAAGTTCTATAATCTTTGGTGTTATCACTTTCTCTCAAGGTTCGTATAATTTTTATTTCAGCCACCAGTTCCTCTTTTTATTGGCCTGGACAGGTTCACAACAGGGGTTTCAAAGGGGATAATATATTTAGAGCTGAACACTCTTCATCCAGCCAGCTTCCTCATTTTACAGATGAGGAAAATGAGACCAAGCGAAGTAATATATTTCCTGCCCAAGGTCAATGAGGCAGCATTTGGCAGATCGAGAATTCTGACTTCATGATGTCAAGTTCAGAACTCTTTCCAAAGACTACCAGTTATTTCCTCTATGCTTTGAAAAATAGAATAATCATTGAGGAGGGGAGGGGGACAAGTCAAGGATCTACCAACTGCTCCATTTTTATCAGAAAGAGAGCTCCCACAGATGTCTGGAAAGTTGAAGTTTCCACCACTAACCTCTGTCACCTTCACACCAGATCTGTGATCTGGATCTAGAACGCACAATCATTTTCTCCCTTTGGTCAGGTGGTCTATAATGTACTCCTGCGGCCATATTGTTTCTGTTTCTCTCTCCATTGATCCCTGTCCAAATATTCTCCTCTGCTCCCTACCCTGCAGCCCCCTTCAAGGCTCACCTCACAGAAGCAAATCTTTTTGATATACAATGATGCTCTGCCATCTCTTTTATCTAACCTGCTCCTTTTGAATCAAGTATCTTTCTATTGCCATATTCCAATTATAAGTCACATCCCATTAAGTGCCTTTGATATCTGGGAGGCTGAATTAACCTTCCTGCACTGAGCTCTCTCTCACCTGGCTTGTTACCCATAATGTGCATTTGTGTACTGACATCTGAAGGCAGAAGAATTATTACTGTCCCCTCTGCCTTCTTGGATGTTGCTGGTTTTCAGTGAATTACAGGACTAATCTATTGGTGCCCATCTATATTGCACTCCTGGGGCATCTGGCTGAGTTTATATAGATATATATGTGTGTATGTATATGTATATATGTATGTGTGGGTATATGTGCATATATGTGTGTATGTGTATATATGTGTGTGTGTGTATGTATAAATACATATATGTATATGAAAGTTTCTTATTCCCCTATATTTTCAGTTGAAAGCCCTCTTCATCAGTGAGGCAGCATAATTTAAGGGAAAGAGTGCTCATCCTTGGGAGTCAAGAGAAACTTGGGTTAGAATCCCACCTCTGATAATCATTAGTTGCTGGACCACAGGGAAGACAACCTCTCTGTATCTCAGTTTCCTATTCAGAAAACTAGGCATAATAACACCTGTAGTCCTTACCTTGCAGGTTTGTTGTAGGAAAGAAAGAAGGAAGGAAGGAAACATTTATTAAGTGTCAGACACTGTGCCAGAATCAAATGAGATAACATGTATAAAGTGCTTTGCAAATCTTTAAGTGTTCTATAAATGTCAACTGTTATCAGTCTCCCAGCAAATATATGTTGGCCAACCCTTGTTGTTAGCTACATGCTCTTCCTATCCAAGGGCCCATCACTGTAGTCTTAGTTGAGAAATCCAAGGCCTATTCTCTGATACCACCTTCTCAATAATTTTATTTCTTCCCTTTCATATTTGATCTATTCCTGGTTTTGACCAAAGATCTCTGCTTCCTCTCTGTTATGAGAAGAGATAGGAACACCAACAGCTATTCCTGCCAAAGTCCTTGAGTTGTCTGTGAAAGGTAAGATTTTATGACAACTTTATATGGGCCCAACTCTTTCCTAGGAGACACCCTGGTGCTTCTGACCTTGCTCTCTCCATTGTCTCACTACGCTTTCAGTTTCTCTAATTCTGTTGTGGTTTACTAACTATTCCCTTTTTTGCCCCTCCTATTGATTCCTGCCCGATACCTCCTCTCTGCTTCTGTGTTTATCTGATGCCAGGAAGAGTCATAGTCCCTACGTCCATTCTCTCAGGGACCTCAATTGGTCTCTACCCTGACCAATAAGTTTCCCATTCACCTAACCAAGGGTTTTTCTTACTCTATCTGTGGACTCAAACTCAGTTGTAGATCCCTATACCTCCTCCCCACTTCTGAAGAATCATTAACAATACCTGGTGAACCCATTTTTAATATCCCCCCCGAACTCACCCAGTAGAACCCAAATCATGCCAGGCCGTTTCCATGAAGCCCTTTCAGAGATTCTTTGAAAGTAGCCACAAAACCAGGCCCATTCATTTAGCTTCTGTTCACAAACCATTATTCACCTTGGTGGTTTGCAAATTTAGAAGTTGAGGTAGACAGTCTCTGGCATGACCCTTGAAGTTTGGAGGTGTGGTATCACAAACCTTTCCCACTATCCTGATAGCCTGCAAATCTACAAATGTAGAAATGAACAAAATCCAAACAAAAAGAGAGGGAGATATTTTCTATTCATCCTCTTTCTCTCTATCTTGCTCTTTATAAGTCAGTTCCTTATAGCTCTTCCCTACCATGATACCAATTATGATAAGTATTGGGGAAATTATGGCCATTAGGTGGTACAGTGGATAGAGTGTTGGCCTGGAGTCAGGAAGACCTGAGTTCAAGTCCAGCCTCAGACACTTACTAGCTGTGTGACACTGGGCAAATCATTCAACCCTCTTTATCTCAGTTAAAGAAGGAAATGGCAAACCACTCCAGTATTTTTGCCAAGAAAATCCCTCATGGGGTCCCAAAGAATTAGACACAACTGAAATGACTAAGCTTTATTGGGAAAATATTACTATTGCTGTTACTATGATAGCTGACATTTGTATAGTGTTTTAGAGCAGACAAATACATTATTTCATTCCAACCTCATAACAATCCTGTGGGGTGAGTGCTTATATTTTACAGATGAGGAAACTGAGGCTGAAGTGAAGAGGTGAAGGGATTAGCCCATGATCACATAGCTAGTGAATGTCAAAAGTAGGATTGTAAGATAATCATTTCAGAACTGGAAGTGACCTCAAAGTCATCTTGTTCAACCCCTTCATTTTAAAGATAAGGAAAGTGTGGGGCAGTGACTTGCCCAACGCCATACAGGTGGTAAGTCAAACACATGGTATGAGGTCTTTTGACTACAAATCCAAGGCTCTTTCTTCTACAACAAAATGAAGAAAAGCCCTGTTTTCCTTCTGATTCTATTTTATGACTATGCCAGGCTGCCTCTGTAACCACTGGGCTAAGTCAAGGATCATAGGACCATAGATCTAGAGTAGGGGTTGATAAACTTTGTGCTATGGTCCCCTTGGGCAGACTGGTGACACCAACAGACCCCCTCTCAGAATAATGTTCTTAAATGCATAAAGTAATGTGCAGGGGAATGACAAAGAATACTAATATGATGAAATATACTTATCAAGATATTCAAGAAAACAAGTTCATGAACCCCATGGACCCCAGGTTTAAAACTCCTGACATATAGGATATAGTGTGATTGATTATACATATATTGAGAAAAGTAATAATATCTGGAAAAGCACATTACAAACCTTGAATCACTATATAAATATAAGATATTATCTTTATTATTATACCAGATAGGGAAAAGACCTCAGAAGTCCCTCAGAGACCATCTAAGAAACCCTTTCTTTTACAGATGAGTAAACTGAAGTCCAAGGTGCTAAAGTGACTTGCCCAAACCATTCAATATATGATGAACTGCTAAGTAAGGAACAGGAGAAAGTGACTACACATGTACTGAACAGGAAATAGCACAAAAAGGGGGACTGTCCAAGGTACTGAAACCAGGAGCATTGCTGGGGAACTCGGGAGAAGGGCTTATGGTTTCAGTCCAGTCATTCTGGGTTTTCCACCTTAATCTAGAAGCAAACCTCAGTATTGGTATGGTCCTGAATTTCAATACTTTATTTTTATAAAAACATTGTCATCTTTGAAGCCTCACCCGCCCCCTCCAGGCAGATCTTTCATCAGGCAGATAGACTCGGTCTTCCAAGCCAAGAACAGCGCCAGCCACCATGAAATCAGAGCTTAATGGAAGTTCATGTCATGACTCAGAGCAGTCAGAAGCACCTCCTCTGCTGGAGCCCAGTGATCAAGAGCCCAGACTGCACAACTCCTCCTTCTCCAGGTCAGAGTTCTGCTTCCCCCAAGAGCTGCTTTGGACATTGATTTACAAGCATGCAGATAGTCTTCCCTCTGGCTGTCACAATTCCCTGCCCACTCTGATGGGAAGGAAATCTGGTCACTGAGCTCTTCCCTAACCAAAAAATAAAAATAAAACAAATGGAAAGCTGCCATCCCATGAGTGACAGCCAGTCAGAGAGGAAGAAAGCACACAAGCCAGATTTATAGCCCACTGGTTATAGCTCGCTTGGTTCTGGACATCTAACTCAGTGGAAACTTTTTTAGGGGGCAAAATACAACTTCCATTTCCTAGGTGGAGGGGTAGGGTGGGACAGGGTGATGAGTTATGTCAGGCGGCTGGAAGAAGTCTCCTACCCTTTAATGATGGCCTGACCTAGATGATTTTGGGGGGTTAAAGGCAAACAGAGCCTGATGGACAACATAGCACTGTGTCTGGAGTCACAATACATGGAATGAACAGGAAATAGTACCTTCAATTCTGCTTTTGCTCCATATTATCTATATGACCTTGATAAAATTCATTGCACCCTTCTGGGGCTCAGTTTTCTCATTCACTCAATTCAACAAGAATTGTTTTAAGTCCTAGGTACTATGTGAGGTGCTAAGACAAAAGACAAAAATGAAAACAGTTTCTCCCCCGAAGAAGCTTACATTCTAGTGTCACTATCCATTTTGAGGCAATATGACATGGTAACATACAATTTGCTAGGGCATTGTAGAAGAAATCCTAGTCTTACAGTCAGTGAAGCCTGGGCACATTTGATTCCCTTCTCCAACTTGTGCTAGTTGTACAACTTTGGGTACGACATTTCACTTCTCAGGGTGTCAGTTCCTTCACCTATAAAATGAGGGTGTTGGATTAGATGAACTCTAAAGTTCCTCCCAGCTCTAGACTGATGATCCTATGAATAGGCATGAGTAGCCTTTTCCCCAACTCAGTACAGGCTGCTGTGCCTGGGGCCAGCCAACATTAGACCATCTGGACAGGGCATTCATCTCAGGGACTCTCGGAGGCAAGCTTCTAACCCTGCAATACGACTGTGCTGGCAGGGCCACTGCTCCTGCATAGCGTTCCCACAGCAGCTCTTAACTTCTAGACTGTGCAGTGTTGTTCTGCCCACTAGAGCTGTTTCATGAGTGGGAGCCTCCATCCTGGCTATCTCACATGCATAGAATGCTCCCTGTCCTCACTAGCACCTCTTAGTTTCTCTGGCTTCCTGTAAACCTCATCTCATAAGGGTCATCTTCATCACCATAACCTGCCTTCTATAAGAGGCTTGCCCTGTACCACCACACTCCCTCCCATATGCACACACTAGTGCGCCTTCCCTCAGAGATTGCCTTCTGTTTACTCTGCCTACATCTTCTAAGTACCCGGTTATTTACATATCTCCCTCATGAGAATGTAAGCTCCTTGAGAGCAGAGATTGTTTTTGCAATTTTTATATCTCTAGCACTTAGCACATTTTTTGGCACAGAGTAAATACTTAATAAATGTGGTTTGGTTTTTTTTTTTTTGTCTGATTGAATGATGGACCCATCTTTGAAAGTTGGCTTAGCCAAAAAATTCATCTTCCTTTGGCCAACCAGGTGTAGAGATTCTCCAAACCTGGCCAGGCTGGCCCTCAGAAGACAGCTGTCCACTCCTTCAGCAAACCCAGAATGAGAGCATTTGTAGTTCTGAGACCTACCTGAGCTCCATGGCCATAGGCTTTGAGGACTCAGGGTCACTCACATCAACACAACAGTGAGGAATTAGAGAACGTGAGTGAAGGGATTACAGCATCTTATTGTGATCGTGGTTTGCATTTTGATCAATCAATCCAGAAGAATTTATAGGAAGGCTGGATCTGGAACCACATGATCTGGGTTGAACTTGACTCTGTCACTACCCATGTGACCTCAGACAAGTCCCTTAACCTTTCTGGGCCTCAGTTTCCTCACCTGTAAAATACGGGAGCTGAACTAGATGGCTTCTGAGGTTTCTCCCAACTGTAAGACTATAATCCTATTTTCTCTCAGGAGAAACAATATGTACGTATGTGTACACAAAGCAGAGGGGAGTCATTAGGATTTGTAGGGTATGCGGAGAGAGCAGAGAAAGCACCATGTAGGAAGGGGCAGTTCAGATGAGCTTTGAAGGAAGCTGGGGATTCTCACAGGCAAAGTTGGGGAGGGAGTGCACTCTAGGCAGAGGGCACAGCTTGTATAAAGGTCCACAGATGGGAGATGACATATCACATATGACAAATAACAAGAAGGCTAGACGTTGACAGTTCTGTAGCACTTTACCTCTTCTCTCCTCTAGTCTGCAAGAGGGTATTTATTGGGCTAGAATTGCACCTCTCTGCCGTATCTAAAATATCTCGGTCTAGGCTCAGAAGAAAAGCAATTTCTCTGATCACTTTTAGGGAAGGCAGCCCTCAGATTACCTTTACCAGCTTAGTCCCTTCTCACTAGAAACCATTTACACAAAAAACCAACACGAGAGATAGAAAGCAAAAAAAAAATCAATTTATCCAAGCAAAACATCAAATAGAAATTCAACAAGTTCTACAGATTAGGGTATACTATGGAGGACACAAGAATAAATGAGCTCTTCCACTGGGAGAGAGATAAGATCTCAGCTCAAACCAGGGGAGAGAATTATTTCACCCAGGAATCTCTAGAGCTGTAAGCTCTGAAGGTCAAAGGACATGATGGGGCCAGCTTTCTATGCATGTTCAAAGCTTTGAGGGCTCCAGTCTGCCATTCAAAAGTTTGCATCTCATCTCTTTCTATTTCTTTTTCTCCTTGTTTCTGTCTCCATCTCTATCTGTCTGTCCCTCTGTCTTTCTGTCTCTGGGATCTGATCTCTTTCTTTGACTCTGTGTCTGTCTATGTCTCTGCTTTTCTGTGTCTACATCCCTATCTCTGTCTGTCTTTCTCTCTCTCTCTCTCTCCCTTACTTCCTTAGAAATCCTCTATTTAAATGTCATTGCAACCAACTGATACAAATCCCTTATGCAGGCATGCAGCACCTCAGTCAGCATTTTCTCAGCCATCCAAGGATCACATCTCCATCTGAGTTCATAGTGAAGGGATATTCCTCCCCCCTTCACCTGAGTGAGAATGGGTACTACATGTCGGACCTCGTTTGATTCCAACAACTTCAGGAGGTGGGTAAGCAGAGTAGGCATCATCAACATAAATCTGGAACTGAAAAATACTTCCAAAGCTACTGACTCTAATCCTTTCATTGCATAGATTGGGAAATAGAAGCCTGGGGGAATAAGTGACTTGACCAAGGCTCCATAGGCAGTAAGCATCAATGGTGGGTATACATGACGTGTCCCCTTAGTGGGCCGTAAGCTGCTTAAGGAAGCTTTTTACCTTGTAATCCCAGCATCCAGCCCAAAGCCTGGCACATGATACTGTTTAGTTTGTGCAGTTGGATTGACTCAGACTCCCCTCACTAGATTTGGAAGCTAAATTTGACACCGTGACAAATATGAAATCCAAAGAGTGACTTTTCCTCCTATAGCCTTTTAGAATTCACTAGTGAACTCTCAAGTCTCTGCTGTCAAGATGCCCCCCTGGCTTACTGCCTGTAAAGAAAAGGCCATCTGTATCCAAGTATCCAAAGAGAAGAGTTTCTCCTTTTGGCAGAGACAAGATGTGGGATTCAAGCTGTCAGCAGGTCCGGGGTGGGACCATCAAGGAAACAGGCCAAGAAACAAAGACTACAGCATCTGTTCCTAGAGTGACCAGGTTAGGACTCAAGATGGGGTGGGGAAGGAGGCTCGTCTGTAGCTTCATCTACTTGTGACTGCAGGTGTAGTTCTGAGGCCCGAGAAACTCAGGTCTTCGCTGCTAGCAAATCTAGCAAAGATCTTTTTAACAATGACATCCTGCCACCAACATGTTCCCCAATTCTTTCCCCTTGTAACCCTTTCCCAAGAAATAGACACAGACACAAAAGATGATATTCCTTCCTCATTCTTAGACTTATCAGAGCTTAGGTCCAGAGTTGGGTTTAAATCTGGCACCTGCCACTGCCAATCACTGATTCACGACCTTCATCCCTCTGGCTCCCGGTTTCATCATCCATAAAATGAGGCAGCTGGATTTAACGGCCTCGAAGGTCCCTTTCATCTTTAATTCTGTGAACCTAAGAAGGGGGTTGGGATGATCCACACTGATGAAATTTGAGCTCAGTCAATCAACAAACAAGCATTTATTAACCACCTACTATGTTCTAGGTTCTATGCTAGATGTTGGGAATACCCAGTCAGAAATGGAACAGCCCCTGACCTTTCTGCATCTCTAGCTTACATTCTATCAGATTCTTGAAATGTTGAAATATTTCTAAGCAGTGGGATGCAACAGCTCAGAACCCAAAACAAGGGCTCATAATGAGAGCTCATGAAGGCTTATTGCTCCATTTCATCCAGCAAACAAATGCCAATCATGTGCAGAACCAGGGCAGTATAATGGACAGAAAGCCAGTCTCAAAACCAAGAAGATCCACGTTCAAGTCCCATCTCCAACACATACCATTTGTATGACTCTAGGCAATTCCCTACACCCTTTCAATGCTTTAGGCAACTCTTTAGGGCTCTTAAGTTGCCGAGAAGGTGCCAAAGAAGGTGCCAACCTGCATTGGTAAAGGTTGTTTCCCCATCTTCAAGTTCCATAGACCAGTGAAATCATGTGTCCAGTCTTGTCCCTGCTATGTAGGGTGCTACCTACAGAGAATGCAATGAAGGACTTGGTCAAGTCCCTTTGCCTCGGTTTCTCCATTTGCAAAAATGGGGAGAGTAAGGTCTCTTTTACTGTTTCCCAGGGGCATTGTGAGGATCCGTGTGATGCCGGGGTAACCGTCTTGAAGGCAGGCACTGCCTTGTGCATGTCCCTTTCTTTGGATCCTTAGGGCTTTGCATAATGCCTGACGCACGGAAAGTATTGCAATAAATGCTTGTTGATGGATGGAAGTTGCAACGTGTTACATGGAGATCAGTCCCAGGTATCAGAACCTTAGTTCTGAAAAAGACATGCTGTTGTTTGCAAAGGTCTGGAACGTTCTCATGGAAGAGAGGAAACTTGCTCTTGGCTTCAAAGGATGGTCAGGTGACGAACACGGAAATAAAAGGCATAAGCAACATAGCATCTAATTCCTGTGGGTGGGTGTCTGCACTCCCAGAGCGTTGGCTTCTCACAGAATTTAGAGTTGGAAGGTTTCTTGGAGATCGCTAAGTTCACATCCCTCCCTTCTCCCCCATTTACAGACGAGGCCCACAGAGGTGAAGTGACTTGTCCAAGGTCATTCCAGTATTCCAGTAAACCTGTGATCTCAGCAATGCTGATATTCCCTTCAAGGATATGGGTAACAGCTGATTCATGTTGACTTCCTATTTGGTTCTTGTTGATGTCTTCTCACAAGTTCAATCCAACTTGTTGGAGTCCACTGAGTGTAATAGCCTTACTTGTATTTTCCCACTAAACCAAAGAATTTAAGCTTTAGAGGGGACCTCAGTGGGCAATCTCCCAGCTCTGTGCCTCTGGACTGGCTCTCTTTTGCCTGGAATTCTGCTTCCTCACCTCTGCCTCCTGGTTTCCTAGCTGCCTTCAAGACAACTCCACCTTGTGCAAGAGGCCTTTCTTGGCCCATGTCTACCAGTTCCTTCCTTCTGAGCCTGCCCTCCCTTGCCTTCCATTTGCACAGTATGTATCTTGTATCTACATAATTGTTTATATACTACATTGCCTTTTAGAATGTGAGCTTCTGGAGGGCAGGGAGGACATTTTTGCCTTTCTTTGTATCTTTAGAGGTTAGCACAGTGCCTGGCCTATGGTGAGCACTT
Organism: Pseudochirops corinnae; assembly: GCA_028646515.1. Taxonomy (NCBI): domain Eukaryota; kingdom Metazoa; phylum Chordata; class Mammalia; order Diprotodontia; family Pseudocheiridae; genus Pseudochirops; species Pseudochirops corinnae. Next base: position 535,363,761 of record CM053585.1, read on the forward strand.
AATAAATGATTGTTGACTGACTGACTGATCGACCCATTCACAAAAGAAATCCCCACCCCCTGCTATCCATCAGCTGCCTCTCCTTCTAGTTACATTTCTGATCTATCTTTTTTTCTGGTATCTTTTTTTAAAGTGATATTCTTTGCAAAGCTTCCCCTGTGTGACTCCTCATTTGAGGGGTGCACACCCATTGTACCCATCATGCACCTTGCCAATGCCCTTTGGGTCATCCCTCCCCACCTTTAATTCTTCTTTGACAGTAACGTTTCATGACTCACTATCACATTAGCAGTACCTGAATATCCCCAAAGGCCAAGTAGGCAGAAAGAATACTAGGTTTGGAGTCAGAAGCCTTGGGTTCAAATCATGACCCTGCTTTTTTCTGCCTGTTCTCATCATCTTTTCCCTTGTGCTCAGGATGGAGCTAGCAGACTGTGGAGTGGAGAGCTTCACAGGAGAACTGAACCAGCCTCTGGAGGTCCTGGCCTGCTCCATGCCACGTGGGGATTTTCTTCATCTGCGTGCCCCACATCGTGACTGATAAAGAACATGCATTTTCTTGGCTCCTTCTTGCAAGATTGTGGCCTCATTGAACATTCATTCATAGAGAGTTTTCAGCAGACTTTTAAAGCGTGATTGATGAGCTGGTAAATGTGTGTGAGGCTGATATGGCCCATCTGTTTGTTATTTAGCGAGATCTAGGAACCAATGGTAATTGGAATGCTCAGAGCCCCTTTGGCAGCCCATGGCATGAAGGTGGGTCATCCCTGCTTTGGGAAAGATGGAATGGGCTGACATCTGGCTCAGTGTTCAACCTGCCTGAGCTGCAAGAAGACCCCAATTCAAAGCCCACCGCTGACACTCACTGTGTATGTGGCCCAGGGCAAATCACGTAATCCCTGAGCCTCAGTTTCTATAAAATATTTCTATAAAAAGGGGATAATAATGCACATGGTGCCTCCCTCACAGGGTGGTTTTCAGGCTCAAAGGAGAACACAGGAGACTGAATAAAGGTGTAGAAGATTGGAGGCCATCAGGTTCAGCCCCCTCATTTTACTATGGTACAGGGAGGTCACCTCAGTCATGCGATCAGAGTTCTCAAGATAGAAGGGACCTACGGGACCATCTAGTCCAACTCCCCCTTTTACAGATGAGGAAACTGAGGCCTGGGAGGTCAGAGACTTCCCCAGATTCACCAGGGAGGAAGCAGCAGAGATGGGATATAAGTCCCTGTTTCCACTGTACCAAGAGACTGAGCATGTACAGCTCTCAGCTGACTTCAAAGAGCTCTATTAATGTCAGTTAGGATTTATTATTCTTCGGATTCCAATTTGTCCCACACAGAGTAACCTGAGGTCCTGTAAGAAAACACTGGGGTCTTCTGCAGACTTCTCGGATTAAGCCTTCCTGTGGTCGGCACTTCTCATTAAATCTTTGTAAAAGACATCACTTCCCTAGGCTCTGTTGTCTGCTAGTTAAACTTTGGGAGTGATTTCAGAGGCGTAAAGCTCCTTTCCCTCTTTCGTCAGAGTAGGACCCACAGGAGCATAAGGTCACAAATACTCAGGGCCAGAACTAGGATGGGGTGACTGGGACTTTGCTCCAAGGCACTAGAACTTAGAAAGCCTTCATTTTTCTTCATTGGTACAGAAGCAGTTGAGCTTAGTGCCTAGCTGACAAGAACAAGTCATCAAACTCCAGAGTGGGGAGGGAAGAGGCAGAGTCTCATTTTTTAAGATGAGGAAACTGAATGTGATTTGCCAAGATCACACAGGCAGGAAGCATCGGAGGCATGATCTGAACCCAAGCTCTCTGAGGACAATGTTCTTTCCGCTGTGCCAACCTGCAAGATGGTGCAGTTGTTCCCCATGGTAGCTTCATCCAGATCACAGGAGCATAAGGGCAGCTAGGTGGTACAGTGAATAGAGCACCAGCCCTGGAGTCAGGAGTTCAAATATGGCCTCAGACACTTAACACTTACTAGTCTTGTGACCTTGGGCAAGTCACTTAACCCCAATTGCCCTGCCTTCCCCCCTCCAAAAAAAAAGCAGATCATAAGAGCATAGATTTGGAGCTGGAAGGGACCAGAGTTTAACCTTAGCCATCAAATTTAACATCATTTTGCAGACAAGAAACTGTCTCCCATAAAGGTTATATTAAATGACTTGTCCAAGGTCACACAAATGGTGAAAGGCAGGACCAGAGCTTGAACCCAGGACTAACTCTCAAACCAATGGTTTTCCTACAGCACCTGCCCTCAGGTTCTATCTGGCTTGTTCCTTTCTTCTCCTCAGCCCAGGTCTTTCTCCTCAGTGAGTCCCAGGGCTGCTATCTCCCCCTCAGCCAAATTTGTCTCATAAAGTTGCTTTGACGGCACAAGCTTATTATGGGTCCGTTTTGTGAAGCTTGTCCTGAGCACTAAAATGGGCAGTTATGGCTCCAAGCATATCCCAATGTAAAGTGAAGGGGTGTTGGCAATTACTTAATTACTCAATTTTAGGCCCAATGTCCTACCCCAGATGTATTTCTATTAAGTAGTTGCCACCTTTAGTTGGTACAGTAGATGGAATGCTGGACATGGAGTCAGGGAAGAACAGAGTTTGAATCCTACCTCAGACATCTGTTAGCTCAATCACCCTGGGCAAAGGTCTTAACCTCTCAGCCTCAGTTTCCTGATCTGTAAAATGGGGACATGTTAGCATCTAATTCTCAGGGTTGTTGTAAGGATCAAGCGAGATTTTATACATATATGTGTGTGTGTGTATGTGTATATATATATATACATATTTACAAATCTTAAAGCAAGCTAAAAATGCTTCTTCTCCTTATTAAATATAAAAGAGAAGAGCTGTTAGACCTAGGCCTCCTCATCCATAAAACCTGCTGACATGCGAAGGCTTACACACCACTTTACATACATTATTTCTTTTAATCCTGAAGGAAGCGGGAAGATTTATTCTCCGTGGTGCCAGAGGGCAGAACCAGGAATGACGGGTGTTATTTCCTCCCTCAATTTCTCTGAGAAGTTCAAATCCAACTTTCTATTCCCATTCTTCACTATCACTTCTCCCCCTCTGCTTCCCCCACCTCCCCCAGTCTTAAGATGGGAACAGTTTCTCTCCAGGATCTGACAGGGCTGTTAATAAAGCCACCTGCCTGCCTCTCCCCAGCCCGCCCCCTCCATGTCACAGTTACAGGGCTGTTTGGGAAAATACACAGATACGCACACACTCACACACACGTACTCGCACGCTCCTCCAAGTCTTGGGTCTGAAACACAGGGGAATAAAGAAGCAACAAAAATAAAGACGATCTTTAAAAATACATAAAGCATCTGCTCCCATCTAATGCTTGACTGACGGCTGTGATTCTCTATCAGCACTTGCTCTGACCTTTGCCCCTGGCTTCTGTCATTGCCCAGTTTGACCTGAGGGGTCTCCATGTTGACCTCCAATTTAGACAAAAGAGACGAAAGGAGAAGCCCAGAAGAAAACCAACAGAAACTCCCCCCATGCCTCTCTGTCCTTCTTCCTGTCTCTTGTCTCTGTTTTTCCTTTCTCTCTCATCTGTCTGCCCTTTCTCTCTTTGTCTTTCACTCTCTTTATCTCTACTTTTTCTATCTCTGTCTCTTTGTGTCTGTCTCTGACTTTCTCTGCCTCTTGTCCTTTTTCCCTCCCTTGCTCCTCAGTCTATTTCCACATTTGTCCCCTTCTTTTTTCTCTCCGTCTCTCTTTTTCTATCTCTCCCTTTCTTCTTCTGTCATTTTGCATGTACTTCTCAGACAGCCTAGATCCCCTATAGGCTGGCCCTTGTTACTGCTCTCTTCAGTAAGTTTCTGTAGCTAGATCTGGGAGAGAGGCAGAAGGTTCAGGAATGGGCTGCCATTGACACAGAAATATCCATGCATGCCATGTCCTCATGTGACTAAGAAGAGAATAAAGGATTCTATCCTTGGAAAAGCTTGGGGTCATGGCTCTTGCTCTGTTGGCATTTCCAGAACCCAGAAGAGAGGGGACGCAAGTCCTGGGGAGTGGCAGTAGTGGATGAAGTACCTTGGGAGATAGCAGCTTTCGGAATCCCGGTGTGAATGAGCTCACTGCAGCCTACACAGAGATAGAGGCTAGATTAAGGTCTTGGAATAAAAACCATAAGCAGCAACAATCAATTAATTAGCAGCCATTTATTAAGTACCTACTGTCTTTCCCTCCTCTGATTTGTGAGTAAAGGAAACAGACCATTCTGTTTTCTTGTCAGTAAAAATGAAGGAGGTAAACAAGGTGAAGTTCAAGGTCCCTTAAGGTTTTAGATATACAATCCCTATGCATTTGTAGAATAAGCGAATAGACCAGGAGGCACACTGGATAGAGCACTGCAGTCAGGAAGACCAGACTGTGTGACCCCGGGTAAGTCATGTCACCTCTGACTCAGTTTACCCATGTATAAAATGGAGGTAATAATAGCCAGAGCTGTTGTGAGAATCAAGTGAGATCACAAGTGTAAAATGGCACAAAGAAAGAGCTATGTAGAGTGATTGTTGTTATTGGCATTATTATTGTTAAGAAGCCTGGGTTTGGGTTTGACTTTGGGATGCTTGCTACCTGGGGAGGATGAGCACAGTCGACATTCTGCCTTTGCTAGTTCTCATCATTTCATTGCTCCAGAACCCCCCAGTAGCTGTTAGCTTTGCTGGGATTGATACTGTTCCAGCACATTAGCTCTGCCCCCAGGAAGGCATTTTCTCCACCAAAAGACATCTTCTACATCATTATTATCATCTCGTATTGAAATGTTCTCATGTGTCCGTCAACCCACTGACAAATCTGTGAGTTTAGCTCCAAAGTGTTTGGGGTGGGGAAGGGTTGATGTAACAAGGAGACAGAATCAGACTTCAAGGAGTTGAAGTCTAGTTGGACAACAGGAGGGAGTCAGAGCCCTGGAGATGGTGTGGGAGCCCTGGTGATGGGGTGGGGGTCCTGGAGATGGGGTGGGGGCCCTGGAGATGGGGTGGGGGCCCTGGTGATGGGGTGGGGGCCCTGGAGATGGGGTGGGAGCCCTGGTGATGGGGTCAGGGCCCTGGAGATGGGGTGGGAGCCCTGGTGATGGGGTCAGGGCCCTGGAGATGGGGTCAGGGCCCTGGAGATGGGGTGGGAGCCCTGGTGATGGGGTGGGAGTGCTGGAGATGGGGTCAGGGCCCTGGAGATGGAGTCAGGGCCCTGGTGATGGGGTGGG
>CM053585.1:535369489-535481163 GCA_028646515.1 Pseudochirops corinnae
AGTGCTGGAGATGGGGTCAGGGCCCTGGAGATGGAGTCAGGGCCCTGGTGATGGGGTGGGAGCCCTGGAGATGGGGTGGGAGCGCTGGAGATGGGGTGGGAGCACTGGAGATGGGGTGGGAGCCCTGGAGATGGGGTGGGAGCCCTGGTGATGGGGTCAGGGCCCTGGAGATGGGGTGGGAGCCCTGGTGATGGGGTCAAGGCCCTGGAGATGGGGTCAGGGCCCTGGAGATGGGGTCGGGGCCCTGGAGATGGGGTGGGAGCCCTGGTGATGGAATTACAGGACCTGGATTTTAGGACAGAAGAAGTTATTTTTTCAGCTATGAGTTGGATGTAAGGGCCATTAGGTCCCTTCCTAGAAAAGTCATAATGTCCTTATTTCTATCCATCAAATCATCTAAGAATCTAAAACAACTAATTAAAAAGAGAAACTGAAATTTGTTTTAAAATACAAACTTAAGAAATCAAACCCAAAATGTCCAGTTTTTGAGATGTTACGTTCACCTTCCAACTCTGACAGTCTGAGATTGCTGACTTGGGTTCAAATTCTAGCTGTGATTCTTACTACCCATGTGACCCTGGGCAAGTCCTTTAAACTTCCCGGACCTCAGTTTTGTCATCTGTGGCTTGGGTTAGATGGCTTCTGAGGTCCTTCTAAGTCAGAATCCTTTGCTTCTCTCCGTGGCAGCACCGATAACAAGACAGCTGACCACATGAGGCAGTCATGGCTATGTGCCAAATGAGCAGTAAAGCCCTAGAGCATTGCAGTGGCTCAGAGGTGGGTTGGGGTGGCCACAGAAAGCTTGATGGATGACATGGGATTGAGGACAGATCTTGAAAGAAGGAGAGGATTTTGCTAAATGGACGTATTTTGACTTGGGGAAACACAACAGGCTAAAGCTGGGGCATAAGGTTATACAAGGCATTTTTGACTGATAGTGGCTGAGCCAGTTTGACTGGAATGGAGAATTTGTGTAGCTACACAGTGGGAGGGAAAGTATTTGGGGATGAGAAGATGGGGCTTGGAGACTGAATGCCTGCAAAGACATCTGGACCAACACAATGCCCGGCACATCTGAGGGGACCAGAGCTGTGATCTCATTGGTGTAGGCAACTTCAGTTACGGAATTTCCTCTACCAGTACAGCTGGGTACCTGCTCTGTAACTTTAAGTCCCATTTTTCTGGGATACAGCGAGATTCAGTGATTCTCCCAGTGTCACACAGTGGGACAGGACTCAGTTCCAAAGCCAACTCTTCACTACATCCATTCTGCTTCTCATTGCCGGGCACACAGCAGGTGCTTAATAAATGCACATTCGTAGACTAACTAACAGCACCTCACACATAGCAGGAGATTAATAAATAACTGACTGATTGATTGACAACGCACACTTTTGAGTCTGTTGTGCTCTTCAGAAGGCAGAGCATATTCCAGTTTTGTTTTATTTCTCCAGCATCTGGTAGCACAGTTCCTTGAACACAGTAGGCAACTAATAAGTGCTTGTCATATTGAATCATTAGTCAATAAACGTTTATTAAGTGCCCCTGTGTCATTAGGAATACAAACGCAAAGAAAGAAAGGCAGCCCCTGCCTTCAGGGAGCTTACAATCTAATGGGGGAGGACAATAGAGAAAAAAGGAATGAGAAGAGAGAGGGGGGAGGTAATTGGGAAGGGAAATTGGTGAAAAAGCCAGAGGAGACCGTGTCACTAGGGCCGGGTGAGAAACAGGGGGACATCTGAGCACCTTAATTTTGTTGTTTAGTTGTTTTAGTTCCTTGTGACTCCATCTGGGGTCTTCTTGGCAGAGATCCTGGACAGGTTGGCCATTTCCGGCTCCAGCTCATTTTACAGATGAGGAAACTGAGACAAACAGGGTGAAGTGACTTGCCCAGGGTCACCCAGTTAGGAAGTGTCTGAGGCCAGATTGGAACTCACCAAGATGAGTCTTCTTGACTCCAGACATGGCACTCTACCCACTGCTCTGCCTAGCTGTCCAGCTCCTTAATGGAGGCAGAGGAGAGTGATAAGGCTGCGTACCAAGGCTGATGGGATCTGGTAGGTGATGAGTTTTCCCCAGTAATGAGCTTTCTCAGGGCACAGTGAAGAATTACACTGAAGTTTCAGAGTATGAGAAAGACACAAAAAGAAGCATTTTAAGATTAATCTAGTTCTTAACCATGAACTCATTTTCCTCATATTTTGATAACTGCATTTTAATACAGTTGGCTTCCTTTGGGATTTTTTATTATTATTTTATGCATTTACAAACATTATTCTGAAAAGGGGCTTGTGGGCTCCACTAGATTGCTAAGGGATCTAAGACACAGAAAAAGTTAAGAACCACTGACCTTGGGGAACTTTGCAGGATGGGTTGTTGGGTGGGGCCATTTCCTTTTTCCAGGTACTTTTCAGGTGTTAGGGATGGTGCACGGGCTCGTGGGCATGAACACAGCCCCCTCCATGTGGTGAATGCCATCACTGACCATTCAAGACAGAAGCTGGCAGTCATGGCCAGCATGCATTCTTTCTAGAATTCCTGTTTGCAAAGAGTCAACCTGTGATCAGCTCCCCTCTGCAGCCCCTTCATGAACATAGTGCATGCTCATCCAGCCAGCACACCAGAAGAAAAGGGGCAAAACTCTAAGTGCCTCAAGTCTCAGTATTTGCAAATCTGCTTGCTCCTGGTGTGGAAAGGTGGTCTCTGATGATCTACATGTCCATGACTCACTCCCCGAATTACTCTCAGCAAGTTCTTAACGCTAAGCTGGCTTACCTAATAACCTAGCATATTCCTGGATCTCCTTCTCTACTGTCAGTAGATATTTAGGGAACACGAACTAATTCTAATAGTAACTTACGAGGAATCTAAGTAAGAAAATAGATCAGTTACTCCCCAAATCATGTCTGTTACAAACTGACTCCTACTCACACTTCCCCCATCCCCATCCGGAGCTGCTGCTACTCTCATCCCCAGTCCCAAGAGGGGTTGCCTTCCTTTCCTGGATGGAAAGGGGACTCAGAAATAACATAGGTCAGTGCTCTTTCATCCTTGTCCCCAAATGCTACAATCTTTTCTCTAGAAGGGCATCAGGACAATCCTCACCAGCCAGAGCTCATTTCATTGTAGCGTGCACCTTGGAGATTTTTTTTGGGGGGAGGACATTTATTGAATATGCAATTATAAAGGACATTTTTAATTCATAAAACTTAAGAAACTAAACAAATAATTTTAAAATTTACAGCTAACTTTACTTGAAAAATACGAACTTTAAAAAAGACATGTAACATACTAAATAAGAAATTTTTTGAGGCATTAGGGAGTCCCTGATCACACTTGACACAACCTATATGAATACCTATCTATTCAGGCCAGCTCCATAGGATGAAGGCTTCCCCCCTCCATGCTGCATTCTAACATTAACTCTCTTAATGCTGTCTACAAGGCTGCTTCCATGGGCAAACCCAGCTCTCCGGGGCCACATAACTGGGCCCATTCATTGATCACTCAGATCCTACATAGTCATAAAATAATAGCTTTAGAGGTGGAAGGATCTTAGAGGCCATTTATTCTAAACTCATCATTTTACAGATGAGGACACTGAGGCCCCTCCAGGCTGAGTGATTTTACCTGAAGTCACAAAACCAGCAATAGTCAGGATTTGAACCCAAGTCCTTTGAGCCCAAAGCCAGCATTTTTCTGTATATCACTTTCTAATTGCTCTCTCACTTTCTGACTCACACCACTAATCACTGACCACAATACTGACTCCTACAGATATTCAGCTCTCCCTGTATTCCATACTCTATACCCCTAGGACCTGGTGTCCTTGCCAGACATCCTCCACCTATTACCAGTGTCAGGAGAATGTCCAGATTTCTTCTTCTACCTGGGGGTAGGACTGGAGATTAACAATTACAGGCAGCTGGAAGCCCTCGTCCACTCAGCCACACAGCTGTTCCCCATTCAAAATCTATCACTATTTGGCATGCCAAATCCAAATAGACAAGCTCCTTCTGCTTATCTGATATTTGGGATCATTTGCATCTGGGCTCCCTTCTGTTGATATAAATAATTAAGAGTTGACTGCAGTAATCTTCTGGAGAAGAAAGGTTCCTCTGAGTCCCTTAGGAGGAAGACAGGGAAAATGGTTTATCATCCTAGAGTCTACTGCCCACATTGTAATCCCAAGAATCTGGGTTATGGGAAGGGGGAATGCAACACCTTAAATTGTTGTGTCTATTTAAAAAAAATTCACATATAGATCCTATTTACTCAATGATGCTGAATACATACCCATTGATGAGGCTCTTCCGCTTACAACTAAAAGTTACTTCTAGCAATAGGTAGAATTATTGTGATGGGCTTCTAGCGACGGGCAGGGGATGTTCCAGTATGGGGATATATAGACTCCACCATCTCATTCAACTCAACAAACATTAACTAAACATGCCTACTTTGTGCTGTAGATACAAAGAGAAAACAAGACACATTTCTTGCCTTGGCAACCTAGTAGATGAAATTATTACAAAAATAATTCAAATACAAGGAGAAAACTATTCAAAATGCTAAGAAATTGAGAAGAGAACACTTTCATCCAGGGTAGTCAGGGGAGACTTTATGGAAAAGGTGAGAACTAAGTTGGAGCTTGGAGGAAGGGAAGACTTTTGATAAAGGAAAGATTCTATTATAGGAATGAGACACAGCATGAACAAAGGTATGGAGGTAGGAGAAGGCAAAATCAGAATGGGAGATATTAATTGGTTTAGTTTGACTAGAACACAGAGTGTTTGAAGTCCAGTTGGCCTTGACACTCCAAATCTCCTTCCCCACCATCCTTAAGGAGAGGGAGGTGCTAATACTGGCTCTCCAGGAGTATGAACAGTGGTGTGTTGGTAAATGTTTAACAACCAGCTTTTGGGAGGGGTTTGTATGCACAACACACATTTAAATTTAACATGCATTAGTAACATTTTATCCATCACTTTCTTAAGCCTAGACTATCCACAAAGTAATACATCAAGACTTGATTTGTAGTGTTTGCGGATGGCTAATTTTGGAGGCGCAAATGCTCCTAGCAAAAACTTTACAACCAGCTCTTGAGAGTCAGTAGAGCTATCTCTGGCACACCTGAATATCTCTACCTGGAATCAGGAGCCCTAAACAACTTCTAATTCAGAAATGGACACAGACTGGACTCTTCTCTCCTACATTCCCTGTTGGGCCTTGTCAGCTGGAAGGGACCCATTTGTAGTGCTGTATGTACCTCTTAAGCCATGCTTTATATCATGAGATGACCTCAGGGACAAGGACCACGTATCTTGGCATTACCAATCCATCCATCTTTCAATCAAGAAGCTTTTGTTAAGCACCTGCTATGTGCCAGGCATTGTACTAAGGTTAGGAATAAATCTGGGCACTATCCCTCAGAACACACATGGCAGCCCCTCTGGTGCCTCTCAGCCTCAAGAACTGGGCTACCTTGGCTTCAAGGGGAGAGTACAGAAAGGGATAGAAGCAAGGCCTTTGGGAGAGTCAGAATGGACAAATCTTGGCCACTGAGGGAGGGAGGAGAGGAGGGAGTGACAAAAAGAGGTGAGTCTAAAAGGACAAGTGAGTTGGATTCCGCTTATCTCAGACAATGGGAGAGTCATCAGGGTAGACCGAGAAGTGAGGTAGAAGGAAGGATTTTACAGGGAAGAAGATGAGTTCAGTCTTGGACATGCTGAGTAAGAGAAAGTCTCCAGGGATCTGATGGTTGGATGTTCCCAGAAAGAGACACCCTATAAATCAAAGAAGCATCTGGAGATGAGGCATAGAGAAGTATCTTGGCTTGGAATGTCAGGGGAGAGGCTCAGAGTACAATCAATCCTGATAAGGATGGAAGAAACCAGTGAGAAGAAACCAGCTCAATGGATCTGGAGCTGGAAGGGACCTCAGATAAGGAAACTGAGTCTCTAAAAGGTTATGACTTACCCAAGGTCTTGCAGGTAGTAAGTATCAAAGGCAGGATTGGAGCAAAAGTCCTCTGGCTACAAAGCCTTAAGCCAAGAATTCTTAATCTGGCATTCATGAACTTAAAAAAATGTTTTTGGTACTATATTTCAATATAATTGGTTTCCTCCAAAACCCAATATACTTTAAATATTTTAAAATGTGATTCTAAGGTTCTAAGATTCTAGGCTTCTCCAGAGGGCCAAAAAGGTCCACAATACAAAAAAGGTAAAGAGTCCTGCCTGAAAGGCTATGTTGATAAGACTATAATTCAAATTCAGAAAGGAAACTGAGGCACAGCTGTAGTAGTCTTCAATAGGCAAACCTAGGGAGTTTTCCTGCAGCTGTTCTAACTCTAATGTGTTGTTGGATATTGCCTTTGGAAAAAACCAAGTAGGAAACAGAGCTCTGTGTTTTCTTGGGAGCTGATGGTTTCCTGCCAGGTTCTTCTGCTGGCAAGACTGTATAAGAAAATTGGAGAGATGAAAGGGAGGCATTTGACCTGAGAAATCATGGGGGTGCCTGCAACTTTCTCATAACTAGCCCTCTGGATCTCCAGGGGTACACTTAGTAAGTGGATTTTGCTGCTTTGCAGAAATGTAGAAACTGAGGTAGCATCTTTTGGAAGGAAGGGAAAGCTGGGTCAGGTTGTGGATCCAGTGTGTAGAGCAGTGTGCTGTGTCCCAAGGGAGAAACAAGGTTTAGATAAAAAATGACCCCTGCCTTCATCAAACTTACTGTCTGGTTTTCCATTTAATTCTCGTTATAATATTCCAGTTTTTAAGCTGCTCCTGCCCTGTCTCCTCCCCCAACTCTATCATGACTCCTTGAGGCAAGGAGTATGTCATCTTTGTGTCCCTCCCTTGCCAACGCCAAGCACAGTGCTTTGTAGAGAAGTGGCATCTGACAAACACTTGATGACTAAGGACAGAGGTTAAGGCTGAAACCAATAATTAGCTCCCACAGAAGGAACATGTAAGTGGAGCAGGAAACCAAGGATGGGCCCATTGACTGGCTGGGTGGCCCTTCAGAGGGTACAAACAAGTAAGTAAATCACTGAAGCTAGAGTTTTCTCATATTTATTTTTAATTCTGAATAAACACCACATAAAAAGAACATTAAAAAGGAATGTACATGAAACCACAAATCTCTATTACATAAAGCCTGCTTTTCCTTTCAGGGATATAATAAATTCGACATGTAATTGTTCAAAGTTCCCTCTTATCTGTGTTCTCTTCTAGTTTTTCTTCTTTTCTTCTCTGAATATTTTTAAAAATGGTTTCAATGGCCTTATTTTATTTATTTCCTTTTTTTTTTCCCTTTTGGCAATCATATTACTATTCATTCTTTTCCCCACCCCTACTCCCATTGAAAAAAAGAATATCAAAATTCTTCATACATACATACATATATATATAAGGAAATATGACACCTCCCTCTGGGGCTATTGCCCCAATTCCCACTCTCACTGGCAGGCTGAGTCCCCAGAGGGTGGCTGACTACTGCCCACCCCCTCAGAGTTCTAGGGGGGGGGTAATCCTGATGGATTGTAGCTTCTAGTACTGCTGCTCAGACATCCCAATCTGGTGTATTTTCCATTATCAATTAGCCAGCCAGAATTACTTAACTTTTAGAAAGGAGAATTTACTGAAATTATATAGTTACAACAGTTGGTGCAAAGAACAATCTCTCCCTAAAAGAATGGGGCACACTCTCCCACAATTACACACATTGTCTATCTGGAAAGTGGGCTTGAACTTAGAAAAGACATATAGCCAAGAGGTAGCTCACAGCTTTTTTCCTTGGTGGAGTTCTCATGAAGTTCCCCTGTGGGGTAACTCTGTGATGGGGACCAGGGATCTCTGTAAAGTCCTGAAGCTGACTCAAGGTGTCCAGTTGGCCATAAGCTACTACTGCTCCAGGGACCCTGCTTCTGATGCTGATGAGAAGTCCAAATCTTTTGAATTTGCAAAGTTCAAGCTGATGGTACAGAGAACTCAGTTTTCTCCTATTTCCTCAGGACAATTTCCTCAACAACAACTAAACTGACCTGTTGTTAGAATGCTCCTACTGAAATATTTGATACCTAATTGGCTTGCTGTAATACACATAGACTTAGGGATGTGTCTGATTCTTTTAATTAATCCAAGCACACTTCCTGTCTGGTGTCATCTGGTTGCATTCACTGTTCAATGTACTTCATGATTCTTAAAATGATTGAGAACTTTTTTCATATCTCATTTATATTTCTGAATAATTGATTGATTCAATCAAGAAGTCTGAGATCTTTTCTTCCACATTAGTTGGAGTGGAGGTTTCCATCCATACCCTTACAGAAAGAAAACAACTCCCCACATTAGCCATGTCCAAAAATATTTGTCTCAATCTGCGTCCTGAAGCCATCATCTCTCTATCAGAAGATGGGTAGCATGCTTCATTATCAGTCCTCTGGAATTGTGGATGGTCATTACAATGATAGAGTTCTTAAATATTTCAGAGTTGTTTTACTTTTCATTGTTGGTATTATTGCATAAATCGTTCTTTGGTTCTGTTCACTTCATTCTACATCAGTCAATACAAGTCTTTAAAGGTTTCTTCTTTTTGCCATTTTTATGGCAAAATAATTCAGATATCATGGTTTTTTTCTATAACAAAAAGCTAATATAAACATTCTTATGTATATGGGCATTCCTTTCCCCTCCCTTTGATCTCTTTTGGTTATAGAAGTGACATCGCTGGGTCAAAGGGTTTCACAATTTAATAACATACTTTCCACCAATTGGTCCAATTTACAGTTGTCTATTTTCTCATAGCCCCTCCAACAATGGTCATTCTCCTTTCTTGTCATCTTTGCCAATCTGATGGAGTAGAACCTCAGAGCTGTTTTAGTTTTCATTTCTCTAATTATTATTTCTCTAAATATCAGTGTTTTGCCCCCCAAAATTATATAGTTGTTGATAGTTTGGATTTCTCCCTTTGAAAATGCTTGTTTATCTTTTGATCATTTATCTATTGGGAAGAATGAGTCGAATTCACCATGAATTACATGGGTTCCTAAGAGATGTAGGTTAGAAATTAGAAAACAAAAGGAAGGAGGGGAAGAGAGTCTAGAGACAAAATGCTCTTGTTGCTTTTTGATGGCCCATCCTCCCCAATACCGAGTGGTATGATTGATAAGACCAAGAGTGGTGCATAAAATAGGAATCAATACAGAAAGGATGGACATAGCAAAGAGATTAATGATTGGGAAATAAAGTGTAGAGGAGTTACCTAGAGAAGGGGGGACTCAATAGCTATATTGCTTCTGAAGGGCTCATTAGCAAACTCCAGACCCTAGACGGACAATGAAAGCTTCATTTCAATAAAACATTCCGGAAGCTAGAAGATAACTACTGATGGACTTGCAGGAAGCCAACATTTGTTTATCTGCTCATTTCAACTGCTTCTTTGGCTATTCCCTAGGAAATCACATCTCAGAAGCCAGCTTTGTGGTTGTTGGGGTGAAACTCAATCTTAGGGCAAATTGCATTCAGGGTAGTAAAGGGGTGCCTGAAGAGGCCCAAAGGAGGCACTCTTCTTGTACGTCTTCCTTCTTTATATGAATTCCCTAAGGCAAATGTGAGCCCAACCTCTAGGGCCCTTGACCCTGAACTGAATGGACAGCCACAGGCCTAAATGTCATTCAATCCCCTTAAACTGGGGAACCTCATGACAGTTAATTAATACTGGTGGCAGGGAAGGAAAGAAACTATTGGGAAACTCACTCACAATTGGCAATGGTCAAACTAATAGCCTTGAATATCATGAGCTTACATCATACCTAAATCTCTCTTTCTCAAACTCCCAGCCACTGTCCTCAGTTCTGCCATCTGGGACCAACTGCAACAAATCTAGTCCATCTTCCATGTGACAATTCTTAAAAGACTTGATGACAGCTACCATTTTTCCCTGAAGTCTTCTCTTCTTCTGACTAAACATTCCCAATTTCTTCAGTCAATCCATACATGGCAGAATCTCAAAGTACTTCACCTTACTTGAGATGGGAGCTCTAGCTTTTCTCAAATGCTGGCTTTGGAGTCAGAGGGCTTGGGTTCAAATGCTGACTCTGACCTTTGGCCAGACACTTAGACTCTTGGGGTCATAGTTTCCTCAACTGCAAAATGGAGGCACTGGAACAGATGGCCTTGAATACAGCTGTAGGTCTGTGACTCTATGAAATGAGGAGGGAGTACACTGGCAGAACAAGGTGGGAATGGAGGGAAAGTAGTTCTGTTTGACTAAAACTTTGAAAGGTTGAAGGGAAGAATGTTGAATGTGGATACAAAGGTAGGGAGCAACAAGATGGCAACACTGACTAAAAATCAGGCTGTAGGGTTTGTACTTTATCTTGGTAGTAAAAGGGAATCACCTGAAGCTTTCAAATAGATCAGCAATGTAGTCAGACTTCTGTAGTAGGAAGATTATTGAGGCAGCTCTGGGAAAGATGACCATAGAATATAATTTCCTTATTTTTAAAAAGAGGAAACTGAGACCCAAAACTTAAGTGACTTGCCCAAGGCCACATGGGTAGTAAGCCTCAGAGGTAGGATTTGAACTCAGGTCCTCTGATTTGAAAGCTGGGTCTCTTTCATAAGATGTGGGTCTGGAGCTCAGAAGAGACATCAGGACCATATATGGAGATCTCGGAGTCATCTGCACAAAGATGAAAATGAGCCCATGGGAGCAAACGGGATCTTCCCAGAGAAAGGATGCAGAGAGTTCCCGTGACTGACTTTGGTCAAGTCAGCTTGATGGAAGCACGTTGACTGTGGATTCTTCTGATTCTCAAGGGTCTCATCACTGATAGGACTGTTCCTGGATGTGGTTGGGTTTCATTTTCTGCTGTAAACTTTGGGGAAGTCATTTTACTTCTGGACGTCATCAAATGTTAGAGCAAGAAGAAACTTGTGAGATCGTCTGGTTCAATCCTCTTACTTTATATATGAGGAAAGTAACATGAGCCTGTGCATGCATGCATGCAGAATGTGCAGTGTGTATGTACCTCTATGTAAATGCATGTAATCTAATTAGTGTACCTGTATATGGCATGTACCCATTACCTGTCTCTGTGTGTATGTGTGTGTGTGTGTGTCTGTGTGCGTATGCATGCGCACACACACACACAGCCATTCCTCATTGCAGGGGCTTTTTACCACATAAGCTTCTGGAGTGTAGAAGATGTGTCTCTTGCTTAATTATTCCTGTTGTCGTGGATAATAATACTATTGAGGAGAATAAAGCCAGGAGAGCCAGTAACTTAGACGCCCAAAGCCAAGGGGGAGCCCAGCAGAAGGATCAGGCTGGCAGCGTGGCCAGGCTCATAGTAACTGTCTCACCCTGCCCCAGCCCCGGCCAGTATGAGCCAGACCTTCTCACCCGTCAGACCTGCTGGCCTTTCTGAAATAGTCTTGCTGGAGCTCAGGCAAAGACAGGCTGAAGGAAGAAACAATGAGCTTGTCTAATTTGGAGAGAAGCTCTTAATGAAGCAGGGACTCCCGTCAAAAGGGCTCCTGAAATGGTGGTCAAGGGATGGCGGAGTGGGGATCCTACATGGAGAAATGTTGATGCAAGAAAACATGTCACTTACCAGGAGCTGCACCAAATGGCTCCTTCCGACTGCCACAGACCCACCACGTGACCTGAGCCCAATGATCTCTCTAGTGTTATGATAAACTAGGTGGCTCAGTGGATAGAGCGCTGGGCCTGGAGTCAGTAAGAGCTGACTTCAGATCTGGCCTTAGACTCTCCCTAGCTACATGACCCTGGCTAAGTAACTTAACCCTGTTTGCCTCAATCTATGTAAAATCTGTAAAATGAGTTGGAGAAGGATATGGAGACCCACTCCAGTATCTTTGCCGTGAAAACCCCATGGGCAGTATCGGGGTACACTATCGCCCACCAACGTCAAGAAGAGTCAGTCATGACTAAACCACAACAATCATGTGAAGCTTTGAGCTCAGCAGGTGATTAGGTCATATTTATCAAATTGAACTGAATAATGGATCAGAGCTGAAATCTGGAAGGCCCTGAGTCCAGCTCCTCCATTTTACAGAGAAGGAAACTGAGGCCCAGAGAGGTGATGTGACTGGTCAGGTGTTTGCTGTATCCTTAATAATAGCTGATATGTATTTAGTGCTTGACAATTTGCAAAGCACTTTAGAGATGTTTCATTTTATCCTTACCACAATCCTAGGGGATGCTTATTATTATTATATTTTTTTTTAATAGAAGAGCTGAAGTGACTTTTTCATTATCATGCGGCCAATAAGTGTCTGAGGCAGGATTTGAACTCAGGTTTTCCTGATTCCAAGTCAAATACTTAACCCACAATCCAGCTGTTCCTGCACTAAGATGTGAGCTCCTTGAGTGTAGACATCATTCCTTGTTTTTCATTTGTCCACTAGTCTCTCTTCCTCTCCCCAGCCCGGCACCTTTGCTGGTGCCTGTCACACGGCAGGCATGTAGTAAACGCTTGCTTGACTGGCTGATCATAGCTCTAGACTGGAGGAGATCTCAGGGTCCATCAGGTCCACTCCTTTCAATTAAAAAGGGAAGAATCTGAGGCCCAGGAAACATGAAAGATGTGGGATCCCATCCACAGGAAACACTGGTCTTCTTGGCCTCGGCCACTGCATGTCCCCTGTGCACCGGGGCTGGCCCCCTGCCCCTCCCTCCCCAAGGCTCCCAAGCCTGCTGAGTCAGCATGACCCCTGGCAGCGCCCTCTGTCCACCTCACCCTCTCTGGCCTGCTTGAGCCAGCTGGCTCCAGGACACTGAAGCCTGACTAGGAGAGAAGGAAGGCCAATCACAGTCGGCGGAACCTGGCCTGAAACAGGACTTGTTCATCCCAAATCAGGCACAGCAATCCATCACTGCCTCCCTGAGCCCCGAGGGAGCATGATGGGTGGGAGCAGGAGGGCCACTGCCTTCTAACAATATAGAAACAGACACGATCAATAAAGGCCATGAGCACAGGAGTCTGGACACATTAAGCCACAGAGAAGCATCCCCAGAGCTGTCCAATGTCCAGGCCCTCGTTAGCATGACTCCTGTAGCTCCAGCTTCAGAAGCAAGAGCAAAGGCTGGATGGCTGCTCCGTGGTCATTTCTGGGTTCATCTGCCTCTGTCCTGTGAGGTAGCAAGCCAGGTGCTTTGTCTCTCTGGGACTCAGCTTCTCCATTTGAATGAAGGAGAGGCTGGTCACTTGTCCAACTGCTGATTTCTCATGTGGACTCATAGGATGAGTAGAAAAAGTGGTAGCACATGGCAAGTGTATGGCCCTTGATGGACGCCTGGCCAGGCTCAGCTTTGCTGCTCCATAGGAGGCTGCTCGGGAGTGGTTTGTCCTGCTGAGAAAGAACACAAATTCTCCCAGAGGGGAGCTTCACATCTAGATCTTCCCATTAGAAGGTCACTCATTTCAGTCACTGAGAACCTCTTTAAAAACTTAAATATAAAAGGTAAACTATAATCTACATTTATGTGTGTACATGCGTTGTTGTGTAAATATGCTCCAAGGGATCTGCGATGTCAGTTTGGGAGTTCCCTGCAATGGTACAGATCGCAGCCCATCCTCGCCCCCACTCCCATCTGGCCCCATTCAGCCATGAAGACCCCACTCCATATGCCGGGCTCCTTCCCTGCTTGTCCCCGACATGGAGAGCACATGACTCATACCTCACTCTCGCCGTGGGCTCAGCTCTTTCTTTTCTCTACCATATGTGTCTTTGAGAGGAAGCCTGGAACCTTGAATAGAGAACTGGCCTGGAATAAGCAAGGTCTGAGTTCAAGTGACCTCCGACACTTATTTTCATCTGGATAGGTGACAACAGACACATCACTGACCCTCTGAACCCGTTTTCTCCTGCATAAAAGGAGGTGGTTGGACAAGGCAGCCACTTGGGTCTTTCCAAATCTCAATCTGTGAATCTTTATTACCATTCTTTTTTATGATTCCCACAATTCTTTATTTGAAATATGCTGTGGCCTGCTCATACCCACACATACCTCTCATGTAATAACCTATTTCTAATTGTATGTAAATTGTGGTGTTGTGTGATTCATAGTCATACAGACCCACCAGGAGAATACCTCTCTTAATGTGGTTTGAGTGAGGTTTGGGTATGGTGGTAGGAGAGGGGCAAACTCCCTTATATGCCACTGATGTTGTTAAGGAAAGAGCCCCGGGGGCACATGAATCAGGGAAGGCCCCTGGTCACAGTCTGGTGTCAGAGAGATGGGGGAAGGTTTTCCCATGGGGGCTCAGACTCCCTGGTCCCGTCCTTTTTTCCTCATTCCCATAATTAGGACTTAGGTGGGGGACAGGACATCACAAGACAGAACTTAGGACAAGGTGGGAGCTAGCAGAGATAAAGTGAGGCGAGCCAGAATTACTGACAAGAGGCACTCATAACCAGAGGAGGAGTCATGGAGGAAAGAAGCAGGCCAGGTCCCTCTGGGATCCCCAGTGAAAGGAGGGGCCCCAAACCAGAAAAGCCTGGTTGGTTTTTAATAGGATTCTTATCTGGGTCAAGTAAGATGGGGCATTGAGAAGGGAGTGGAGAATCTGAACCTGGTGTGCCAGTCAAAGTTCAGGCACTCATGCTGATTAATTCGGGGGGGCAACACAAGGGGAATTGGTGGGTTCGTTGGTTCCCAAACTCTCGGCAATAATAAAAGGGCTTTTTGGCCCTTTCTGCTGGCCCTACTTTAGCCTGAGAACTCAGGGGACTTGGGCTTCTGATTTGGTGAGCAGGGAGGCTACTGAGGTCCTTATAATATCTCAATGTTATAAAGATGTCACTTTCTGGGGGGAGTTTGGGGCCATTATATCTGCAAATGTAAAAAAAAAATTAGATGCAGCCCCTAGGGAGTAAGCGCGTTAGACTAACTCACACTAAAATACGAATGACTGATAGCTTATATTGATTGTTTATCCCTGTATTTTCTTCCTAAATGAGCCTGGTTGTTGAGGAAGTCTTAATATGGAAGGAGTAATTTTTTTTACTTCTTTGTTTTTATCTTGGGAGCACTGCTGGCCAGCCACACCCCACAAGACAGTAAATCCGTGGAGGTCAAAGGAAGGAGTATGCCAGGGCCAGGAGAGAAGAGGGTGGCCGATATGGGTGTCAGCTGCAGCCCAGAGTCATGGGGTGAACATGGAATGAAGAGTGGGGAGACCTAATCGATCCCAACTCTGCCTCTTCCTGTTTGGAAGACCTTGGACAAGTCACTCAGTCTCACTGGCCTCGTGATAGCTAAGGACACTTCTGGCCTCAGACCCTGTAATCCAACAAGGGGCATCTCAGTCAATACTTAGATGGTTAAGTTCCTGGAGAAAGGTAAGTGTCCTTACCTTCGATTGTATCATGGAGCCCTCGGGTAGGCATCTGGTAAAATGTAGGGTCTTTCTCAGAATAATATTTTTCAATGCATAACATAAAATCCATTGGACTACAAAAGAAACCAATTATGTTGAAATAATTATCCAAATATTAAAAACAAACAAACAAACTCACAGACTCCTGGGGTCAAGAACCCTCTACAAAGAGGATAGGTAGTTGTGGAAAGTTCTCTTTGTAGACACGTTACTCGTTTTGATGATTCCTTGTGGAACCCTCATGATCCCAAGCCACAACATGCAGAGGATACAGCCCCAAAGCAGCATCTTGCTCTGGGATTACAGGATCATTCAACCATAGTGCCTGGAGGAACCACTGAGACCAAGTGGTTTAACCCAGACTTGCTTAAGGTCACTCAGGTAAGTAGGTGTCAGAGGCAGAATTTGAGCCCAGGTTCTTTGATTTCAGAACCACACCTCTTTCCCCTGCAGGCATTGGAAAGACTAGACAAGAGTGGGTGCCCATACTGGGCATTTCTTTAAAAGAGCAGTATGATGCTGAGTCAGTGAGGGAGGGTTGAAGGAGCTTAGGCCAGAGAACAAGGTCTCATAGCTGCTCATCCAGACCTGCTCAGGGCCACAAGTGGGCGGCCAAGGGACTTGAGGCTACTCCCCTCCCTGGCTGCTGGCTTTCAGCCCCGCTCTAGAATGATACATTCTTATCCCACTGCAGTTTCTTGGAGTCTCAATCTCCTCATCCAGGAAATATTGCTTTCATCAGCCCCGTGGGGACAGAAGGGGATATACTGGACAGGAGCGAATGGCTTATAAACTCAAGTTTCTCAGAAGAAAGGGGCTGGGCAAGAAGCAATGTCATTTTTATGTCTGCCAAGTAATTAAAATCGACTAAGTAATTTTTAGTAAGCTCCAGCAGGGAGCAATTAGTTGTTCCTTTCATTCCCTACCACCCGCGTGTTTTTGATAGCACGGCGCCTATGCTCCATGGTACAGTGTTTGAGACCTGCCCTGGGCTACTTGGTCCACAGCACTGGTGACACACAGCCCAGCAGGGATGCTTGAGAGGAGAAGTAGAAAAACTCTCATTTACAGGATGCTTTAATATTTACAAGGTACTTCTCCTCATCAGGTCCTTAGGAGGTAAATAGTGCCAAGTGTTATCCTTGCTATAGGTGAGAAGCTAAGAGAGGGTTAAGCCATTCTCCCAAACTGGCTCAGCTAACAAGGGTCAGTCACATTTCAATCATGGGTCTTTTCCTCTTAACTCTAGGTCCAGAGTTGTTTATGTTCCACTACTCCAGCTCTCTGAAAGACAGATGGCTTCAGGCAAAGACCAACGTGTTGCCCCCTTTGGTCCCTCCTCCCTCGCCTTGGAGCATGCTCAGTGGTTCTGGGCATGCATGATGGAGGTGCCCTCCCCCCATACACGCACCTAAGAATTTCTGCAGAAAGACTCTGCTTCCCATCAGGCTGGATGACTAAAAGCTTTGCACTGTAAGGTGATGAAAAATCTCTTAATTGGCCTTCTACCCATCTGAGGCCAACATGTAACCCCATGGGCTTTGGTTTTTTCATTTCAGGTAAAGGAAGTTGGAGGCTATGACCTTCTGAGTTCTGAAAGGTCAGGAAAAAAAGAGCCATCCAGAGGTCTAAGAATCTGAGAGTCTAGGATTTGACCCAATTTGTGGCCAGTTTTATCGCCAGTCTGACATTGATGTCCTAAAAATCAAAAATTGAGAACTGACCTTTGGGACCTAGCCCAGTGGTAGCTGAGACAAGGACTTAGCAGCCAGGTATGTTGCATTTCGATGTGAACCCGGTGCAACCAATGCTATCTATATATGTGACAAAAATTCCTGGGGAAATTAGACAGCAGTATAGATGAAATCAGATTTAGATCAACAGCACCTTATACAAAAATAAGCTCCAAATAGGTACATGACCTAGATATAAAAGGTCACATCATAAACAAGTTAGAGAAAACAGAAAAAATGACCTATCAGATACATGGATAGGAGAAAAGTTTATAATCAAATGAGGAATAGAGAGGATCATAGAAGATAAAATGAATTATTTTGATTACATAAAATTTATAAGCTTTTGCACAAACAAATCTAATATAGCTAAGACTAAAAGGAAAACGACAGGGGGAAAATCTTTGCAGCAGGTTTCTCTGGTCTTATTTCCAAGATCTATAAGGAACTAATTCAAATTTATAAGAAAAGCAATCAATCCCCAATTGAGAAATAATCTAAGGATATAAACAGACAATTCTCAAGGAAAGAAACTGAAGTCGTATGAAAAAGATGCTCAAAACAACTAATAATTAGAGAAATTCAAATTAAAGCAGTTCTGAGATTCTACTTCACACCTATCAGAGAAGCAAACATGGCAAAAAAAAAAGAGAAATGATAGAGAGACTGTGGAAAAACAGGCAAATTGATTCACTGTTGATTGACCTCTGGAAAGCAACTTGAAATTATACACAAAAAGTTACTAAACTATAGCAAGGCTAAGCCTTATCCAAAATAGATCAAAGAAAGAAGAAAAGCTTATTTGTATACAAAAAAATATTCATAGCTGCTCTTTTTGTGGTGGCAAAACAGTGGAAATTAATGGGATGTCATCAGTTAGAGAACAGTTAAACAAATTGTGGTACATGAATGTGATGGAGTATAAGGATGCTTGTAAGAAAGGAAAGACACATGAACTGATTCAGAGCAAAGTGAGCAGAACCTGGAAAAACTATACCATAACATCAATATCATAAAAACAACACCTTTGAAGACTTTATAAACCAATGGAGAAAGAAATGAGCAGAAAGAGGACAACAGTTTATACAACTGTTAACACTTAAAAACCAAATACCTTTGAAAGAACCGTGATCAATGCCGTGACCATCCGTGATCCCGAGAACAATTATGTGACATACCATCCACCTCCTAACTGAGAGGTGATGGCGCTAGGTGTGGGATGAGATGGGTGTGTGTGTGTGTGTGTGTGTGTGTGTGAGTGTGTGTATGAGTAAGAGTGTGTGTGAGTGTATGTGTGAGTATGTGTGTGAGTGAGAGTGTGTGTGTGTGTGACAGTGTGTGTGTGTAAGTGTGGGTGTGTGTGAGATTATGTGTGTGTATGAGAGAGTGTGTGAGAGAGAGAGTGTGTGTGTGTGTATGTGTGTGAGTGTCTGCATGGGTGTGAGTGTGTGTGTGAGTGTGTATGAGTGTATGTGAGTGTGTGTGTGAGAGAGTGTGTGTGAGAGTATGTGGGGAGTTAGTGTGTGACAGAGTGTGTGTGTGTGTGTGTATGTGAGTGTCTGCATGGGTGTGTGTAGTTTGTATATAGTCATTGAAGGGAAAATTGTTTTGACCAATTATGCATATTTGTTACAAGGAATTTTCTTTTTTTAATGAAGTGGGGAAGGCCGGGAGGGGGAAAATTGATTTTTATTTCCTTTTTCCATGCACTCCTTCATTCAGTCCTTATTCTCTCATTCACTTTCTCTTTGATCCACTCCCCAGCTGCTAGATCTTTCCCCCTTTCCCACAAAATCACTTTATATTTGTTGTGTCTATCTAGTCTATATATGGCCTGTGTTGTCTTCCATGATAGAATGTAAGTTCCTGGGAGTGGCTAGGTGGGGCAATGAGTAGGGCACTGGCCCTGGAGTCAGGATGACCCGAGTTCAAATCTGGCCTCTGACACTTAACACTTACTAGCCGTGTGACCTTGGGCAAGTCACTTAATCCCAGTTGCCCAGTCTTCCCCCTCCAGAAAGCAAAAAAGAAAGAAAGACAGACAGAAAGAAAGGAAGGAAGGAAGGAAGGAAGGAAGGAAGGAAGGAAGGAAGGAAGGAAGGAAGGAAGGAAGGAAGGAAGGAAGGAAGGAAGGAAGGAAGGAGGGAAGGAAGGAAGGAAGGAAGGAAGGAAGGAAGGAGGGAAGGAAGGAAGGAAGGAAGGAGGGAAGGAAGGAGGGAAAGAAGAGAGGATCTAAGTCCTTATGGGCAGGGGCTGTTGTGATTGTTGTTGTTTTTGTATCTATCTCTAATGCTAGCACACAGTAGGGGCTTTACAAAAGCTTGTTGGTTGATTGGTTTAGACCATATTCTCCACTGGGCTCGGAGAGAGTCTCATCTCGACTTTAGACGCCCCCTCCATCCACCCACCTGCCAAGTCACATGCTCCATATAAGCAGAATTTTGTCCAGAGCAATGAGGCAGCTGCCACGTCACTATTGGCAGGCCTCTGTCCCCCCTGTTTGAGGGAAATCCTTTGTATACCCCAAAGAACTTAGAGCAGTGAGCTGTTACTATTTCTTTCCTGCCCCATATTGTTCCTACACATCACCAGTCTGGCATTTCCTGGCATTTCCCCCTCCTTGGACTCCCCGGCTCAGACATGTTGGTTTCCCAGTCTGTTTGCATACACACAGGTACATGTATACCCACACCAACATATATACATAAGGATGAGCTGGATGATGTAGCCCTGGACTTTCTCTGCCCTAAGGGCACCTTTCCCCACCCCTTCTCCCTGGACTCACCCTCCAGAAAAGTGACCGGAGACGGTGGGAGCTGGGCTAGTCCGATAGGCAAGTACCCTCTGTGTACATGCAGTCACTGTCTCTCCTACCCCTAAACTACTCACTGCTCCAAAGAACTGCTTCCTCCTTAGGAGCAAAGGGCCAGGGCGTGAATCTTCCAGATGTTTCTTTGTGTTGGATGATTGTGCCATGTCTGATGCGAAGGAGGAAATCACTTAAGCTGTAGAATCAAATTAACAAATGGGCTGAAGAAAAGGGAAATGCTTCCATTTTCTGCCTTAATCCTCCATTTGGTCTGGCCCCTTCTGTCAAGAAAATGGGGTCCCTCCAAGGTGCTGGGAATCCATCCAAAAAAGACTGAACGTGAGCCTCAACTTGCCACCAGACTGTGTCCAGGTGTTCTCGTGGCTCTGATGACATGGTCCTTATGTTTCAGCTCCATCACCCCCAACCCTAAGCACCCCAATTGTCAGACATTTAAGCCAGCTGTGCTTGGGTCCATGGTGAGCAGAGCTACGTCTGCCAAAGCCTCACCAAGGGAGAAAGCGTAGGGCACTGGGTCCTAAGGCAGAGGACGAGGCTAGAGTCAAGGCCTCAGCTCCTATGTGACCTTAGTCAAGTCACTTTACCTCAATTCCCATCCCTATAAAATGAAGGGCTTGGAAGAGATTGTTTGCGAGATGACTGTGTTTGGGTATTAGAGGAGGTAGGATTGGGGGTGGGGTGGGGTCAGGGAGATGGCTCTTCTTCTCAGCCACCTTTCTAGCCCTGCTTTTGGGAAGTTTTTCCTCATCTCAAATTGAACCAGCAACAATCAGCACAGACATGGCAGATCAAACAAAGCCCTCTTCTCCATGGAATCCTTCTTCCCCCAGGCCTTCAAACTGATCCTGTACCTGCTGAGTCATCTCTTTTCCAGACTAAACAAGTCACAAAGACTTGAATTCAAATCTCTCTTCAAACACCTGGGTTCTTTCTGTACAAGCCAGATACCTCCTTCTATCTCTCAGAGCCTTGCTGATAGAGTGTCTAGAATGCTAGATTCTGAACCCTGCATCACTCACTGTCTGTGTGACCCTCCACAAACGCCTCAATTTCTCAGCCTCAGTTTCCTCACCTATAACATTAAGATAATAGCAGTCTGGTTATGGTAAGAGTCAAAGGAGGTACCACATGTCAAACACTGCCAACCTTAAAGAGCTACAGAAATGCTCCCTCTTATCTGTAAAATGGGGCTGTAAGACTTACAAGTCTCTTTACATAAATTATTTCACCTGAACAGGGTCAGCGAGATAATGTGGGCAAAGCGTTTCGCAAGCTAACACCCTCCAGAAATATTCTCGTTATGCTAAATTGGTGCACTCATTACCGATCCAGGAATTTTCCAGATAACCTATATGCTGACGCTTCCCCTTGAATACCTCTCTTTAGGGCAAAAGTGAGTCACTAATTGCACAGCTCTGTAGATACGTTAAGACCAAGTCTGGAGATCAAGTCTTCAAATGCCCAACAGACTTGGGGGTACTCCAGGCTCAGGAGCTATTGATAGTGCATTTGAACAATCTTTTAAATAGAAAACAGAAGAAAAAGGGATTGAGCCCAGGTCTTCCAGGAAAACACATATTTGGGGATTTTCCCGGGACATGTTTGTGCCTTTATAGGAGAATAAGATGTAGCAGCAGGGAATTGCTCCTTCGACATGACATTCCATCTTGCATGCCTATGTCTGTGCATGTGGCCATCCCATATGCCTGGATTGTGAACCTACCATCCTTTGCCTCCTAGCTTTGGGTGCTCAGAGTCCATTTTGTGAGAATGCCCTCCATGCCCTTCTCCAAGCCAATGATACAGATGTTCAACAGCAAAGGGCAAGCACAGATCCCTGTGTCCTTCTACTGGACACCTCCCGCCATGATGGGGATGAATCATTAACCTCAACTCTGAGTTGGGCCAACCCACCAGTGCTGCAATAATCTTATTGCATTATCTGATCCCTATCTCACCATCTTCCCCATAAGAATAGTGGAGACACTTTATCAAAGGCTTTGCTCAAATATAAGTAAACTACATCCAAGTGCTCCCCCCCATCCACCATTTTGATAATCCTGTTGTAAATCAAGTGAGGTTTAGTTTGGCGTGACTTGTTTTTGATAAAGCCCCAATGGCCATAGGTAATCACTGGTGTTCTTTCTGGATATTTTCTGACCATCTCTCTGATGATCAGTTCTAGAATTTCCCTAGGAATTAAAGTCAAGTTCACTGGCCTATAGTGCAATTACTGGGCTTATGATCACAGGATTTACCTTGGTGGTCATCTGGTCCAACCCTTCATTCGATAGGTGAGGAAACAACAGCGTGGTCTATAACAAAGGATAACTGGATCTGCAGTCAATATATCTGCATTCAAATCCTGCTGCTATCATTCACTACATATGACCTTGGGCAAGTCACTCCAACCTCTATGGGCCTCAGCAAAACGAGAGGATTAGACTCAGTGACACCTAAGGACCTTTCCAGCTCTAAGCCTGTGATCTTGGGGAGCAGCCCAAGAGAGGGCTGGCTCTTTGCATGGGCTCACATAGATAGTAGGGCAGGTGAAGGGGGATTCCGGCCCATGTCTTCTGACAACAAAACAGGTCATTGTCATTGTTGTTGTTGCTGAGGCATTTAGTCTATGAGAACAGCCATAGCCCCAGGGAACCAATCAATCAGTCCATATGCTCTTATCAAGGCCCTTCTATGTGTCGGGCAGCGTGCGTGATACAGAGATGATATTGTAACCACAATGACAACAGCAGGTATTTAAATAGCACTGAAAATCACAAAAGGCAGCTCGCTGGAGCTACAGTGCACAGAGCACCAGGCCTGGACAGAGGAAGACTCCTCTTCACAAGTTCAAATCCGGCCTCAGGACACTGACCAGCTGTGTGACCCTGGGCAAGTCACTTAACCCTGTTGGCCTCAGTTTCCTCATCTGTAAAATGAGCTGGAGAAGGAAATGGCAAACCCATCCAGGATCTCTGCCAAGAAAACCCCAAATGGGGTCACCAAGAGTTGGGCACAACAGAAACTATGGACCAACAACAAGAAAGGACTGTAAATCTCATTAGATTTATAGAACGGCTTTCTCCCGAAGTGCTTAAAATGCTGGAGTATCTGCGGTCTGATAGACCACCAGCTAGAGAATAAAGAGCAGAGGGCATTATCATCCCTGAGGGGAAACCGAGGCAGGGAAGAAGGAACTTGCTCAGAGATCTTTAAAGTCCTTTCCTGCTTCAGGTCTAGAGACCATCGGTGGTGCAGTGGCTAGAGCACTGGGCCTGGAGTCAGGAAGACCTGAGTTCCACTCTGACCTCAGGCACTTAACTAGCTGTGTGACCCTGGGAAAGTCACTTAACTGCTGCCTGACTCAGCTTCCTATTTCCCAGGGCTGTCATGAGGACCAAATGAGATAAGATTTGTAAAATTCTTAATAAAGTGTCTGGCACATAGTAGGTCTTTAACAAATATGTCCTCCCTCCTACGTGCACACCAGGACTATGAGAAGTGTGGTGCTCAGTACCATCTGTCTCTCCATGGTCCCAGGGACCAAAGCACACCAAGGCTGCTCAGGGGGGTTTCTTGCAAAGATACTGGAGTGACTGGACTTTTCCTTCTCCAGTGGGTGAAGGCAAACAGGATCTGTTTCAAGCTTCTTCTCTCCCCAGCAGCAGGCTGGTATCTGAACCACGCCCCTACGAGAGCTTCTGATCCAGGCACACAGCTATTCTGACTTCAGAGGATGGGGGAAAGGGACTGGATTTGTGATTTAAGAACCCCCAGATGAGGGAACTTCTGTTGCTCATTCAGGGAGACCTTTTTTCACAGCTTATAGTCTCAGAATGTGACCTAGAGCCCTGCTAGGAACACACAGCTAGTAAGTATCTGGGCTGGACTTGAACTCAGGTCTTCCTGATTCCAGGCCCAGTGCTCTGTCCACTGAGCCACCTGGCTGCCACTATGAGTCTAGGCAGCTCCTTATATTTCCAAATCCCAGAATTTCATCTTGGAGAATGATCTTTGAGGTCTCGTCCCTTTCAGCTGTGCCTGAAAAATATTCTTTATGAAATGATCATCTTGCCTTTGGTTACAGACCTCCAGTGAGGGAAAGTCCCCTCCCTCTTGAGGCAGCTCATTGATTTTGGGATGCTTCTCCTGGCTGGGAAGTCTTTCCTTCAATAAGACTGAACTCTCTTGGGGCTCAGCGTTGCTGGTTCTGCCTCTGAGGCCAGGGAGAACAAGAGACTCCTTCTTTTACCAAGACAGCCCTTCAAACCCTCAAAGACACGTGTCATGTTCCTTACGTCTCTGCTCCGGGCTACCCACATCCATCTTTGTATGATAGCTTTGTGTGGCTCTGGGCAAGTCTCTGCTCTCCCTTGGGTTTCCCCTAAAAAGAAGATAATGAATGCCCCCCTCTAGCTCACAGAGAGGGTTGTGAGGGCGAGACCACAGACACCCAAGCATTTTAACTAATTCAGGAGAAAGGTGCTACATATATCTAATGAATATGTAAAGCATTTTGACAACCTTAAAGTGCTATTTTTATCGTTGTTATAATTATTTTTCTTGAGTCACATGCTAAGGAACTCCTAAATTAAGAGACAATGGAATGAGTACCAGCTCAGGAGTCAGAGGACCTAGGTTCAAATCCTACCACTGCTGACGCTATTTGTGTGACCTTAGGCAAGTCCCACTGTCTCTGGCCCTCCGTTTTCTCCTCTGTAAAATAAGAGGGCTGGATGAGATGGCCTCGGGGGACCCTTTGAGATCTAAGATCCTGACCTTAATTGGAGGCAACTTCTTTCTTTCCAAGACCTACTCTGTGTTGGACAGGTAGAGAGTTCCCTGTGCCAGATTTCTGCCGGGGCCTTCCTCCTTCATCCCTTCCCAATGCCTGTGTGGTGGTGGTGTTGTGGGCACACAATTCTCTGTATTCAAATGCACTTGTGGGGCGGCTAGGTGGCGCAGTGAATAGAGCACCACCCCTGGAGTCAGGAGGATCTGAGTTCAAATATGGCCTCAGACACTTAACACAAAAACTAGTCATGTGACCTTGGGCAAGTCACTTAACCCCAATTGCCCTCTAAAAAGCAAAAAAAAAAAAAAAAAAAAGCAAGTGCCCTTGTGTGATCCAAAGTAACTACAAAGCACGTGAGCCACTTTGAAAATTGAGATGTGGATTGGACGGCCATTAAAAAAGACATTTTAGAATCCCCAGCCACCAGAGGCTGGGCTCCAGTGGATTTCCTGGTCCCCCTCACCCCCTGCCCCCATACAACGATTACTAGAGCTCCCCCAGATGACTCGTCTGTGCATTCTCCTCCCAACTGAGGTAAACTCCTTGCAGACAGAAAGTGGTTTCATTTTTGTCTCTGAGTCTCTAGCACTTGACACAGGGCCTCACACACAGTAGGTGCTTCATTAATGCTGCTGAGTTGGGGCACTAGGGATCACCATATAGAGTGGGATGCAGGTGGATGGATGATGGTCAGGGCAGAGAACAAGGCCTGCAGCGCAGGGGTCAAGATGCTCTATTTGCTTAAGACAGAATCTGATCTTTCCCCTTTAAAGGCTCTCTTCTCTCCTTAACCTGTGATGCAGGCTGGGGAGAGCCAGGAAAGCATCTAGATGAGCTTTCCCAGGGTACACCTGCCATGGTGGTGAAGAAGGGGCAGGCAAGGTTAGGGAGTGAGCCTGGGCCCTGAAGGTGAAAGGATGTGAGCCTCTAGAAGCTAGAAGGTAGGAAGAAAGAAGACAAGGAATTAGTAGGCATCTAGTATGTTCTAGGCATTGTGCTAAGCACCAAGGATACAAAAATAAGCAAAGTCCTTACCCTCAGGAAACTTACCTTCCAAATGGGAAAGGTGACACACAAACTGGAACGAGGAAAAAGGTTAGAAACAACCAGCAGGAGTGCATGGTTTTGAAGTCAGGAAATACCAGGAGGAGAAGGAAAGAAGGCTGGTCTGGACCTGTCCTTACTAAACAGAGATTTTCCCCTGCACTTCACAAAATGGAGGCTTCAGAAGGATCTACCCAATGGGAAAAGGCAGGCAGGCCCTTTGGAGGAATATTGCAAGGTGGCGGACCTCAGGGGCCATAGGGTGTTTCAGGAGAAGGTGCTGAAGAAGCTCCACAATGGGACTTGATGCCAACAGAAACTTGGTTTCCAACTCTACCTCTGACACTTAGAGGCTTATAAACAAGGTCCCACTTCTGAGGTTTAGGTCTCTCAGCTCTAAGATGGGGGTTCGGATGCTCTCAGTACCTCCCTGCCACAATGGGAGGCAGCATGAGACAGTAGCATGCACAATGACATTAGAATTGGAGGACCTTGGTCTCTTTCTCAGCTCTGTGAGCTGCGGGGGAAGATCACGTCACATCCCTGGTCCTCAGTGGCCTCATCTGTGAAATGAGCATGTTGGACTTCTAGGGTCCCTGCCTCGTCCAAGTCTGTGATCTTAGAGGGATCAAATAAGATCATGTTTGTGAGATGCTTTGTCATCCTTAATGTACTCTATAAATGTTTGCCAGTATTTTTTTTTTATCATAGTTCATCCTCCGAAAATCTCTCACTCTAGAGCAAAGTTTAGTTGCATGCTGAAATTGTGTGTATGCACTGGGCTAGAGTAAATAAAGGTAGAGAGGGGAACTCCACTGGACTGTGGGGATGGCTTATATTGGTTTTTAAAAAGTCTCCCTCACCCTAAATATCACTGTTTTATTCCTCTGGGAGGTCATAGCAAAGAGGGAACCTGAGACCCACTGGACTGGTGAGGAGAAAGAAACCCCTGGGTTGGGATGTCAAAGCTTTGATTTCATCACAGGCTCACAGGGTGTTGGTCAGAGCTCCAGGCAATCAGACTGATGAAGACACTCTACTGCCATAGACACTTGATTTCTAAGAGCAGCTTTTGATAGAGCCCAAAGGCAGAGCGGGATGCCAGCCAGGAAGACCTGTTTTCAGGTTCTGCCTCTGACATATGCTGACTGTGGACCTGGGCAGGGCTCTAGACAACATTCTAAGACTATAAGCTACAATGAAAGGCCTTCCTGAATAAGCAGCCGAAGTTCCCTCATCTGGGAGTTCCTAAATCACAAATCCAATCCCTTTCCCCCATCTTCTGAAGTCAGAACAGCTGTGTGCCTGGATGAAAAGCTCCTGGGAGGGTGTGGTTCAGACACGGTTCTGATGCTGGGGACAGAATAGGCTTGGCTAGGAACCCAGGCCCTCAGTGTTTGTGATAGAGAGTACTGAGCACTCTTCAGGGTGCAGATATAAGGGGTGAGTAGTAGCAGAAGCCTGTGTGTGATCAGAGTGATGGGACTTGGAGGCCATGGAGAGAAAGTGCTGCAGCTTGGAGGACTAAGTTAGCCCTCAGGATTAGCCTTGATTGAGGAACTTTGGAGAGCTCTAAAATTAGGCAGAATTGCACTCTGGGTCCTAGTGCCCTCTCAGAGCAATTCCAGTATAAGGGACACAACAGTGGTCTTCAGGTACTCGGAGATCTGTCACTGGGAAGGACTGGACTTGTTCTGTTGGGTCCCAGTGGGTGAGCAATGGGTCGAAACTGCAAGGAAGAAATTATGCTTGATATAATGAAGTCACAGTCAGCCATGCCTGACTCTCTGTGACCTCGTTTGAGGTTTTCTTGGCAAAGATACTGGGGTGGTTTGCCCTTTCCTTCTCCAGCTCATTTGATAGATGAGGAAACTGAGGCAAACAGGGTGAAGTGACTTGCCCAGGGTCACACAGCTAGTAAGTATCTGAGGCTGGATTTGAAGTCAAGAAGACAAGTCTTCTGGACTCCAGATTCTAACCACTGTGCCATCTAGCTTCTCTCAAGAGGTAGTGAGTTGCTAAACACACTAAAGGTGTTCAGGAAGCAATGGAAATAAATCTTCTCAGATGTAATCACCACTTTGAGTCCCTAACCATCTCACCAGAAGAAAAGAGAGCACTATGGGAAGGTAACAAGCTTCCCTAGGACCTAGAAAGAGGGTGAATCTGAATGTGCATAGGTCTGTATCAATTCAAAAGGTGTAGCTACAATAAGGTCGCCCAGAACTCTGACTAAAGAAAAATGGAAAGAGATTAAGCCAAAAAGAAGCCCCCAGAAGAAGAAACCCTTGAGAGGCTGGTTATGGCACAGAGTAGGTTTCCAAAGCTTGGCTCACTTTGTCCCACTGAGAAAGAATTCAGCCTTGCCAACCAATCGCCCACCTTGCTTTGGATAGTTATGGTTGGAATTCACATTGGAGATGTGAGAAGTTCAGGAAGAAAATTCAAGGCATCAGGCTGGCTGATGAGTAGCCAAGAGGAGCCATTACTCTGGGTGTGGTTTCTGCTGGCAGAGTTTTGAGACGCTGGAATATGTCACGGATTCAGCCGTGCTGGTTTTGTTAGCTAAGGGACACTGCTCTCTGTTTCCTCAGGAGTCTTGCTAGAGGACACGTGCTGCACATTTGGACTACTAATGATGGTTTGAGGAGCTATCTGACCATCCTATTCCCCTTAAGGGCTTCCTCCCCCCTGGCTCTGCCCAAAGTTGATTTATAGCTTGGTCTCTATGTACACTACTGCAATTTTGTGAAATGATAGCAATATTGATCCAAGAGAAGAATTTTGCTTTGCTGAGACTCTGAGGTCAGAGGTGCTGCTAAGTAGAGCTTGGGAGGAAAGAGGACAATTTGCACTTTATCATTTTCACCTGGCCTCTATCCCGCCTTGGCTTAACTACCTCCAGTTCCTTTCTGTCCTACTGACTCCTTTTCCTCAAGCTTGACAATATACACTGGGCTTGACCAGGGGCCTAGAGGTTGTCTTCCACACACAGATCTTACTTTCGACCAGATGACAGGCCCACTATACTCATTCTTTGACAGCAGAAGTTCTTAACCTGGGCTCCTCCAACCCCCAAGGGATCCATGGACAGATTTCAAGGTGTCCATGAACTTGGATGGGACAAAAAATTACATCTTGATTTTCACTAACTGAAATTTAGCATTTCCTTCAATTATTTAAAAACAATTCTGAAGAGTCCATGGGCCTCACCAGATGGCCAAAGGGGTCCAGGACTCCAATTCCTAGTCTATGTTTCAGGGACAATTGAGTCCAGTGACACCCACAGAATCACAGATTTAGAGTTACAAGGAACCTGAGAGGCCATGTCCTCCCACCCCTTCATTTTCCCAGTGACCAAGGGAAAAGTGACTTTGTTGCCCTGGATCACCCAATGAAGTCATAACTACTTCTGCAGTCAGTAGGGAACCGAGAATCATGGACCTACAGCTGGGAAGAACCTCAGAGGTTCTTTCCGTCATTTTACAGATGAGGAAACTGAGGCCCGGGGAGGTGACATGGCCACACAGGCTAGGAAGTGGTGGAGGAAGGATTTTTGCTCAAAGCTTCTGACTCCAAAGTTGGCGTTCTCTCCACTATACCAAGCTCTCTCCCTTTGATATTTGCTGAATATGTTGGGAGAAATTATTAATTAAGTAGAGGCCTGCAAAACAAACCCACCCAGGAATGAGCTTTGGAGGGATTTTGGAGATCTTGTCCAGCCCCCCCTTGGATGGAGCAGGAAAACTCCAGCTTCTCCATTTGTCAAATCAGGGTACTCAGTGCGGTGGAGGGGCTAGAGTACTGGGCCTGGGGCCAGTCAGAAGATCTGATTTCAAATCCTGATTCAGACACTGAGTGACTCTGGGCAAGTTAATCTCTGCCTTCATTTCATCTATAAAATGGGGATAAAAGTGGTCTCCCCTTCCTGTGAGTGCTGAAGATCAAATGAGATAATAACTATGAAGTGCCCAGTATGTAGCGAGTGCTGTATAAATGTCAGCTCTTGCTATTGTTCTATGTGCTCTGACGTCCTCCCGACAGATCTAACCCTACAATCATACAGTCCTAGGCTGCCAAGATTCAGAGTGAGCAAGGGACTTGTCCAGGGTCACCTAGGTGTGGTCCTCAAACCCAGGTGACCCTGCCTCCAAACCCAGGGCTTCCATTCCCACTCACCCAATCGTGGTGCAGGACAAGCTGCCTGAGAGCTGGAGTTCAGTGACTCGGGGTGTGTGTGTGTGTGTGTGTGTGTGTGTGTGTGTGTGTGTGTGTGTGTGTGTGTGTGTGTGTGTGACAGACTACTCTATGCCCGGGTGTATAAACAGGAGTGCTTTGTGGCTGGGGTATGAGGCCATCCTATCATTAGCCTCAGCCACAATCTTAACAGAGCTTCAAATCCAGCGTAAAGGGGGATGTGAGGAACTTGGAGAGCATTCAGAGGGAAAAGGCAGAGGCGATGAGTGAGTTGAAAACTAAAACCAGCAAGGAGAGGGGGAAGGAAATGAGATGATTTCACTTGGAGAAGAGAAGGCTGGAAGCGCTCCCCTCCCAGCCCGGGGCTCAGCCCGACTTCTGCAGAAGAGACAACAGGAGACCACCCACCCTCCATCTTTCTTGCTGTCTCTGTGGTCTCTAGGAAACTCCAGGGAAGGTGTAACCCCACTCCTGGTCAGAGAACTTACAAACACAAGAGACCACAGATGCCCTGGGAGGACAGGAAGGCACCTTGAGGATCCGCTAGTCCCCATTTACAGATGAGGACACCCAGTGACATGAAGTGACTTAGGACACCCAATGAAAAAGTAGTAAGGAACCCTAGATTTGGATGCTGGGAACTCGGGTTCAAATCCCTATTTACCTGTGTGCCTTTGGGCAATTCACTCTGAAAAAAGAAGAGCTCTCTGTTTTCCAATTTGTGAAATATGAAGATAAGACTCAAATGTTTTAAGGTCCTTTCTTGCTCTAGGTCTTGAGACAGTTAGGTAGTAGACAGAGAGCTGGACCTAGATCCAGTAAGAGCTGAATTCAAATCCAGCCTCAGAAACATACTAGCTGTGTGACCCTGGACAAGTCACATAAAGCTCCCTCTACCTCAGTTTTCTAATCTGTAGAATGGGGGTAATAAGGGCACCTACCTCTGAGGGCTGTTGTAAGGATCAGATGAGATGATCACTGTAAAATGCTCTGCAAACTTTAAAGCATTATATAAGTAAGTGCTAGTTGCTCCTGTTACTATTTATTACTTCTTGGATGTGGTCACTGATTCCCTTCTCACCCCCTTGATTTCAATGACCAGGTTTTACAGAGGAGCCAGGAGACAGTGCAGAGAGCTTCTCAGTCTAAATCTAGAACAGGGATCCATCCAACACGAAGCCCTGGAAGCGATAAACTTGGGAGGAAGACCGGGGTGGGGCTGGAACCGAAAAAAAAAAACAAGTTGTCCCCTCCAACAGTGATCAGGCCTGCCACCAGGTGGCTCCGATCCCTTCGGGATGCCCACTGGGCTTCTATTAATTACCATGTATTTTGGGAGCTCAGCTGCGACTGAGGGGACACAGTGCAAGGTAGAGAGTGCTGATTCTTGATTCACAACACCTGGGTTCAAATCCAGTCTCTACCACTCACTACCTGGATGACCTTGGTCAAGTCGGAGTCTGTGTCAGCTTCCTCTGTAAAATGGGACGGGTGTATCTCTGAGGGGTCTTCTGTTTCTGAATCTCTGATTCTATGATATGGATTCCAATATGGATTAGATGATGGATTCTAATCAATGGACATGAAATAATTCCTCAATCGCAAACAAGACAAAATTACTTTATGTTAATAGTCTATGTTCCTATGAACCTCCGTTTCCATATGTGCTTTATCTCCTCTACCAAAGTCCTATGTTTTTTTCGATGCCATTTCTCCTAGGCAAATAGAGATAATTATTATGTATAATATGATGATTATTATATCATTTTATTATATTATATCATAGCATATTATTATAAATGATGTATTTTTAAAAACTACCTCTAAGGTGAGGTTACTTTTAATAGTCAAAATTCCACGTAAAGGATAATTCTACAATATATTTGTAGCATCTGAGTCATTCCCTTTGGCATTTGAGGCCCCTAGAAAAACTCCCTCAGATTCAATACACTCTGATCAAAGAGAGAGTTCACATGCCCCTACCAAGGTGGGTCCTTTATTGGTCAGAGGACACAGCATAAAACAAAAGTATTTACTGAAATAGCAGATGAGAAAAACAGCGATCAAACATTTCCTTTCTGCCCTTACTAAGGCACATTCTCTCGCAAATACACACGCTTCTAGTGGGAAGACTGGACACATGCAGGGAACATGCGTGGAGCAGCATATGTGTGCACCTGGTAACACAGGTGACCGAGATGCACTATGAAGCAGTGACCCATACCTGCGACACTTTCGGGCTGCCAGCGTCTTCTGAGGATATCTTTACGCTGCTCCTAATTAATATCCTCTTATGCTGCTCCTAATGGGCCTGCTCCCTATTGGTCTCACACAATGTACAGGCTTCCTGAGGGTCTTGTGACCAATGTCACACATGCCATTCCTGAGCACGCGGTTGTAAATTTCCTTCTTCCAGCTTCTGGACTCAGCTAGAATTCTCAGATGAGGTGCTATCCTTCCCCATAAGAAGAGTGGCCTCTGCTGTCTTGTTTTTAGTTTATAACCCAGGAGCTTAAGCTCTTTCTAGGAGGCAGGTCGACCACATAGTATCGATAGACACTGGAAAAAGCTTCAAATGTTCTCCTCCCCCTAAAGAGAGGGAAATCCGTCTGTTCTTTGAGTGTTGGTAGAGGATGGCTTTTTCTCTCCAGAAGGAGAGTCTTGCCTCCAGGCACCAAGATTTTTTGTAATACAAAATATCTAGCTAAGTAGTGCCTGTGGTTATTTAAATATCTTTTGATGTTCCTTCCTGCTCAACAGAAGCCACATCTCTGTACCAAACCTCTACCTGAGGGCCAGTAAAGTCCTTGTATATACCATCTAAGTTCTGATAATCATTAAACATATTTTTGGCCAAAGTCTGAATTAATCAAACAGACTGCTTTGCTTTGCTTTAAAAATGCCTTTTCCTGTGTCAGCAACTCCAGAGACCAAATAAGGCTGGAAGTGGGATTTCCCCCTATCTTGGGACATATTCCAAACAGGAGGAAAACAGAGATATCCTGAGATCATAAATTCCAAACGGACCCTGCTTTGTCTTTGCTCTCTGAGTGAGCATGGAGAATACCTCTTCCTATATTAACAAAGTCAGACAAGGCTTACTTTATGGCCCTTAAAGATGAGACCCTTAACTTGAGGCATTAACTTGAGTAATGGGACTTTTTCTTATTTTAATATTTTTGGTCATATACTATGTTATGGAATGTTAATGGTAAAGAAAACACAGATATCCTGAGTCATAATTTCAATCGACAC
This sequence comes from Pseudochirops corinnae, assembly GCA_028646515.1. Lineage (NCBI taxonomy): Eukaryota > Metazoa > Chordata > Mammalia > Diprotodontia > Pseudocheiridae > Pseudochirops > Pseudochirops corinnae. Next base: position 535,402,756 of record CM053585.1, read on the forward strand.
TTTGTCAACTCTCATATTTTACTGTATTTGCCATCTATTCAATTAAGAAAATTCCTTTCTCATACAATGATTAAACATTTATGGAGATCATAAATTTGCGTGACACAGCCACCCTGAGTGGGGATGGTCCTAAAGTGTACTTAAACTTTCTGAATCTTTTGTTCAGGAGTTAGACTTGGCTTCTAACTTTTTGCACGTACAAGTTTGCTAGTTTTAAGGGAATAAAAGGAAACAACTGTATATAACTATTTGTCTCCTTTAACCAAACAATTTAAAGGTTAACAGTTCTGATTGCCAACCTGCACCCCTTCTGAACCATTTTCAGAGGTCTGGACCTGGGATACCCACCCCCATCCTGCCCGGTTTTCTGGGGGGGGGGGCACGGGGGGAGCTGTCTCTACAATCCTGTATTGGCAAGAAAGTCAATCCGAACCAGAATAGAGGCTGAGAACAGAAGGTTAAGTCTTTGCCCTCCCATCACTGGGCTTCACTCCTGTCTTTACTACAGATAGATGGCCAGCAACACACCTCCCAGACCTTCAGCCCTTCTAGGTTGATCAATGTTCAATGAGTGTGATCTCTTGGCTCACTAATTCTTTTCATGCTCAATGTGGAAGGCTATTCTGAAGGCTTTATGTTCTGTAACTTTCAAGAGAAAAAAAGAAAGGGAAAAATCCATAGAGAGAATGGAATGCCATGGGGAGGGCAGGCACTGGATTTGGAATCAGAAGACTTGGGTTTGAAGCCTGGTTCTGTCATGGAATCCCTGGGCGACCTTGGCCAAGACATTTGATTTCACTGGTTTTCCGGTGAGTGATTTGCCTGCGCTCAGGGGACAGTCAGTCAGTGGCAGAGCCAGAATTCTAACCTAGGCTTCCGACTTTAAACTCAGTGTGCTCTCCATGGTACTGCCTTTATGAGTCCAGGTGCTGCTAGATGATGTGGTGCATTATAATGCACATCAGGTGTAGAGTGAGAAGACCTGGCACTGAACCCCAATTCTGTCACTTAAAACTGAGGACCTTTGGGCAAGTCACTTAACCACTATGAGCCTCAGTTTCCTCAATTGTATAATGAAATACTTGGACTCAGTGATCTTTAAGGCCTTTTGTACCTCTAAAATTTTATGATCTCTTAATACATTTTCTATAAATTAGTCCAGTCTCATTATTAGCAATGTCCTTCAAGAGACTGAACTTTGAAAATCAGGATTTTGGAGGAAGAGGAGAACTCTGAATCTCTCCAAATTATTAGTTATTAATAATCATTTCTTTCATTATCTATTCTACGTATCTATCTGTCTGTCTCATACAATTCCCCAAAGTATGCTTACTGCTTTAATAAAATGAGTTTTTAAAAAAGTGATGCACTGTGATACATTCTCATTCTTACTTCCTAACACTTCTAAGTTACCTAGTTGGAAACAGTTGAGCTGAGGTGTCGTCTACTTCCTCTAATTTTCCTTTTGTTTCCACATAGTCAATACCCCCTTTTATCGTCTTCATTTATTTATTGGGGGCCTCAGCTCAGGTGAGGTTTAGTCTTCCTAAGACTATTCTTCTGAGAGTTCACATCTCATTTGCCTTTGCTTCTACCTCCTGTGTGAGTTTGTCAAGGAGCTCCTTTTGCAGCCACATCCATCTTTTTAGGTCCTCTACCTTTCCTTCCATGATTAATGGAATTAATGCTACCAGAAATTTGTTCTTGAGAGCCTCCCATCCATGTGATCTGACTTCCCTTTTAGAATCTCTGGCCAGGGAGCCCTACTTACCCTCCCTTTGAACACTTTGACATTCAGTTTCCTAATCTAGGGTCCATGCCCAGGGCTCCCCTCCTTCTCTATCTCAAGCCCTAGGCTGATATGGTCACTGCAGTTTCTTTATGATGACCACCTGTTTTTGACAGAGCATTTCAGTCCTAGAAAGTCTTGGTGAGATAAAAGAGGAGTTGTGAAAAAATATTGCTGAAAAAATAAAGAAAAACAAAAAAAAAACCAAAAAGAAAGCCAGCAAGTAATCGCCTTCAATATTAGAACGTTTGGAAAGATTCTGTGTAGCACCTTCAGAAGAATCAGAAAATCAACTTTTCCTGTTCTGTTTAAGGTAAGGAAGTGAATTCTGGAGCCCCCACACTGGAGCCTACACAAAGATAATAGGTCAATCCAGAAGCACTTTTGATAGCAAGAGTCAATCAGACTGGGTATTTTAACCTTTGCTTCTGACCAGTCCACAAAGTGAAGAATTCATTTGTGGATAATTGAGAGCTGAGTCTATCCTGGCAGCACCCTGCTTAGTAAATACTAGATAGACATTGCCTTGATGCATGGAGCAGTCAGGTGATGGGAGCAGGGATAGGGGTGGGGAGAAGTGGTCCAAGTGTCCTCCAGAAGAGAATGCAGCACCTGCTCATTTGATCCCAGGCTCCAGGACTCCCTCCTCTGCACCACTCTGCATTTCCTCCTCTTTCTTACGAGAGCCAAATTTTGATTCAAGACTGGTAGCATTTCTGCCTAGGAGCTGTGGTGCATGAAATTAATATTTTCTTAGGAAAAAAACCACTACTTGTCACACACCAGCACTTGGAGCAGCTGCAGGCAATGGGATGGCACTGGAATACTGGAAGCTACTGTGAGATTTTAGGCATCAATGGAGAAGGATATTCTCAGGGTGAGGCCTTCCTTGTGCCCTGAGCATGACAGGAGTAGCCTCAGACTAACCAAAGGGATGGCCAAGGCTATGTCCAAAGGGCCTTCTCATCACAAATATCCCTTACTGAAACACTCATCTTTCTTACCTAGGGTCTTACCATGGGGGAAAGGGGGAGGCTCACTACCATCATATGCACAATGAAAAGGGAAAACACTGACGTGGGCACCCTTCCTCCCCTTGGGTCAGTGCTCTTCACCAAGGAAGAAACTCAGAGGCACATCTTGGTCAAGGACACTTTCTAGGACCTCCAAACTATGCAGATCACTCAGTAAATGATCAGGTCCCCTCAAGAGCTTGATATTGTACCCAGTCTGACTAGCCACTGGCCAAGGACAACTGTCTCTCTTCTCTGCACTTCCCCAGGGCAGAGGATTTTATTTGGTTTCTATACTTGGACAGACCTCTCAGGCTCTGACAAAAAGCCTCAAGTAATATGGCACAAGCCAGCATCTTTTCTGCCTATGGCTCCAAGCAGCATCTATCTCTCTCTGAAGAATGTTTTCTATTTCACAGCAGTGGGAAAATTAGAAGGAATTGAAAAAATTAAAAGGAAAAGGAAAAAAAGACCAGTGTGTTGGGAAGAGTATTGGCTTGGACTTTGTCAAGATACTTCATTCCTCTGAGACTCAGTTTCCCCACCTGCAAAATGGGCAGATTGACCTACATGATCTCAAAAGACTCTCCCAACTCTAATATTCTCTAATTCTATTCAGAGTTTAGAAAGAGCATCTTTCATAAGAGAAAGAACTTGAAGAACGTCTGATGACAGACTTCCCTATCTCAGATGTACATTCTTTGAAAATACAGCTCTAAAGCTCTGGGGCCTACTGCATGGGACCTGTCTGAAGCCAGACTCTGCACCCTGGGGGCTCTTTCATAGGCTCAGAGATGTAAGGGACATTAGGAAGTTCCACCTTACACTAGAGAGTCAGCATGGTGTAGCATAATGAGGGCTGGATTTAGGATGAAAGGATCTGGGTTCGAATCTCCCCTCCATCACTTACTACATACATGTGAGAGCTTGAGCTCACTTGACCTCCTAAGCCTTAGTTTCTTCTTCTTTCCAATGAGAGAATCCGGACGGGTCAGCATCTCAGGTCCCAGCCAGCCTAGCACATTGCCTGGCACACAGGAGGTTTCTAATAAACATTTAATCCATCCTAGCTCTAAATAGAGAATCCAATGACTACTTCCTCTTTTTTTTTAATCAGGGGCCCACTGGAGATGAAAAGGCAGAGCCAGGATGCTCTGATCTCCAATACAGGCCTTCTCTACTGCTCTCTGCATCCCGCCCCACCCCCACCTCTACACCCCAAGCCCAGAAAAATCTCGCATCCAGATCAGGTTACTGTAGCAGGCAGCAAACAGAGTCGCTGTCTGCAGTTCAGTGCTTCGGGTTTTTCCATCGTCTTTGGAAATGGGCTGCTGATTCCAGATCAGCCGGCACCAGCCAGTGAGAGAGAAGGCACAAAAGCAGAGCTTGAGCTTCCTGGGTGGAAAGATATTTATAGCTCCCAGAAAGGGATCCGGCCACAGGGCACTTAACAAAACCAACAGCCTCGGAGGGGAGCTGATGGGGCAATATTGGTAGCAGCCCGCAGACAGGATGACAAAATTGGGAAGAGAACGTTGGATGTAGGAGATGAGTAGCTGGTAGCCGGCTTCTTGCTTGGGGCAGTGAGCCGTCTGTCTACGAAAGGACATCGCTGCTGAGCCAAGGTTGGGCCATACTGGTGACCTTGGCCTCTGGCAGGGCCCATAATGGATCGGGAGAAGACAGCAGACTCACAGACTTCGACAGACACAGAAGTCATTGATTTCAAGCTGAAGGGGGCCTCAGAAACCACGGAGTTCTGACCCCTACCATTACAGATGAGGAAACTGAGAGAAAGAGTAACTCAGTCACACAGGCTGTTAGTGGCAAAACCAGCATTTGGACACAGGTCTCCTGCCTCTGAATCCCATACCCTTTCCACAGGCCACTGTCTCTTAGAGACCTGCATGGGAATGTGAAGGTCAGCAAGAATTAGACTGGGGCCAAGGACCCCGTCGGACTTCCAAGCAGTGGAGGCCTGCTTCCATCTGCACCCACTGTGGTGTCTCTGTCATCCCAGCTAAGGCCATCCATAATGTCCCTATTTCCTTCCTATCATGAGGCCCCAGAATTTGACTCCCTGGTGCCCTCTTCTGGCTTTTAGCTCTTAATGCTTCTCCTTTTTGTCCATCTATCCTTCACTTTAATCAAGAGCCTTCACACCTCCTTTTCTGGTTGTAGTCTTTGAGGGTGTTTCTTGGACATGTCACCACTGGTAATATGCTTTAGTCTAAGCTCACGTTGTCCCATGACTCACAGACATACACCAGGAGAATGCTAGGTTGAAAAGCTGGAAACAGCTTTGTATAAACCAAAATGCTCCAAAATTTCTAAAAAAATATTCCAGCCCAATTTCCCCCTGACCTTCAGTTCTGGCACAGTTCATTCCCCAGCTCAAGCACATGTCCAGGAGACCAGGAGATGTCATGGACTGCCCATGAGATTCTGTCACGACCTGAGCACCTCGTGCCTTTGGCTGGGTAAGATTTCTCTAGCTAATTTCATGGCCAGAGCCACGTGGGTCTGTAAGAAGTTGGCTTCTCTGCTCTGTGCCCCTCATTTGGTGTCTGGGGGTCCCTGGCAGTCCTTAGCCACCATCTTTCCCTCCACCACCTGGTTCATCCTCACTACTGCTCATCTTGCGCTGCCCTCCAGACTAAGTGTCCATCACTTTTTGAACCCTCCCTCACCACCAGCTTCCTAGGAATGGGCTTCATTGAGCTCAGTTCTCTGGCCAGCTTTAGATCCCTGAGCCCCCTCAATAACACATACCTCCCCCTGGCCTTCATTTTCACTCCAGGCTAATATTCTCCTATATGATTCTTGGGCAAGCTATTTCAGTGTCTTCATCCACAAAATAATGGCTTTGGATTGGACCTTCTTCCTCTCTCTCTACAGTGCTATGACCTGAAGTTATTTAGTCTCTCTGGGCTCAGTTTCCTCATCTGTAAAATGATGGGAGTGAACTATTTGACTCTAAGGATTCCTTCCTGTCCCAACTCTGTGATCCTAGGGTCTGTGACCTTAGCTATGCCCTCCCCTAAGTAGCTTTATTCTGACAGGCACCATTTGGAAAATCACATGCAAATTCTGAAACAAGGGCAGTGGTAATACTGACTTCAGGATCTGGCTTGGACAGGATCCAGATCCAGATGTGCTTGGAGCAATGAGCACAGATCCAGATCCATTCTTCCCTGTGCAGAGAGCCTCCCCTCCTCTTTCCCGGAGTCCTCGTGGGCCACACCAGCGCCTCTGAATGAGGAGTGTGCATCCAGTCTGTCTGATCCCACACCAAAGGGCTCTGTTTGTTGTCACCATTTAGGTCCTCAATGCTGGGCACAGCATCAATGCTTAATGAGTGCTTCTAACTTAGCAATCAGTTCTCACTGTCTCCACCCAAGGGATGTAAGTCGGGGAGTGAGGCTCTTTGGCCAGTTCTGTGCCCAGGAGGAACCCTGGACATTTTGGTTCTTGGGCCTTGAACCCAGCAGGGAGATGGGCAGACTTGGCTTCTGTGAAGGGTGAAGGGAAGGAATTTTGATCCTCAGATTCTCCTCCAGCCATTTGGCTGCCGCTTGGGCCTGATCATAGTTCTCCTAATTGCATTGATTGGATGGGCAAATATGATAAGAGCAGCACTCAGGAGGGGCTGCTCGGCTATGGGCCGGGTGCCACCATCCATGGCTCCATTACGTGCCCAGTTTTCTGAGGTTTAGTTGGTTAGCTACATTAAATCACATCACAGGATGAAATCTGATGCCCTCCCTGCAGCCAGCTGCAGGGATTTGCCTGCTCCTCTTCCCTTTCCCCACATTCCTGGGCAAGGACACCTCCCTCTCCCTACTCCCTGGTCCAGCTCTTCCTCCCCTCCAATAGCCTTCAGATGGCCAGACCGATGCCTGATGAGGTGAAGTGGCTCACCCAAGGTTGTGTCAGTAGTAATCATCAGAGGCAGGACTGGGACCTCTCTGAGCCTCAGTTTCCCCTTCTGTAGCATGGAGAGAGCATTTTTGCTACCTACCTCATTGGGAGGGAAACATTCAAGAAAGATACGCTTTCCTTATTATTATTGCATTGTTGGCAAAGTAAAGGAAACCTTACTTCTCATTCAGGGACCATCAGCAGTTAGCAATGTCCCCACTAGCTGGGATAAAGCTAATCTGGACCCAGCAGAGAAAGCCCATATCCCACTTCTCATGCCTATCATCTGTGTGACCCTGGGAAAGTCACTTCCCCTCTGTTTGACTCAGGTTCCTCAGCTATGAGATGGGCATAATAAAGGCACCTGTCTCCCCAGCGGGTTGTGAGGACTAAGTGAGGTGACAGTAAAGCACTTAGCACAGAGCCTGGGACACAGTGGGTACTTAATACTGAATGCCTTTTCATTCACTCAGCCGGTCAACAAACATTTATTACACACCTGCTAAGTGCTGGGGGGACAACAGGAGGCTAAGCCACAGCCCACCCTCAAAGAGGGCCATCCAAGGGGGAGACCACCTGCAAACAAAGTGAGCAGGGTGAGTGGAGAGCCATGAGGCAAGGCGCTGGAATGCACAGGGGCTGGGAAAGGCTTCTGGAGGAAGAAGCGAGGACCAGAGTCAGCAGAGGAGCTAGAGCATCCTGGACCTGGAGTACAGCCCGGGAAACGCCCGGGGCCGAGAGATGGGGTGTCTTGTTTGGGCAAATGTTGCTGGATCAGAGAGAGGGTTTCAAGGAATAACACGGAAGAAATCTGGAAAGGAAGGAGGAGGCTAGGTGATGGAGAGCTTCGGGTGACAGCCTTGTACCTGCTCCTAGAGGCGACAGGGAACCACTGGTGTTTATTGTGTGAGAGAGGTCAGACCTGCACTTCAGAAAAGTCCCTTTGGTGGCTGAATGGAGGATGGATTGGAGTGAGGAGAGACCTGAGGTGAGCTGTCCCAACAGCAGGTTATTGTGATAGTCTAGGTGTGAGGTGATGAGGATCTGCACCAGAGGGGTAGCAGCATCAGAGGAGAGAAGGGGGCCTATTTGGGAGATGTTGCAAAGACAAAACTGACAGGTCTTGGCAACAGCCTGGATGTGAGGGGTGAGAGACAGGACGAGTCCAGGATGACTCCCAGGTTGTAAGCCTGAAGGATTGGGACGTCGGTGATGTCCTTAGTCACACAAAGCCTATCGCTATCCAAGATGACAGCTCTCCTCTCACCCTCAAGACAGAAACAGCTCAAGCTGAGAGAAGCCCAGGCCCCACTTAGGGTCACAGTGTTCTAGATGTAGACTTCAGAGGTCACCCAGCATTTTACAGATGAGAAAACTGAGGCCTGGGGACATTTGTGTGCCCAAAGTCGCATAAAGAGGAATGGGGCAGAGGGCTGCCCTCAGGGAGGTTCATCGCAGCCCTGGCTCTTGCCTGGCATCCTCACTCTTCTCGGAGCAGCAGCTGCTGGAGTGTGCCCATTCATCCTTTCTGACCATCCCCAGCTCTCCCTACCCTGGGAGCTCAGTGTCCTGGGTCCTATTTTGGATGGTCTGAAGTATAGACTTCTCCAGCTGAAAAGACTCCAGCTCCCTAACCTGGACCAACCTGGCACTAATTAAGTCCTGATTATGCTGCTGCTGATTACAGTTGCTGTTCTTAGGAATGTCATTAGTCTCCTGGCTTCCTGGATATGGTTACTGTGTAAGGTGTGAGTGAGGCACCAAGGCTCACCCCCATAGCACGTTGTGTGAGGCTGTCCTGTTAACATCCTGTAATGATACACTGGGGCCCCTCCTATTTGCCCAGTGATTTATAATCCTCTGGAACTGCCACTTCCTTATCCTAATGGTAGGTAGGGCCTGGCCTAGCCTGCTCTCCTTTCTAATTTTCATCCCATTTTAAGAAAGATCCAACAAATGAAAGCCCAGACAATGAAACAATTAAGGTTGGAGGTGATTTTTCATATTATAGAGTCTTCTGCAAAACAAACACTCCCAGAACATGAGAAACATGGCGGGTGTTTCATACCCAGCTTTCTGCCAACATCTTCTCTGTGCAGAGGGAGACAGACTCACCTGGAGCTGCACTCAACAGCTGCAGTCTTCTAGTTTGGCACCTGTTGTTTACACACAAATGGATCCAAGCCTAATGGGCATCTGGTTGGCTAAGGCTAAGGATCTCTGGGATTCTCTGACTTCCGCCCTTTGGTGTCAGTTTTCAGAAGTGACAACCAGAGACCGCTGCCTTCCTGGCTCACAGGAAAGTAGATTTTGAGCTGTAAGGGACCTTACTCGTCATTGGTCATTGAGTCTAAACCCTTGAGTCATTGGTCATTGAGTCTAAACCCTTCATTCTACAAATAAGAACAGAGAAGGGAAATGATTTGTGTATGGCCACACAGATAGCAAGAAGGAGAGGCCAGTACATGAAACCAATTCTCCTTGCTTTCTTGTTAGCATGGTGCCCTGTGCTGCCATGTTTCTGCAGAAAGGTAGAGAGACCAGTGTGATCCCAGAGGTGAAAAAATGAGATAATTTGGTCCTTCAGACATAGGTCCTGGACTTCCTTTTTTGGAAGGCCTTAGAAATGCTGCAGCCTGGCTGGGGTGACCTGGGTGGCATACTTCTTAAATGCTGGGCCAGGGTGGTGGGACATCCATGAGCTTGTGTTGCAGCCTCTTACTGTGACATGAGTTGGAAAGAACCTTAGAGATCTTATGGTCCGGGTAATTTATTTTACAGGTGAAGAAACCGAGGCCTAGGCAACTTTAATGGCTTGAGCAGAATCATGTAGACAGCAGTAGCAAAGTTAGGACTGGAATCCAGGTTCTCCAAATGTAACTCTGACAATCTTCCTGGAAGGCTATATTGAAGGTCCTTCCCACTCATCTCCTACTTCGGGTAGCTATTATCTTACTGATGTGGGTGCTCTCCCTCAGGATACAGATGAGAGCCCATCCATGCCTGCTCAGTGAATGCAGCTCTAGTCTGGGTCTTCCCATAAATCTGTCCCTGGTGGTCCCTTCAATGGAACGGACAACTTCCTTACATGCTTGTGCTGTTGCATGGATACCAATGGTGCATTTCAGCTGTCCCTAGTTACTCCCTGCTTGTGCTACAATTCTCTGATAGCGTCCTTTCTACCTCTTCTCCTTCATCATTCCTGATATGTAATGTGCACCATAAGCATGCATAGCACATAATGTTTCACTGTCCTTCCTGACTTGGACTGAGAAAGGCTAGGATTCAAATCCTGTTCACACACTGAATGGTTATGTGGCCCTGGACAAGATATTCCCTTCCCTCATCAGTAAGAGGTGGCATTTGGACTCATTGGCTTCTAAAGTCACTTTTTGCTCTAGATCAGTGACCCCATGATCCTAGGGAGGAGCCTTGGTTTCAGTTCTTTGGAGACTATCATGTGTCAAGACTTGTTCCCACACAACCTGACCAAAAGAACATTGGTCAAAAGGTGGGCCGTCATTTCAGGGAAGTTTAGGGTACCTCAGAGCACCACGCTATTTCCTAAAGACAATCCATCCCATTCTCCTCCTCTTTTTATGTGATTCTGGGGAAGTTTATCATCCACTTACAGAATCTGTCCAAGATCTATGAACTAGTGAACCAGCTCTATGATTCACTCAACCAACTGCCTTTCCTGATCTCCCTTAACGACAGTGACTTCCCTCTCCTGATTATCTCCTATTTATCTTGTATATACCTTGTTTCTACATAATTGTTTACATGGTATCTCTTCCAGCAGACTTTTAGCTCCTTGAGAACAGGGACTATGTTTTACCTTCTTGTGTCTCCAGCACTTAGCACAATGCCTTGCATACAATAGGCACTCAAAAAATGCTTGTTTATTACATAAATGACTGCTTGAATGATAAGCATTTTTCATCCACTTGTGGATTATTAAAGTAAGCCTTTTTAAAGAGACCATGGATCTTATTTAGGAGGCTTCACGATGTTCCAGATATTGATACAAACAACACAATGCCATGTGAGAACAAGCATTTTGGGAGTATTTCACCATCCACAGGTAATCCCTCTTTAATTTGGACTCTGTGATGGACATTCTCCATGACAGTGGCAAACACCTTTGGTGAGAATACATCTCCCTGTTTATGTCTTTGATTTAAATCACAGATTCACAAAATGGCACAGGTGGAAAGCACCTCGGAAGCCATCTGGTCCAACCCATACCCCTAAGGAATTCCTACTACTACACATTCCCTACAAAAAGATCATTCAACCTGTGCTTGAAGACTTCTGGGGAAGGGGGACCACACTTCCCACCTTCCAGGGCAGCCCATTCCACTTAGAGATATCTTTCATTGTTAGATAAATCAAGATAGAGCCCTTTCAGCTTCCATCCTTTGCTCCTAGGTCTGTCTTCTGGGTCCAAGAAGCAAAAGTTGACTTCTTCTTCTATGATGGCACCCCTTCAAATACTTGAAAACAGCTATTACATTTATCCTTGTTCTTCTCCAGGCTAAACATCTTGGTTCCTTGAACAAATTGTTAACTGGCATGATCTCAAGGTCTTTTACCACCCTAATTACTCTCCCCTGGATATCTTCCAGATTATTAGTATCGTTGCTAAAATGTGGTACCTAGAACTGAACACATGACCTCAGGTACAGTCTGAACAGGCATAATTCCTCCATCAGTTGGAGGACCCCATCTCTAGTTATGGATGCTACGTCTCACTTAAGAAAACCCCAAATTCTATTCCTTTCATTGTCTTCCATGCTACACTTCAGAATCACATTGAACATGCAGTGCACTAAAACTCCAAGATCTTCAGAAACGCTGTCAAGCTGTATTTGTGAAGTTGACTTTTTCAACCCAAATGAAAGACTTTACATTTATTCCTACTGAACTTCTTCTTGGATTGAACTCAATTTCCTAACCTGCTGAGGCCCTCTGGGACCTGTCATTAGTGGATTAGTGTTTCTACCTAGCTTTGTGTTGTTGAAGATGTTCAATATCAGCAATACGTAGCTAATCATGAAGCAGTCATGAATATTCTTCAAGGATCAGACAAAATTATGAAGAGAAAAGGGGACACCTTGTGGGTTTACTTTGTGAACTGGCTTCTGCCAATTGTTTAGCTCTGGGAATCACAGAATAGCTTTGTATAGTTTTACTTGGACTAGTTTCTTTTAATCATAACTTGATCCTAGGTAGCTTCCCACAACCCCCCAATTCTATTCCTTCAGTCTGACACCACTTTAGTCAAAAGGTTTGACCATCAGTCTTGGGGTCAACCTGGTAAGGAGAAAACAATGATGTCTTTGAAAAAAGTCTCGTCACCAAGTGATCTGGGAGAAAGACCACTGAACTAAGAGTGAGGAGATCTGGGTCCTTGTTAGTGCCAAGAATAAAGCCCTTTGTTCCAGGGAACTATCCACTTCAGATTAGACATTCCCAAGACCCATCTGCTACAGTTTACCATGCAAATGAACATAAGCCATACAAAAGAAGGTGGCAAATTAAGGTAGCAAAGCCAGTTTTCTTTACCCACAGAGCCCATGTTCCTGCCTTTCTAACATATATCCTTCATTGGCAAAACCCATTGCTTTGGTGCTAGGGCATACCTTGGCGAGAGCAAGATTTGGCTATCTCTCTACCCTTGTTACCATTAGCAAATGACTCAGTGAAATATGACTTTTTTGTCTTGTTGACGGCAAGAAGTGAGGCTGGACCAGTCAGGATAAGGCCACTTCAAACCAGCTGCTCCTGTTCTAAGACTGGCAAAGAATTACACTTTTTTAAAAGAAAAGTAAATTTTTCTGAATCACAGACTTGACTCTGAGTTTGTTCCAGCTCTGTCTCATCCCAGGAAAATAGCTGCCTGAATACTTTGCCAGCCTGATGGTTTTTTCTAGGGGGATTCAGACAGCTGAGACCTCATTTCTCTTTAACCTGATATTAAAGGTTTCCTGGACTTTGTTCCTAAGAGAAAAAGATAAAAAGACTTTGCTGTACCCTATCTTCTCACTACCCACTGATTCTATAGCCAGAGCTGCTCCAGACTACAGTGGAAAAAGTAATCAATGAACATTGTGTTTAGCATGTGTTAGGTATTGTGATAAGTGCTGAGGTTACAAAGAAAGGCCAAACAAAACACAGTCAGGAGACCCAGTTCTAGACCTTGGTTCCCTAACTTGCTGTGTGACTTTGAGCAAGTCTCTTTCCTTCTCTGGCTCTCCATTCTTCATCTATGAGAGGGATGGACCAGATGATCTCTCAAGTTTCTTCCAACTCTGACATGCCTACACTAGAAGCACAGATTTATTCACCTCTCTAATCCTGTGGCTGTTTATGAATAGATATGATGTCCAGGATACAAGCAGGATGTTCACAAGTGGCTTCTACCCCTGGCTCATTAAAAGCCCTGCCCCGGCTATCTGATTCCACCCTTCTACTAATGGGAGTGACAAGCCCAGCTGAAGCCAGTGAGTCAGCTCCTCCTAGAACAGGGGCCCAGCAAGGCCACTTCTGATAAAAATGCTCTTTTCAAATGGTTTCTGTAGCATCTCTTTGGCAGGTAGTACTCCTGGCTGTGGGAGAGAGGGACAATTCACTCTATACTCCCCAGGGTGGCAGCTCCCATGTTCTTGGACTTCTAGAATGTAGAGGGACCTTTAAGGCTCTCAGGTCAACCCCTCACTTTACACATTAGGAGACTGAGGGCCAGAAAAATGAAGTGTTACACACACAGTGGTATAGGAAAGGCTGGAATCCCGCTCTCCCTCTCCCAACTGCTAGTCAGTGCTCAGTTAAGGGCACCACGCCTTCCCTCATCTGGTCTCACTTATCACCAACTCCTAACTTGCTTCTCCATCATTTAAAAAAACAACTTGCTTTCAAAGTGGGATGTCATACTTCCCTCCTTCTAGGAAAGGAAAAGGAAGAATGAAGGAAATACCGAGAAACAAGAGGAAAGTCTCACAACATGGTTAAGTTGGATCTGGCTTCCAGTTCTTTAGAACGTGGCGCGCTTGATCTCATCAGTGTGGTTATGCCCTCCATGACACAGACAGGAGTCCCTCTTCAGTCTCTAAGGTGCCATAGCTGAGGAATTCATCAGCCTCTGGCCAACCTGGCTCTGTGCCTCATCCTTCCATGCCTGGAATGCTCTCTCTCTGTCTCTCTCTCTCTCTGTCTCTCTCTCTGTCTCTGTCTCTATCTCTGTCTCTCTCTCTCTCTCTGTCTCTCTCTCTGTCTCTCTCTGTCTCTGTCTCTCTGTCTCTCTGTCTCTCTGTCTCTCTGTCTCTCTCTCTCTCTCTCTCTCTCTTCACTCTGCCTCCCGGCTTCCCTGGGCTTCAAGACAGCCCAAATCCTAACTCCTGCATGAAGCCTCTCCAGATTCTGCCTCCCCCCATGGGGCCTTCCCTTGGCAATTACCTTCCATTTACTCTGTGTGTGTATACAAGTTATATATATGAGATACACACAGATATCTTGTATATATGTTATAGATGAGATACATAAGATAAAGATACAAGATGTATATATGTAATAAAGATATAGATATATAACTATAGGAGATCTAGAGATACATGTTTATATATATATCTTGTCTTATATATCTTATATATACCTCTCTCTCTCTCTCTTTCCAAACCCACACATACACACATCCACTCACCCACACACCCACACCCACACCCACACCCACACTTCTTGTATGTCTAGTTATTTCCATGCTAGAAGTCACAAATGAGGCCCCGCTGGGGGAGGGACTTGCTTGAGGCTGTTCCACTGTTTAGTTGCACAAGCAGAGCCAGATCCCAGATTTCCTGATGCCCAGCCTGCTGCTCCTTTCCTCAGTCTCTCCTATTCGAATGTAAACTCCTTGAGGGCAGGAAGTATTTCTTACTGGTACACAGTAAGCACTTAATAAATGCTTATTGTCTGACTGACTGGACCCACACTAGAGCCCTTCCCAGGCCCAGGCAGGACTTGCCTTCCACTGGAAAAGCCTTTGGAGACCTTATGACTACTCTGTGCCTCAATAAGCTGTCAGAGCAGAACTTTAGTGACCACTCGAGAATGTTTAGGGCAGTATTTGAAGTGAGAGAAAATAAGAAACGAACATTTAAAAATAAATAACATGTAAAATAAAATGATTGGCATATCAGTAACAGGGACAGATATTGAGAGAGAGAGGGAGAGAGAGAGAGAGAGAGAGAGAGAGAGAGAGAGGGAGAGGGAGAGACACAGAGAGAGGGAGAGAGAGAGGGAGGGAGGGAGAGAGAGAGAGAGAGAGGGAGAGGGAGAAGGAGAGACAGAGAGAGAGGGAGAGAGGGAGAGAGAGAAGAGAGAGGCAGGAGAGAGAGGGAGAGACAGAGACAGAGACAGACAGAGACAGAGACAGAGAGAGACAGAGACAGAGAGAGAGAGCACATGGTGATGCTGAGGTAGAGAGGGGGGCTGCATTGTGATCCCTATCTTTTTTCAAGCAAAGATACTTAATGAAATAGCATAGTAAGAGAAGTAAAAACAAAACATTTCTCCCATAAACCTGGGGTACACTCTGTCACAATTTCACAAACCATTGATAGAAAGAGTGGCTAACACTTCAGGAACGCCCATGGAGAGGCACATAGGTAGGAGTTAAGTGTGATCAGGGTTCTCACTTGGAGGCATGGCTCATGCCTCTGATATTGCAGGGCCACTGAGCCTTCTGGTTATGCCCTTGAGACTCAGTGGCTCTGGGAGAACCATGAGATACTGAGATGAGATTTGGGAGATCTTGGTGGTCCTTACTAGCTCTGTGGCTCTGGACAAATCCTTCTCTGGACCTCAGTTTCCTCATCTCTACAATGTGGGAAGTAATACCCATCACACCTGCCTTTCAAGGTCTTTATGAGATTTAAATGAGACAATGAGCCTTGGGTGCTACATAAAGGTCAGTCACCAGTCACACCAGCTCACCAGGTCCACAAGGCTGTGATATGGAGTATACTGCCCTGGGGTGGAGAGATACAGCTTCAATCTCTGGGAAAGGAAGGGTGGTGGGTCCACTTAAATGTCCATTTGCACACAGGAGGGAGAAGGGCCCGATAATTTAATATTCTTCATGCAGTAATTGGATGGAGGGCCTTGGTTTCTTTCCCTACTGTCAGACTGCATCTATTTGATTTGCTCTTGGAAACCAGTGACAGGTTCCACAGCTCTCCTTTGCACAGAGAACTGTCTGAGGATTGTGTCATTTATGGGTCTGTTTCTTTTCTTTTTCTTTTTTAGCCACTTGAATTTCTGCCTTTTCCTCTCTCACACCTGTCCCCTTTCTGTGACTCAGACCTGGATTCCCACACCTTCTCACTAGGACTGGATAAAAGATGCAGGGAGTAGAGGGTCCCAACAGCATCTTCTGCCACAGTGACTCTTCAACACAACTGACCCCAGTGACTCGAGTCTCGTCTCCATTTGTGGACTGGGGAAAGGAGCAGCAGGTTGGGCATCAGGAAATCTGGGATCCGGGTCTGCTTCTGCAACTAAATAGTGGAATAGCCTCAAGCAAGCCATGCCCCCCTCTGGGCCTCAGTTTCCCCTTCTTTGAAATGAAAGGATCAGACTAAATGACCTCTAACGTCTCTTCCAGCTTGGAATCTCTGGTCCTATGATTCTCCCTCTCTGGGTCAGATTCCTCATTTGTTAAAATATGGGGAATGAATAAAATAATCTAAGGAATCTTTTAGCCACAAATCCTATTCCAAGAATGAAAGAATGAATAGAGTGTGTGAATGAAGGAAAAAACAGTCAAGAAACACATCAAAATAGCAATCAATAAACATTTACTGAGTGCCTACTGTATACTAGGCACTACGCTAAGCACTGGGGATACAGAAAGAGGCAAAAGACAGCGTCTGCCCTCAAGGAACTTATAGTCTAATGGGGGAGATGACATACAGACTGACACATTCAAAGCAAGCTATGTATAGGATAGACAAGCATTTATGAAGTGCTTACTGTATACCAGGCACTCTGCTAAGCACTGGGGATATGAAAGAAGACAAAGACATGGTCCTTTCCCTCAAGGAGCTTACATTCTAATGGGGAGATGACATGCAAATAATTGTACACACAAGATATATATACATGCACATGTAATGTAAACAGAAGGCCAGCTCAGAGGGGAGACACTTAAGAAGAGGGATAAGCGTTTGTTAAGTGCTTACTATGTGAACAGCACTGGGCTAAGCTCTGGAGATACACACAGAAAATCCTCGAGGTCCCTGCCTTCAATGAGCTCACAGTCTAACAAGGGAGACAACACAGCCCTTGGCACAGGACCTAGCATGTAGTAGGCACTCAATAAATTCTAGTTATCTGCCTGATATAAAGATGGTTTCAGAGCAAGCCTGGTGGAAAGGCCTTGAGAGGTGGAGGCAATGTAGATGTAGTGAATTTCCTAAATGTGAATTCCACTGATGGGGCCACATTGGTTTTTGCCATTGAGTGATTTGATAGTGCCGGGGGCCTCAAACCAACTGAGAACTGGGAATGACCTTAGCTTAAAGAAGCCAAAGTCTCCCACTGCATCTGGGACCATCTCCAGGTGTCCTGATCTACGTCTTGCCATTGGATCCAGATAGCTCTTGAGGAGAAAGTAAGGCCAGTGACTTTGTACAGCCCTGCCTCATTTAAATCCAATGCGCTCACAAGTCATGACGTCGCCTTCCTGATGTCACTGGTCCTCTTCGGGAGTGAAGGACAGACAACACTCTGAGTGCTAGAGACTTTGGCAGCTGCTGAGGAGGTAAGGGCTGAAACGCCCGCACAGCTAGTTGCCAGGCTATGTCTTCTTCACAAGGGTTGCCGCCTGATCTCAGTGAAGGCTGGATGGAAGAAGGACCATGAGTCACAGCTGCTATCCCTAGAGTTCTGAGGCATGCATATGTGACTATAATGGAAGATGAGTATGTTGCAGGAAATGATGAACATGATAACTACAGAGAATCATGGGAAGATGTATATGAACTGATGCAGACTGAAGTAGTCAGATTCAAGAAAACAATATCCTCAGTAACTATAACAATATAGATGGAGAACAGCCACAAAAAAGCGAATGTTGCAGGTTCATACAAAACAAACAGCATCCGAGAGAAGAAATCTGAGAAGACATACCCATTGTACCCCTTCGCAGAGGAAGGTGGTCCATGAATGTGGCACACTGTACACATTTTCAGATTTTTGTATTCATCAGTTTTGTTAATTGTATTATTAATCACTTCATTGTTGTTAGTTTATTAAACAGTTGTATTAATCATTTTGTTAAACCCCTTTGGAGGGTTTTAAAATATTATTTGTCATATGAGGGAGTTCACTGGGAGGAGGAGAAAAAATCCTGGGGGAAAATCACGGTGATAGAAAAACCCCAAAAGTTATTAATAAAAACTTATTAAGAAAAAAAAGTACTAGGCTTGCCTGCCCATCACTGGCAATTGGTCACTACCTTCTAAATAAAATTTAACATTTCATTTAATTATTTGAAAACATGATTTAGAGGAAGGGTCCATAGGTATCACCAGATTATGAAAGGGGTCTATGAACCCCCCCCCCCCAACATACACACAAAGGTTAAGTAAGAACCTATGGACTAGATGCTCATTCTTACCCAGTTCTGAATTCTCTTTATCATCTTAGGCCTGGGACAAAGTGTCCTAGAGGTGGTTTTTGACCGAATGGATAGAGTACTGACCTTGGAGTCAGGAAGACCTGAGTTCAAATACTACCTTAGAAACAAGCAGGTGGGTATCCCTGGATGACATTGCTTGATTCTCCTAGCTTTAGGGTCTGTAACTATTAAAGAGGGATAATTAAAGCACTTACTTCACAAGAATGTTGTAAGGATCCAACGAGATAATATTGGTCAAGTGTTTTGCAAACCTTAAAGCAAGGTAGAAATACTAACTCTTATTAAGTTCTAGGATCACAGGTTTAAAGCAGAAAGAGACCTCCATGGCCATCTAGTCCGACCCCTTCACCTTACAGAGGACAATGGGGCCCAGAGAGGTCAGTAACCTGACCAAGATCACTCAGGTAATAAGTGGCAGAGGTAGGATTCAAACCCAGGCGTCCAGTTCCAAATCCAGTCCTCTTTCTACCATACTACAAGATGCCAACAGTCAGATGCATATCTTGACCACAATCATCACCACCATGCAGAGCACAGACCTGCATTTTGAGGCAATCTTCCATTCCTCTTTCCTTTCTCCTTCTCCCTTCCCCACCATCCCCAAATAGGATGTATTGGGGAGGGGGAGACACATGCTGAAGGCCTTGGCTGAAGAGCTGATAAAGAGGTTAATGTGACACTAATTGTATGGTTCAGCCAATTGCTTAGTCTAATGACTTGAAGTTGCCATATATTTGGAAGCTGAATTACAATAGAATTTCTAGGGTCTCCTTTTCCACAGGGCTGGGGGAAGGGGATAGACCATGTCAGCTCCTGACTCTGTGATTATACAGTCATTACCTTATACTTACGCACTCAAGGTTTGCCATGAATTTACAAAGTTGTGTTGCAACATGGTTATTTGTGCCTTGTGGAGCTAATTGGCCACAAATGAGCCTCCCGTGATTCTCAGGGAGTTTTCCTGATCAGCCCAGTTGGCTAAGTCTCTTTCATGCTCTGTAATGGAGGGACTCAGGAAGTTAATCTCCAAATGCCTCCTATCTGGTTCACTTCACTGCATGTGCCATGGATGTCCTGGGTACAGAGATTCTCAGACCCCAGATTTAGGAATGGAAGGAACCTCAGATGCCACATAGTCCAACCCACAGATGCCTGACTGGTGGTCATCCAGCCTTTGCTTGAAGCCCTGAAATAAAGGGGACCCCACTGGCTCCCTAGACAGCCCTCTCCACTTTTGGATAGCTCTCATTGTTAGGAAGATTGTCCTTATACACAGTTCAAATCTTCCTTTCTGCGAGTTCTCCCTACTTACTGCAAGCTCTGCCCTTTGGAGCCAAAGAAAGTGTCTTATCCCTGTTCTACATGAAAGTCCTTCACTTTTTTCTTAAAACACATACATACATTTTAATTTGTTTTTATTTATTTTTAGCATTCTTTTCTTTTACAATTCTGAGTTCCAAATTCTCTCCCTTCTCCCCATACCCACCAAGAAAGTAGGTGATATGACACCAATTACACATGTGAAATCCTGCAAAACATGTTTCCTTACTAGTCATCATGTTTTTAAAACACAAGAAAAAAAAGAAAACAAGAGCATCGTTCTTTGATTTGTGCTCAGAGCTCATCACTTCTCCCTCTGGGGGTGGACAGCATTTCTTCATCATGAGTCCTTCGGAACTGTCTTGGATCATTGTATGGATCAGAGTAGCCGAGGCTCTCACAGGTGGTCATCATTACAGTGTTGCTGTTACTGTACACAATGATCTCTTGGTTCATCTCGCTTCACTTTGCATCGATTCATAAAGTTCTTGTCATGATTTTCTGAAATAATTCCCCTCGTCATTTCCCATAGCACAAAAGTATTCCATTACAACTTGTTCAAACACTCTCCAACTGATAAGCATCCCCTCAATTTCCAATTCTTTGCCTCCACAAAAAAGAGCCACTATAAATGTTTTTGTATTGCTGAGAATAGCTAAGTCATTCACAGTTGATCTTCATTACAATATTGCTGTTACTGTGTTCAATGTTCTCCTGGTTCTGCTCACTTCACTCAGCATCAGTTCATGTAAGTCCTTTCAGGTTTTTCTGAAAGCATCCTGCTCATCATTTCTTATAGCTCAAAAGTATTTCATCACAATCATAAGCCATAATCATATTCAGCCATTTCCCAATTGATTGGGATCCCCTCAATTTCCAACTCTTTGCCACCACAAAAAGTTACTATAAATACTTTGGTACATTTAGATTCTTTTACTTTTTCTTTGATCTCTTTGGGATAGAGATCTAGTAGTGGTATTGTTGGAGGGCATGCACAGTTTTAAAGCCCTTTGGGCACAGCCCCAAATTCTCCAATATAGTTAGATCAGTTCACAACTCCACCAACAATGCATTAGTGTCCCAACTTTTCCACATCTCCTCCAACATTTGTCATTTTCCTTTTCTGTCATATTAGCCCATCTAGTAGGTGTGAAGTAGTACCTCAGAGTTATTTTAATTTGCATTTCTCTAATCAATAGCAATTTAGTGCATTTTTATATGACTATAGATAGCTTTGATTTCTTCTTCTGAAAACTGCCTGTTTATGTCTTTTGACCACTTATCAATTTGGGAATTATATATATTCTTAAAATTTTGACTCAGTTTTCTATAGAAACAAGACCTTTATCAGAAAAAAACAAAAACTTGCCATAATATTTTCCCCCAGTTTTGTGCTTCATTTTTAATCTTGGCTGTATTGATTCTGTTTGTGCAGAAACTTTTAAATTTGATATAATCAATACATTTTACATCACATAATGCTCTCTGTCTCTTCTTTGGTTATAAATTCTTCCCTTATCTATAATTCTAACAGGGAAAATATTCCATGTTTCCCTAATTTGCCCAAGGTATCCCCTTTTATGCTTAAATCTTGCACACATTTTGATCTTATACTGGCATATGGTGTGAGATATTGGTCTATAGCTAGTTTCTGCCAAACTGCTTTCCAGTTTGCCCAGTAATTTTTGTCAAATAATGATTTCTTGGTGCAAAATCTTGGATTGTTAATCACTAGATGACTCTGGTCATTTGCTAACTGTGTATTGTGTACCCAATCTGCTTTACGGATCCACCACTCTGTTTCTTAGAGAGCACCAAATTGTTCTAAGGATTACTACTCTGTAACAGTCTGAGATTTGATACTGCTGAACGATCTTCCTTCACATTTTATTTTCATCGAGTCCCTTGATATTCTTGATGTTTATCCTTCTAGATGAATTTTATCATTTTTTTCAGCTCTGCAAAATAATTTTTGGTAATTTGACTGGTGTGGCACTGAATAAATAAATTAACTCATGTAGAAACGTCATTTTTATTATATTGCCTTGGCTTACCCCAAAGCAATTAATATTTTTCTAAATGTTTACATCTGACTTTGATTGTATGAAAAGTGTTTTGTAATTTTCTTCATATGGTTCCTGAATGTCTTGGTAGGCAGACTCCCAAGTATTGTCTGTAGTTATTTTTAATGGAATTTCTCTTGCTATCTCTTCCTGCTGGACTTTGTTGGTAATATATAGAAATGCTGATGATTTGTGTGGGTTTATTTTATATCCTGCAGCTCTGCTGAAGCTGTTCACTTCTTCAGTAGCTCTTTTCACATTGTTGTCGTCTTTTGAGCTTATTATATTGTATTTCCTGTCACCACAATAACTTTTTAGGGTTAAATCCTTTTTTCGTGGTTGTTTGCCCATTTTCCTAGTCTATTTCCTGACTTTGAACTTTATGTTGCAGTTGGGCACTGCTAACCTGGGAGTGGGGATGCATTCTCCCAAGTTTCAGGCTTTTTCATGCTGCTGTTTTCAGAGTTAGCTCTGTGGGTCTGCAAGTTTTTGGTGCTACCAAGGTGGTGTGATCTGGGGAGATGTGGTTATTGTTCTCTCGGTCTGTGCTGTGGTCTTTACCCAGGAAGGGCCCTTGCTCCCCTGTAGTCATAAGCACTAGCCCTCCTCTACTTTGGACCTGTGACCAGGGCCCCTGCTCCCTTGTGACTGACCACCAGCACTCCTATATGCCCTGGAACTGCAACCCAGAACTGTGTGTGGGCACTAGAGTTGCCAATAGGTGTCATCTATACCCAGTGCCAGCAAAGCATCCCCTGTAATCTCTTTTTAACCAGTTGTCCAAAACCTATACCATCTCTGGGCCGAGAGTTCCTGAAGTTGCTCCTGCTGTTGCAACCACCACATGTTTGAGATCCAGACAGGGATCCACCCCAGTGCCACAGACTTCTGCCAAATGTCTCACCCCAAACTTTTATGGGCCTGCCCCTCTAAAATTTGATTTGAGGTGTTATTTTAATTTGTGTGGAGGGTAATGTTGAGAAGGTTCACTTGGGTGACTGCCCTTAATCCATTTTCCCCTTCACTTTTTTTCAAGTCAGCTTGAAATGCCCCATGCCCTCCATCTGCCCTCCATCTGCCCGTTTTAATCTTTTCACTGGGTATGTCTTGAATTATATGGTTGTTTGCATGTTGTCTTTCTCATTAGAATGTAAGCCTCTTGAGGGCAAGGACCAACTTCTGCCTTTCTTTGAATCACCCCTGTTTAGCACAGTGCCGGCCACATAATTTATGTGCAATAAATGCTTGTTGCTGTAAGCACCTTCAGTTTCTGCCCACGGCCATCACTACCCTTGCCAGTCTCCTCTAAAGAGACTCCAGATTATTAGGGCTCTTCAGATGCAGTCTGACCCAGGCAGGGAGCAGCGGGGCAGTCACCTCCCCCATCCCGCACACCGGACCTCTCTTAATGCAGCTCAACCTGTTCTGGTTACTACATCACACCATTGATACATGCTGAGCTCACAGGCTACCAAAACCCCTGGAACATAAGCAGCTGGCCAGTCACTCCTCATTCACAGATTCTATGCTTTCTAACTTGAATGTTAAGTCTCTACATTTGTTCCTAATGAATCTCATCTCATGAAGTCTGGAACATTGATCAGTTTGTTGAGACCTTGAGGAAGCCTTACTCCATCACTCATTGATGGTGATGATGATGACACTAATACCTAGTGTTCATATAATACCTACTATGTGCCAGGCCCTATGCTAAGCACTTTACAAATATCTCATTGAGGCCTCACAGCAATTCTGGGATAAAGGTGCCATTATTATCTGCATTTTAGAGTTGAGGAAACTGAGGCAAACACAAGTCAAGTGACTTGGTCACAGTCACAGCTGTAGGTATCTGAATCAGGATTTGAACTCGGGTCTTTCTGACTCCAGGCCCAGGACTCTGACCACTGCACCACAGAGCTACAGTCATTTAGCTATTTTTCCCAACTTAATCAATCCTCGGATTTGAGAATGATGGAATCTACCTCCATCCTCTTTGCTGATCAAAAAAATATAAATAAAGCATCACAGTGCCAAGGACAGACCTCTTAGAGCAGTGGTTCTCAACCTTCCTGATGCTGTGACCCTTTAATACTCGTATGTGGGCGTATCTGCATGTGGGCAGACCTGCCAGGAGACAGATAGAGGAGCGGTGCCTTGGTCCCTAAGACCATCGGGAATATGTATTTTCTGATGGTCTTAGGCAACCCCTGTGAAAGGGTTGTTCGACCCCCAAAGGGGTCATCATCCACAGGTTGAGAATCATTGTCTTAGATCCTCACTCGTGAGAGAGGTCTGGTCACTCAACTAGTTTCAAGTCTACTTACTATAGTCTTGTGTGGCCCATATCTCTCAATCTTGCCCACAGGGGTAGCAGGAGACACTCTCAAATGTTTTGCTGGCATCCAGGTACACAGTACTCATCACATTGCCCTGATCTACCCACCTAGGAACTCACCTGAAAAGTAAATGCAGTGAGTCTGGCTGGATTTGCTTTTGATTACTCTGGCTGCCTCTTAACAACCGACTGCTGTTAATGACTGCCAACACTCAAATACTCTAATGAACCTGGGATCTGATCAGTGTGGGTGTTACCTCCAGTGACACTGACTGTAGCCTATCCAAACCTGCCCCATCCCATGGGACTCTGGTCCATGTATTCCCATAAATCCTCCTCAGGGAATCTACCCCTCCATGTGTGGGAATCTTCCTCTCAATTCCTTAATTATGAGAAGACTAGTAGAGTGTTTGAGGTACCTATCACTTATTCTTTGCTCGTGTTACAAATGACCAGCTTCTATTTCAACTGACAATTCTTTGATGACACCATCAAATGGTGCTATCAAATATGTTTGCACAGATACACACATACATTATATATATGTATGTATATATAATATATATGTATGTATATATACATGTATAAACCCTTTTATAATATGTTCTAGATTTTGACAGTAAGTTAAAAAAATTCAGCAGTGCAAATTTGCAGGTCTATGGCTTTCACAGGCCTCTTTCCCTGTTTGAAAATTGAATTTAGACGCTTGTCTTTCTTCAGGCCTTCTGCTCTTCTCTGATTCTCTATACTTCCTTTGTTCTGTGACCTAATCAAGCCAACTCTGGAATATTGCATTCATTTCTTGGTACCACATTCCAAGAAGGCCATTGACAAGGCGGAAATTCTCCATAGAAGAGCAGCCAAGACGATGGAAGGCAAGAGAGATGGAGAGGCAGAGATAGAAAGAAGGAAGGAAGGAAGGAAGAAAGGACAGAAGGAAGGAAAGGAGGAAGGGAGGGAGGAAGGGAGGGAGGAAGGAAGAAAGGAAGAAAGGAAAGATGGATGGAAGGAAGGAAAGAAGGAAGGAAAATAGAGAGAAAAGAGATGAAGAAAGAAGGGAAATGAAAGGGGAGGTATATAAGAGAAGAAAGACAAGGAAGCAATTGTATCTGTCCAAAAATGCATCTCTCATGTGAAATGTTATTTATTATTACATGAACAAAGGTGTATGACTCCTTCCTTTAAACCCACTGAATTTCCCAGTGGAAAAAAGACTAAGTTCTGAGTCAAAAGGCCTGGGTTCAAATTCTGACCCTGCCATTGACACTGGGAGACTTTCAGCAAGTTATTTCTCTCTCAGGGTCTGAGTTCCGTCATCTGTAAAATGAGGAGGTTGGACTAGTGTCTGAGATTCCTTCTATCTCTAAATCTATGAACCTACAGATAAGAAACCCAAGACCTAGAGAGGGCAAGTGATTATCTGTTCAGGGTTACATTAAGTATTAACAGACAGAGCACGGATCATACGATCACAGATTTAGATCTGGAGGAGAACTCTCCAACCCAGGTGAGGTAATTTGTGGAAAGCATGTTGCAAACCTTAAAGTGCTATAGAACCTAGCCCTGGAGAAAGGAAATCACTTCTGTAAGGTCATACAGTAGTGAATAATGGAGCTGAGATTTGCAACTGGTCAAACCATACAAGTTCCAACCAACCTGCAGAGGGTGCATCATTTGATGCCACTGGCATTGAGCTATTTCCCCACTTGGCTAAAGGTGCCTAGATGCCTTGTTTGTCCTGGCAGCCTCTGCTATCTAATCACAGTGATCCCACGAAGGCATCTTGTCTGGAGTTATCCGAGCACTATTCATCCTGAGCCCCCAATTCTGTTTTGAGCATTTCTATGTTATTTTCAGACATTGGCATGTACCATTCACTAATTCTGGGGCTCATTTTTTACAGGGGTTCCTCTATGCCTCTACAGGCCAGATCATACTCAGCCTAACTGATAAATAGTTTCCCTTGGACCTATATTTTTGTCTGTCCATGATGGATCAGGGACTTTCTTTTACAGATGTAACAAATGGAATAGAGATTCTGGCATTAAGAATGGCTGTTGTAAGATGCTATATCTTTTTTTCCTCCCTATTATGTGTGAATTATTAATAAAGACTTTTAAAAATGCTTGCTAATAATCTTTGAAAATAGATCTACAGTCACAACCGCAAGTGTGGGCCTGGAAACCCAACTGCAGGGTTGAGCAAAGCCGTGAATATACAAAGAACTCGGCTTAAAACCTTTCCTCTGTAGACCACCCGTGGAGCACACTGACAGCTCAAAGAAAATGCTTTTTTTGAAGGCAGAATTGGAAATTTTAAATAAAGGTGGTGCTTCTTCCCCCTGCAGAAATCCCTCTGCCTTGGTCAGCCCAGTGGCCAAGAAGATGAAGAGGCCTGTAAAAATAACAATAAATAATGACATAGGGATAGCTAGGGATGTTCACCAAGTGTCTGAATGGGATCAGAAGACCCTAGGAGCTTGAAGGGGCCTTAGAGATTAGAGGTTAATAGATTCCAAATTGGAAGAGACCCCAGAGGTCAGAGAATCCAACCCTTCCCTTTCACAGATCAAGACACTGAGGCCTGGAGAGGTCAAGAGATGTGATCAGGGTTACACAGCTAGTAAGGAGGGGAGTGAGACTAGAGATGAGGCCCTCTGACTCCTGGCCATTGTGACAGCCCCACAAGGGAGGCCAGGAAAGTTACTGATGCTGCTGCTGTATAGATCAGAGGCATGGTGAACAGAGGCAGGAAGACCCAAATCCAAATCTGGCATCTTATTCTTCCTGACTTTGTGACTGCTTCAGGGGTGGGCGACCTGTGACTTTGGGGCTGCATGTTTTTGTTTGCTACTTTGCACAGCCCTCAAACTTTGGTGTATCGACCTGATGAAGTAGTCTAGTTGTATTCAGCACCCTAAAACAAAATCACAATTGCCCACCATAATTCACGTTAGCACTATTCAGAAGCAACTCTTAGATATCTTTCTGATTTTCAGCTGATTATAAGAGACAAGGTAGCTAGGTGGCTCAGTGGATAGAGTGCCGGAAGTGTCAGGAAGACCTAAGTTCAAATCTGGCTTCAGACACTTACCAGTTGTGTGACTTTCAGCAAGTCACTTTACCTCTGCTTACCATAATCCACTGGAGAAGGAAATGGCAAACCAGTCTAGTATCTTTGCCAAGAAAACCCCATGGACAGTATTGGCGTGCTATGGTCCACAAGGAGATAAAGAGTCAGATACTAATTGATGACTGGACAACAACAAACATAAGAGCCAGCATGAGGTGACGGAAAACACTCTACACTGGGAAGTCCGATGTTCAGGCTTACTTATAGCCTGAAAGCCCAACAACTGAGGAGTCACTAAAGGGTGAGATATCAGTGTAATAGAATATTATAATGCAATCAAGAATAGCAAGGCTACAGGTCTGGAACTGAGGCACAAAGATACTCTCAGGGGAGCCAAATGAAGTGTCGAAGCCCTTCTTGGGCTTAGTGAATGAATGGTCTATGTGGACTGCTGTAGTGGAAAAAAATCATCACTCAAATAGCTAATGTGGTGGTGAGCCTCCCCAGACTTGGCCAGGCAGGTCCTCTGACAAAAACTTCCCAAACGCTCGACCTTTTAGAGCCCAGGCTTGGTTCAGAGATGTAACTAGAGTGGCCCCAGGGCTGTATCTCAGGGCTCTGAATTTCAAAAAGTGTTTGACTGATAGCTTCTCCTTTTTTAAGTCCCAATTAGTATCCCATCATTTACAGGAAGCCTTTACAACCCCTCTTAATTCCAGTGCCTTCCCTCTGTTATTTCCTATAGATCCTATGTGTGAGTGTGTGTGTGTGCATGTGCGCTTGTGTGTGCGTGCGTGCGCGTGTGTGTGCATGTGTGTGTATAATCTTATTTGAATCTCATGACAACCCTATGAGAGTGCTGCTGTTTCCTCCCCATTCTGTAGATGTGCTCATCGGCACTGACCAAGCCCGACAAGTCTGCGATGCTCCACAGCCAACGTCTCTGCCTCTACAAAGGAAGGACATTTTCTCCTCTCTTTGGGGCCAAACAGGGTCATTACACAGTGACCAGTTTTGCCTTTCTGGCTATTGTTGTGTTTTCCATATTCATTGTAGTTGTCATCGTGTATATTATTTTTCTAGCTTGCTTCCTTCACTTTGTATCAGTTCCTATAAATCTTCCCATGTTTATCTGAATTCTTTATTTTCATGGCTTCTTAGGGCACAGTAACATTCATGTATCACAATGTTCCCTCATTTCTGGGCAGCTACTTTGTTTCCAATTCTTTGCTACCACCAAAAAAAAATAAGACTGGGGGGGGGGGCAAAGAAAAATAAAGAGCACAAAGGTTTGACATGTTTTCCCTCCTGATCAGTAAGATGCTGGGAGACTTGCTGATATATTCCATGCTGCTTGCCTAGTCACCAAGGTGTTCCTTTTGGCTCTGTGGCACCTGGCAGAGCCTTGGAAAGACAAGGCTCACCTCCATCTCATTTCTGATGAGGCACCAGAGTGGAATGACTGCAGCAGTCCTGAGGGTTGACTGTGTTAAGTCTCCATGGCCCGTGGAAGGCACACTTGCAGACTGTCCGGTCTCTGTTTCACGGCTCAAGGTTGCCCTAATTCACGGGCACCTCTCCTGACAGTGCCAACATTTGCTTCTTTCCTCATGCCCTGCCTTACATCTGATACAGACAGGACGATGACCTGCAAGGCAGCTGGTGATGACTATGGCACCTACCCAAACTCCCTCGTCCTGTGCCCTTATCGAACCATTCTTAACAGGACTGCAAGACCCGATTGGCAAAGCCCATGTGTAATGCTAGCCTGTGGTTAGAACACTCTGTAACGTTTGATTCTGAGGACTGGAATGTATTGCCACATTAAAAGCTCATTGGTTCAGGACTGTACCTTCTGTTGCTGTGGGAAATGATATTAAAAATTTGCAACACATGTAGCCATCCCTTGTGCCAACCTGGGGGGAACAGACTTGGGGTCTATCAAGTCTCAAGAAGTAGGTGGTGGGGGAGAAGGGAGAGAGGGAGCAAGCATTTACTAAGCCCCGCTTACACGGCTGGGACTGAACAGATCTCGGCTTAACTGATTCTCACAACAGCCTTGTACAGGTTCTGTTATTATCCTCACTTCAACATCTGAGGAAACTGAGGCATAGAGGAGTGATTGACCCAGAAGGTTCAGCAACTCCAGACTGAGCTGTCACTCTGCTGAGATCCGGAGCCAGAGCACCAGCTGTGCTTCAATGTGCCTGAGAGGTGGGGACATCTGGATCCAGAGGTCACTATGAGCTGCACATGTTCCCACCGAATAACTGAGAGAGCCTTTATCAGACAAGTGGTGAGTGAGGAGCAACTTGTCTCTAACTATTAGATTAAAGTCCTATTGGACTGGCAGAGCTGATGCGCAGACCAAGGACAACAAAGATAAGTGATAGTTTTTAAAAAGCCGAAGCAAAAGCAAAAAACCAAAAAAAAAACCCACCAGCCCATAAAAAGACACATGTGCATCTACATATACAAACATGCGTACGTGTGCACACAATACATTATTATACCGATATTACGTGTGTCCTGTATACACATATATTACTTATCAATTGATTTCTATGATTGTGGGCATTTTCCTTTTTATGTAGTTATATTCAGATAACTAGACAGAATACAGAGGCATAACTGTTAAGTCAGTATAACTCTCCATGTCGTGGGGTTTTATTGTTGCAAATGTAAGTTTAAGAGGTTTTATTATTGTGTAACCTTGAAATAAACTATGAGAAAAAGGAAGAAAGAGAGTATGGAGGTAGGGAAGAGAGAGAAAGGAAGGAAAGAAGAGAAAGAAAGAAAGAAAAGGAGAGATGGAGAGACAAAGAGAGAAAAGAGGAAGGAAGAAAGGAAAGAAGGAAGGAAGGAAGTAGAGAGGGAAAGAAGAAAGAATCAATGGGGGGAAGGAAGAAAGGAACAAGAGGAAGAGATCATGGTTTTAGGAGTCCTTAAGTGTGATGTGTATTGGACACACCATGAGTTCTAGTCCTGGTTCTTTGATCGAGTCATTTAACCTTTGTGGGTTTCAATTTGCTCACCTATAAAATGGAGAGCTGAAGGAGTGAAATCTGCAGCCCCTTCCATTTCTACAGGGCTCTACTGGGAGTCTTCTTCCAGAAGTCTGAGTAGAGGGGTCAGAGTGGGAGAGGAATAGGTGATGGTGGAGAGGGAAAGGGACAAGGAACACATTTGAGTTCACAGGGTTGGAAAGGCTGTGGAAAGACAGTCAACCTAATTCACTGCTGGTGGCACTGAATATTGCTTCAACCCTTCTGGGAAGGAATCAGGAATTATGCAAGAAGAGTTACTGTCAGTTCTGTTCTTTGACCCAGAGATTCCATTACTGAACCTATACCCCAAGGCAGTTATTGACAGCAAGAAAAGATCCATATGTACGAACGTGTTCACAACAGCATTATCGAACAGTTCTAATAGTTAAGACTGTGCACAGACTTCTGGAACACTCTGAATGATGGAATATTACTGAACTGGAAGAAATGATAAATATGATTCAAGAAGTATGTAAAGATCATAGAATCACAGATCTGGAAGCAACCTTGAAGGGCTGAAGAAACTGGGGCTGAGGGAGTACCGATCAGAGGGGGGATTTCACCCCGGGTCTCCTGACTCTAGGACCATGCTGCCCCCTGTATGAAATGATGCATCACGAAGCGAGCAAGGCTGAAATACATGACAGCTATAACAATGCAAATAAAATCAGCAAGAACGGGCAAGAAAAATCACGTTAATCGTGATGGCCAAAGTCAGCATTCTGCAGTCAAAGTTAAGAGACGCAGCCCTTCTTTCCCAGTCATTAGATGTCAATATGGGAAATTTATCCTATGATGTACTTTCATCCTTGTATCTCCAAGGGCCAGCACACAGGAAGATTTGTTTGTTTTTTAAGTGGATCTATGACTGTATCAGTATTGTCAGGAGCTCCTGGTGAGGATCCTCCTCCTACAAATTCAGGTCGGCACCTTCTTGGGAATTTATAGCTTTAGAAATTTGCCTGGGACACTGAGAGCGGAAGTACCTTGATGGGGGACATAGCGCATGTAAGAGGCACCTTCTGCTCTCTACTCCATCCCACTGCCTTTGAAGTGGGGACAAAGGAGGTGCTTACCAAAAGCTTTTTGATTAGTTGATTAAAGGGTTTTGATGGGGCAGTTTCTGCTGTGTCAAAACAAAAATATATCAATGACTGTATTTTATTTTTGAGAAATGTTTTGTTATAAATTTTACCACCAACAAATAACTCTTAGGAGAACAACACCGTCATTCAACAGGCCCAATATACCCTAAAATTCCCTAGGGCATGACTTTGTTTGGGAAAGGCAAGTTCAAGGGGAGACGGCATTTTGTTTGGATTTTTTGGAACCCTGAGAGATGTGGACTCTTCTCAAGAGACTATGAAGAAAAGATGAGATTCCTAAGGGGGGCACTCGGGGCTCCCCTGGTAGAAGGCAGTATTTCACACAGAGTGAGCAGTTATTAAATGTTTACTGGATTGGAAAAGAGCTGAGGATGGGCTGTTGTGGAAGAGACACTTGTATGGAGAGCTTGGAATGAGCATTTCAATATACAATTATTGAAGCTACAACGCTGACTGCCTCCTTTCCCCATTCATTTTCCTTCCATACATTTGGAGGCCTGAGCTGGGTTTGGGAGGATTGTTGGGAGGCACTGCTTATAGTCTTGATGGAACTAGAGAATGTGAGAACAATCACCTATTGCACTGTATAATCCTCTTATTTATAGAGGGTGAGGCTGAGGTATGGAAAGGTGTCCTTCTCTCCTCTAAGGCTGCCTTACATCTACTTCATGAATATTAAATATTCCTCTTCATGGACATTGGATCACAGACCTCAAGTTGAGAAAGAACAGCCCAGGGGCCATCAAGTGCAGGAATTCTTAACTTGGGATCCATAAACTTGTCTTTTAAAATACTCCAATAACTGTATTTTAATATCACTAGGTTTCCCCCTGAAATCCTATTATTTTATTTTGTGCACTGAAAAACATTCTTCTAAGGAGTTTACAGGCTTCCCCAGATTGTCACATACAGGGTCTATGACACACAAAAAAGGTTAAGGATGATTGTTCTAGTCTAATCCTTGTGCTTTAGAGAAAAGGAAACCGAAGCCCTTGGGTGTGTAGGTGCCCCCTCAAGGTCACACAGAGGGGTGATTTGCATACAGATCTCTTGCCTTTCGAGCCAATAGTCTCTCCACTACACTTCCTGTGGCTTCCCACCCCGAGTCCGTTCCCCTCCCCCAGCCGTTAGAGTGTAAGCCTCTTGAGGCTGGTACTATTTTTCCTTTTTTCTTACTGTGCTTGGTACAGTGCCCAGAACATCATAAGGGCTTAATAAAAGCTTGCAGATGAAATCAAGCCCAAGGTCATATCATCACTAAGCATTTCGCATATGGTCCATTTCCTGCTTGATAAATACATCTAATCCCCAAAGCAAAAATTTTCTAAATATTGAGAACATTTTTCTCCAAAGAAATACTCTGCAAGCCCTATCTAGTACGAGTTACTGTGGGGAGCCGTTCGTTCCTTCCTCTTTGGCCCTGGAGTCTACAATCTCAAAGCTAGAGACACTTCAGAGTCTGTAATAACAACATAACACACACACACACACACACACACACACACACACACACACACACACACACACACACACACACACACACACACACACACACCCTACTTTCAGGTCTGCAAAGTACCTATATAATCTCATTTGAGTTTCACAACTGCCCTGTGAAATCTTCTAGTCCTACTGGTGCCTGAGCAAGAATCCCTGAATAACATCCCGTCCAGGCGACTCTGGTCTCTCTTTAAGGATCTTCATGATGGAGAACCCTTTACCTCCCAAGACTGCCCATTCTATGTTTGGCTGTTTTCTCAATTTCTCCCACTTTTTTTGACATTGAGAAGCTTCTACAGTCTAGTGTCAGTCAATATTTCCAAGCTTAGGACACAGTACTGCCCTTCCCACACTGCAGGCTTAGCCAGACTCACTTAACTGGCTGCTCATCACACATAGGACTGCATTCCATCTCCCTTCCTGGAATACGCACTCTCCTCATCTCTACCTCTTAGAAGCACTAGCTTACATCGTCAGAGTTTAGCTCAAATGTCACCTCCTGTGTGAGGCTTTCTGTTTGTGCCAGCTGCCGGTGCCTCCCCACCCCCAAAATATTATCATGTATTTATTTTGTTTAGATAGGTATTTTAGAGGTGATGTGGCATGGTGGAGAGCCAGGAATCCAGGAAAATCTGAATTCAAGTCGTGACTATGACTCATACTGGCTGTGTGACCCTGGGTAAGTCCCTTAACCTTTCAGTGTTTCAGGCAATTCTCTAAGATTCTAAATTGTTGAGAAAAAGAAGGACAAGGATGGTCAGCACTTCTGTTTGTTGGTAAAGGTTGGGGTAGCACCAACCTTCAGGGAATCTCCTCATCCCACAGTTCCCAGTAACAATGTAACCCTTATCCTCCATTTACAGGTCATTTTTCCTGATAGAAAGTAAGCTCCCTGAGGACAAGGAGTGTCAAATTTTTGCCTTTGTGTCCCCAGTGCAGAGCACAGTGCCTGGCATGTTGTAGGCACTTAATAAATGCTTGTTGGCTGATTTGGAAGTCTCTCATTTTTAGGAATTTTAGCCCCTACTTCATGCTTGAATCTGCCTTTTTGTACCTTACAACCATTGCTTTGGTCGTACCCTCTAGAAGCACTAATTAATTCCGAAGCTTTTCAAATACCTGAAGAGAGTTCTCTCTCCTGCTGCCCTGGGTCTTCCCTTCTCCAGCTCAATATTCTTATTTCTTAGGACTATTTTTCTTTCTTCTTATTTAGAGCTGAAGGAGCCAGAGAGATCCAATCCTTAACTTTCCAGGTAATCCCCAAATTGTGACTTACCCAAGGTCACATGGATTGTAATTAGTAGAGCTAGGATTTGAACCAGGACTCTTTTGCCTGTGCTGTGTGGGCCCCTTCAAGGAAGCATCCATTGGTGGAGCCTCCTCCTCATTCCCATCGTCCTCCCCTGGAATTCCCTCATCTCAGTCTCGTTTGTTCCTACCTTACCGTGAGCACTTAAAAGAAAAGATCCTAAACCCAACTTTGCCTTAATCCTGGCTGACTGGATGAGCTGTGTACCCCAGGGAGCTATGGATAGGAAGAGAAGTGCCCCAGCCTTAAGCTTGGTAGGGATTCCTTTAGCAGTCAATCTTCTGTCGAGGGGCTGACAGGACTCTTCCCTGGGCCTCAGGGGAATGGGACTTTGTTTCAAGATGAAGGAAGGGTTAAGGAAACTTAAGCCTATTCCTGGACCCAAAAAACACCACCCCAAGCTCACCTGACCCATGAGATCTTATCTAGCCTCACCCCATTAGCTGCTTTTCTCTGGCCCAGGATGGTCAGGGCTAACGATTGGAGCACATTGTCTACAGTAGAGATGGGCCCAAGTCGATGCTTTTTGTGATGCTTCATCAGAAGAGCAAACCCCCTGGAGGTGACATCACTTTACCCTGGAGATGACGCATCCCACCAGAGCAGGAGAGGGTCTTAACCGAAAGGCCTTTACTCCCACTGCCAACGTAGAGCATGGCTCCCATGGTCTGCAGCTTGACCAGTTTGGAGGCTCCCATTGGACCCAACTCCCCCTCATCAATTCTGCATCTTCCTGAAAATGTACTTGTAAGCACCTTAATTGCATTTCAGAGATAACCCTTCAGGCAGAGTGACAGGAAGAGAAGCCAGGGAAAGCAGTTTGGTGGTCGGGCTCTTTGTTCGAAATCAATCAGACATCTCTTGCTAATGCAGCTTTGGGCCGCTCCTCAGGAAGCATTAGGCCCTATTAGTCTGAGCTGGCAGGAACACGAAATAATATATTTATGGACAAAGCACGTGTGCATTCCTGCAGGAGAGAGAGAGCCAGAGAAGGAGAAGAACAAAGATGGTCAGCATTTCTGTTTGCTGATGGGGGCAGGGGTGGGAGGCGGGTAGGGGCAGCTGTTTGCCTTTAGAAAACAGAGTAGGGACCCCACATTTCCCTCCTCTGCCAGCCCAAAGCTTCTCTTTCCCTCTGAAGCCACTTCAGGCAACCTCTACTCTTCCTCTCTCCCTTAGGAGTTCATCTAATCAGAGGCAGTGCTGATTAGATTGTAAGCTTCTTGAAGGCAGGCACTGTCTTTCTTTTTCTTAATTATAACCTCAGTTTAGCAGAATGCCTGGCACTTAATAAATGTTGACTGAATTGGATTAGTATATTGACTAATTAGTGGTTTTGACATCAAATCACCTGCTATCTGAGGCTTTCCTAATCTCTCCTCCCCAGTAGTTAGGGCTTTCTCCCTCTCCTTGATAGCACTTTTGCACAGATTTCATATTTATCGTGATTAATATACACATTATTTTCCCAGGAAAATGTTAACTGGTTTCAGGCAGGTGTTGATTTGTCCACCTGGTACACAAGAGGTGCTTAATAAATGCTTGTTGCATAGGGAATTGACTTATATTCAGATCCCCAACTCACAACGACCACCACTGCTACCACCTCATTTTATAGAGAAGGAAAGTAAGTCTGGGAGAAGTGAGTTAACTTGCTAAAGGTCACAAGGTAGGCCATCTTTTTCATAGCTCTGATCATCAGGTATATTACCCTCACATAAAACCCAGATCTCTTCAGTTCCTGGCACCTGGTCTCCAGCTGATCCTCTGTATCCAAGGACAGGTCTAATTCCATTCCCACGTAGCTGCCTTGAGGACAGCCATCAGGTCTTTCCTATGTATGTAAGGGGCTCTTGGTCTTTTCTGTGGCGGTGTAAAAGCCAGCAGAAGGCACCATCTTTGTTCCCACTCCCACTCACCCCTCCTTATCCTCCAATGTTCCTAGTGCTTTAGGGGCCTCAAGGCATCTTTCTTGGCCGGCTGCTAATTCCCAGAAGTCATGATGGGAGTTGGAAAAACAAAATAAAACAGATACAAAGGAATTTCAATGTTTACCCTTCAACACTGAAAGACTTAGGAAGCACAGATGATATCAAGCATAAGGTATACAGCCAGCAGCCTGGCACAGGGATGAGGCAAGAGGGATTTCATTGCCCTAAATCAGGTAGGAAGAAAAGCTGGACATCCCACACCAAGAAGTAAGAGTCTGCCAGTTTTCAGCTGCCCAAGTGGCTCTACAGCAGCGGTTCTCAACCTGTGGGTCATGACCCCTTTGGGGGTCGAACGACCCTTTCACAGGAGTCACAGGGATCACCTAAGACCATCGGAAAACACATTATTTCCAATGGTCTTAGGAAAGGAGACATCGCTCCTCTATCCATCTCCAGGTGGGTCCGCCCACATGCAGATACGCCCACATCCGAGTATTAAAGGGTCGTGGCATTAGGAAGGTTGAGAACCACTGCTCTACAGTGTACCAGCAGAGTTGGGGGGGGGGATGTGGGCGAATGATTTGAAACTGATTAACAACACAGCTGACAATGTGTTGACTAGCCCTCAGGCATATCGGTGTCGGTGTCACTCTGAAAGAGTGATGCCATCTCCCTGAAACAGCTCCGGATGGAGCTTTCACATATGCCAACAATAGAGCCAGAGAGCAGCAGCAACTGAGGAAAAGTGAGCTTCCAAATCTCAGGGGTGCTAGATGTGAAGCAAGGAAGCAGTAAGATCTAGGGAATCCCTGGGCCATCCCCAAGAAACTGGGAGATGGAGCTGGGAAGCAGTGAGCCACAGCTGGCTACCAGCAGCCAGAGCCAGAAAGACCCCAGAAGAAGCCTTCCAACGCAGAAGCCAGGCAGCCAATGCTGCAGCCTAAACAACTCCTTTCCTTGGATAATGAGTTTTCAGGGAGGAAGCCTTAAACACCTGCCTACCAGCATGTGAATCCATGGGACACCGTATTCATTTGTGCATAGGCAGGGGAGGGGCAATGTCTCAAAATCTGTCTATTGCTTTACTTTCCCCCATTTTTTATCCTGTTGTTCTGCCCTAATTAAATGCTTTGCTATTATGGTTCTTGCATGGTCTGCTAATAGAGTAGGCACTAGATGGGGGCTCAAACCAGACCCAGTTTTCACATTGAGCCCTAATGACATATGATCTCAGATCTGATCAGAATGCACATAACATCTCAGTCAAACACCCCTTGTTCCTTCAAGGGGACTCAGTATGACATGATTCTGAGTTCCTTCACCGGCCTGGTGGTCCTCCCCTGGGTGCTCTCCAATCTGTCATGGTCCTTCCTGAAATGTAGCAACCCAAACTGAACATAATCCTCCAGTACTTCAGAAGCACATGCTGTGTGTCATCACCCAAGGGACATGCTTTCCCCCCTACCCCTGGTACCCATATTCGAGGAAGCAGGAACAAAGGCTGGTAAATATAGCGCAGTAATTGGTCTAATTGTTTGACAGAAAGAAGCAAGGAACATCGACTTAGAGCAAAAACATCCTGTACCTTTGTCAAAGCTCCAAATTCCCTCTGGAAAGTACTGCAGAACACAACACTAGGGTTTCAACTGTGCTTAGGGATCAAATATCATAATTCCCCAAGAACCATCCTTAGCTCCCCCTTCCCTTCTTCTAAGGCCATAATAATTACAACACAAAGAGGAACCCAAATGCTGCCAACTGAATGATTTCTAGTGGGTGGCATGTGCCCTACTGGCCCACAGAGTAAGCACAATGGACCCTCCAGAAGCTAGAGCAATGGAACCAAGGAGTCAGAATCACAGCGGTATAAGCAGAGCTGGAAATCCAATTTTCCAAATCCAGTGTTCTGACAGAGCCTTAGCAGCAGCACACCAGGAACTGGCCGGCTCTACACATGCTCCCTTGCTCCTTGCAGGATTTTAAGCTGCTGCCTGGACAGCCCATGGGGATCTCATAGGGGAGCTGGCAGAAAATCAGTGAAAATATGAAACACTGAGAAAGGAGCCCTTTTGGTTCATCCATGTTGAAATTACATGGACAACTTACATCTGATTTTCTACGTGTCAGTCTTTGGGAATAAACTCGGTAATGACATCACAACTTCACAAACATCCTTCCCCTGAATGATGGCAGTGCAGTACAGTGTCTGGAGTACTTGGACACAACCCTGCTCATTCAGAACAGTGAGCCAAGAGACCTGAGTTCTAATCTTGACTGTGTCATTCTGGGCCTCAATTTCCTCGTGTCCCCTTAAGAGTGAGGTTGGACAGGATGGAATCTAAGATGATTTTCGGTTCTATCAGTCCAGGTATCATGGAAAGACCAGTCAGCCATTAAACATTTATTAAATGCCTACTATATGCCCACACTGTGCTAAATCCTGGAGACACAAAGAAAGGTAAAAAGCAGTTTCTGCCTTCATGGATCTCAAATGAGAGCACTGGATTTCTAGTCAGGAAGGGTCGATTCTGCTCCTGAGTCTGCCATATGCACGTCTTTGGGCAAGTCACTGCCTCTCTGGGGCAGTAAAGAGACAAGAGTACAGGGCCTTTAAGGGCCCTTCCCATTCTCAAGTCTATACCAATAATTCATTTGTATGACCCTGTAAAATATCCTCACAACACCCCTGTGAAGTAGAGTGCATCTAGGTGTTATTATCAATCAATGTCCAGAGAGGATGGATGACCAGCCCAAGGTCACACAGCAATCAGGGCCGGACACCAGATCTGAACGTAGGTTTTCTGACTCTCTGGTAAAGGGCTTTATGGTGTGGAGGCTCCAGCTGGAGAGGTGAAGGCTGCCATTTCCCCCAACACATTACACTGACTCTTGGAGTTCTATGACTATGACAGAAAACTCAGAATATAAAGTGCTAGTGAAAAATGTGATCAGGGCCCCTGGGGTGTGGGTGTGGCTGGTTTTAGTGCAGATGATGGGGAATGTAAGTGGGGAGGATGAAGGGTACAACCCTGACTCTGCAGCCTCGGGAGAACCTCATCTTTTCCCCCCATTTTACTGGTGAATAGACTGTCTCCTATCAAAGAATAAACCGAATTCTCCATGGCCCATTCCCAGGCTTGCCTACCAGCTGCACCAGTCTGTTGTTGGGAGAGCTGTAGGAAGAGGAATTGTTATGACTGCTTGTTCCTTGCAGAGGAACCAGTCTGCTGGTTGTTTGGTGCCATTTTAAAAACAGTGATCTAGGAAACACTTTCTTAAAAATGCTGGGAGGCTTTTAAAAATCAATTTGATTGTTTTCAGGTGTTTTTAAATGCAATCACTGAGTGTTGTTTTTTAACCTGCTTTATTGGTCTGTAGGAAATAAATCAACCTCTCTCTATCCTTGGTCAGTTCCCACCCATCAGTTTGCAGATGGGCCAGCTTTTGTATCTGGAGATGGAGAGAGCCTTTAATATACATGTGTTCAAGTCACTGGACCCAGATGGCTCTGGAGGAGAAAGTGAGGCTGGTGACCTTGCACAGCCCTCCCTCACTCAAATCAGAGTCAACTGCAAGTCAGGTCATCATTTCTCCAATACCACGGTCTTCTTCGAAAACAAAGGACAAACACAACCTGTTCAAATACCACACTATTCAAAGCAAGTCAACCATCATTCATTAAGTAGCTACTGTACTTGGTCTCAGAAGATAGACAAGGAACAATCAGTAGGGGTGGGGGTGGGGGTGGAGAGAGGGAGACTTCAGTACCATGGAAGAAAATACTTCTTAATAATCAGAGGTGTCTAGAAGTGAGATGGGCTGCCTCTGGAGGTAGTGAGATCCCTGTCAGTGAAGGTCTTCAAGGGAAGACCAGAAACCATTTTTCAGGAATATCATAAAGGGGTTTCTTGTTTAGCACTTGATCATTTCCGAGGTCCCTTCCCTCTCTGTGATTCTCTGACCCTTTTTTCTCTTGCCCTCCTCTGTATCAGACAGGCATAGCTCTTTCTTCTTTATTGCCTGCTGATGAATCCTGACAAAATTCTTTCCCCCTCCTGACCAGTCTCCATCAAAGGAAGGGGTTCCTCCTCCCATCTCTATATACAGAGATCCTGTCCAGCAGCCATATGAATAAGTCAGGATGGCTAAGAGATGTAAGACATCAGGCTTAATAAGAAACACAGGATTTGTTTTATTTTTTAATTGACTTTGGGGGGCTTTTGTGACATGGATGTTTCCTGATATATACCTCTCTTACACATACACATACAAACACACGCACACAGCCCCATGCCCAAACACATACTGCATTTATTGTAATAATGAAATGTAGTTATGCGAAACCAACAAAAACCCCACAACTACATCTGATGACATTCAGCACCGAGCTTATCTATCAAGCTGGTCCCTTTCTTCATCCTAGGTGCATAGTGCTGTCCCTTCCAGTCACTCAACCAGCCTCAGGACCAGAGTGGAAATAGCCCATAAACAAAGACTGAACACTCTTCTGCACTCAAGGGCACTGCATCTCTGTGGGTCTGTCTGGGGTGGGGGGCTTTAGCTGAAGCAACAGTCAGGATTTTTACCCTCAAGATAACAGAACCAAGATTTTAGAGCTGGAAAGGGCCTTAAGGTCATCTGGTCCAACTGCCACATCTTACAGATAGGGAAACTGAGGCCCATAGAGGCTAAGTGATTTGCCTAAGATAAACACGGCTAGCAAGAAACAGCTGGGATTCAAACCCAGGTCTCCTGACTCCAAAGAGAAGGCTGTTTGGTGGTTTTTCCCCACTGTAGCAGATGATGCTGACACTGAAAGGAATAAGTTTACAATCACCCTCGCCCATGCAAGACACAGGGATAGATATGATCCTCCTCAGTGCATAGGAGAATGCACTAGACCTCCCTGTCTGGTGACTGAGGGTGGAGGGGACACTGGAAGGAAGCCCAAGGACAGGAGACAGAACTGTGCCTTCAGCACTTTGCATACAGAACACCCCAGCCTGTGTGTCTCCATCCTCCCTCCTGGGCTGGCCCTTCCCTTTATCTGCAGTAAGTCTCAGCCAATTAGCTTCCATCCTGCCCTCTCCCTCAGCCAGCTGCTGGGGAAGGCAAGAGACCGCACCCTCTGAGTGGGAGCTGGGAAGCTGTTAGGTAGCATCAGCCCACTGCGGGTGGCAGCCGGCCTCTACCCCAGAGTGATGCTGGACAGGCTGAACAGAAGTAGCAGGGAAGGGCAGCCTGGGAGAGGCTCCACCCAGCCCCTCCCAGCTAGCACAGAGGAGAGGGTCAGTCATCTTGGAGACCAATGACAGCCCTCCAGCTACACCATCCAACACTCTATTCCTCCTAGGAGATGCAGCAGCCCCCTTGGAACTCTTCTTAATGTTCCCCAGGGATCCTCCAGGAGTCACTGGGGCAACATCTGAGTGTGTTTGTGCTGGGGCAAACAAAATGGCGGTGGAGTAGGGTGGGGAGGAAGAGAAAGGAGACATAATACCATTCAACCTAAAGAGCCAGGGCACAGGACTTGCTTTAGGCAAAACTATGAAGGAAGGGATTGAAATTTGCCTCGAGGCCCTCCCACCTCCCCATCTGTGCCCACCTCTTCCCTCGACAAGGTATCACCTCCTTCCAACAAGGCTTTTAGGTCTCTCATTCTCTTTTCTCCCAGACCTCTTACTAAGGAACTACTGTGGGTTAGGCACTGTGCTAAGCGCTAGGGATTCAAAGAAAGGCAAAATCACAGGCTCTGCCCATAAGGGCCTTCTAGTCTAACAGGTGAGGCTGCAATCAGTCAGGGAGGTTGTGGCACCTGAGTCCTAACGGAAGCAGAGGTGATTCCCTGGGACTGCACCAGAACTAGACTGCTTACACACACCTTTCCACCTCGGAGAACAGAACTATTCTTCAACCCATACTACTAAGGCCACTGGATGGGATTTCCCCAATTTTTCCATTGTCCAGCCTAACCCAGTAATTTGCTCCATTAGAATGCAGTGAAGAGGATGTCTAGCCTTTGCATTTCTATCTTAACTACTTAGCACTTAGTCTTTGGCACCTAGCAAGTGCCTGACAACACTTTCCATTCATTCCTTCACTCTCTCCAGACCCAGGAGGAGATAGTGCAAGAGTATGGGGTAAGGAGATATCATCTTCTGGGAATGTCGAGGCAGCTGTGGGACTGTCCAAGGCATTTGCATTTTATCCTGGAGACAGAAGCTTCTCCAGGAGGAGTCAGCCCTGTGACTCATTTAGCAGATCATTGCGGTCCCTCCCTTTGCATCACAGGCTTCTACAACACTCACAATTCCCAAAGCATTCCCCACAAAATCCCCACGAGGGAAGCAGTGCAAGACGTAGTATCCCCATTTTGTTGACGAGGAAACTGAGGCTTGGACCACACAGCTAATAAGCATCTGAGCAAACTCAGTCTCTGCTCACCATCTTGCCCTTTACTATGATGGTCTCAAGTAGGGACCAAAAGAGACAAGTGGGGTTCAAGCTTCAGAGCTAGAAGATTCGGATGTGAATGCTGGGCAAGCAAATCAGACCAGAATTGTTGGGCGGGGCATGCTGCTTTAGCTAACTCGGGGGCAGCTCAGGGGCTGTGATCTGCATGGTGCAGGGAACCCCCAAAAGTGGGACACAGAAATGAATGACTTGGTGGCAGAGAGGAGATGTTGGCTTTTGGACAGAGTCGGGGAGATCTGGGTTCAAGTGGGCCCCGCCTTACAATACCGGTGTGATATGATTGCTCATGCTCAGGATTCACGATGGCCCTCTAGCCCTGGGGGCCTGAACCCAATCTGTCTCCTTCAGTCCTTACTTGAGACGGTCATAGTGAAAGGTACTGGAAGTCAGAAATCATAGGGGAAATGCTCTCTCGCAGGTTATAGAAATGTGGGTTGCAGCACTGGCCCAGTCTCCCTTCCCGCTTTCCTTCTACAGCTCACCTTGCCCTGCTAGGAACTCCCTCTTGCCTGCAGGCTACTCTTCTTTCCCCTGTCAATCAAGGCAAACTGGAGAGGAGGAAGCTGGCAATCCAGGGGGCTCAAAGCTAAGCTCGTGACTCAGAGCCTCCTTGACCGTCAGAGGTGGAAGACATCCAAGAGATGGTCTGGTTAAACCTGCTCCTGACTTGCCATTCAGGGCCCTTCCCCCCTACCCCACCACACCATGATGTGGAGCTCAGCATGTGCCCATCAGAGAGTCAGCTCTAAACTAAGCAGAGTAGCTGGATGCCCTCTTTAAAGAAACAGTGTCAGGGTATTTAAAGGGCCCTTCCCTGAGTCGCACCCCACCCCCCAGCTGCTCACAAATAAAACAACCTTCCTATATGAAATTTTCACCTTTGAAATGAGACACAGTGAACTGAGTGTTGGACATGGAGAAAGCAAAACCCATGGTTAGATCCTGCCTCAGACACTTATAAGTGATATGATCCTGGGTAAGACGCTTATCTTCTCAGCCTCCATTTCCTCATCTGTAAAGTGGGGGTAATGAAAGCATCCACCTCCCAGGGTTGATTTGATGATCAAACGAGATAACACATTATAAAGAATTGAGGCACTTAACAAGCCTCCTAAGGTCCTTAAATCCAGAAAACTATTCATCAACTGACTGATTGGCCTTATCTAAGACTCAGGAGAAATGCAAACGTGTGACGTCAGAAGGATAACCAGGGGACCCCACTCTTTCATTCATTCACTATCTGAGGAGCTGACTTTCACGTAGGCCCTTGGGAGGGCAGGGCCTGCCTCCTGTCTCTTTTTGTATTCCCAGAGCTTTGTAAGATGCCTGGCACACAGTTGGCACTTAATACACGTTTACTGATTGACTGACTGTGATTTAAGGCTAGAAGAAACTTCTGAGGCCATCCAATCCAAGCGCTGGTCATTTCATACAGACAACACAGCTCATTCCAGGTCATCCAGGATTTCTGCCCTCCCCCTGCTCTCCTCTTTGCTAACCAGTGAAGGTTTGGCATCTTCTCTCCTCTTTACCCTGGTGGCTTCCTGCTTCAACTTCCTCCTCTGGTTGTCCTCAACGGACAGAGTCCAAATCTAGTCTGCAGCACTAGTATTGTCATGGACATTTTGTATGTAGGACAACTGAGGCTTAAGGAGTTCAATAGACATGCCCAAGGTCTCCCACAGCTAGTAAACT
The DNA here is from genome assembly GCA_028646515.1 of Pseudochirops corinnae. Classification (NCBI taxonomy): domain Eukaryota; kingdom Metazoa; phylum Chordata; class Mammalia; order Diprotodontia; family Pseudocheiridae; genus Pseudochirops; species Pseudochirops corinnae. Next base: position 535,447,029 of record CM053585.1, read on the forward strand.
AGGATTTGAAACCAGGTATTTCCTGAATCTGAATGAAACATTCTTTCTACTATGGCACACTTCTCTGGCCCGAGTATAGCTCATACAGCTCATAACCTTGTGGGATGTGGAGAGCACCTGTTACCATAGTTATGGTTAGACATTCATGGAATCGCTTTCACTGCTGAACTCCTCCTACATCAAGGGAGTTATGAAAGCCTGTTGTAACATCCTGGACTGCAAGTGGTATTTCCTGGTTTCATGAATATCAGATGGTACATTGCACCACCTCTGGGTAGAATTTCCCTTGTACAACACTTCAAGTGATTTTCTTGGTGACATTCTAGCTGGGACCCAAGTCTCTCCAGATGAATGATTCCCTCGGATCCCTAAACATGGAGATCTTTCTGGTGACAGTTAAGGCACAGGGCAGAAGAGTGATTGGTTTAAAATTGTGGAGGAATCCAATGTGGAAAAATAGTTAGAGCTCCTCTTCCTATACCCTCATAGACATGTAGAGATATTTCTATAGATATATACAGAATAAATTGAATAAACAATATGAATATAGGCTATATACAAGAGAGCGATATATAGAAATATATCTACGTACATATACAGAATAAATTGAATACATTATATAAGTATAGGCTAAAATAGGAGAGATACAGAAATATATCTGTATATATACAGAATAAATTATATAAATACATAGGAGAAATATATAGAAACATATCTATGTACATATAAGGAATAAATTGAATACATTACATACATATAGGCTAAACTAGGAGAGAGATATAGAAATATATCTATATACATATATAGAATAAACTGAATAAATACAAATAGGAGAGAGCTATCTATAGAGATAGAACGTTGAGAGGTAAAACACTTTGCCCAGGGTCATCACTGAGCCAACACGTGCCAGAGTGAGGACCTGAACCCAAGTTTTCTGGGCCGCCTCTCTTTGTCATCTTTCAATGTCTCCGTCAATGCTGCTTGTAGTTATTAACGTTACTAAATGTTGCTCTGAATGGATCGTCCATTTTTCTTGAATTTCTGTATGTTTCCCCTTGGACATAATGAGTTCCATCTTCATTCCCTCCTGCTGAAGGTGAAGATTCCTTCCATTGGTCCTCACATTAACTCTCCTATACTTTCTGAGATGACCCTGAACTCTAGTATTCTGGGATCTGATAACTAGAACTTAGAAGAGGGAAACAAGGAAAATTCAAAGAAATCAAGGAATTTTTAAAAATTTAAAATCAGAAGAGGATCCTATCTTCCCTTTGCCGTTCATCTATTGCTGTGGTTCAGTCCTGTCTGACTCTCCGTGATGCCATTTGGGGTTTTCTTGACACAGATACTGGAGTGGTTTGCCATTTCCTTCTCCAGCTCATTTTACAGATGAGGAAACTGAGGCAAACAGGGTGAGTAACTTACCCATGGTCATACAGTCAGTAAGTGTCTGAGGCTGGATTTGAACTCAGGTCTTCCTGACTTCAGCCTTGGCACTCTATCCATTGCACCACCTCGCTCTTCGTAAGCTCAGATATTCAGAGCCAGAAGGGGCTTTAGAGGTCAAGAAATCCATCACCTTTATTTTACATTTGAGGAAACTGAGGCCCACGGAATCAAAGTGACTTATCCAAGGTCACACAAGTAGGTAGATGGTGGAGATCATGGACAAGAGACCTCCTGGTCTTTCCTGGGACCTGAGAATGACCGATTTCAGGGCAGAAGCTGAAGTTCTGTTTGGTGACCCTCATAAGCATTCCCCTCCTTCTCATGACTTGTCATCTCTGCTGCCTCACTCCACAGCTAAGTGAGAGCAGAAGGAAAAGACGGGGTGTGTCGTGAAGGATGAGAATGCTGAGAATCGGCCGGAGCCTTGGACTTCACTATGGGAAAAAGACTGTCTTGCTTTGGGACACCGAGTGCTGTGCTTGCCTCTTCTAAGTTGTACTGATCAGATCTCAGAACGCCAGAGCTCAGGGTATCCCTGGAATATCAGGAAAAGAGCCATAAGGAAAGGAGGACATTTTTTTTTAAAGCTTCAACCCCATAATTAACTCTTCCTTTCATGAACTGCTTTCCTTCTCTGCCTTTTGGCAAAAGGAGAGGCTTACGAATTACAGTATTGGACAGGAAATGATAGCTCAGGGTAATTGACTGCGCTTTCCCTGAGAAACCCGGATTCCAGTGGAAGCTGCAAGATGATCTAAATGTATAAGACCAAAAATGGCATTGGTGAATTTATTTGCCTCTAATTAGAAAGTCTTTGGGCTGCCAAGCAACAAAATCCAAACGAAATCAAGTTAGATAAATGTGTGTGTTTGTGCTCACATGTATATATGTACATTTATATGCCTGGGAAATGGAAAACTATATCCAGACCTCCCTCTTTCAGGAAAGACTCCCCTCAGACTACAACACCCTCGGGCATCACTAGACTTGGGGACATTCTATCAATTCTCCACCTGAAGGAGAAAGGGAGGAGTCGCCTTCTGGCCAGGTGATGGGCAGGAGGAAGAAAGAAAAGGCTACTGAGGCTTTGTTCCCTTTCACTTTGGGTCCATCTAAACTACACAGACCAGTCTTTGGAGTCTATGGATTTCTGTCAGATTCTGGGAGGTGAGGAGAAGCTGGGGTGGGGAGGACTCCTGGGATGAGGGGAAGGGAATGTCCTATCCCAATAGTTGCAAGATGGGATTGAGAGCTGGAAAGCATCTTGAAGGTTACATGGTCCAGTCTTCATGCTTCGTGAAGGAAGACCACGGTTTGTGTTAGCCGGAATTCTGCACAACAGTCTTTGCTGCTGGGAGATCTGCATAATAAATGCAGGGATTCAGTGGAGGAAGAGAGGCTGGTGATCATACTTGCTTCACCTAGCCTTCTGTGTTTGCCTCTGATTTCATTTCCAGGCCTACTTGGGAACAAAAATAATCTTGCTATCCCAGCTCCCCACCAACTTCTGTGGGGTTTAGGTGGGACAGAGTTGCCAAAATGGGTTGTTGTTGCTCATCCTTCCCTCTCAAAGAGGACCAATGACATCAGTAGGGCGATGTCTTGACTGGCAAGTGAATTGGATTCAAGTGAGGCAGAGCTCTGCAAAGTCACCAGCCTCACTCTCTTCTCCAGAGACATCCGAGTCCAGTGGTAAGACATAGGTCAAGACGACTGCTGGTGGCCCAGATGCAGTGGGAGACCTTGGCCTTTTTAAGCAAAGGTCTAGTTTGTCTGAGGCAAGGTGCGAAAATGGGTTATGAGGACACAGACACACAAACAAGGATTTTAGTAGAAGTTAAAAATACTCTTCTAGCCTCAAGTCAGACAGTCATTTGGAACCTAAGTAGCTGGGCAGTGCAGTGGATAGAGTGATGGGTATGAATCCAGGAAGATCTGAGGTCAAAACTGGCCTCAGACACTTCCTAGCTGTGTGATCCTGTTTAAGTCACCTAATCTTTTCTGCCTTAGTTTCCTCATCTGGTTATATGGTTATAGGTTAATATATCAACTGCCTCCCAAGGTTGTTTTAAGAATAAAATGAGATATTTGTAAGGCACACCACAAATATGAAAATGTTATATAAATGCTAGCAATTATTAACTAAGGCCCTTGATTCTATACCAGGAGAAAGGCAGTCTAAAGATTAGATTTAATTTTAGCCTAGGGGCTCCTTCTGGCTTTTGTCAGCTGACTGTTGGGTGAGGTGGCTCATAGTCAATAAACACTTGTTAAGCATCTAATACATATCCATCTCTATGGTAAAGAAAGTCCAAAGACAAAGACAGTGCTGGCTCTCTTAAGAGCTCACAGTCAACAGAGGGAGATGTGTGAACAGCAGCGTACAAACACGGTGCAAGCAGGATGAATTGGAGACAATCACTGAGGGAAGGCACTGGAATTAAGGGGATCAGGAACGGCTTCCTCTAGAACGGAGGGTTTTAGCTGATACTTGAAGGAAGGCACAGAAGCCAAGAGGCAGAGATGAGGAGGGAGAGAATTTCAGGCGTTTGGGAAAGTCAGTGAAAATGCCCGGAGTCAAGAGTGTCTTGTGGGAGGGATGGCAAAAAGGTTGGTGCTACTGGACAGAAAGTATGTGGGGTGAGAGGGGAGGCACAGAAAGCCTGGAAGGTGGGGGAGGACAGGTTACCCAGGGCTTTAAATGTGAGGGGATTTTATATTTGAGCCTACAGGTGATCAGGAGCTACCGGACTTGAGTGGGGGGGGGGGGGGCAGTGACATGCTCAGACCTACACTTTAGGAAGATCACTGACAGCTGAATGGAAAGAGCTCAGGGCCAGATAAATATATCTGAGAAGCATCAGCATAGAGACGATCACTGAATCCACGACATTCATCAAATGAAATAGGATAGAAGGAGAAGAGAAGTGGGCCCAGGAGAGAGTCCTGTGGGACCCCTGTGATGTGACTTAGAGGAAGATCCAGCAAAGGAGATGGAGTGGTCAGAGAAGGAGGAGGAGAACCAGGAAAGAAGAGCGTTGTGGAAACCTAAACAGAAAATAATGCCAAGAAAAGGCTGATCAACAGTGTCAAAGTCTGTGCACAGGTCAAGAAGGATGAGGGCTGAGAAAGGGCCATTCAATTAGGCAATTAAAAGATGATTAGAAACTTTGGAAAGAGCTGCTTCAGTGGAATGACAAGGTCAGAAGCCAGATAGCAGAGGGTTAAGAAGGAAACGAGGGGAAAGGAAGGTGAGGCACATTGTAAGCAGCCTCCTGGAGAGACTAGCCACAAAAGGGAGGAGAGAGACGGACTGGTAGCTAGTGGGGATGGGGAGACACAGGCATGTTTGTAGGCAATAGGGAAGCAGCCAGGAGACAAGGAGAAACTGAAGACTGAAGAGAGCAGGGACGATGGAGGGGGCAATCTGCTGGAGAAGATGAGATGAGACAGAATCACTTAGCTGTGCACTAAGATGAGCCCTCCTGACCTCTGGCCTGGCAGTCTATGCACGCACCAGCTAGCTGCTCCAAAGATCACTGCCTTACCTGGATCTGGGAAAGGCTTACTAATCACCGAAGAATCCCAGCAGTCAGCAGCCAAGCTCAGCAGCTAGCTCTCAGGATAAAGAGTGGAAATCCAGCAGGTGGAAGCAGTAAGCAACTGAGCCAGCCTAAGACCAGCAGAGAGAGGGACAAGGAACTCTCCAGAGATGAGAGCTGCCCTGGCCATGCGTGTACAAGGGCCACACGAGTGCTGAAGTGTGTGCCCTCCTAATCTGGCCTCAGGGGCTCCTGATGCCCTGAAAGCATGTTTCAGAACATACGTGTTCCCTATCTTACTGGCAGCATGGGGACCTATGAGAAAATGGTCTGTGTGAATGTGTGCATTGGGGGGGCTGATCTTTCTGGTCACTTTTATTCACTATGTGGCTTCACTGAGTATCTTTAGCTATGAATTAATGTGTTTTCTGCTTGGCTGGTCACTGTGTGTGTGTGATCTTATAAGCTATAGTTTTAAGTAAGTACTAATACAAGGAGAACCTCAGATCTGGGGCCACTCTTCTGGGGGGGGGACATATGGAACAGGCCCTAGTGTGACATATAAATGAGGAAACTGAGGCCAAGAGACAGACAGTGACTTTCCTAAAGTTTCTGATCAGTGTAAAGGCCTTAATGACTCCTTCCTTGGGGGGGGGGGGTGTGGAGAGAAAAAGGAGAGAAGGAGGAAGGGAAAGGGAGAGAAATGGGAAAAGGAAGGTAGAGGAGACCAGTGCCATGAAGGGAGAGGAGGGGAAGGAAACAAGAACAAGAAAGGGAAGGAAAAGAAATATCCATGAAGCCCCCATTGGCTGGGCTTTCATTTCAGAATCAGTGGCCAGTCATCAATGGCAGCACTGTCCTGTGTAATCCACTGAGTCATGACCTCTCTCAGCCTCAGCCTCCTCATCTATAAAATAAAGAGAACATCAACCTCATTGTGTTCTAATGAGAGTCAAATGAGATCATATATATAAAGCAACGTGCAAAACTCAAAACACAATTAATTATGAGCTATTTGTGAACACTGTTAAAAAAGGAGATTGCTGCGATGATTAACACCCCCATGATTTGGTTGGTCCCTCCAATGAAGGGGTTCACAAGTCATCTCTGCCTGCCCATCCTATACAGGTAGAGTGTCAAAGTCTGCACAGACATCAAGAAGGATGAAAGTTGAGAAAGGGCCATTCAGTTAGATAATTAAAAGATGTTTAGTAACTTTGAAAAGAGTTTCCTCCTATAAATCCTCCACTTGGAGTCCCCCTGACTGCCCTTGAGTTTTCCTCTAAATCTCTTGACATTACACCAACATCAAAGGGAGCGATATCCTAAGTTCCTGCCCCAGGTAGACTATGTTAGCTTCTCCTTAAGAGGCACTGAAATTGTCTTCAAATCTTTTTTTTAGATTAATTTCTTTATTTTTAGTTTTCAACATTCACTTTTATAAGATTTTGAGTTCTAAATTTTCTCCCTTTCCTCCTCACCTCCCTCCCCAAGATAGCATGCAATCTGAAATAGGCTATACATGTATGATCATATTAAACATATTTACACATTATTCATGTTGTTAAAGAAGAATTAGAACAAAGGGAAAAAACACAAAAAAGAAAAACAAACAAAAAAAGAGAAAACAGTATGCATTCAGATTCCATAGTTCTTTTTCTGGATGTGGATAGCATTTTCTATCATGGGCCCTTTGGAGTCGTCTTAAATCATTGCATTGCTGAGAGGAACTAAGTCTGCCAAAGCTGGTCATCACACAACATTGCCATGACTATGTATAATGTTCTCTTGGTTCTGATCACTTCACTCAGCATCAGTTCATGCAAGTCTTTCCAGGTTTTTCTGTTCACCTGCTCATCATTTCTTATAGAAGAATAGTATTCCACTGCATTCATATACCAGAACTTGTTCAGTTATTCTCCAGTTGATGGGTATCCCCTCAATTTCCAATTCTTTACTACCACAAAAAGAGCTGCTACAAATATTTTTGTACACATGGGTCCTTTTCCCATTTTTAGGATCATTTTGAGATACAAACCTAGTAGTGGTATTGCTGGATCAGATGGTATGTACTGTTTTATAACCCTTTAGGCATAGTTCCAAACCGCTCTCCAAAATGGTTGGATTAGTTCACAACTCCACCAACAATGCTAGTGTTCCAATTTTCCCACATCTCCAACATTTGTCATTTTCCTATTTTGTCATGTTAGCCATTCTGGTAGGTGTGATGTGGTACCTTAGAGTTGTTTTAATTTGCATTTCTCTAAACAATAGTGATTTAGAGCATTTTTTCATATGACTACAGATAGTTTTAATTTCTTTATCTGAAAACTGCCTGTTCATATCTTTTGACCATTTATCAATTGGAGATGTCTTCAGGCATTAACTGGCTGAGGAGACTAAGGTTTATAGCTTCCTGGTCTTCCTTCTGGGCTTCCTCCAAGGCTCTACTCAGATCCCATCTTCTTCCAGGAGCCTTTCCCAGTCCTCCTTACTCTTAGTACCTTCCCCTTGAGATTGCCTCCGACTGACACTGTCCACAGCTTATCTGTACATAGCTGTCTGTACGTGCCTCTTCCCCTCCCCCATTAGAATGTAGGCTTCTTGAAGACAGGGGCTGGTTTTTTTTCTTAACTTTCTTTGTACCTCCAACACTTAGGACAATGCCTGGCACACAACAGGCACTTAATAAATGCTTGTTGATGGTGATGATCATAAACATCCAGGACACAAAGACCTGGAGATCCTCCTTCAGACTCCAGACCACAGCCCAGTGAAATCAGCTGTACCCTCCATGACTATCCTTGACTTCCTTTGATTGTCCTACAAAGGCTAAGTAAAGCTCCTTTTGTTAACTGTCACATTGACCAGGAGGGTCTTATTTCCTCCCAGTCTCAGACCTGGGCCACCAGACTTGCTTGGGAGCTCAGATCTGTTTTCACACTTCTCTTCTAGATGCTCCTAGGAGTGCAAGGCTCTGGGGAAAGGCACCAGAGTGAGACAGAGTATGGCCATAAGTCCTAAGCTAAGGAGCCAAGTACTTCTACACCCCACAATTCACCTCCATGACTACCTCTGTGTGAAGGGTAAAGGATTCAGATACTCAGATATTCTCCCCCTCCAACACGGTATAGGACTTAGAGTCCAGAAGATCTGGGTTGAAATGTTACAACTGATAGTAGCTATGTGACTACAGGCAAGGCACCTAAGGTCTCTAGGACTCAGTTTCCTCATCTATAAAATAGAAAATAATATATGTAGTCATGTTTCACAGGGCGGTTATGAGACTCAAAGGAAATCATGAGTCCAAAGTCCTTTATACATCTTAAGATGACAAAGTTGTTTTGTTGTTATTGTTGCTGGCATGTGACATCTGGCTGGTGGGCCTGGAAGTCATTGATTCTGTATATTTCCTCCAGCACTGAAGTGCTGGACAGGGATACATCTCAGCTGGACACTGGAGGACTTGGGGCTTTAGGGGAGAAGGAAATGTGGAGAAGGTAGATGAAAAGGGAGGGGTTGGGAGAAAGCCTTCTTACAGATGCAAATTCTCAGAGTCCTGCTATCAAAACGGTTAAAAAGCCCAACCACCTCTAAATGTGCTTCTTCCTCTTCTTTGCCCTCCTTCCATAACCTGCCCCACCTGCCCTGGGCCTTAGCTCCTGCAGGCACTGCAGTCTCCACCTTCCTCTCCCTCCTCAACCATGTGAGTTTCCTGCCAGGGTGACTTGCTGTTTTTTTTCCCCTGTCTAGACTTGGCCAGCAGAGCAGCCTTCTCAGTCCTAATGTCCTTGTTTCACCTTTGCTCCCTGGTCATTTTCAGTCTAGAAGGATCTCAGCCCAGAGATGACAGCAGCACAGACTGACCAGGAGAATCTGGGAGATAATTGGAATCCTTCTGTAGCTCAAGGTGAGGGGTTGGAACTCAGCAGGGAAATGTGCTTCGATGTGAATTCACTAGCCTAGAAATGCACCATAATGATTCCTACTTATAGTGGTCACCATCACCACCTCTCCACCTACTCCTTTACTCTCCACGCTTCAATGTCCCATATCAAGGTCCAACTCCTCCATGACCCCCTTTCTGATCTCAAAATCACAGAATCTCAGAGTTAGAAAGAATTTTAGAGAAATCCCTGTACATCATCCCCAACAATGGCTCGTTGAGGCTTTGCCCAAAGACTTCCAGGGATGGAAAGTAAGAACATCACTCCCCAAGTCAGTTCATAACTATGTTAAATGAAAGGTCCCATTTCTTTCAGTATTGACTGGCCCATCTAATTCTTTTCCAAAGCCCCTTTGGTCCCAGCAACTGATTCTGAAAGTTCTCCCATTCTCCACGATTTCTTCAGTGGTCCAACAGTCACATCTACCCTCTCTTTCATGGATGCAGTACATCTGGGCTTGGTTTCATGAACACATTAAGGGCCAAGAGGGGCTCCACCTTATCTTGGGTAGCCACTGTCAATAAGATATTTTTATTTTGTGTTTTTTTTTCTAGTCTAAGCACTATTCTCCTTGGCAAAGAAAAGCAGGGTTGCTCAAATCTTATCTCATTTTTGTTATCAGGAAGCTTTCTCCCTTCTGCAAAGTAGCTCTCCTTTGTTCTTCCTCTTTTCTCCAGTAACTCTTACAACATATCCTACCTTTATCCTTTCCAGCTTTAGCTCATTTCCAGTTTTGCTATCCATGGCCCTATTCTTATAGGACCCTTGCCACATTTTTGTATTTATCCTCATTTACCAACCCCCTTTCTGCCTTCTGTACCTGCTTTTTGCAAATCTACGTTCATTGGTGAGCTCCCCATGCATTCTATCAGTCTCTCTGGTACAGAGCACTGGCTCTGGAGTCAGAGGAACTTAGCTCAAATCCCACCTCTAGAGCCTGCTACTAGTGTGAGTTTGATTAAACCCTTAACCTCTCTAGGCCTCATCTGTAAAGTAAGGGAAACGAACTAGGTGGCCTCTGATATCCCTTCCAGCTTTAGATCTCTGGTCTTGACACAATTCTTCCTTTTCTTCCCTTGACTCTTTCCTCTTTGTGTCTTCAAAATTTCATTCCTCAGAAACAACTGTCCCTTGAAATTCCCATGCTCTGAATGACCTTCCCCTTTTCTGAAATCCTACAGATGTCCCATATAACAAATGGGTCACTTAATTCTACACTGACTTGTGCATAATGAAGTTCTGTCACTAAAGAAACAACAGTTGATGAAATAACTATAGTTTCAAGTTTGTGGGTCTTGCCTTCCCCAACTAGACTGTCAGCTCCTCAAGGGCAAGGGACAAGCCTTCTACTGCCTCTTTACTGTCCACAGTGCTCAGCAAGGTGCTGAGTACTTAACAGATTCTTGTTAAATGTTTTTGTCTGACTCACTTTGCCTTCCAATTAAAAAAAAACAACAACCTTTCTCGTTGTTTCCCTTTCCTAAGAAAGAAAGAAGGAAGGAAGGAAGGAAGAAAGAAAGGAAGGAAGGAAGGAAGAAATTGAAGAAGGAAGGAAAGTAAGAAAGGAAGAAAAAAGAAAGAAAGAAAGAGGAAGGAAGGAAAGAGGAGGAGGAAGAAAGATGGAAAGGAGAGAGGGAGGGAGGGAGGAAAAGAGGGAGGGAGGAAGGAAGGTCCTGAAGAGGTAAAATTACTTTGCCTGAGTTGAAGAACAGGCAGTCCAAAGTTGGACCTCTGCTTCTCTAGTCTGACTTCAGTATTTCCGACCCCAAGTCTCATGCTCTTCACACTACACCATAATGCCACAAATTAAAATAATTCTAAAAAAAAAATGATGTACATATGTATGAATGTTTGTATGTTTGTATTGCCAAGGGCATATTTCATAGCTTCTCCTTCCCAGATTGGGTAAGAAAAGCTTCCAGACCTCAGGAGTTATGAGCTCCCCCCCTTTTCTACCCCCACTTTCTTTTTGTCTCAGGATATGCTCACTCTCCGAACTCCATCTCTTCTCATTTCAAACTTGGTACCCTTTTCTCATATCACGGAGAAAAAGCATCTTTCAATATTCCCATCCACAGACAATTTTCAAGTCTTTTCTGGCTCCTTCCTACTGACTTCTTACAAGTGCTTGTCATCTTTCTCTGGAGGTCATTCACCCAAAAGCACTTAGTAAAGACCATGGCTCTCCAAAGCCCCTTGTGTGCTGAGCTCTTGGCCCCTCTAACAGCCCCTGAGCCACGCAGCCCAGGCTACCTGGCATCTCATCTCCTCACCTGAATTCTCAGATAAGTAATAGCAAGTTGTTCCATTTTCCATCAGTCTTCAGAATTGAGGGGGCCTTATACTTCCTGTTCCTTGAATCAGGAATAATCCCTTGCACCAAATTCACTAAGCATTCTCTCTCCTGTCCCATAAACACCCAAACTCCCTCCCTCCACATGAAGGGTTCTCTGCTCATGTGAGAGCGACTTACTCATGTGGGCCTCAGTTTGTGACTCAATTTGTACAACAAATAGGTGTTGGTTACTCAGCAGGCTCTTTTTTGTTATTATGTCATTATTCTGTAGCAATGATTAAAAATGTTTAATACTGGCCTACTATGTGCTGGGTACCAAGGACAGCAATCTATAAGTGAGGATCTAAAACTATAAATGAAACAGTCCTTTCCTTCACGGAGCCTACATTCCACCTGGGGATGGGGAGGGTATGACCTGTATCTAGGTGCTGAGGTGAGTTGGGATGTTGGGGGGTGTGTACAGCAAGGAGGCCAATTAGGCTGAGCAAAAACTGAGAGTAAAGAGTACATTAACTGTCATGGAAAGCAGGCCAGGCACCGTTGGGAAGGGGATGATGCCACAGTGGAGTTGTTCAGGTCATGCCTTTTAAAAATCGTAACCTCTCCGAAGCAAAACACACTCTCTATTGGCACAAATCTCAAAGTAAAATGGCGACCAGCTCTTTGTGGATACACCTAGTTTCAAAAGTTACCAGCACAATAGATGTCTCTTGTAATTCATTCTGCACAGTACTCACTCCTTTGTAACACATGGCCCAGCTTGATGCCTTAAATAGTCAGGATCCCAGGGACATATGGTTGTCAATAACTGAAATCCTTCCCCCTGCCACCCTCCCAGATTCCTGTCTAGGACCGTGTGTCACTCAATCTCTGGCTTGGCTCCCACCTACTTGGCTGCCCAGACCAAAATGTTATTTCAGTTACCTCCACTCAAAGTCGAAGTCCTGGTTAGACAACAGTTTAATTAGCTTTGGTAAAAGTGTAATAAAATGCAAAGGAAAAGACATATGTATTGCAAAGCACAACATTCTTCTCATATCCCAGATCTAATCTTCCTCCCCCAAGACAAGAAAACTGTCACTAGGCTCAGCATCAGCTTTTCCTTCTAGACTTGTCTTCATCATGGGATCCCAGGCATCAGTTTCTGGTCGTGATCATTCTAGCTCCCAGCAGCTTTCTGGGACACAATTAATACTCATTAACATAGCAGAGGGCAGGGGCCGCTAGGGGGCGCAGTGAATAGAGCACCGGCCCTGCAGTCAGGAGGACCTGAGTTCAAATGCAACTTCAGACACTTAACACAAAACTAGCTGTGTGACTTTGGGCAAGTCACTTAACCCCAATTGCCCTGCCTTCCCCCGTCCAAAACGCAAAATAAATAAATAAATAAATAAATAAATAACAGTGGCTTAAGGTCTGCAAGACTCTTTTTGCTACCTCTGTGGTCACTTTGTCGATTTGGCCTGGAAGCCCTGTCCATATTTAACTGTTGAGAGTTAATGTTTAACGACAGCACCATGGTAGGGAGGCTGGGATTGCTGCGGCATCCTGCCTCTCATTTCTGCCTGACTCTTCACCAGCCCGCATCTGGCAGCCCCCTTGACCAGCTGGGCCCCCCTACATCTCAGGAAGCTAACTGGGCAGCCAAGCTGTGGCAGGACGTCCCAGGGCTAAATGATCATCTACCCAGCGCCTCCTGTGTGCAGAGCACCGTGGAGAGGTACAAAGATGAGCAGACACGGCTCCTGCCCACAAGGCGTGCAGAAGAGGAGATCAGACCCACACCAAGGCTTCGTTCCATTGTCTCTGTGACCCCATTGGGTTTTTTTGGGCAGAGATGCTAGAGCAGTTTGCCATTTCCTTCCCCAGCTCATTCTGTAGCTGAGGAAACTGACACAAGATAGGCTGAAGTGACTTGCCCAGGGTCACAGCTAGCGAGTGTCTGAGGCCGGATTTGGACTTGGGAAGATGAGTCTTCCTGACTCCAGGCCAGGAGCTTGGTGCCCTGTGACGCCCCCCAGCGGCCCCACATTGAGAGTAATAATATAAATTACGAATCTGGCAAAGGTGTGAGACACAAGAGCTTACATTCTTACAATGGTTTACAAAGCCCTTTGTGTAGATGATTTTATCTGACACAGGCAGCAGAGCTGTTGTCTTCGCTTTCATTTTTAAATTCTGAGTTCCAAATTCGCTCTCTCGTCCCCATCTCTTTTACAGATGAGGAAACAGTGTGAAGGGGAAGTGACTGACCTACAGTCCACACAGCAGAGAGAAACCTGAGCCTGAGAACTGGGACTCGGCAGTCAGTGATATCTCCACCACAAGACGAGTTCAGAGGAAGGAGAGCTTGCATCCAGCTGGGAACATTATGTATGTAAAAGAAGACAGATGACTGAGGTGTGCACTGAAGCCCCAATCAATCAGCATCTTATTAAGTACCTACTGTATTCTCGTCTTGGAGGAGTTTACGATGCATCAGAGGGAGACAACAAAGACACATATAAATATATACTAAATGAACACAAGGCAGTTGGGAAGGGAGCCCTCTCAGGAAGACCCGAGTTCAAATCCTATCTCCAGACCATCCTAGCTAGCTGCACGACCTTGCTCAAGTCACTCCCCTCTGGGCCTTCTCAGTGGCCTCTAAGGATCCTTCTGGCTCTAGAGATAAGATCTTGTGAGGTAGACACTGGGAACTCTGAAATAAACTCCGGCCAAACAACCGAGTCTGGCCACTACCTGGTAACTACTGGGAGCCGTGGCTGGGTGTGGAGCAGCAGGGGTGATGTGGCCTGAGCCACGTTTGGGCAGGCTGGCTTTGGCAGGAGCCTGGGGCCGGGCAGTCATGCGCTATTTACCTGTCCACAGCACAGTTCTCAAACTCATCCAAAACCCTTGGATGGTGCAGCCAACAGCTCTAAGAGAAGAAAGTGAGCTCTGATGTCTTACTATATTCTTCATGAGGAGATCAGCTCTGGCAAAATCTATGGACCCCTTCTCAGAATCACACTTTTAAATGCATGGGGTTACAGGGAGTCCAATTGTATTGAAAAACAATCATCAAAATATTTTTAAAATAAGTTCACTGACCCCAGAATAAGAATCCCTGTTACAGACTATTAAAATAAAGAAACAATACAGGACAGTGGCTTGTCCCAGGGCCGTCTCTACCTGTCCCCTTGAAAAAAAGGAGAATGAGATCATCAGAATGATAAATAATAGCTCCCATTTACACGATACTTTAATTCTGCAATCATTTTACATACTTTGTTCCATTTGATCCCAGAATCTGAGTTGGAAGGGACCTCAGAGGCCGACTGGTCCAACAGACAGGAACAAGAGTGTCTTCCACAAAGGGTCCTCCAGACTTTGCTTTGCAGACCTCTCAGTGAGGGGCACGCTACTGAGCCCCACCCACCCTCACTCCCACAACTCATTGTCACTTTGTAGCTTTCACCCCCTACTCCAGGTTCTGCCCCCCTACATCCCACTCCCAGTCAGGCAGAACAAGCCCAACCCCTCCTATACAAGACAGCCCTTCAGAGCCTTGACCCTAACTGTCATGCTTCCCCTGCCCCCATACACACTTCTGATCCTCGGGACAACCCCGGGAGACAGCAACTAAAGGCAGCATTTCTTCAAAACTACCAGGTTCTGTGGTTGCATCGGCAGGGGGTTCAGGTCTGTTTTTGTGGACTCCAAGTCCAGAAGTAGAAGGGTAGACATGGACCCCCGGACTCTTGTTTTCTCTTCCCATGCACCCCTAAGACCTGCATATAGGTCACTTTTAGATCTTGGCTCCAATGAGTCACCAAATAAAGAACATAGGCCATTAAGAAATGGAACTAATTAGCTAAGTGGGAGGCACAAAGAAAGTCCATATTCAATAGTTCAGTACTAATAAATCATAGATGCTCTCTCTCTGTCTCTCTTTTCTTTTTTTCTCTCTCCCTTTTCTCTCTTTTTTCTTTGTTTCTCTCTCTCTCCTGTCTCTCTCTCCTTTCCTTCTCTCTCTCTTTTCTCTCTCTCTCTGTCTCTGTCTCCCTCCTGATTTTCTTTGCATCTTTGTCTCTGTGCCTATAACTAACCTGGGAAACAAAACACTTTTTGTGGTAAAAGGGCACAAGGCCTAGGACAGGCCCGTTTGGGAGATTTGATCTGATCTGAACTAGGCAAGCTTCTGACTAGTGTAAGAGTAAGGCAAGGAGCCCCCCCTCCAAAGCTTCCTCACTGCTCTGGGCACTCAGTGGGTGGTACCCGACAGGCCTCACTTATATCAGTGGTAAATATCCAGACTCTAAGAGCAGGCCAGCTGTATCTGTAGTGTGCCTCTCTCTCCTTGCTCCAACATAGAGAAATGCCTTGATGGTCATACCTAGACAGGCCAGCCACAGCCACTCCCAACCTTTGCCAGTCTACTAGAGCTGTTCATATATACAAATTATATCTAAATGTCTTAAGGTCTTTGGCAATGAAATGAGATGGTTTTTCTGTAGTAGAAAAGCACTGGATTTGGCATCAGAGGACCTGGGTTTGAATTATGGTGCAGTTACTGCCTGTGTGACCTTGAGCCAGTCATTTATCCTCATCTGTAAGAAGGATAGTACTGCAGCACCCTCTCTATGGCAACTTCCCCAATGCAGCACCTGTCTAGGGGAGATACTCAGAGGGTGGCTGCTAGTGCTCTTCTCTCAAGGTTCTAGGGATAAGTCTGAGGGGCTGGGTTTCTAGTGCTCTCTCTTGAGCCCCCACTGGTATGATTCCCATCAATAAGTAACTTTTCTATTTCTTTTTCTTTTTTTTAAGCAAAGGTATTCACTAAGGCTGTAAAGAAAGAGCTTTTGGCACAAGAACATTTCTCCCCTCCAAAACGAGAATCTGGGGCACAATTCTCACAAACACACAGAGTACGTAGGAAGAGCAGGCACAAATTTTAGTGTGGCACACCTACTGAAGCAAAAGGTAACTAATAACTCCTGGGTACTGGAAGGACTTTTCTCCCTCTGTAGAGGCCTCATGGACTTCTCTGCTGGACCTCAAGGGCAAATGCTTCTGTAGCCAACACTTCTCTACACTGCCAGCAATCTGTTCCCTCCTTTAGCTGGCTTTCCTGCGCCTGAATACGCCACGGTTCATCATCTTTGTCCTCAGTGTCTCCTTTTGCTCACAGTCTCTTTAATAACATGGTCAATGGCAGAGTGTAGTGAAGAATCTCTCTCTCCTTCCCCCAAAGCAGTTCCCTTGGAGGGGCTTGGTTCTTCAGTTCTAGGCAGTTTTTCACCACTAGCCTTGTTCACCCCTGCACTGGCCACTCTTTTATACATAGAACAAATAGTTGTGACTGATTTTCTCAGTTAATCACATTGTTTTCTTTTTTTACCCAAGAGGTTCACACCTTATACAGATCTCACAGAGCATAAACTATCTTGTTTTCACATTTAAAACGTCATCACAGCCTTTTGCCTGATTATATTTCATTAAACTTTGAAAGGACCCCCTCCCTTACAATAAGACCATAGATTCTGAATGGGAAGGGACACTCAGGGTCATCCCAGTGCCTTCAATGTTCATTACCTTCTTGCAAACTATCTTTGTCTATTTTATCTCCACCTGTATATCTTATTTTCTCCAGCTCAATTGTAAGCTTGTTAAAGGTAGAGATTGTTTCAACTTTTGTCTTTGCAGCTCCAATGCCTTGCATACAGGAGACACTTAATAAGTGTTTTTTGGCTGAGTTACCAAGTTCAACACTTTCATTTTTAGCTGAAGAAACTGAGACCCTGAGAGGTCAGTGACTTGCCCATAATGGCACAGCTAGCAAGCAGCAGAGTTGGGAAGTGGAATCTGTATCCTGTGACTCCAAGACCAGCGCTCTTTCCATTATAACAGGCTGGACTAGATCATATCCAGTCTCTTTCTGAGATTCCATGATCACAAAAGAAACGATCAACATGACCTGGAACCAGCAAGAAGAGAGACCCCAAGAATGTCCTGAAGGCGCCATTTTGTCTTTGTCTTTGTGTTACTGTGTGTGGCACCTACTAGGTGCTTAATAAATGCACATGGCATTGAATGTCACTGGCGAAAGAAACATTATTGTTCCCGTTTCCTTCTCCTTTCCTTTCTTTTCCTTTTTCTTTTTCAGTGGAAAGAATGTCACTATAGGGTTGTTTGCCAACTAATTCTCCGTGGAAAGTGCCCTGGCTCTCAAGTCCAAAGAACTGTTTGGATCACAGCTCTGCTCCTTGCTCTTGAGGTGACCTTGGACAAACACTCTGAGCCTCAGCTCTCTCCTCTGTAAGATATCAAACCACTACAGCAGCGGTTCTCAACCTGCGGGTTATGTTCAATTTATAACAATGAAAATACATCCTGCATATCAGAGAGATTCATAACAGTAGCAAAATTACAGTTAATAAGTAGCAACAAAAATAATTTTACGGTTGGGGATCACCACAACATGAAGAGCTGTATTAAAGGGTAACAGCATTAGGAAGGTTGAGAACCACTGTGCTAGAGGATCCTCTTTTAATCTAAAGCTTATGACTTTATTTCTCTGAGCTCCCAGCCATCTGGCAATCAGACCCACATCTGAATACTGTCTCTGGGATATAGTGTCATGTGACTCTGGGAAAGGCATTTCAGCTCTCAGGGTCCCAGGGGTTGTAAAGCATGTGTTGATCTGCATTATTGGAAGGAGTTTCTACACTAGGAGTTCCTATATGTATGAAATCACAGGTCCAGGAAGAGGAAGGAAGAAGGGAAGGAAGGAAGGAAGGAAGGGAAGAAAGGAAGTAAATTAAGAGAAAGAAAGAAGGAAAGAGAGAGAGAGACAAAGAAGGAAAGAAAGGGAAAGAAAAGGAAGGAAGGAAGGAAGGAAAAGAGGAAGGAAGGAAGGAAAGAAGGAAGGAAGAGAAAGGAAGAAAGAGAAAAAGAAAGAAGGAAAGAAAGAAAAAAGGAAGGAAAGAAGGAGAGGGGAAAGGAGAGGAAGGCGACGGCTTTCTGATCACTGCCCAAACAGCCCAGCAAGAACTTCCTTGAGGGTGTGAGGAAGGCTGAGAAGTGAAGTGGGGTGAGAAAAGTCCAGCTGTGTAGGTGGGGAGGGCCTGTGAGCTAGTGGGGAGGCAGTGGAGCTAGTAAGGCAGCTAGAGACCCAGGGCTCCCCCTGCTGCCCCTAGCTGGCCATGTGGCCAGACCAAGAAAGATTTAGGGATGGGGGCCAACTGAGGGAGATGGGAGAGCAGGGAGGGCTCACTAACTGACTGGTTGCTGCCAATACATATCCACCCACTCCCACCCCCACAGCCAGAGACTCTTGCTTCAACCTCAGCAAACATGTCAATTCGATATTTCCTTTGTGGGTTTTTCCAGCTCTAGAGATCATGCGAAGGGATTGTGCGAGCCTTTGGGGACTTGAAATTGGACCTGTGTCTCAAAAGTGAAGAGAGAACAGGGCAGAAGGGGAAAGGTACTAAAAGAAGGGAGAACCCCACAGGGGTGGGATGGGGAGCCATGCAGCCATGTTGGGAGGGGGGACTTTCAAGGAACCAGAAGGAAGTAGGTACCAGACCATTTGAACTAGAAAGAACCCTGGCTCTGGAGTCAGAAGATCTGTGTTCAAATCTTCCCTCTGATGCTTACTGCCCTTGTGACCTTAGGTAAAACAACCTCCCTGAACCTCAGTTTCCTCACCTGTAAAATTGGGAAAAGGTGGAACGAGATGGCCTCGGGGTCCCTGCCAGCTCCAGGTATCTGATCCCATAATCCCATCAAAATGTCCTCTAACGTTGAGAGATAACGTGAAAAAGCAAAGAGGGCCCACTGGCCCTGGGGCAGGAAGACAGAAGTCCCCATCACACTTCAGGGGCTTCTGAGCAGGATTACCTGGGGAAAAATCACTGACACTCTGAGCCCAGGTTTCCTCCTCTGTGAAATCGGGGCATTAATAGCCCCAGCCTCATAGAGATGTGAGGATCAAATGAGGAAATATATGTGGATGGCGTTACAAACCTTCCATGTGTGTCACCAGAATCAAATGTTCTCTTAAGCCTGAGGAGAGCGAGCCCTCACCCTAGGAAAGGGGGCAAAGGCACCAGCTGGTCTCTATTGTATACCAGGAGCACCTTTTACTCACTGGCTGCATTTCTAATGAGCTGCATGGGAAGAATGCTGGACAGTCCCTGGAAAATAGATTTTGAGATAGAGGGAACTCAGAGGCCAGCATTGCTTTCCCTCAGGCTCACCTTGGCTGCCTCCCGTAGGGGCCTTGATGCCTCCCTTGACCCCCCAGGAATAACGTGTGTGTGCACACATGTATTATATATACATACATAATATATACACATGTAAAAATGTATGTATCATATATTATAAATATATTATACATAATATTTATACTGTATAATTATAGACTATATAGAATATATGTATATAACATCATATATACAACATATTACAATATATACAATACACACACACACACACACACATACACAAACTCAGGTCATAGGACCCGTGATCTAGAACTGAAAGGGGCCTTTAAGGTCACTGAGTCCAAACCCCTCACTTTACAGATGAGGAAACCGAGGCATCTGACAGAGGTTAGGCTACTTGCCCAGGGTCACCTAGCTAGTCAGTGTTTGGACTCGTGGAATAGTAGGACACAGGGTTCTTTCCACTGTGGCCAAGCTGGGCAGTGTCCCTTCTCCCTGTTCCCACTGACCCACTTAACCTAATCTGCTCGGTTGTTCCTCTTCCTTCCCCCCACCCACTCTCATTGCTCAACAGTGTCTTGGACCCAAGTCTGCCATGGGCCATTTAGGGCACAGCTCCCACTCAAATCTGAGGTCAAGATCCCTTCCCGGTCCTTCCCGGACCAAAGCTGGGCGGGGCCTGGGCATCCCATATTTGGGCCATCCCAGAATCTCCCGGGGCTCCCGGCACTCCTCTGCCCTTATACTTCCTTCACCTTTTGAACAGTTCCACATTCGCCTGCCCCTTCCCCCACCAACGCATAAGAAAGTTAAAGGAAAGGGAGAAAAGGACCTTTCTGGTAAATCCCTTTGGCTCTCCTCATTAACATGCAGAACTAGCTGCTTTTTTGGCAGGGACCCGGTGGTGATAAAACCAGAGCCTTCTTAACACAACATATATTTAATCTGACGACTTCGCTTCCACATAAAATGGAATCAGATATTTTAAGGGAATTGACAGGCTCTCTGTGAACAAATGCTGCGACAGCTCCACGTTGGGTGCCAAGGTGATATTAAATAAGGGAGGGTAAAGGGTAGAATTCAGGGAATGAGCTTATGGCTCACTGGGGCCCAACCGCTTTAGGGCAGTCCCTAGGTGACCACTGGGGCTGTGCCCTGGAAGGATGATTAACCTGGATCTCCTTGTTCTGGGAGGACAGGAAGAACAACAGATGGAAAATGCAGAGGCAAAGGCTTAACTTTGGTGAGGTGGCTGGACCTCTGGCCAGGTGCCGGCATACACAGGAGCACTCTGCACTCTTATGCTGTCCAACTCTGGGGGTGTGGGGTGTTTTGTGGTGGGGGGGGAATCTCTCTGATTTTATCTGTTGTCTGCATGTACCTTAGAGTAGGAGGAAGGTAAATACCTCGATAAGAGAACCCTGTGATCCCCGGGAAGTGCACTGGCCTGAAAGGCAGGAGCTCTGCCTCTATGCACGGCCCAGGGGAGGCTGCTTGGAAGTCTTTGCCTAGACGACTTCTAAGGTCTCTTCCAAATTTAAGTTTCATGTCAGTTGCCATATCATATGGGTCAATCAAATCAATCAGATTCCCCAACTTCCTGCCTTGTCCTCTTTGGTACTGACCGCTGAGAAGCTCTCACATGGGGGACTTGGATCAGTGTCTGCAAATGGAGGTACTAATAGCGCCTCCTTCCCTGAGTTTCGGGAATTAAATGAAATGAGTAGATCATTGTGCAAACCTTCCTGAAGCTTCCACATTAACCAATCTTCTTCTTAATTGATGGTGATCACAGGATCACAGCTCTGGATCTCCCCAGACTCTAGGGAGCCACACTCACATTTTACAGACGGGGAAAATGAGGCTGGAGGGAGGTTAATGGATTAAGAGCGAAAGAGAATTTGAACCCAGGCCCTCTAGTGCACGGCCAGAGCTCTTTCCACTCTCTGCATGACTGCCTCTCCTTATCCAGCCTTTTTTAGGGTGCTCAGAATGGCATCTGAGCCATGCTTCACAATGCTGGCCACTGCAGAGACAGTGAGTCACTGAATGGATGCCAGGTCCAGTGTTCTGTCCTGTAGCCACGCATGGGACTCTGGACTCCCTACAGGCAGGAATGTCCACCACCTCACCCCTCCATTATGTCAAGTGGAGGCACCAGATCAGGCCATGCTTTTTTTTTTTTTTTTGCCTGAGAGAGTTGCCTTTAGGAGACTGTGGAAGTAGAAAGATTTACACAGAGGTTGGCCTGTCACCTGAGACCCTGCGGCATCTCATCCCCAACTAGGTGCCTCTATAAGGTAAACCCAGACTGACAAGATGTTTGGCCCCACCAAGAATAGTCTTCCAAGATCCTAACCCATAGTCCTACCTTCAGTGATCAGAGTCTAGGAGGTCGTTTCTTGCTAGGTTTTCACCATCAGACATAGCTGGAAAGGTCAAGATAGAATGAACTATAAACTTGACCCATCAGATCACAGATCTTGGATCCTTTTGCATCACAACCTTCTACTGTTGGTCTGAAAAATTATTTCCCATTTCCCCTTTGTTTCCTGGCTTTGGCCTGGTACAGAATTGCAACTGGGAGGACCTGCAAGCATAGGAATGATGTGGCTCCACAGACAGAGCCCAAAGGAGCCACCAGATCCTCCCGGGAGACTCAGAATGGGCCCAGGTGCTGTGTTCAAAGCATGGGATCCATAAAGAATGTGGAGAATTGACATCAGAGGGAAAACAGGACTGCGGAAGGAATGGGCCTTGGCTTTGAGGCAGCTGCACTGCCCAGCAGATGCGGGAAAACAGGACTGCGGAAGGAATGGGCCTTGGCTTTGAGGCAGCTGCACTGCCCAGCAGATGCAGGGCTGGACTGTGAGTTTGAATCCTGCCTTCCCACCCTTTTCACTCTCTGGGCCTCGGATTCTTCAGCTGTACAATGAGAAGGTGGAATAAGACGACCACTAAGGGCCCTTCCAATTCCAGATTTTACAATTCTAAGAGAAGCACAAAGTGAGCTCTAAGGAAGGAACAAGAATGATTTCCAAGTGGATGCATGCAGGAAGGCTTCAGGCAGGAGGTGCCATGTGAGCTGTGTGAACAGATTTCATTTCAACCAGAACAGAAGATGGGGGGCAGGAGAAGGGAACGAGCATTTATTAAGCGCCTACTGTGTGCTTCCCAACAGCCCTGGTGCCCTTACTGCTCCCATTTCACAGATGAGGAGACTGAGGCAAGCAGTGATTCAAATGGCATCTCCAGGATCACACAGCCAGTAAACATCTAAAGCAGAAGCTGATTTCAAGGCTTCCTGACTCCAGGAACACCACTCTAACCACTGCACCACCCAGCTATCTGAAGAGACAGAACTAGTGAATCTTATCTGAATGAAATAAAGGAATGAATGGACAGAGGAAGAAATGAATGGGGAAAGCACCTACTATGTGCCAAGTTCCGTGCTAAGTCAAGGATGCAGAGAGGTCTGAGAACGTGGAGATGAGCCGTGAGTCATACAAGAAAACTGGATCTAGAATCAGAAGATCTGGGTTCAAATCCTGTCTCTGCAAATAAACACCTACGTGTCTTTGGAAAGGTCTCTTTGTTAAATAAGTGGCCAGACCAGAGCAGTTGCTAAGGCTGGTCATTATCTCCAGTTTTTCCTGAAGACAGTTTGCTCTCTCTCACATGACTGCTTCTTGCCTTTCTTGGTGGTGCCAGCCAACTAGTAGGTGCTTCATCAGTGCTCCTACTTGTGCCCTGCAGCATTAATCCCAAGATCCTATGAGGGTCTTTCCAGGTGCCAGGGTCTCCTCCAGAGCTGATCACAAGGCAGAGGAGGAGCCCTCCTTCTTCTGAGCAGAGAGGAAGATAGGAAGCAGGAACCTCTGCTCCTTTAGGCTTGGCTGAGTAAGAGTATTTAAGCAGGACTAGGACCACTGCTCTGGGGCATCTGGGGGTCCACAGGATGGAGGGCAGGAAGCTCAAGCATGCAGGGGCTCATGAAGAAGAATGCCTTCACAGGACTGAAAACTGCAAGGGGATCTCAGAGGGTACCAAGCACAACCCCCACTCTTTATTTTACAGCAGAGGAAAACGAGACTCAAGGAGAGGGAGCAGCTTCGAATTTGCAGGTCTAACCTCCCTTTCCCACCACCATCAATAAGCCATTCTGTCCAACTCTCTCATTTTTACAGATGAGGAAACTGAGGCTGAGAGAGGTTGAGTTATTTGCCTAAGGTCAGTAAGTGTCAGATGTGGGACCTGAACCCAGATCCTTTGACATGGGTTGATTCCACTACACCACAGTTACTTCCTGGGGGCTTGGACAACTGTTTCTGATTGGTCTTCACCTCTCTAATGATCCAGGGTACCCAATTCCCTCCAGCAAATCACTCATCATTTAGAAAGTAAGTACTTTCACTGGGACTTTAATGACCATGAGGAGTTCCCTGGAAAGGTCAGTCCTGTTCTTCAGAGAGGGCAGGTGTTGTATGCACAGCAGTCTACACTGTCACAGGAGGCCTGACTTGGATGAACTGATCCCATGTCATGATCTCATGCCTTATAGAGTGTCTCAGACTCCAGAGTTGAGAGCTATCCTTCCTTGAGCCCAGGAGGTAAAGCGTCCTCTGTGGGGCGGGGGGAGTTTCCTAAGTCTGCCTCAAAACCCAGCCCTGTTTATGTGATGTGTTCATTCCTGGCCTTTACCTGGGACTGAATGGGGAGTGGGGAAGAAACAGATTTGACCCAAGAGAACCAAGTGGCTTAGCCAACACTGAGGCACCGGCTCAGAACGACCTGGCTCAGTTGGAGCGGTGTCAGGAGGCAGACAGAGGCTGGACTCACATCTCATCAGGCTACTCAATGTCTGCAGGACACTGACCCAGTCACCTCTCTTCTCCCAGTGTCAGCTTCCTGATTATCTAGTAAGAAGGCATCTGAGGTCCCTCCCTGCTCTGAATCTATGATCCTAGAAATTCAACAAGAAAGCTCTCTGCCAAACAAATGTAAATTCATCGATCAAAAAGCAGCTCTTCTCTCTCTCTTTTTTGGCTAACAAATTCCTGAATGTGGCTGTTTTAAGGGGGAGCTGTCAAACTGATTGCTGTGTGTCTTTGACACCGATGAATTCATATCTCTCACAGTTCCTCCTATACAGTGAGAAGAGAAGAGGAGAAAGAGAGAGAGAGAGAGAGAGAGAGAGAGAGAGAGAGAGAGAGAGAGAGAGAGAGAGAGAGACAGGGAGGGAGGGAGGGATAAAGGGAGGGAGGGAGGAAGGAAAGAAGGAAGAAAGAAGGAAGGAAGGAAGGAAGGAAGGAAGGAAGGAAGGAAGGAAGGAAGGAAAGAAGGACAGGTGGACTAGCCCTCCAAGTCATTGGCAGTTGTCAGCTTTCATGGAGGAGAACAGTAAGGAAATGTCAAGATGGTCTAAAGAGGAGGTGGGAAGCAAGTCAGGAGAAACTTTTCTGTATCCACCCCCTAGCCCCACCCCAATTGCAGCTCCTGCTTCCTGGCTAACATTGCTATGAACAGAAAGAGTACAGTTTCCCCTGTCGAACCAGACGTCTCCTTTGCCAGAATCTGAAAGCCTCCAATTGTGGGGACAAAGCTGAGTAACTCACAATGCTGTTCGTTCCTCAGACATCTCCTTTCATATGGCTGCTGAGTCAGCTCTAGTCCCACCTAGAGGTCTGGATTCCTTACTGTTATTAAAGCATTATAGAATGCAAGCTACTAGTTGGTGCTGAGCTTCCCATCACGAGAGGCCTCCAAGATGAAGCAGAATGACTTACCAAGAAATCGCCCAATGTTCCTTAAGCGCCTGCTGTGTGCCAAGCACTGTCCTAAGTGATGAAGTCACACACACACATGTGTATACATGCATATAAGACACATGTAAGATAGGTGGGTGCACACATAACACCTGCATGCACACACACACACATACGCATAGGACACATAGGAGACACCATCTGAAGGCATCGGGAAAGGTCTCTTATGGGAATGGAACCTGAGTTAAGCCTTGAGGGGGCAGGGATGAGGAAGGAGGGAATTCTAGGCAGAGGGGACACCTGTGCAGGGCACGGAGTGGACCAGTCTGGCTGAAACACAGTATGCGAGGGAGAGTCAAGTGAAAACAAGTCTGGGAAGACAGTTTGGAGCCAGATTGTGAAGGGGTTTAAATGCCAAACAGAGGAGTTTGTATTTTATCCGGGAGCTAACTGGTAGCCATTGGAGTTTCTTGACAAGAGAATGTGAAAGTTCTATGCTTTAAGAATAACAATTTCATGAACGTGTGAAGGATAGATTGTACAGTGGACAGACTGAATACAGAGAGACCAGATTTAAAAACAGAACAAAACTCTTGCAACTGGTAAATATGATAAAGATAAAAATAGTCAATATTGCAGAGGCTGCCAAAACACGGGCACACTAATACCCCGTGGGTGGAGCTATGGGGTAAGTGTTCTGGAAAGCAACTTGGGATCATTCCTAAAAAGAGAAAAAAATATCCATGTCTTTTGACTCCGAGATGCCACTGATAAGCAGACTCCCCCAAAGAGGTTAAAGATGGAAAGGTCTAACATACACCAAAACATTCACAGCAGTACTTTCCACGATAGCAAAGAATCAGATGCAAAGCAGATATGCCTATCAACTGGAGAATCGTTGCACAAATTAGGTGATGAAATGGAATATACTGTACTGAAAGAAACAGTGAGTGTGAAGAATTTAGAGAAGCATGAAGAGACTTAGTTGAACAGATGCAGAGGTAAGTGAGCAGAACCAGGAAAACAATATACATCATGACTGCAGAACGTAAATATGAAAAACAAACAATCCAAAGACCTCAACTGAAACTCTCTGTACTTGTCATGTCCAAGAAAGAGGTGAAAAAGTGCACCCGTCTCCTTTCACTTGAGAGACAAAAGACCTGGAGAGCAGACCGTAGCAATTTGGCTGAAGGGCTTATCAGTTCTGCTGAACTGCTTTGTTTTTCTCTTTGTTTTTTGCTGCAAGAGGTGGTTGCATAATAATGGGGCCAAAGGGCTATGTTTGGAAATGAAAGTGATGTAGAAACAAAAGATGTCAAGTAAAGAAAGATTGTGAAGATTCTTGCAGTAGTCCAGCTGAGAGGTGATGAGAGCCTCAATTAGAGCTGTTTAATTTCTAGCTCAAAATATTAGAATATGGAAGTTTCCACTTGGCATTGGAAATAGTGCACTGAGCGGGAGATCACAGGAAGGTGAGGCAAGGCTATCTCTAGAGGATCAGGCTGCTGTGCCAATCAGAGGAATTAAAACAGTCCCCCACTTTCCCAGTCTTTGATCACTTTTCAAAATTTGTCTGAAGAAAACAGGAATTTGGGGAGTTAAAAGCTCTACCCTCCCTCTTCCAACATTGCTAAGTTTCCCCTCACCTTTTGGGGTAACTAGTATGACTGGCTCTAGTTCCTAAGGAAATAGTGGCAAATGTAAGGAATTCACTTGTCCCACTGTCTCAGTTATATCTCGGGGACTCCCTGTTCAGGGTATGTGAAGCAAGCCCACAAACCTCTAGGCTATGTCAATAGGGACCCTCTAGTTTGCCAGACTTAGGAACTTGAATAATAAAAGAGCTGAAAAAATGTGTTGATTAGTCCCCAGGCACATTGCCTAGGGCAAACTCGGGAAGAAGGAAAAACATAACCATGGTGAAAAAAGAAACCCCACCAACAGATGACAACTCCAGCAGATGGCAACAGAAGCTTGCCAGAGAAGTGGAAAACATCGATTTGAAAGGCAGAGACACATAGCAGCTATTGAAACAGAATGGAGTGAGTTAGGGACAGTGGAGGGCTGGCAGGCCGAGCAATGAGAGAAGATTCAGCTGCAGTGCCAAGAGTAGAAGTTGCTCAGGGTATATTCCTTCTTCCACTAGTGAGATAACCTATGGGAAAGAGACCTCTTTTTGTTGGACGATGGGGGATGATTATGAGCCTTTATTTTCCTCATTACATAATGCTCCACACTGAACCTGGAGTTGCAGTCATCTGGTTTTACATACCACTCATCCTTTGCCTCCCTGGAATCACTGAAATTTGGGATCTTTATTGTCTGGAAGGGGAACTGAATGTAATTGTGTCACGGGCATTCTAATGTTCATTCGATTCAATTCTCTGGAAAGGGAGCAGTTAGGTGGTACAGTGGATAGAGCATCATGTTGAGTCAGGAAGACTCATCTTCCTGAGTTCAAATCTAGCCTCAGATATGTAACCAGCTGTGTGACCCTAGGCAAGTCACTTTATCCTGTTTGCCTCAGTTTCCTCATCTGTTAAATGAACTGGAGAAGGAAACGGCAAACCACTCCAGTATCTTTGCCAACACAACCTCAAAGGGGATCATAAAGAGTTGGACGCAACTAAAAATCTTTGGAGAAGACAAGGAAATTGAAAAATAAAGATCAGATTGGGTTCAAAAGAAAAATAAAGAAGTGGGGCACATTTTTAAAACATACAAGCTCACTTCCAACCTGGACACTGGTTTCAAATACACCTTAGGCAATTGAGCAGACTCCGCTGTATTGGAGACCCCCAGGGAAGAGCACTAATTGGAAAGATTTGGAATGAAAGTACCTGGCTTCAGATTCTGAGGGCTATCTACCAGTCATGTGGCTTTAATTCTCTGTGCCTCCCCTCTGAAAATAAGGAGATTAGGAGTGACAGCCTCTATGGTCCTTGCCCTTTCTCAATCTATAATCGTTGCATGAGTGTTCAATGGAAGGGTTTTCCAACTGAAATTTACACTCAACTTTCTAAATTTTCAGCAACTCCTGGATCTTGGTGCTCAGAGAAGGAGAAAATTATCAGAAAGTTACTGATAGAAGATAGCTTAGAGATCATTTAGTACAACCTCTCAACTGGGGTGGGGTCGTTAGGTGGGATAGTAGATTGAGTATGGGACTTGGCATCAGGAAGACCTGAGCTCAAATCCTGCCTCAGACACTTACTAGCTGTGTGACCCTGGACAAGTCACTTGACCTCTCTGTACCTCAGTTTCCTCACCTATAAAATGGGAAGATAATAGCATCTACTGCATAAGGGTTGTTGTGAGGATGAAATAAACCAGACTGTATAAGAGGAAGGGCCTGGAGACGGGAAAACCCGAATTAAACAGCCTCCGACGCCTAGTTTGGCGGCCTTGGGCAAGTCACTTAACTTCTGTTTGCGAGGCAGCTGGCCCGCAGCAGGTGGGGTAGGACTGCCGGCTGTCATTAAAGTGCTTTGTGAGCCTTGTAGCCACGCCCAGGTGCTAGCTGGCCTCTGGCCTGTAGGGGGCGGAGCCGAGGCTCAGGCCAGTCACATAAATGGCGGAGTCCCGCTGAGCTCAGCTCTTCCAACTCTTTCCCACACCATGTCCACTTGTGAGAAGACAACCTGTTCCTCCACCTGCAACTGGAAGTGCTGGTCTGTGGCACATATCCAAGCTTTGAGACTTAAGATGAATTCAAAGGAGTGTTTTGGGATTTCTGGAAAATGTGGCATCGCTCAAGATAGTGGAAGTCACCTTGGGATAATGGGAATGGACTCTCACTTTCCAGGTGGGATCAGGAGTGACTAAGAAATTTACTTGGAAGCTGGAAGAAAGGCAAAATTTCTTTGAGGATTTCCATTCACATTTGAGCTTGGGGCCTCCGGAGGACTTAAGCCTTGATACAAAGAAATCACCATAGTGGTTGGGATTCTAGGTCCACTACAGGCCAATTTGGGGTCAGATGGTGTCACCCTTAGATCACATGTAGACACAGCCCTGGATGATACCCAGGATTTGAGCAGTCCAGTAGAGAAACAACTCAAGCGGACATTACAGACAGAGAAAACACCTCTGGCCCTTGTTCCATTGGCCTCACCTGTTCCCAAACCACCCCAGCTCCCTGCTATCTGCTCTTCCATGCAGGATTCTAGAGTAGAATCTTTGAGGCTAAAGCTAGAGATATAATTAGTGTGAGGAGAGAATTTTGGGCTCAGACTTCTTGCCACCACTGTGCTAAGAGTGGGGCACCTACTGGAGGCCAGCTCATACCACCTGCTGATGTCTGCAGATAACAAGGCTGGGACATAAACCTTCAGCTCAGCCTGGTCCCTGAGCTTCCCGACACAGACATCCTCCTCTTCCCCTTCTGTTATGTGCTTCTGGTGGGGTCCTCTTTCCCGCCTCTCACGCTTCCTTTATTCTCCTTCACTTGTGCATCTACATTCTCTACAATGATGTTTGTATTCAGTGAAGCCTATACTCTGAGCTTAATCAAACTGTAGGACTCTCTCTGCGTCATGGAACTGGTGCCTGGCAGCAAGACCTAATCAGTGGACTCTCAGATCATCTGTATCTCCTTTGAGAACAATGGTGGCTCTCCCCAGATACCAGAAGTTAGATGATACAGAGTCTTTCAGCAGCCTGACTGCAAGTGAAGTTATGTCCTTGTTGGCAAAAATCAAGAGGGGGTGCCACCCCCAGCCCAGGCTGCCACATGGCAGGTGAGCCCCTCCAGCTTCCAGCTGCCCAGCATCCCCACCCCAGCAGTACTACTTATAGGACTTTTTTCAAGCTACCTGTTGAACATGCCAAGATGGTGAGTTATAATTCTCACTGAGATGTAGAAAGGTCACTGTCTTCTCATTCCTGGTCTTCAGTTACTCTGAGCTAAGCCCAAGTCAAGAAGACAGCTGGATGGCTCAGTGATAAGCTTGGAGTCAAGACTTGAGTTAAAAATCTGATGAGTTGTGTAACCGTGGGCAAGTTACATTAAGTTCCATTTGCCTCAATTTCCTCAACTGTTAAATGAGGAACAGCCACTTCCCTGGGTTGTTGTGAGGACAAAATGAGATAACCATCACAAAATGCGTGGCACACCATTGCCATCTGTCCTTTGTGTTCAAAGAGGACCAATGACATCATGGGGTGATGGCTTGATTTGTGGCTTAACTGGATTTAAGGGGGGCAGAGCTGTGCAAAGTTGTGGGCCTCCCTCTCTCCTCCAGGGTCATCGAGGTCCAGTGACAAGACAGAAGTCAGGACAGCTGGCGATGGCCCCAGATGCAGTGGACGCTCTTGGCGCCCTGATGTCTGACCAAGCTCTACATGCTCCGTAACACTTGGTTAATAACCTCACAGTTCTTAGAACAAACTGTTCTCGTCCGCCCATTCTGCTGGGGGAAGTCTTTGCACATCTGGGGTGAGGCACTCCTCTACCTCAGTGACGGGGCTGAGGCCTGTCAGTTACCCAGATCTTGGTGTAACCTTACCAAGATGGTTATTGGGATGTGGCCGCTGGGCACGCTATAGCTTCCTGGAGCCACAGGTGAGAGTGCCAAGTGGACACCAAAGGTGGGTGGCCAGCCCCGAAAAAGGCTCAGCAGCCCTCCCACCAGAGGCGGCTGGCCCTCCCTGAACACCCCTCACACCCAGCTTGGCTCATAGTAAGTGCCGTATAAACGTTGGCTCTTATGTTGTTGTGAGGATCAAATGAGATAATATTTGTAGAGCTTTGTGCACACTTTTAACGCATTCTATAAAAGCTAGATATTATTATGTACAGAAGACCCACAGACTTGGGCTAAAAGGGTCATGAAAGGTCATCCAGGGCAATTCCTTCATTTACTGATGAGGAAACGGAGGCATCCAGAGACCACCTGACTAGGGGCCTCGATATCAAACTAAAAAGTGGCAGAGCCTGGTTTTGAAAGGGATTTCTGACAATGAGGACTCCTTTCTTTTTTAATTTTAAAATTTTTATAAAATATTTCAAAATTACATGTAAAACAATTTTTGACATTGAAAAAACAATTTTGAGTTCCAAATTCTGTCCTTCCCTTCCTCCCTGTTCCCCCAACCTTCTCCCTGAGACAGTAAGCATTTTGATATAGGTTATGCATGGGAAACCATAAAAACATCTTTCCATATTAATCATGTTGTGAAAGAAAACACTGACCAAAAAAAAGAAAAATAACGTGAAGAAGGTATGCTTCAATCTGCATTCAAACTCTATCAATTCTTCTCTAGGATTTTTCATCATAAGTCCTTAGTAATTGTCTTGGATCATGACATCGCTGAGAATTGCTGAGTCATTCACAGTTGATCTTCGTTACAATGTTGCTGTTACTGTGTACAGTGTTCTCCTGGTTCTGCTGACTTCACTTTACACCAGGTCTCCTGAGTCTTCCCAGGTTTTTCTGAAACTGTCCTGCTCATCATTTCTTATAGCACAATAGTATTCCATTACAATTTTATGCCACAACTTGTTCAGCCATTCCCCACAACTGAACCCTCACAATTTCCAATTCCTTGCCACCACAAAAAGAGCTGCTATAAATATTTTTGTATATATAGGTCCTTCTCCTTTTTTGTTTTTGATCTCTTTGAGATACAGACCTAGTAGTAGTACTGCTGAGTCAAAGGGTATTTTCAGTTTTATAGCTTTTGGGGCATAGTTCCATGTTGCTCTCCAGAATGGTTGGATCAGTTCACAACTCCACCAAGAGAGCATTAGTCAGGGACTCCTTTGAAGTATAGGCTGTATTATATGGCTGGTGTTCCCTCCAACTCTCATATATGATGGTTCTGTGACTCTGCAGGTACCAGGAAGTGAGCAAAGGGCATCTTTAGCCTAATGACTAAAGGTCACAATTGGCCTGATGACTTCCTGAGCTCCGATGAGTACTAAAAGTCAGGTAAATGAGATAACATTGATTGCAGGATATTCCAAAGGCTTGAGGCTCGAGGCTAGAGGTTGATGATGCTAGTGGGACACCTGCAGAAACGAGTAAAGCCAAGTCGGGGAGTAACAGGAAGGCTTCCTGCTAGAGGCAGTCTTGACATAGGTCAGAAAAGGCTTGGAGACGGCAGAAGCAGGTCAGATGAAGCCCCCTTCATGCTAAAGGGAAGGGCCTTTCCTCCAAGATAACCTTTTACACTCTGTTCCATAAGTCTTATGTATTTGCATGTATCTTCCCCAATGGAATGGGTACTTCTTAAAGGCAGGAAAGGTTTTTGCCTTTCTTTATCTACTTAACACAATACTTGGCACACAGTAAGCACTTAATAAATGTTTGCTGACTGGCTGACTGACTTGGCAAATGTCTACAGCCTAACTCCTAATGAGCAGGGGCTTCATCTGAGCAAAGCCAAGGATATGGTCAGAGGATTCTGAACTGAAAAGGGCCTTCAAGATCACTGGGCCCAATTCTTTCCTTTTATAAAGAAGGAAACACCAAGGCCCAGAGAAATGACATGCTCAAGGTCTCATAGCTAGAAGTTAGATGAGTAATGAGTCTAATCTGGGTCCTCTGACATCACACTGCATTAAGAGAGACAGAGTACGCAGGACTAAGAAGGTAAGAACAACCACATTGTGCTCTCTCTGCCGTATCCAGCTACATCTGGAGTACTGTTCTGTTCGGTTCTGGGCATCACATCTGAGAAAGGAGACTAACCATCTAGTGGAAGGCCACCAAGACAGCCAAGAATTGAGAACCCCTCCTCTGCCCCTCCATCAGTTACAATGCTCAGATTCCCAAACGGTGGATCTGGGAGAGCCAACGACAGATAAGATTTTGTTTCCCCACCAGTCACTGGCCTGGAGACTCTGAAAAGTGAGAAAATGGGTGAAACAACAAACACATGTCAGAGTTGGGACCTTTTCTGTATAAAAAATTGGGAAGCCATTCCCCTCTGGCCATCCCACAAACTGCTCTAACACCAAGGTCCTGGCCAGTTAATGAAGAACATGAGAGCTCGGGGCATTTCCGACATCCAGCCCTCCTCAGGCCTCCGTCAGCCGTAGGCTGATACCTCCCCTGCTACTTTGCAGACGATGGGTGGGGGGGGCCTATGGGTGCGGAATGCTGCATACGCCAACCTTCTTCATTTGCTGTTTCCCTTCCTCTTTTTCTTAATTGACTTTTATAAGCACTGGCTTTCTGACAGGAAGGAATACATCGAGAAGGGCAGGTGATGTAAAAATAAGATATCAACAAAAGTTATTAAAATGAAAAATGTTAAAAAAAAACCCTTCAAAAAACTCACCTGCATATGGCTGTTTAGTGTGTAGACACCCTGGTTTTCCTTTCCGAGCACGGTGCTGACTGACTTCAAAGCCATCCATCGGGAAACACTTGCTACCGAATGGAGGCACTAAAATGAGCAGGAGAACTCGATAAAGGTAAAGCCAGGAGGTGGCTGAGGAATGCAGGCTCCGGCACACGGATGGCACGTACTGTGACTTCAACCAGAGAAATGCTGACTGGGAAGGATTCCAGTACGCCTGGAAGGACTTCAACGGACTGAGGCAGAGGGAAGAAAGCCCAACCAGGAAAACAAGAGACACAAAGACTAAGGGGAAAGAGCAGCAACAACAACAAAAACCCAGCTGGGCACGAAGTAATCACAATGACTGACCTGGGCCCCACAGAAGAAGGGAGACCCAGAAGGTATCACAAAGAGTCAGATACTGCTCAAAACACCCACACAACAGAAAAGGTACATGTCTGTTAACTGATGGATTGAATTATACCAAAACACGGGTAACTCTTGCCCTGCCTAAAGAGACAACAATCCTTTTTTTTTGTCTTTTTGGAGGGGGGAGGGCAGGCCAATTGGGGTTAAGTGACTTGCCCAAGGTCACACAGCTAGTAAGTGTTAAGTGTCTGAGGTTGGA
>CM053585.1:535481663-535533524 GCA_028646515.1 Pseudochirops corinnae
AACACCCACACAACAGAAAAGGTACATGTCTGTTAACTGATGGATTGAATTATACCAAAACACGGGTAACTCTTGCCCTGCCTAAAGAGACAACAATCCTTTTTTTTTGTCTTTTTGGAGGGGGGAGGGCAGGCCAATTGGGGTTAAGTGACTTGCCCAAGGTCACACAGCTAGTAAGTGTTAAGTGTCTGAGGTTGGATTTGAACTCAAGTCCTCCTGACTCCAGAGCTGGTGCTCCATGAGAGACAACACTCTTAAAGCTAACAATCTCTCCTTGGAGGAGTTAAGGTATTTTTTCACAAGGACTAAGAGAGCTTTTATGTGCTGACTGTTTGATATGTCTGCTTTTCCTGTAAGATGGCATTTTGACTGATTTTAAATCTGCATCTTTCTAATCAGGAACTTGATATGTCGGGCACGTAGTAGGATTGGAGTAAACTGTAACATGATGACATTCTATTTATTACTGCTGGGGAAAGGGAAGTGGTAGCATTCTTAAGTAAACTCAATCATCATTTCTTAAGTGCTTACTATGTACAAGGCACTTTATGTACATGGCACGGGGGTGGCGGAGGTTCAGAGGCTAAAAATGGACAAGGCCCTATTGCTCAAGAGCTTAAACCCACTGGGGTGAGGGTGGAGAATGAGAAAGAAAACAGCTACACAAACAAAACCTGGGCGAGTCACCTCGTCTCAGGCCGCTTTGCTCCTGGAAAAACAGAAAATAGCACAGAGTTTACACACGTGTGAGAACTGGAGGAAACACTCTACCGTGTACTGGAGACCAAAGAGAAAGAAGCTACTATGGGAAACTGATCTTCAAGAACCCGAATCTTGGCTCTGTGACCCAGCACGAGGTCTAGGCCCCCTCTGCTGCCTGTCCATATCTCCTAGGAAAAGAAGCATGGGAACTCTGAAAGGACCATTCATTCCAACCAGGAAATGGAGGGGCATTAACTTGACTCAGGACTGCAGGGTTCTCTGCTTGCCTGCATTCTCTAGGAAAATCTAATCATTTAGGGTCAGGAGTGTGCTTCCCGGGTACGCCAGTCTTTGTTTTTGGAGGGGAGAAGGCAGGGCAATTGAGGTTAAGTGACTTGCCCAAGATCAGATGGCTAGTAAGTGTTAAGTGTCTGAGGCTGGATTTGTACTCAGGTCCTCCTGACTTCAGGGCAAGTGCTCTATTCACTGCACCAACTAGCCTCCCCTGGTGCACGAGTCTTTAGACAACTGGGCATTTTCTAAATTGTTATTTGGGGTTTTCCCCTTATTTCAATCACTATAAACCTTGGGAAGTTGCAGGATCTGAAGAATCAATCAATGAATTTCTTGGCTATTGAGGGAGAAAATGTTTTGATTTGTAGGACGGGTCCTTTGGAGACATCCTCACTCCAGGATACCCTGGTTTGCTTCCAGGAACCCATACACTCATTTATTTGACAAATATTTATTAAGCACTGTGTGTAAAGCACTACCTTGGTGCTAGGCATGCTCCAGCTTCTTGGAGCCACAGGTGAGAGTGGAGTGCCCAGTGGACATGAAAGGTGGGTGAGCATCCCTGCAAAGGGCTCGGCAAGTGCTTCCCACCAGAGCAGCCAGTCCTCTATGAAGAGCCCATATGCCTCAAGTGCTCCGTAGCCCAGAGCTGACACACAGCAGGTACTTAATAAGTTTGCTGACTTAAGACTAGAAGCCACTACATTGGGCTTTGAAGGATAGGATTATGTATCTGAACGGGCTTTAAATGAATGGAGGGCAATCCAGGCATAGTCTGTAGCACAAACAAAGGCATACTTGGTTTTGTGTGGGGTGCAGAAAGGGGAAAGTGGTAGGGTGAGAGAAAGCTAAAAAAGGGTAGAGGTCCTTGAATGCCAAGCTAAGGAGTTTAAATTTTATCCTGAAGGTAACAGGGGGCTACTGAAAGGTTCTGAACAGAGGAATGACACGGGCAGATCTCTGGCTCATTCTTTTGTTCCCATCTATCCATCCACCCCTGCTACTCAGGCTCCAGAGCCCAGCCACCTTTCGGGTCCTGGCCCTCAAGAGTCTCCTTCCTTGCTGAGCTGGGTTTTTAGTGACTTAATCCCTCCTTAGAAGGCAGTGAGTCCAATCCTTGCCAGAATGCCTGTTACATTTGACCAATAACAATGGCAGGTTATGCAAAATAGCCAGATTACAGCTGTGGAGAACAGGGAATGACAGAAAAGGGCTCCACAGGAGACCTGGGCTGAGGCAACCAGTTGTCCCCACCCCTCAAGGGAAGTATCAAGAAAAGCTGTGCTCTTTCCCCAGCTTCCCCTCCTGCTGCCAATTAACAGACATCCAAATTTGGATGCCTCTTTTCCCAAATGTTTCCAGTAACTTGAGTTTTGCCACAAGCTCAAAGACGTCAGGATTTAGAAAGAAAGGAACTTAAATGTGAATGAAACCAGAGAGCCCAACCTTTATCTAAGTGTTAGGGATTTTCCTAACTGGGGGCTTGGAGCAATTGTGATGGTGTTACTAATTACTATCAATTCCATACTAAAATGGCAGAGAAGGAAACTATCCAGACCTGGTGGGCCATTATATTGCCCCAGGCTCAAAATAAACAGAGTATTACCTAAGAGTCAGCCACTTCCTCAATTTTCCTATGTAACAACACTTAAGTAATTCTGGGTGCTATAACACAGTGTTGAGAAACAAACACAAAGAAGGCAGCAGTGAGTCTGGTCTGAGGACCAGCTCAGAGGACTCATGCTGCTCCTCCTCCTTTCCCCATAGTACCCAGGGGATGGCTCAGCTCACATCTCCCATTACATTCAATTATCATGTGTTGGTATGATTCAAAGCTATGAAAGAATTGACTTGTCCACATGGAATGTGGCACAGTCAGCTAAATGGTGGCCATCAGAATACATGCCACAATGTCTAGTGTGTAGCTGCAAGAATGCTCTGTGTTATGTATAAAAGAATATGTTTGTGACATGCTATCCTTCCCCTTTGGGTGAACTGACATTGTTTGATACATAACACATCAAAAGAAAGCCCAAAACTGCTAAACAAAGGCCTTACCGACTCTTACCCAAACTGCCTCCAGGCCACTTCTCTTGGCCTGGTCAGACTATTTCCCTGAAGTCTGAGGGAGACTGCTCCCCATGGCAGCTGACACAAATCAGGTATTAATGAGGTATTTAATTGATCATCCAGGCCCTGATGGCTTTGTGAGGCGAGAATCCGCCACACCTGCAAGGATTCCAGCAGTAATATCCCTGACAAGTGGTCAAGGAGCCTCGGCTGGAGGGGCCTTTAAAACTAGGAGCTGGTTTTTCTTTTTCTTTTTTTCATTGACTTGTTTATTTACTTTAATTTACAAGATTCAGTTCCACAATCCCTTGAGTTTCAAATTCTCTCCCTCTCTCTCCCCCCACCCCCACCATGGCTGCATGCAATCAAGTATAGGATCTGCAAATACTTTCACACTGGACGTTACTCTGGTTGTATAGAAGGGTTGTAACCAATGGAGTGAACAATGGGAAAAAAGAAAGAGAACCAAACATGGAAAAGAACACTAGCATGTAGACTGCTTCAGTCTCCATTTGAACTCTGTTCTTTCTAGATCTTTCTCTGAATGTGGACATCTCCTTCCATCCTGAGACTTGTAGAGTTGTCTTATAGCTGTGCGTTGCTGAGAAGAGTCCAGTTCATCAAGGTTGGTCATCACACATATGACGTGCCTGTGATTGTGTACAAATTTTTCCTGGTTCTGTTCTTCTCACTTAGCATTGGTTTGTATGAGCCTCTCCAGGTACATAGGAAGTCCATCTAGGAGGTGGTTTTTCCTCATTTTTTTTCTTCATGGTTGACACAATTTTTCATTCAAAGTAACATCATCCTTCAGGTTAAAGTCTGTTCAGGTTAATTTAACCAATAAATATGGTTTCGAGGACCATTCTGACTTTTGCATACATTTCTTTCCAGTCACCTTGTTTAACATTTTATTGAGAAAATGAACCTTGGATAGGCCTCAATTTCCTTACTCATAAAATGGAAAGGTTAGACTGCAGGCAGTATGATACTGGAGTTTGGGCTCAAATCCTGATTCGGACATTTGCCAACTATATGACCCTGGGCTTAGTGTCTCTGGGCCTCAGTTTCCTCATCTGTAAAAATGAGAACTTTGGTCTAGATGGCCAAGTTCCCTGCTGATTCCAGAGATGGGATTAATGGTCTGTTTTCTTGTTTGCAATGTGCATGCCCTTCAGTGCATGCCCTTCACAATGTTGTTGAGAGGGTCAGATGAAATCAAGGCTGTTCATAATTCTGCACAAACATTCCACAAATAAGAGCCGTCATCATCAGATAAGCCCATGCCCCTTCCTGTTGGAAACCTATGATCTATTATGTCCCTCTGGCTCTGGTGGTCCATGACTCTGCCTGGTTGACTACTCCATTTTCCTTCTGCTTCTCTTTCTAACTCAGCTTTATGGTTCTCCTCTAAAGGTCTAATTAAGCAATCCAGGGCACTAGAGAAGAGAAAAAAAAATCCATGGCCTCTGTCCTTAGTAGGGCTATGGTGAAGAGCCCTTGGATTTTTCTGGAAACTTTAAAAAAGATCAAAATCCCGGAATTCAGTTCCAGTGTTTACTGTTCACAAAGTGTGAATCGGAGGAAGTTTTATGAAGGAGGTGGCATCAGAGTCAAATTTTCAAGGATGGGTAGAACTTTTATTAAAGGGAGGTTTTCTTCCCCTAACCTTATTCAGGCCACAGAGGAGTTACACCTCAGATGACGGACGGGTGGCAGGGAAAATAACAGGGTGGGGACTTAAGCAGTTCAGGAAACCCAGGTTGGGCCAGGAGATCTAATGGAGAGTCCTGCTTCTCTCAGGTCAAAGGCCAGCAGAGCAAAGCTGACCTGGCTAAGGGTCCTTTCTTACTGCAGTATCAGGGAGGGTCTAATTTCATTATGGTCAGGAATCTTTTGGAATGGAAACTTCCACCAATGGTAGCAGACTAGCAACTTCCAGGCCACATGTGGCCTTCAAGGTCCTTGGGTGCAGCCTTTTAACTAAGTCCAAATTTTACAGAACAAATCTTTTTATTAAGGGGCCTCGAGGCCACAGGTTCCCTACCCCTGAGTCTGTAGCTTATGGTTGGGAGCCAATGATCCATTGAGGACCTGGGTTCATTCATATGACCTGACAAGATATCTCTGAGTGCCATCTGTGTGTGAGGGTGGCACAGCACCAAAGGAAGGAGAGAAAACAAGCTGATCTGGGTCATGACACCCCATATTGCTGCCATCTCTGTGACTGCCTAAATGGTCACCTGCTTTGGGGGGCCTGAGAGCTTAATAAATAAGAGAGAGGGGCTAGATAGGGCCCCTCCTTCTCTAGGCAGGGGTTAGGCAAGGCTGATCAGAAAAAGTCCCTGTTCCCTGCCCCCAAGCCCCCAACTTTAAGGCCAATTCCAGATAAAGGAGGCTCATGTTTCAGTTGACCTGAGGAGGTTATGCCCCAATCATGCCAGCTAATCTAAGGCAAAGGTCAGCTCTACTCCCTGTGGTTCCCATGTGGTCCCCAGTTTATGGAGGGACCTGGGGAAACAGGGACTGTGATCTTCTTAGTCACTCTCTCAGGTGTCTGGCCCTGGCCAAAGGTCACCTTTGTTCTCTGGCACTGTACCCTTCCACAGTGGCTTCAGCTGGGCTGGCCAGATGACTCTACAGTGCTAGGGCAGAGGTGATTTTTGGAAGATGCCAGACCACTGTAGCTCCCTCCTTTCCCATGGGCCCTGAAAAAGGGCAGCTTGTCCCATAGTTTACAAATGTCTGGGGACCTCCTGGGATAGTTCAGAGAATTAAGAGCTAGAAGAGACTTGACCTTCAAGATCATTTAGTCTAAACCTTTCATTTTACAAACGAGGAAACTAAGTCAGAGGGGAAGTGACTTGCCTGTCATATCAGAGCTCATGCCCTCTAATTCCGGTAGACGTTCCTCCCACTGACTGTCTCGCACGACCAAAGGTTTTCCTTGTAAGGCTGGACCCGGAATGAGCTGATTTTCCTTTTTGTGGTTGAATTTGGGTCTGAGGTCCTTTAGTCAGTGACCCAGAGCCAGGCACTGTGGCACTTCAACCCTCCTCAGCTATGCCTGCACCCAAACCACTTTTTTCTCCTTTCCACCTCTAGAAGAATCTCACAGAACTGGGGAAAACCTTAGCTAGGGCAAAGCAAGATGATTTACCTGATTCTCACTATGGTGTAAATGGCCCTTCTGGTAAAGCGATGCAACCAGAAGTAGGTATTTAGTATTTTAAAAGAGGACTGACCCAAAGCAATCTCTAAGTGGTATAATCTCAGGCAGTGACAGGAAACAACATAAGAAACTTTCAACAGTATTTTCAGGAGGCAGGGGGCCCTTTGGAGATCCAGGCTTAGCATATTTTGGAATCACCACAGTTTGTAGATAAAAAATTCCCTTGTCTCTCCTTAGAAGGTTCCAGACCACAAGTCCAGGGAGGCAGGTCAGGGGTGCAGAGAGCCAGACACCATTTGTCAGCTGATCACCTAGGTCAGCCTGAGGCACCTGAACCAAGGGTGCCCCTGGTTCGTAGGAATGGAGCTAGATCTAGCTCCATTCCCACCTACTCCCGATAATCTGGGGCCCTGACAGAGGGGAAGGCGATAGAACGGCCCTAACCCACCTCCAAAGCACTGGGGGCAAGCCTGAATCTCCCTGATTCAATCTTTCCCCCAAACTGCTTACACAAAGCAACACTGA
Organism: Pseudochirops corinnae; assembly: GCA_028646515.1. Taxonomy (NCBI): domain Eukaryota; kingdom Metazoa; phylum Chordata; class Mammalia; order Diprotodontia; family Pseudocheiridae; genus Pseudochirops; species Pseudochirops corinnae. The sequence continues at coordinate 535,488,427 of CM053585.1, forward strand.
TTCCCCACTGGAGAACAGGGATTAGAGGGACGGAAGCCCATCTCTATCTACAGCAAGGCTCTCTGACTGAGTTGGCACCAGGCCCGCTCTTATCAGTGAACCTGCTGGCCCTTCCAACCTCGGGGCAAGGGCCACCAAGGCAGTCTGTCCTTTTTCTGCAGTCTGCCTTATCTCAGGCAACTTCCAGCCTGGTGCTGGGACAGAACACTGATCTGTGAGAGAGGAAGGACTTGTTTCAACTCCTGTCTCCAACACTGGCTAGCATGACCCTGGACAAGTCCTTTAACCTTTGTGGGCCTTGGTGTCCTCATTTGTAAAATGAGGGGGTTGGCTTTAATGGCCTCTGAGGTTCCCTCAAGATCTATGATCCTTCCCTCTTCATGATGATGTTCTGTTGCTGCTGGGGAAAGGGAAGTGGTAGCATTCTTAAGTAAACTCAATCATCATTTCTTAAGTGCTTACTATGTACAAGGCACTGTATGTACATGGCACGGGGGTGGGGGAGGTTCAAAGGCTAAAAATGGACAAGGCCCTATTGCTCAAGAGCTTAAACCCACTGGGTTGAGGGTGGAGAATGAGAAAGAAAACAGTTACACAAACAAAACCTGGGCAAGTCACCTCGTCTCAGGCCGCTTTCCTCCTGGAAAAACAGAAAATAGCACAGAGCTTACACACGTGTGAGAACTGGAGGAAACAATATCTGTAAAGTACCTTGGACACCCAAGCACACACTGTTCTAGCTGTTCTCTCTCTCTCTGTCTCTCTCCCTCCCTCCCTCTTACCTCTCTCTCACCAAGAAGTTATGTGACTTGTTCAGTGTGTGTTAGAGGTGGCACTTGAAATTAGGTACACTGGACTCTAGCTCTGGACTGTAGGGGACTCAGAATTCATCTACTCCTATCCTCTTTCCTTCCCCCCAACCCCACCTCATTTCACAAATTAAGAAACTGAGGCCCAGAGAGAAGAGGTTACTTGCCTAAGATCACATGGGTAATAAGTAGGAGTTCAGGATCTGAATTCAGGTCCTCTGACTCCAAATATAATGTACTTTCCACCAGAGCACACCCCACCCCTCTGCCTCCACCCCATTCAGTCTCTTTTCCTCTATAGCCCCTAGTAGGAGCCCAATGTTAAAATTTTCATCATGAACATTTATAAGTCAGAAATCAGCAAATGCTACACATCAGGTTTCTTGTTTTGTTGATTGTCTAGACTTAAGAATGGGATGGAGAAAATGTCAATAAGGGATATGATGGGCGTATATATGGACAGACAGAGAAGGACAGATAGACAGACAGATAAATACAAGTTGTAAAGGAGATTCAAGGCTTCATTTGCAGCCTGGATTTCTGTTTTCAGTGCTCACACTTGTCAAGTTTGTAATAAATAAAAAGGGAAATACTTTTCAAAGAGGAAGCACTGTGGCTTTGCAGTCTGAGGACCCATTTACTAGCTGAGACTGAGCCATGAGGCCCAACTTAACCAGAGGTCACTTAACCAATCTGGTCCTCAGTTTTCTTATCTATAACAGGAGGAAGGTGGATCAGATTATCTTTAATGTTCCCTTCAGCTTGAAATCCCATGATCTTTTCAGATTAGGGTCTTTTTTTCTTACTGAAATTGTTCTAAAATACCCCCCACACACTTCTCTCCCCTTCTGAGCACAATTAACCTCTCTCTGATGACCAAAGGCCATCATTATTGTACCACACTGTCATTGTAATAAATCCCTCCAGTCAAGGCTGTCTGTCCCTATGCTGATCTGACAGCTTGAAAAGTCTATGCTGATCTGGGGAGTTAAGGTTAGATCGGTTTCCCTGTTTTCTTCTTCACTGAGGTTTAATTCCCCTTGCTGTAAATATTTCTGCTTTTCCTTCTGTCTCTACTCCTCCTCCTCTCAATTTGCTGCTTTTTAATCTGTAGTAGTTTAAAAAAGCAACTAACTAGTTTTCTGGAATTTATAATAATTGATAATTTATATAGCACTTTAAGGTCTGCAAAACATGTTCTCTCATGAGAATTGTGTGTAAAGTACGGGTAAATAGGCTAAGTGGGTATCCCGCAGCTTGATGGTCAGACAATTAACATGTCTTAGGGCTGTGCTCAGACTGTTGTTAAGGGAAGAAGGGATCTGTGAGTTCATCAGGGTGGGGAGATTTCACAGCTGGAAGCCTATGACTTTTCAGGATAGCTATGGGCAGTAGGTTAAGACACAAAGGTTAAGTGACTTCTCCATGGTCACACAACTAAGCATGATGGCTTGGATTTCCACCTAGGCCTCTAGCTCCATGGACTTTCAGTAACCTGGATCCAGCTAGCTCCCTTGAAGCCTCTGATTCACCTAGAGTCCTTCCCAGGGAGCTCTCACTCCTGCCCATCTTTGGCCTCTCTCTTATGCCCCTGCATCAGTCCCAGGTCCAGCTCACTTGCCTGTCCCCTCCCTGCCCCTGACTCTTCTCACACGGGCCCCATGGGAGCCGGGCTATCCTGTACACCTCCCTAATTGATTCACTATCCCACTTGATTCCTTTCTCTGACCCTTTCAGTTGAGAATCTTTCCTCATATTTCACTGAAAAATGGAGGCCATTCAAATACACGCTCCATCTTCTCCACTCTTTCTCAGATACCTTCCCCTACTACTTGCTCCTTCACTCCTGTATCAAATGAAGAGGTGACCTTTCTTTACATAAGGTAAACTCCTCTACCTCTCCATGCAACCCTGATCCCAGTTCAGGTCTTCTCAATCAGACTGCCCCCTCTAGGAATCCTCACTCCGTCACTCATCTTCAATCGCTTCCTGTCTACAGGACGCTTTCCTGCTGTCTCCAAACACACGCATGTCTCCCCCACCCTAAAAATAAAGACACATAGCAGACATAGATAAATGAACAAATAGATAAATAAACTTCACTTAATCTGACTATCCCAGTTCTCCCTTTTAAGGCTAAACTTGGAAAATCCACACAATGAATGAGTTCTGTGACTTCCTCTTTTCTGAACTCCTTAGAATCTGGCTTCCAACCTCATCACTCCATCCCAAGTGCTCCCTCCAAAGCTGCCCATGATCTCGGAAGTGCCAGATCCAATGGCTTCTTCTCAACCCTCATCTTTGACCTCTCTGTAGGCTTTGAGGTTGTGGATCACCCTCTTCTGGTCTTTCTCTTACCTAACCGCCACTCTTCAGGCTTCGTTGCTTTATCCGGGCCCACTGGCCATGGGTGTCTCCTGAGGTTTTATGGTGGGCCCTCTTCTTCTTATATTATTTCACCTGGCGATTTCATCAGCTTTCAGATTCAATGATCTCTATGCTAATAATTTTCAGATGTATTTATCCGGTCCTAACCACTTCTCCGAGTTCCAGTCTCACATCTCCAACTGCCTACTAGACACCTTGAACTGGACGTCCCCTCAACATCGTACACTTAGCATGTCATAAACTAGAGTTTCGTTATCTTTCCTCCCCTTTCTAATTTCCCTGTCCAGGGAAGAGGTCAATAATCTTTTTTAATTAGGGGAAAAGTCAGCATCCTGACCTTCAGAGAAAATACAAGCAGAGAAATAAAGACCAACACACAGGGCTCTGACTGCCTGAATCAACTATCCGCTTAGTATAGTCCTAGTCACTTCAGCTCACAGACTAGGTGTCTTCCTCAACTCCTCACACTCATTTAACACACTTATCTATTCCGTTGCCAAGTCTCACTGACTTTGCCTTCCTAACACCTCTCACATATGTCAATCACAGCTGCCTTGCTGGTGCTGGTCCTCATTACCTCATGGACTGGATAATGGAATGGGCTGCTGGTTGGCCTGTCTGCCTCAAGTCTTTCCCTATTCCAGTGCATCCCCTGCTCAACTCCAGTGACTCCCTACCACCTTCAGATCAAATATAAAATCTTGTTTCGCTTCTTAAAGCCTTTCCAGTCTTCTTCCTTGCACCTTACTTCTTCCACGTATGATCCAATGACTGTGGTCTTGCTTTTCTTCATACAAGTGTAATGTTAATGGGATTTAAGATCTTCCCAGCCTCCCCTGGAGCCCATTAAGGGACGTTTGCTTAAGGGAGACTTGCTTGGAGGAAGGTGTTCACATCTTTTGCTGATAATCCTGAGTCACTAGGGTTGTGATGTCTTCTGGCTCTGAGAAGTGTATATATACTCTGAGTTGTTATTTTGCTTTGGGGGCTCATTTATGAGAAGGACCTTGTGATTCCCTGGTCAAGATTCTGAGTGACCTGTATGTTCAGAACTCCCCACCTGCTCAGATGTAAAAGCTCTCTCGATCCAGGGATGTATATAAAAGCATATAGATGATTCAGGCAGTCAGAGCCCTGTCTGTTGATCTTTATTTCTCTGCTTCTATTTTCCCTGAAGGACAGGGTACTGACTTTACCCCTGAACTAGTGAATGTGATTAAAAAAGATTGTTGACCCCTTGAACATCTATCTTTCCTAGTAAAGCAGATCTAAGAACCTATGCTAGCATCCTGGGGATGCCAGTGTGGTTGCCACTACAAGACATCTCCCAAATCTTGACTTCTCACCAGCTCTCTCCTAAGCATAGAATGACCTCCTTCCTTGTCTCTTTCTTCTTCAACTCAGTTCAACTTCTACCTTCTGCAAGAAACCTTTAGAATGGGAGCTCCTTGAAGGCAGATTGTTTTTGTTTTTCCTGTATCAGTAGCACTTAGTACAGTGTCTGGCTAACACTAACCCTAAATGATTAATGATTACTTCGATAGCCTAGCACTATCTCCACTGCACTATGCTGATTCTCAGACTATGATTTAACAAATTAAAATGAGTCAAATAATGGTTTTCAAACGGTGTGACCAGAAGATTTGTCTTCTTCAGCTTATTTTGTCTTTACGATATTAACACATTTCATTCAAAGATCTGTTCCTTAATACTAAGAATTTTTAGGACCACAAAGTTAGGAACCAAACAGTTATATGCACTCTTAATATTCACATTAAAGGGTTTAAAAACAATTCTCCAGTTTACAATATTATCTATCTAATTTTTCCCTATTGTCACTATAATCCTGTGTGCCTACTGACCAAGTACCAGGGGTACCTCCTTGTATGTCACCAGCCCAGATAATTACACATCTCTCACTTTTTTGCTTGACTCATCAGCATACACATGACCTATTGGCATCTAACTCACACTGTCCCTGCCCACAGTCATGATTCTTGTAGACTCCACTGCTGGTTTTCATGATCTTTCTAAACAAATCCTGAGAAAGTAGGTCAGTTAGACATCTCAAGGACATTTGAAACGTTGTCATTAGACCATCATGCAAAGACAGAGCTAGCCGATATGTTAAGCAAAGACTGGGACTGCAGACTTCAGCAACAAGTCTAGGCCTGGCTGCTTGAAGGAAGGGGTTACTTTAGGTTACTGAGTTAGTGGGTAGAGGCCCAAGTGGGCAATCGGCAGTGCAACAGCTGACCTAAAGAGATTACAGGCTTTCAAAGAGCCATGCAGAAATGATTAGTGCCAACCCAAAGACACAGATGACATCCCCAAACAAACCTTAGGGCAGTATTCTGTATTTAGGTGCATGTTACAACCCACAGCCCTTTACAGGAAACTCTAGAACTAGATGTACATCTGTCTGGTCCAAAAAACCCAAGCAAACAAGCTGTTGTACTATATGGCCCCTCCTTCCCTTCCCCCCCTCCCCCATTTCTGATGTATAAAGAGAACCACTTAGGACAGAATCATAAGTTCATCCCAACTTCACCTTCAGTGCACCTTTGAGGTGAACTGAAATCTGGTCTATGGGCAAAAAGTCTTAGGAGTCAGAAGACTTGGGTTCCAGTTCTGCTTGTGATGCTATGGGATTCTGGGCAGGTCATGCCCTCTGGTGTGGTTTCCTCATCTGTACAATGGGTATAACGCCCCCACTGCTTGCTGCACTGCATCACTGGGAGGGGAGTATCTTTTGTAACACTTCCAGCACACTATGGTTTCTCATTAAAGAATGTACTAAAACAAGATAAGCATGTCCCTCAACTCTGGGAGGCTGGGGGGGCTCCCTTGTCCTTCTCCAGCCCTGAGGCTTAAGATCAAACCTCTTCCCTGGAGCAAGGGTGTAGAGGTTCACAGTCAGAGGGGTATAGAAAGCAACAGAACCCAAGGCTGACTACTTCACAGAGTGGCCAGAACTCAAGTAAGCCACAGCTGAGATGTGGGGAAGTCAGCTGGCCTCAGAAAGGGAATGCCCTCACCAGTCCTTCCTCGCTGCAGTCTTGGAAGCAACCCTGGATTGTTCCATTGCTGTAATTTCTGATTATAAAAAGTCCAAGAGCACGCCTGAAACACAGTATTAGTCATGTCCCATGAAGCACATTGAGAAGATGTCAGGCACACACCTGCGCTGTCAGTACCCATCAGCTGGTCCTCATCATTTTCATAAGTGTACTCGTTTATAGCCCAATTTTACAAACAAGGAGTCACAGGAACAGAATCACTAAGTCACTTATTCTGGGTCACTGCAACTGTCCAATGAGAATGAGAACGGGCAGCCCTCAAGTTGCAACAGTGAGGTAGTCATGTTGTACAGCTTGTCAGGACACAGGGGCAAATCACTCTGGACCTGGAATCCGCAGGTCAGAGGAAGTTCTATTCCAAGATAGACCAAATCAACATGCCCCATCATGTTCTTCGACCTTCAAAGGTTTTCTAAATTAAGTGTAAAAATACATCTACCTTGGGGCAGTTAGGTGGTGCAGTGAATTGAGCACTGGCCCTAGAGTCAGGAGGACCTGAGTTCAAATCCAGCCTCAGATGCTTAACACTTACTAGCTGTGTAACCTTGGGTAACCCCAACTGCCCTGCCTTCCCCACTCTGAAAAGCAAAAAAAAAAAAAAAAAAAAAAAAAAAGAAAATACATCTCACCAACTATTAAAAAAACCCTGCCTCTTTCCTTTGAACACTTTAAACGTACTGAGAAAGTTAGATTAGTTCTAATCAAAAGGATTTAGCAGTTTTCTAAGTGTGCTCTGTACGTCCAAACTTAAGGCTTCTAAAGTTGATTTTTTTGAATGCAAATGTAAGACTTTATGTATATTTCTATTAAATCCAACTGAATATATGTAGCCTGGAAATATCTTTTTTATTCTGTCATCTAGTGTTAATCCTTCAGTTTTGTGTAACCTGCAAATATGATAAACACCCATTCTGTGTGTTTATCTCAGTCACTGTTGAAAGTATAAAGTAGCACAGGGAGAGAAAGACAGTTCCCTTGGGCACTCCATAGGGATCTCTTTATGACATGGAACCAACTATTCATGATATTTGGGGTCGGACCCTCCAACCAGTTCCTAATTCATGTCTACCCACTTTTTCCACAAGAAATGTGCAGCTAAAATTGAGGTGAGCTTCACTGATAGCTTTCCTCTAATCTACCAAATCTAAAAACCTCATCACAAAGGGAAATGTGGTCAGTCTGGCATGACTCTTCCTGGTAAAGACATATGGCTCTTTGTGATTACTGTTTCATCCCTTAGGTCAGTGGTTCTCAACCTTCCTAATGCCGCGACCTTTTAATTCAGTTCTTCATGTTGTGGTGATCCCCAACTATAAAATTATTTTCGTTGCTACTTCATAACTGTAATTTTGCTACTGTTATGAATCTATCTGATATGCAGGATGTATTTTCATTGTTACAAATTGAACATAACCCACAGGTTGAGAACTGCTGCCTTAGGTGCCCAATAACTGCCCCTTTACAAGTGCTGCATCCTAGAATTTTGCCTAGATTTAAGTCATGCTGGTTAGCCTACCATCTGTAGAGCACATTCTCATTAAGAAATCTAGACATTTCTCTTTCACCTATCCTGAAGTATTTCCCCTATTGGCCACAATGTTGCGAGGATAACTGACATTAGCAGCTTAGGATTCATACTGGCTAATTCTTTCAGGACCCCAAGATACAAATCAACTAGGCCTGGTGATTTCAACTTCTCAAGGGTGGTGAGGTACTCTCTCATCATCTCCCTCTTTATCTTGGGTAGAAGTTCCCTATTAGCCAGGAACAATTACATATGCTGAGCAAGTTCTCAATGCACGGCACAATAGTAAATATTTTAAATAAACATGTGTTCACTATACTCAAGACCAAAAATGTATACAGTTACAGATAACAGTCACATCATATTTCATAAGGTAAATTTTACTTAATTTAATGACACAAAATATATTAGAACACTAGGTCATTTCCACTTCTCCAGTACTACACTCTTCACATTTTCCACAACCTTTTAAAAATCATTAAGTGGTTAGCACACAAAAGAAATTAAGGGAATCAAGGATGCCTTCTTCAGAAAAAGCATCTGTGTAACTGGTTATATATACATCAGCAAACAGGGTAAGTTTAAAGTAACATCAAAAGGTTAAAACAAATTTAGCCAGATTGCACATAATCACTTCCATTTCACAGGTAATCCAGGAATAAACGTCCCCAAATGTCAAATAGCTCCTGACCTCAAGGGTGATATGTGGCTTCACTCCAAAGTGCCAAAAATTTTATTATTATAGTTTTAACTAGCAAGAGATGTCACACAGCAAAGTTTAATAAAGTCTAATTTTTTTTTTGGCACGCTCCTTAAAACCTAAAAATAAGCCCCCAAAATCTAAAAATACAAAAAACAAAGAAATCAACCAAAGGTAATCTGAAGATTCAAGGCGACACTTCAAACTAATAATCCTGTGTTAAAATGTCTCATCCCCAAACCTTCTTCCACCCAACTACTTTATTTGACTAGTAGAAGGAACACTGATCACCAAGGCAAATTAACCTATAATAAATTCACCTATTAATGTTGAAAAACAGAATAGTCTGTTTGCTAAGAAGTACAGCTCAATATTTAATTATTAAAGATTGTTATCAAACATATTAAGGCATCACTTGCTATATTTTTCAAGTCTTTCTTCAAACTTGCCTTTCCTAAAAGTTTAATACCACATACAAGTGAAGCCCAAATATTTCATCTAGTAACTCTTCCCCAGTTTTTCTGTTTCCCATTAAGAGATATTTTGGCACCCAGTCACTACATGGCCCTAGTTTTCAGTTTCAATGACAAATTTTTTTTTTTTAAATCATAGCAAGAAAGGATCACCATTTATAGCAGTTAATTAAAGTTTGAGGGTTTTAAAAATACGTATGTATATGTATCTATGTCTGTGTGTGTGTGTACTCGCATGTGTGTTTAGAGAAATATGTGCACACACATAACACTATGTATAGTTTTAAATTTTAAAAAGTATTCCAATGCTGTAATTACGAACGTTTAAAATAATTTTAGACACACCTTGAATTTTCACTACAGAAATCAGCTGCTGACTGTTTAGGGCTACGCTAGGAGTTGTTGATGAAAAAGTGATCCCATTTGTGACAATACTATAAGGCTGTGCTTCCAAGACGGATGCCTTGACGTTCCAAGTGAAGAAAACCTTCTGTTCTGAGAAGTTGTTGAAACAGAGCCGGCAGTTTGGGCCCATTAATTAATGGGACATCTTATAAGGATCCAATTAGAGCAAACACAGGTTGTACAGGGAAATCATTTAGCCCTTCAAAGTACTAAAGTACCAAGATCCTGGTTGTTAGAGAAACATAACGATAATGACAATTTTTATTGCACTTCTCTAAAGTCTCCCAAACACTTGATCCTCACGATGGTCCTGGCAGGCAGGTGCTATTACAATGTCCATTTTAGAAATGAGAAGACTGAGACTCAGAGAGAGTAAGTGAACTGTTCCATCACGGCTTGAGACCGCTGGCAATGGGCTGTGACTCCAGGCCCAGCGCTCTTCCCACTCCGCTCCAGCGCCTTTCCTACGTGCTGCCATTCATGTCTTGCACAATGACTTGTGAGCACTTGGGCCACAAACAATCATGCTCACAACAGACTCAGCAAGTTTTAAAGAAATGGGTGCCTGCAAGGCCCTGACTTGCTGTGTCAATGACCTGAAAACAGGGAACATGGCGCCTTCTTCCAGCCCAGGGCTCTTGCCTTTTGGCTCCTTCCTTCTCTCCCTCCCCTAAGAAGCTTCTCAGCCTGTCACAACATCATCAAGGACCATGTGGGATCTTTTTATACAAAAATTTGCTATTTCTCAACACATGTTGAGAAGGGACATGGCTAACCCAAAGGCAAACACATGTTAATCCTTTGAAGACATAAATAAAATAAATTGCACTTTTCATAACACAATGGTACAGTAAAGTCTTTATAGTGGGAAGGTAGATTCCAATATAAAAAGTATTCAATATAGCAAAGTTAAATCTGAAAAAAAATCTTCCAGTTAAAAAATTACAATATTTCCACTATGTCTGGGAGGCAAGAAATCCTTTATTTAAAGGTATTAGTTTCTAAGATTTCTGTATGTATTTAAAATGAATTTCTATTTAAAAAGGGGTTCCCATCCAAAAAGGCACTACGTGGTACAATTGTGCAAGTGACTTCATGGAAGAAATGCCAAATGTGCAAAATGAGAGCCAAGAGGACCGCTCCATTTCTTATGTTGGTTTCTCGATTCTTCATCACATTTTCAAAGTTATCAGTGAGAAGTTGCATCCGGCACCAGGTCTGTCCATCGAGATCTGAATGGGGTCAGTCCACAGAATCACAAATCTCCTTTACTTTTTGGTTGAATTCTTCTGGTTGGTCAGCATACACATAATGTCCCGCGCCAAGGATAGCCTGGGTGAGAACAGCGTAAGTCAGTGGGCGTCTGATGGAATAAGTCGCCTAAGTGCAGGCTCAGGGCAATGTGCCAGCTAGCTGACAGAATCCCTTAACAGAGTCTTCACCCTGTTTTTAGGCTGTAGGTAGCAGTAAACTCCAATGCTATCTATCCAACTTACTTATTTGTTTTTACCAGACCCATCACATCCTACTTCCCAGGTGCAGGGGGCTCCCAAGCAGGAAACTTCTCATACCAAAACAAATCAACACCTACCACTATGCCGCTACCTGCTTCAGAGAGATGTGTGGAACACAGAGACTAAAGACTTCCAGTCCTCTGCCCATTTGGCCATGCTGCCCTCCCCAAAAAAAGAAAATGGGCTTTACCTAAACTTTAATAAGAACAAAGGATAATTCTTGCCATATGTAAAACCAGCCTGGATACTGCACTAGTGCCCTCAGCATCATGTGGAATGTAAAAGGTTTACAAGGCCAGCCTCCAACACGTATTAGATAACTCTTTGTGGAGGAGACAGGAGGACACTTCACAGAATCACACAGGGTTAAGACTATGTACAATGGGCACATCCCCATCAATGGGAAGAGACCCCCCAGTAGGGAGATCACAGACTCATTGAGGGACTTAAATGTGTGCAAAGACCTGTTCACATGCAGTTAAAAAATGGATTTGGCAAAAAAGATTAAGTGGGTGAGTACTGGAGAACTTTTTTTAAAGCATTTTTTAGGTGTTCCTTTGAGCTCCAAAAAATAAGAGATTAGAAAAAAGATCCAGTCAGAAGGATTCTTATATGTAGCCCTGGGAATTCCCATCTTTTCTTTATAACAGTGAGGGAAATGAGGATAATCCTATCACTCCCCAAACCAAAGCCTCCCCCTCCCATCCATGTAAGATCTTCCCATTAGAGTGTACATCCCAGAAAGTTGCATCTGCTCTACTGGATCCCTGACATACAGCTTAATTCTTGGCACACAGTAGGGGATTTTTAAATGCTTGCTGACTGACCCATAAACAATTATACACCATATACAAAAGAAAACCTCAAATAATCCAAACACTCACTATAGTCTTCACATACGAATGTGGCCGTAAGGACTGGATGGTATTGCCAGAATTGCCATCTATGCAAGACCGGGCTCCATAGATTACAGATATTGGAATGTCTGGGTCCATTTTACCAATTCGCAGGAGGATTGGTCTTTTTGCCCATCCATAAGGAATAGTCATATTTCTAAAAGCAGTTTCACCACTTAAAAAAGTAAAGGAGAAAGTAGTATTAAGATTTGAGCAATTAAACCAAAAAGTTAGTTCATTAGATGCTAAATAAATGTGAATATAAGACCCCCAAAGAGTAAGAATTTACTAAAGGTAAAAGAAACACATTATTGGATAGACATGAGTTGCCTAGAATTTTATTAAGAATCAGAGCCATCTCTTCCACCCTTTCCAAAATAAACAGCCTATCAAGCTCCAGGAAAGATATATTTAATGGAAACTTTCATAAAGATGGAAGAACTATTTTTGATATTAGTAATAAACAATAATAAATAATTTGGTATTAATTCTAGACTAATTAAAAATGTGGAACTTACACAAGGATAACTTAAAACATCAGAGCTAGTATACTAATCTAGTAGAAAACCTGAAATAAAATCAGTGACCTTTTGTTGTTAAAAAAGAAAACTCATAGCATCACAGAATTTCAAGATGAAAAGGACATCAAGGATCATTCAGTAATGTATAGATAAAGAAACTGAGTCTCTGAGAGATTAAGTGACCATATTAAGTTGCACAAGACTGGCTTGGCATTAGTGGTAATGGGAATGGGTACATAAAAAGTAAAAGAGATGCCATCTCTCACCAGGAAGAAAAGGGGAAAGAGGGATCTACAGTCGGGCTCAGGAATTCTTCCACCAACCTACAGATAGGCAGGTGGGCAGTGGGAAGTTTTAATGGTAGAACCCATGACTATTAGTGGGAGAGAAGTCCATCCCATCCCATCCCATCCCATCCCATCCCATCCCACCCCGCAATTTGATCCTTTAAAAAAGTAATAAAATGATATAAACTTGACCCACTACAAACTGCTAACTGCAGCCTGCCAGTTCTTTTACTTTTATCTTCTGCTGATTCTCCAGCACACTTGAAAGGCATCTTTACTATCCTCAAGACCTCCCATCTCCCCTTTTCAAAATGTCTTGCTGAAAAGATTGCGGATGTCCACTAAGGCTCCCCCACCTCATGTACACTTCCAGGATCTGTGTCTACAAGCAGCCCCTCACGTGACTGACTCTCTAGTCTAAAAAGAAGCTGGCCTGCTCCTTGGAGAGGCAAAGGGCTGGGGAGGCTTTCCCAGCTGTATTAGAATCAGGTTTTAGCTAGCTAGTTTGTGACTGCCACAATTCGCCAAGGCTTACTGATGGACTCATCCCATGAGGTTTGATCGATGGCTGCTATAACTTTCCTCATAATATAGACGGATCTGTTTATTATTTAGGACTTTTATAATGGCAAGAGCTATTTCATTCCTTTGTGAGTATGAACTACTCTGCTTGTTCTTAGGAAAAATATCCACATATGGCTGTGCATGTGCTCTCCTTTCCCCCTGCTCTCTTCCTTTTGTATGTTAATAAGTGGGAGTTTTCCCCTGCCAGTTAGGGTCTTTTAAAATTCCCCACTTAAAAAGTCAAACTACACTGACGTACAGAATTTCAGTAAGTGACAGTCCCTTTTTGCAAAGACTCCACTGTCTTTCCCTCCAAGGCCGTGGAGAAAAGGTCTCTAGGCACTAGGAATAGAGAAGAGAAAGGAAACTCCTAGGCTGAGGGCAAGGCATATGAAATGCACATCTTGGCAATCATATGGCTCCACACTTTTTCTTCATGTTTCCAAACCAATGAGATCTTTTGATTTCTAAAAGCTATGTTTCATACATGGTAACAATCTGAGTCAAATGAGAGACTCCTTTATGGCACCCTAGATTGCTTTCTAAACCCTCTAACACTGTTACCACAAGCACTGACTTCTGCCCCCTTGCCCACCTGCCCACCTCATCGTTCACTACTCTTCTACAAACCAACTTCGGTCAAGGAGGTTTAGGCAGTGTTTCAAGAACACACCCCTATTCATATCTGTCTCCCTGCTTAGGTTCAGAGCAGCGCCCTCTTCCTATAATTTTTATAATGCCCATTTAAATGTCCCCTCTCTTTCCAGGAGCAGACAGCTTAAAAACCAACCTCTTCCATGGAGCTTTTTCAAATCATTTCAATCAGTGATGTTTCACTCCTCTGCAGTCCTAATCCACAGACCCTCTGTACCACCCCCCGGAGATATTTACTATATAATATTACTCTTAAACTCCATGAAGGGAAAAGCATATACCTTAATTATGTTTTTACTCTGCTCAATACTCAACACAATGCTTTGCCATGTAAGAGCTTAACAAATGACTGCCAAAATATTTCCATCTTGTTTTCTCCTCAATTAGGTTATAAGCTCTTTGAGGGTGATAACTGACACACAGTATTGTGAAAAGTATTTTCTATGTAGTAGGTCCTAATGGTATTTCTTTAATGATTTGAAACAAAGTTAAAGGTTGTTGGATACTCTTCAAAATTTCCAAACGCTTTTCTGTGGTACTTATTTTTCTAGTATATTTTCCTTAAAAATGTATGGAATCATAATCAATTTCAGATATAGAAGTTTACCTGGGTGTCTGTACATTACAGTGGTAGATATACTCTGTCACGGTATCATCTTCAAACATGGACGCATACTTTCTTTTAAAATCAGGCCTTAAACGTTGCACAAGGCTTAAGCCTGAGTAATAACAGAGAATACATCAGTTTATCCTTTGAAGTCTGACCAAAGCTTAGAGCCTAAATCTAACAGAAGGTTTAACAGAGAATACATCAGTTTATCCTTTGAAGTCTGACCAAAGCTTAGATTCTAAATCTAATAGAAGGTTTTAGAATTAATCTGCATGAAGACTGTGTATAAGAGAAATACAGATGTTACCCTATAAGTATGAAAGCAAACAGAAACAGACCCTAGATGCTACTCTCCAAAAGTCACACCAAGTAGGGTCACCACAATTCACACAGCCTATTCTGAATGTTGGCTCCACACATGCCAATGCTATCTGACGATACTCGATGTGAGCCTGAGCATTACTGAAAACCAGGGAGGGAAGAAGGGCTGGTAGCTGGGTTTACTTCCCCAGGATACAGCAGGTAAGGCTTCACAGTCAACTTGCAGGGGCCTTAGCTGTAAAAACACATAAGACCAACCCTCCTAAATATAACATGCTAATCATGAAAAGTAGATGGAAAAAATCTCTAACTCAAAAGCACATTTATTACTAAAATGGGTGTCAGGGTCCACAATTAGTCATCAGACACACTATACATTGGCTGTATAATGAAGACATTTTATAATTTCCATATAAGAGAGTAGATGAGAGATTGTCTGACCTATAACCTCTACAATAATATATAGAATGGGCTATCATTACTACTCAATATGCAATATCAGGGGGACTATTTTTTTCAAACAAAAAGTGAAGGTTGTTTAAAGATATTACTGATGGCCTCCCCAAAAAACAATTTTAAAAAAGTGTTCTCATTTGGCTTAATGAAATCTAAAACCAAAATATTTCTAGATGTATGGCTTTACTTTCCTAGAATGCAAGTACTTACCAAAGGGTCCTGCAATTCTGAGGCCAGCTAATGGGTTAAAAGGAGTCAATACAGCTCCCAAGGCTTTGATCCACACTGGAATTGGCCTATCTTGATCAGCATTATCAGGTCTCTCTGGAAAACCCCACGGCTCCACTAAGATAAGATGCTTTACCCTATTAGGAAAATGAAAACGTTTTCAGTTTTTGGAAGCAGATCTAACATCAATTTGTTGTGGGATCACTGAAGTCACCTAAATTCTTAGGGTTTTTTTCCTTTCTCATCTGTAAAAAGGGGACAGTGATATCTGTAAGACCACAACCTTACCAGACTGTCATGGAGAATCAAAGGAGAACACACAATCGGTCAACAAGCATTTAGGTCAACAAGCATTTATTACGTGTTTAATATGTGAAAGGCAAGTGCTAAGGGTTGAAGATACAAAGGCAAAAAACACATTCCCTGCCCCCAAGGAACTTATGTTCTAACTGGGGAGATAAAATGTGAATGACTGTATATTCAAGATCTATGTGTATATCAATACCTACAAAACAGAGGGTAATCTAAGAAGGAAAAGACTAGAAGTAAGGGGATAGGAAAAGCTTACTATGTCTCATATGGCAAACTGAAAGTACATTCACGTAGAGCACATCTGGGAAATGGTTAAAAATTTTTTTTACAGAAGAACTCTAAGAAAATGTTCATAAAGAACATTCCATGTATAGGGAGGCTCTTTAATAACCCTGCTGGTATCCAAGAGATGAGACACACATGAATCTTTGCAGGGAAACGGAGCTGTATTTTTATTACGTGTTTACTGGTGCTAACTTACAAGACATGCTAACTAACCAGCTCTGGGGTTCCCACTGGTTTTGGCTACCCCCAGAAGGAAGAACAGGCCACAATATGAATAAGCCTCCTGGATTAAAAAAAAGCATAAAAGTAACGGAGCAGCAACAGAACAAACCTTAGTAAGTTCTCCCTCTCTAGCTGGTCTAGTTGGCACAAGGCCCTCGGAGAAGGCTGGTGCTCAGACCTTTGCTCCTTCTCTGACACTGCCTTGATGTGCTGGGCCAGGAGGAGGAGTAGGCCGCCTCTCCCAGGCCACTAGTCTCTAGGGGACTTCTTCCTTTTTCAAGTAGTTCACTTGGCTTGTGTACAGTCTTAGTCTCCAAACCTATCCTCATATCTAGGACTTTCAACATGTTGTTTGACTAGTGAAATCTCATATTTGACTAGTGAAATCTCAGCATACCGAGGCTGGCCTCAGGTACCAAATCAAGCTTCACAGACAACTTCCTGCCACGGTACTGCCTAAGTTTCTACAAACCTCCCACCCACAGCTTCTGAAAAGGGCACATTAATAGAATGACTGAGAGTTTACCATCCCTGTGTCTAACAGGCCAAAACATCCTTCCCAGGCCACCACCCATGACAGGGGTCTTCTTCAGACTCTGCCTTCTCACTCTGAAATATCCATCACTTAGCCCCTTTCAGTCTACTTCTCCCACTGCTAAGTTCCTCTTGGAACCTCTAATTCAAGAAAGGACCCATCATGCTTCAGTCCTCTCCCATCTCTGCTTCTAGTTCTCAGGACCACCCTTTCTTTGCCCCCCCAATTGGGTATATCCCTTCCCACCACCCAGCCTCCAGGGTCCCTTTAGGTGTCTTCCCTTGATCATTCCCCTGAGGACAGAGCAGTGGGTCTTTTGGTTGATATCAATGTTTCCAATGCTGAGCAGTGCTGGGCCCAAGTAGGTGCTTAACAAATGCATGACTTCCTGTTGTCAAATTGTCTTTCCTTAACAGAATGAATCCAAGCTCCTGGAGGGCAGGAACTGGGTCTTTTTTTTTTTTAAATTTGTAAGCCCAACTCTCAGTCCAGTCTCAGATATACAGTAAGTGCTTACTACTTCTTTTGTTCATTCAAATCCACTGATGTTCTTTTGAATACTTTTATAGAGTCTGGTGCCCACCTCTCTTCTAGTTTTACCTTTCATAGGTTTATTTTCATAGCAGAGGATGAAAAGCAGGAAAACAGCGATTTTTTTCCCTCTTCCCCATTTAACTTGGTCAGGGTAGGCTAGGTCTACAAATATCAAGTTATTTAGCCAAAAATTCCAAATCTACAGACTTGGAGCATGCAAGTTTTGGAGGGCTGAACCTAATTTCTTGGGCATTAGTAGCTGATTTGGTTAATCTGTAATTACTCAATATCAAGTGTCCAATCATTAAAATTCATGTACATGCTTGTAAAATCATTCCCCTAGCAAAAAATACAGACTAGACAAGCACATTTCCTTCACTAAATTGAACATTATCTCTGTCATCACCAAAACTATCTCATGTGAATTTCAGACATCTGTTCTTATGGCCAAATAAAAAATCCCATGGTGACAGTCTAAATTTTCTAAAATAATCTGATTAATCTTTGTAAGGTACCTTCTTTTGAGGCACTGTCATCCCTATTTGAATGGGGAAACAGATTCAGAAACCAAATAGTTTTTTCAGATTAGAATGCATTGGGCCAAAATGAATACCAGAGGGCAACAAAGTGAGGATCATATTATGATCAGTGTCAAGCAGTGAAAAACTCTGTCCTTTCTTAAGCCTGTTCATGCACTGGATCCTTCTTACAGCAGACACTATTTTCTGCACCTACATTGTCAAATGTGCTCAGCTGGCATGGATGACAAATAAGAGGCAGAACCATGGGTTCATACAACTCCAAAGCGTTCCTGAGGGCAGCATGCTGGCACAAGAGTCCGGGCACCTGGCGCCTCACTATTAGCACCTGTTGGGCCTCAGCTCTGTCATGACTGCTAGGACCGGATGGCCTCTGAGGCTCTTTCTGGCCTGAAATCCATGATCCTGACCTTAGAGTTGACTCCCATGCTTGCATCACACCTTTCCTCCCTTGGAAAGGGATGAGTTACTGACAGAAAACAGGGAAGCTAGAAAATGGGAAAGTGAGGGCAACTTTAGAACAAGAGGTAAATTGTCATTCTTCTCCAGATGTGTGATAAAAACAAAAAAAAAAAAAAAAGAGGAAAGCCCATGTTATGTCGAAGAGGCTAGGGAAATTGAGCCAAGGCACAGAAGAGGTAAAGAAGCTTGATCTCCCACTGGCATTCAAGTTAGCCATGGTTACCAGTTGCACTTTCTATCAGAAAACAACCAATCTATCTGAACAATGGAAAAAAAGTAATAGAGGGAGGTAAGAATGCCAGTGACAGACATTGGTAAGGATAAGAAGCCACTGGAGTAACTCTGAGTCAGGATTTCCGGCAGATATCAGGAGACAATGAGGCCTCAGTGGAGCACGGCCTCTCTCCAGAGGTCTAAGGAATTAACAGGATCAGGATGGGTCAGAAGAAGATAAGAGGAATTCTTAAGGCATAGCGGGAGGACAGCTGATTTTCACATGGCAATGGCCAAACAGATGTAGCGCAAATATCAGGCTTTGATATAATGAGGCCTAGATGAGCTTCAATGGTTTTGATGATGTCATTTGAGGGACTCCTAGATGCCCCAACCCCAAGTTTGCAGTAAACGCCTCAAATGTTGAGCGGTCCAACAGGGCAATAGACAGCGGTGTGGATGATGCCAGGAGACCAAGGCCTATGACTTGGTCACAAGCAGTGGTATCAAAGACAATACCCAGCAAGTGGTAACAGATGGGCGGCCCAAGTGGCAGCTGTGCTCCTGACAAAAAGTCAGTCTTGAGGAGACTTGCAATGCTTCTGGCAGGTCCTCTGAAGGATTCATGAGAAAACACGGATGAGACTCACACCTTCAGTGCTGAGTATCCCCATGGATGAGACCTTCAGTGCTGAGTATCCCCATGGATGAGATGAGAGATTGAAATACCTGCTATCTATTGCTACTTAGAGGAAGAGAGCAGAACTCCATAAGGAATTAAAAAAAAAAGACTTCCTCTCTTCCATGACCCAAAGGGAGAACCGTGGTTCTCCAAGGAAAGCCTCAGAAAGTCAAATGCGCAGAGTAACTCTGGGAAACAGAAGAAAGTATAGAGGGCTCAGTTAGCTTTTTTCCTTCCCTGATAGTTCCTTAATAATTGCTATTGTTAAAAGAATGAGTATAAAAAGGAACAATGAAAATGTCATAAAATAGAAATGCTATTTGGAGTAAGACTGTACAATGGGACTGGAGTTAAGTAAGAAGCAGGCTAAATATTCTAAGAGTCTAATAGTCATCTTTTACCAAATACTGTCAAAAAGTGAATTTGTGTTAGGCTTTTTTGAGGGATCTTATGAATTCACAGACTTAAAAGAGGAACAAGTTGAAAGTTTTGCATCTCTCTGGCTAGTCTATTTAGTTACTTTAAGTCAATCTGTCAACTGAGTGAAAGCAGGAACAAACTTTATTCCTACTAGCTTTTGCTTTTATAAGAGTGATATCCCATGGTCAGCTGGGGACCACTGGCATCAGAGAAGGTATATTAACACTTACATTACTAAAACATGTTTTCCCCTTGAAGAAAATATTCTAGGGGAAGGAAAAAGAATAATCACAATTAGAACATGCTACTCCTCAACACCTTTATATAAAAGTATTTCTCACCTTATGGAAGGTGAGAAAAAAACCCCAAAGTGGTCCAAGAAGGTGAATTAAAACATGGCTCATACAATTAACACTTTAAAAAAAATGTGTTTGGATAGAGTAGGTTTTGTCTGTGATTCTTCAACTTCCTAGATGTGAAGAAAGGAGAAGCAGGAGAGGGAGTTAGAAATGAGATCTGAAGGGTTTGGGGATTATGAAGGACAGAGTTGTGTTTAAAAGGAAAATCTAGGAGAACCTGAGAAGTTGGGGGAAAAAAGTGCTAGAGCTGAAGAAAAAGGACTTGAGGTAAAGGAACATAGGAGGAGATGAGAAGGCTTAGAGCTCAAGGAAGTCAGGAAGCAAAGATAAGGCAAGTCTTTAAAGCAAGGTTAAAAATTAGGTTAGAAAGAACAGGTCAGTTAGGTGAAGTCAGGAAGAAGAGTGGAAGGAAGCCAAGCTCAGAGCTCTAAGTGGGGAGAAGGAAAGCCAGAGCTTCCGGGTCCAAGGATCCTGGCAACAACAGATCAAGTATACAGGACTAAAGATCTCACTTCCCACAAGCAAGAAGAGAAGTGCGGTCCACTTGCATCTCTAGAGCGTGCAATGTCTGTTATTTCTCCACTGACCAAATGACTTACTTTTGTTCAAAGTCCCAAATGATCTCCCTCCTGGAAGGCAGCAAAGGAAATGTTTCATGCAACTGGGATTAGGGAAGTCCCAGGGGCAAATAAAGAAAAACTTCTCAACAATTAGAACAATCCCAAAGCAGAATGACCTGCTTCAAGAGGCAGTGAGCTCCACATCACTGAAAGTTGGGAAATTTACCTCATCGCTGTCACTGCGACTTGGAAGGACAAGACCCAAGGTGGGAATATGAGCTCATCTTACTTCAAAGGTGAAAGACAAGTAAAAGTGGGTGGTGTGGAGGGAGGAGATAGCCAGAAAAGGGAGAAGATAGACACATCCAAATGAGGAAATTCACAAAGCATAGGGGACATGCCGTGGAGAGGCTCAATGGAGGTGGTACTGTCACTAGATTACCTAGACAGAAAGTAGTAATGAAGGAGCTTGAGAAACAAGTCACAAGCTGCCACTGAAGCTAGAAAGTCCTACCAGGGCACTCTGATAACCTGAGCCTTTCATTTTAGGGAGGACACTAATAACCTGATACCGAGAAAAAATCCATTGAGCTGGTAAAGAGCCTCAGAATTATGCCCTGGGCAAACTGGCTGAAGGGACTGAGCTGGATTTAACCTCAAGAGGCAGCCTGAGGGGAGGGGTGTGTGCCAGTCTCTATGGTATTCCAAGGGCTATCCCTTAGAACACAGATAAGACTTACTTTGTTTGATGTCAGAGGGAAAAACTGGGAGCAATGGATGGAATTACAGGAGCAAGCTTAGGCTTGATACAAGAAAGAACTGAACAATCAGAAAGTTCCCCAACAGTGGGATTAACGACCTCAAGAGATGGCAGGCTAGGGTACCCTAGCTGGAGATTAAATGAGACAGTGTATATAAAGCATGCTAGAAGCCTTAAAGCACTGAATAAATGTGGGCTGTCATTATTATTTATATAGTATTAAGTATTAATAAAAATTAAGTTATTCAAAACAATATCCACTGGGATCAAGAGGGTCCTCCCACCCCATCTGAATACAGGAAGAGTCAAAGCCTTGGCCTGACAAAAATTCCTAATTTAGGAAGTCACCAAACTGGAAAGGTGAACAGACAGAAGATGCTGGTGACAAATACATTTTATGGCTCTAGAGATGTCCAAAACACAAAGCTGGAGGAAGAGAGTAACTCCAGAGTGATGACAGGCAGAGCTAAGGCCAAAGACATGGTTTGGGCACAAGGTCTACCAGAGTTCCTGGAAAAGGGAAAACAAGAAAAAAATATCTGTTTAGAAGAAAAGGACATTATAAATTAAACGAAAACTAGAGAAAAGCACTAGAAGAAGGAGGAAGTGTAAGATCTTGCCCAAGTAACCGACTCCCTAAAAGCTGAAATAAACCAAACAGAATCAGACTCCCTGAGACACAAGAAGTATAAGGACAAAAAGTCAAGAAGACTTAAGAAAACGTAAGGCATCTCCTACCAAAAACAACTCGGCCTAGAAATAGAAAAGAGACAAGGAGCAACAGTCTAAGAGCATCTGGCCACCTGCAAAACTAAAACAAAGGAAGCCTGGAACAAGAAATTATAAATGAAAACTGCCCAGACACACTAAAGTCAGAAGCTCCACTTCTTTGTTGGGCAAACACATTCAAATAGTGTCTCCTGAAAAGCCAACATGGGGATGTTTTCTCTTGTTCTTTAGATTCTATTGCTTCACATTTATAATCCAAATGACTCTGTGGCATGTACTAAATGACCAGGAATTCACTTGTGGATCCTGGAAGCTACACGTCGCCCCTTACGACATGTTTCACATCTGCTCGAGAGAACGGCATAACAGCTACATGGTGGGCTTAAGTGAAGCTGATGACAATAACATTAACAACGATGGCTGGGATTCATACAGCTCTTTAAGGCTCACAACGCTGTAAGGAGTTAAGTATATTATCTTCATTTTTACAGATGTGACTCAGTGACCTGCCAGGGCTGGCAGCTAAGAAGTGCAGCGGCAGGAGCTGACCTCAGGCCTTCCTCTCTCCCAGCCCAGCTCCTAAGCCCTCAGCCACCCCAAGACGATAAATCTGTCCAGTCTGGAAAAGTCAGCCATAAGAAAACCCCATTTTCCACACCTGTTATCTACACCCAAAACCTTTTGGTTTGTACTAATATTTTCCAGACGAGACCTCTTAATTCCAACAAGTTTTAATCCTGACAGTGAACCCCAGAAATGTCTCTCCCACTAAAACTTCGAGATTTATCAGGTTTTCCTTCTGTAGCCCAGATGGATTATGCGTAACCTGGTCATCCTTTTGGAAATCATTTTATATAATTAATATAAACACAGCAAACATTACAGCTCCTCTTCAGAGTTGATATAATTCATCCATGGAATGCTTCTTGTTGCTTAAAGCAATTCAAAAAGACGTCCTAACAAATTAGTTGGGGTCCAAATAATCTATAAGATTGTATCCAGCCCAAATTTTCTGTGACTACATAATTGTTGACAACAATTAACACCTGAAATTAACGATAAGTTTCTTCTCTTCTTTACCACTCTTGCTTCTTCATTAAAGCATTGAGAAATAAATATGACAAATAACAAAAAGACTCAGAGACTAGTTAAATAAGAGGGATGAGAAACAAGGCAATTTATACACTAAATAAGTTTTTCTATGTAAAAATGTCTAGTCTATGATGTCTTAGTATGTACAAGCAATACTTCTAGCCAGGAAAGCACCTTCCGAATTCCTACATTCTACCAACCAGGGGTGCTGAAAAAGGGAAGGACCATCTGGTAGATGTCCATTCTGTCCAGCTGATTACAGAGTACTAGAAATGCAAATGCAACAGACTTAAGGGAAGTATACTCACATTCAAGAAGCAGCAGTGCTGGTTCACATGGAGATTCAGGGTTACTGTTCTGGTTCCACTCTGATGCACTCAGAACCCAAGCACATACTTCCTAACCCGTTCCAGAAAAAAAGATGGGCCTTTTTTCAAGCCTGCTCCCTCCACAGAACAAATATTACAGAAGTTGGGCTGACAACTGGAGGCAACTATAACCTTCTGAAAGACCCTGGAGAGGAAATGTCCACCTTTTGTCTTTCTGGGATTTTTTTAAAATGACAATCAGCTGCTCTGACTGGCTCACACATTTCACTGCTCTGATAAAAGAAAGCCAACATGGTGTTTTTGTCGCAAATATGATCAATTATGTTTATAATCTGCCTAATACTGAAACAGCCCTGCAGCGCTAGTATAAATCTGGTCTGAAAAACAAATGATGTGATCTCTTCCAGCTTTATGATTCTATAATTAAAATTTCATTCACTCCTGCTGCCCTCACTTTACCTTGATGGATACTTCAGTGAATAAGCAGCAGCCAAGAATCCACCCAGATTGTGTCCAAGCAAGATCACTGTGTCCAAACCTAGAGCACATCTCCATTCTTCAATTGTGTCCACAAACTGGTCCTCGGCTTCTACTGCATCCCCACCAAAATGGGGTCTACTACTCCGCCCAAAGCCCAGCAGGTCCAAAGCATACACGGGTCTATTTTCACAAAGATCTGCAAAGTTGAGTGCCCAGAGTCCAACACCACCTCCAAAGCCATGGAGGAGGACAAGCGGGGTCTTATGTACAATATCTTCAGAAAATTTTAGTGTCCATATTTTATTTCCACGGGATATACAAACAGATTCTTTTTTGTATGAACAAGGCACACCTGAAGAAAACAGAAAACAACAGAGAAATTATGTTTAATTTAACCACACTATTTTTGGGAAAAATTATCACCTAATAAACATCTTTCTATCTATATCCCATTGTCAGATCACTGATTTACACTAATTCTAAAAAATTAAATATAAAACCTGTAAAAGAGCTAGTTGTTGAAACAATATGTGCAACTTAAAAAAAAGTCTAAACGTGAGAAAGGCCTAGATGGTCTCCTGTGCATCTTCAGAGTGCTGTACTCTGACCATAAAAATCTGGTTGAGTCTCTAGACTTAGACAATATTCATTATGCTTTGGTCCAGAGAAAAACCAGCCAGCATTTATGAAGCACCTACTATGTGCTGGGCATTGTGTCTTTAAATAAAGCCAGACTTAAAAATACAGGCGAATCCTCATAAAAAGATGGGGGAAGGGCAAAAAATGAAAACTAAGAATTTGCATTAAAATCTAACTGAGAAGTTTAAGTGTTTTAAAAGTAGCACTCAAATGCAGCAGTTCAGAGAAATGAACAAGAGACGTAGGGTCCAGCTCCAGCTCTGCTACTGCCTCCCCATGTGGCCTCAGGGCCTCAATTTCTCTCGTCTATAAAGCGGCAGGGACAGGCCAGCCAGCAGAGCTAGGAGGCTATAAGGCCCCTTCTGACTTCTAAAATGCTGAGATTCTGAATCATTTTATGAAGGGGAAGTGCCAACAGTCTACGTGGGAGAGAAGAAAATCTCCAGGTGTGGCCCACACAGCACATGCTTGGGGATGCACCCCTGGAGAAAAACAACATCGTTTGCAGAACCAAAGAGAAGAAAAGCTTCATACAAACTCCAAGAAAATCCAAAGGTGGGAGGTGTGGAATAAAACAGAAAGAATCAGAGGGTATCCAGCTATCTTAGTCCAGCAACAAAGAGCTAACACCCAGTGAAGAGCAGAGTTCTGTAAAAAGGATAGCAAGTAGCTGGGAGCGGAAGGTGGAAAAAGAGGGACCATGAAGAGAACTACAGCTGTGACCCTTTGTGAGGCGGCAGACTAAAGGGAAAGGACAACTACTGTCCTAGGAGAGAGACCATTTAATACTTTAAAACTACGGGGCACATTCACTGCCTCTTGGTTGGGAAATAAACCTGAGTTAAAGACTACCTAAGCATGAAAATGCAAAGTGACAAACTCAACCCACACACTTTGGACCACAAAATCCCGCCCATCGCCACCCCCACCCCTATAAGTTCAGTTGTGTAACTACTGGTGGTGTGCGAGTGCAGAGAAAGACTGAGGAGGAAAGGAAGAAGGGAAGCAAGAGAATGGGGGAGAAGGGCCAGCCCAGGGCCGCGGCTTCTTCTGCAACAAGGCACTCCGGCCCATTCCATCACACAGCTCAAAGTACACTCCTATTCAAAATCCAAACTGGTGCTGGACTGAAGGAAGGCCATTCTGAATAGAGAATAAGAGGCCACGTTTCCAGTTCAAAGGCTAAAGCAGCCTCGACATGTCAGAGAAGCAAGTTCTCAAGACCAAGAAGTAGCACTTGGGACAATAGCCACCTGAAAATTCTCCTGCCTTACAGAAAGCATGGTTTATAAAAAGATTTATCAAATGCAAGTTTCTCTTCCAAGTGGAGAGAGGGCTGGTTGTGGAGGCAGGAGGACCCTGCTGCAAATCCTGCCTGTTTGACCCTAGATCAGATACTAATTTCCCTGGACAATGACGGGGACAGACCCGATCATCTCTAAGGGCCCCTCCAGCTCAAAATCTGTGATCCCGTCTTATGTACATGAAGCTACTTCCAATCTACTGTCGAGTCATCATATAAACTAAGATCGCCCCACCTCTAAGACAGCAGATGCCACTCATTCCTTCCCTGTTCAAACAGAGAGATTCACACAGAAATGTAATACTTCAAAAAACGCCATTCTCAACTTATTTGTACACTTTAAATCCTGAACCCTTACCGAAGTCCCTCTCTGACGCCTGACTGCAGGGTGGTGTTGACCCTGAATTCTCTAAGGCTCAAATGCCAGCAGATTTAGAGACTCTCCCAGGTATCCCAGGGAGCTAAAGGGCTTCAAGGATGACCTCAGCACAAGATCACATATCACATCTGTCACAGGGGACAAGCCTAGCTAAATCTGGAGAGTTTCATCACCAGAACGTTGGTGACAAAACAATGAATATTTTCAATAAAAGCAAAACACAAAGACTGTTTGGGGAAGTGAGAAGGAAGTACACATGTGGCTGAAGTCAAGGGATCACATCAACACTTCCTCCGCCCCTGAAAGCAGATTAGGATCACAGATCAAGAGTTGGAAGGAAGAGGTAAGAGCTAAACTATGAACAGATAACCAAAGTGTTTTCCAGCGCAGTCACCAAAGCAGCCTGGTCTAATTTCTCTTCATTAATTTCTCTCTGAAAGAGGTGCAGCTACACTAAAGGGCTGCACATGTGGGACTGAGCAAAGGTCACCTCTCACTAAGACCGCAACCCAAGAGGGCCATTCTGGAGCTGGCTGCCAATTCTGCCAACCTCTGACACAGGAAGGAATCACATTCAGTGCTTCCAAGCCATTTTCCTTATTCTCTTTAGTGGCTCTCTGTGTCACCACAAACTCGGGAAATACTGTCAGGCCTGCTGACCCCATTTATTGCCTTGTAGCCCACACTGTGACTGTTCCAAACCTCTTCTTTCTCTTCCCACCAAACACGTTCTCACTCCCAAACTCACTGCAAGCAGACAGCCTTACGAGCACTGGGTTAGCTGAGGGCAAGTTCATCTGGTTTCCTTCCCCAAACCTCTTCAGCCCTGTCTCCTATCCCTCTTCCAAGGCACCCCAAAACTCCTGCCTCTACCACCATCCACGGTAATCTCATCATCCCACTCCCTCCCCACTGGGATTTTGCTCCACCAGGTTTCCCCTCTCTCACATATTCAATCCTCCCTTTGTCACCAGTTCCTCCCTGCAAACAGGCTCAGGCCATCCTAATCAGTCAACAGCATTAATACTAAAAGAGGGCTCCTTCTCCCTTGTCCTGCCAGTGACCCTTCTCTTTACTATGGGAAAAGTGGTCTAGATCTGATAAGTCACTTTCTCACTCACTGCCCTTCTGCAGACAGGCTTCTGGCCCAAGCACTCTGATGAAACTACCCCCTCAAAGGTCACCAAAGCCTATCACCTGGACTGCCAAATCTTGCTCTTTTTAGCCCCTATCCTCTTTGACCTGACAGGGTTGGTCACACACCAGCCTCTCCTGATTCTTCCCCTTTGTCTTGTCCTCATCCTGACCCTTTAACAAAGGGGCTCTTCTCTCCTGCTATATCATTCTCTCTCACCACTTCAGCTATCTGCTCTAAGGAGATGACCTACCGGCCTGAAGCCTCAATCCTAAACTCCAAACCTACCACCCCCAAACAATCTTGAGAACTTCTCCAGTTGAATGTTCCACCCACACAAACTCATGAGTGCAAAAATCAAGTTCATTATCACATCCCCTAAACCCATTCCTCCTTCTGAAGTCACTTATTTGTTGTGAAAGTATTCACCAATGTTCACCAGTCGAGTCTCCTGGGTCAGGAATTGCAAAATTCTCTTTAACTCTTCCTTCTCCAAGGCTAGGTGAATCTATCTTTTTAACATCTCTCACAACTATTCTCTCCACTCCCCACTGACTGTTCTGCTACAGGCCCCCAAGGCCACTGCAAATGACCCTTCTTGTGCCTGGGCATGGTCACAGCACTCATCTAGCCCCAGTCTGCAGATTCCTTCTGGCATGCCTACTGAGCAAAGTTCACATGTCTGCCCACCACTCAAGGTTTTCTACAACCTGGTACTGCGGTACCTTCCCAAACTTCTCTCTCTCTATAGAGGTGTCCCCAAAGTCTTAGTGCAGCCGGAAGCCCAAAGTCCTGTCTGTACTCTGCTCCAACCAAACCGGACAGTTCCCTGACCCCAGAAGAACCTCTGCACCTCTGCTTAGGCTGTGGCCATTCCAGGACCGCCAACCTTCCCTCATGTTTTCTACTGAATCCCAACTATCCTAACTATCCCATGAGAACTCAACTCCAATGCTGCTCTCCAAAAGGCTTTCCCTGATCACTGCCATTTTTAAACTCCACTCCCCTTCATACCCCCTAACACTGTAAATGATAGCTCTCCATCTTGGTTTCTATTTCCCCACATTAGACAATGAGCTCCTTGAGGATATGGACAGTGCTAACTCAAAGCTGTATCTCACCCACTATCTAATACCTCTGTAAGCAGCAGGCATTCCAAAAATATTTGATGCTGATAAAACTGGAAAGGACTTTCTTAATTATCTACTCCAACCCCTTCCTTTAACTGATGGAAAACTGAAGCCCGGCCAAGTGGAGGGATTCCTCCAAAATCTTAAGAGATTTGGAGGCCAACGTGGCCCTTCCTGCTGTATGACCGCTCAATCTACTTTAGGTCTGTGTCCCAAGAGGGCAGAAAAACTCACACTTCAAGATCTTTTCCTCAGCTTCTTTCAGCAGGGTGGAAGATGTTGGGCACCAAGTGGGAAGCCAGCCCGTCAGCCATCCTGACCTGGACCAATGAAAACAGAATGCAGTATACATGTTACAAGTTAGAAGGAAAAAGTTCAAAAGAGAGATGAAACCCATTTAGTCCTGCCCTGCCCAGTGGGAAGGTCTGGCTTCCCTGGTAGCTGCTTGGCTCTGGGCAAGTGACTGAACTTCTTGGAGCTCTAGGCAGAGAAGGTACAAGATTGGTGTGGGTAGAGGTTTTCTCATTTGAAACTGGCTGGTTTGCCAATGAAGTCACATCTGGATATCTTCAGGAATTCAGTCTATGTGGGGATGAGATCTGTGATATTCAGTATATTCGGGGTCAGCCCCCATACCTGCATATAACCAACATAAACCTTTCTTGTGCTCATGAAATGACAATGTAAAAGAGGAGGAAGGCTCCTTACAATGCAAATACTCTAAGCCCCCCACCAAAGTCCACAGAATTATTATTGTGTATCTTGGAGTATTGTGCCAAGGTCCCACAGTCACTAAACAGAGTCAGGATGTGGACCCAGTTTTTACTTTTACTCTTTACTCTTAAACTCAGCCTCTTTCTATTTCTTCACTAAAGATGAGCAAAACAAGAGAGTGATAAGAAGAGCCTTCTCTTGCTCTACAGAAACATGTCTTCAATGCACAAAATTACTCATCAGAGTAGCAGCAGTAAAGGCAAAAACAACCAAAAGCAGAGAGGGGACTGTCTGGTGGTCAAGCAGGTGCTTTAGGAAGGGCAGAGAAAGCCTGCAGCAGAAATAATAATTGTGAATAATAATAGCAATGCTAGCATTTCTATAGTACCAAAAGACATGGTGTAATAGGAAGAGCAGTGACCTTGGAGTCACAGGCCTGAGCTCCATCTAATCCCTCTCCTGACATTTAGTATCTCTAGGGACCAGAGCACTGAGCCAACCAAAGGGCTAAGATTAACCTAACGTGCTATTCCCTTTACCAATACGAACAACCAACAGACATATCTGAAGTTCAGATCTACCCTCAGTGTAAAAGTTAAGAAATCCCCCAAACTGGCTTATTTAAAAAACAAACATGTACATCTGCAAAATAAAATCTATGTGTCTAGGGGTTTGTGGGGAGGTATAGGGATGTGTAGGGCGGCAGTGTCTGATCCAAGGCTTAACAAATTTCTAAAAACCTCTACTTCTATGGAGTTGAAAAAAGTACTACACCGAAAGCAATCAAGGTAATAAGGTTTTTTTTTTTTTTGCTCAAAAGAATATACTCTAGCTATTTTTTTTAATATCAATGTTCTCTCTGGCCTTGACCAGAAGCACATGAGACCACTTCTCATGTTAAACATGGAGTCCTACCAAGAGGAAGGAATTTATAACTCCATCTCAACTACATTCTTAAGCAAATAAGCTTCAAAGCTTAGCAAACTTCTCTGCCAAGGACTACCAGAGGCCAGTATAGATCAAAATTAAAATGAAAGAATGAAATATAATTTATTATTGTTCCACTGACCTTCAACCAAGAAATTACTGCAAAGAAAAGACCAGTAGAATCTTTGTTACAGTCTAAAACCATTAAAATAATTTTTTTCAACACTACTCTCTAACATGGGAAAGACTTACCCCTATTCTGTCACATGGATGCTCTGGCACAAATAAGATGAATATTTTGGAAGAGCAAAGACATCATCATCTCCAAATTATTTTGCTTGTCATGACTGATAACTCAAAAATATTTACGCAATTTCCAGACTAACATTTTATTAAAACCTGTTACATTTCAAGTACTAAAGGAAAATCAGACACTGGCCATTAACAATGCTTGTAAAGAAAACATTTAAAACAAGAAAATATTTAAACACAAATCTGTTTTTAATAAAAACTAATCAAATACTGAATTTTCTACTTTAATTTAAACAAAATAATGCTCTTTCCCCAATCCTTCAGATTTTTGTTTGTTTTTTTTAGCACTAAGAAATCAATCCACTTCATCTTAACCACCAGATCATATAGCACTTGAATCTCTGAGTCTCAGCTGGCTCTCCTTTTATTGCCTTGCCTTCCGTAAGCTCCTCCTCCCTTCCATCACCTACACAGTGACGTTAGCCTCAGGATCTTGGAAGGGTTCTTCCAGCTCTAACATTCTGTGATTCTCTAGAACACAAATTTGGTAAGCATTTCTTCCAGCTGAGGTTTTCCAAGTAGTTCTTGTAATCTACTGCTTCCTGGTTCCTTTAAGGCCCTTTTTTCCCAGCAGAAAGCCCAACCTGCCTGGCTTTTCTGGACCTCTTCCGACCACTAGCACCTGCTCTACTCCTCTCCGTTTTCCAGGTTTCTTTCTTAACTCTTTCATGGAGAGAAGTCTGACACAGATTCTGCAATTCTTTTGAGCACGAAATCCACAAAACCAAATAAATCTCATAAAAAGAAATATAGTGAGCAAGATCTCTACAAGGTTCTTCTAGGCTCAAGAATGATGGTGGAAGAGATATGGTCGTCATGTTAGTGATTTGGGAGTAAAACTGATCTCCCTGTATTTGGGCAGACAGCTGGGGATACTGAAGGTATTCTCATTCATGGCTCAGTCCCATCCACAAAAGAAAGAAGCAGTATATACCAGAGAAAGCCCTTTTATCAATAGCACACAATCTCCCACAAGCAAACTCAGGGGAAAATCAAGTTTTATACTGGGTCCTACGTGGCCATAGGCTCAGCCTTACCCAGTGGACAGTGAGTGATGTTGGCCACACCGAGGATCCAGGCTGCAAAGGGCTCTATCTAAGAAAACAAATGAGAAAGCAGCTGGTCCTTCCAGTCATCAGAAGTCCACAGCAACCAAGGCATTTAAAGATTATCTTTGTGGTCACCGAAAGAGGTATAATTCGGTGGAATAATATAAGAAAATGCTGTGCTCACCAACAGTAACAGATGAAGAGAAGCAATTATTTACACTCAAGTTGCTGTGCTGAAAATACTTTTTCTAGGACAAAAAAAAAGATTTCCCCTACAAAAGGAAGTGCCACCAAATATATTTTTTAAGGGTCTTTAACACTGCAATATATTAATGTCTCTTCCCTAGGAATTTCTTTGTTTTGTTCAGTCAAGCTATTTGACAACCTAGAGCGTTACTAAATCTGAATTCCATAATCCATAGATATTATGAGAGTCAAAGAGTTCAATGAAAATGTTCACTCATCAGCTTGCTTATTTTCACAAGGAGGTCTTAACATATTTCTAATTATTTTATGAAGTATCTTTCTAGTATTTTGGTTTTATTTTAAACGACCACTATCTTTGGTACAATGCTGCTTATTCCCACTATGATTCTTTCAGGGTAGTTACCTATAACTGTGGCTCAAGACTATGCTATTCCACAATTTACATTTATCACCAACAGAATATGAAACTTTAAAAAAAAGGTGAGCTTTCATGGCAGTGAGTAGCATAGGATCAGCCAGTCAGGCAACTAGCATTTATGAATCACTTATATCTGTCAGTCACTGTGTAAATGTTGGGGCCACAAGAAAGGGAAAAAAAACACTGTCCCTGCTGCCCTCAAGAAGTTTACAGTTTATAGGAAGGAGAAAACATGCACATTACTAGGTACATACAAGATATATAGAGAAAAGGCTGGAAAATAATCTCAGAGGGAAAAAGAAACAGAAAAGGGACTAGGAAGAGGCCCCAAAGAAGGTAGGATTTAGGGGCGGCTAGGTGGTGCAATGAATAGAGCACCCGCCCTGGAGTCAGAAGGACCTGAGTTCAAATCCGACTTCAGACACTTGACACACTTACTAGCCATGTGACTTTGGGGAAGTCACTTAACCCCAATTGCCCTCCAAAAAGCAAAAAAAAAAAAAAAAAAAGGAAGGTGGGATTTAAGCCAAATCTTGAAGGAGCCCTAAGGAGGCCATTCCTAGCATGGGGGACCACCAGTGAAAAGGTACAGATAGTAGAGAAGGAGTCTGTCATATTCCAAGATTGCAAGGCAGCGACTGAAACTAGAGCACAGACTAAGTGGAGAGGAACAAAGTGCAAGACCGGAAAGAAAATTACTTTGGCAGCTGAGTAAAGGATGGGTTAGGTGAAGGGACTTGGGAGGAGCGAGGTGATGTGCTAAGGCCTGTACTACAATCCTGACTGTGCGACTGGAGAGAAGCTGTTATTAGGAGATAAGACTGTGAAGGCAAAAAGGGCATCTGATGTCAACACACTGAATGACTGATGTGAGTTTGACTGAGGAACTGAGGATGATACCACAGTTGTGAGCCTGGCAACTAAGAGAATGGTGGTACCCTAGGGATATATGGAATGCTCAGGGAAAGCAAGCACCCCCGGTGTGAGGGCTTGCTGGTACCTTTTCAGAGCTGTTCATCCAACTTTGGTATCCACCTGATTCATCCAACTCTTACCTGTGGCTCCGAGAAGCTGCAGCATATACAGCAGCCCCACCCTGGTAAACCGTCTCAGTGGATGGGCTAAACCCAGTTGGGGGTAACCAACAGGCTACAAACCCACTGGTGAATCAGGGGATGTCTACCCCAAGAATATGAAGACCTTTTCCTGGAGGAATGGGCAGACAAGAACAATTTGTTCCAATGGTCATGAAGCAGTAACTTGGTCAGACATCAAAGATGCCAAGGTCATCCACTGCATCCTGAGCCATCACCAATTGTCCTGACTTTTGCCCTGCAAATAGACTTCCATGACACTGAAAGAGAGAATGAGGATGGTGACTTTGTGCAATTCTGGCTCACTTAAATCCAATTCACCTAGGAGGCCAGACATCACCCATGATGTCAATGGCTATCTCAGAAAACAAAGGACGGACGACAAGAAGAAGAAGAAGAAAGTACCCTGGACTATAACAGGAAAGTTGGGAAGAGAAAAGAAAGATTAGAAAGAAGAAAGTTTAAGATGGAAAGAAAAGTTCTATTTTGAACATAAATGAGGTTGAGATGTCTATGGGACATCCAACTCGAGAATACTTATGCAGGACTGGCTATAGAAATCTGGGTTATCATCTGCAAACAGATAATTAAGCCCACAGGGATTTAAAGAGATTGCCCAGTGAAATTGTCTATTTAGAGGGAGAAGAGGGTCCAGGGCTTTGTTAGTGGACACAACCTGGATGAAAAAGAGATTGAGCAAAACAAACTCCAGCAAGAGAGAAGCAAGAAAGAACAGTTTCGTGAAAACCCAGAGAGGAGAAGAGATTCAGAAGATGGTGATCAATAATGTCCAAAGCTGCAGAGAAGCCAAGGATGAGGAATGAAAAAAATGAGCATTAGATTTAGCAATTAACAGATCTCTGGTAACTTTGGAGAAAGTCAGAAGCCACAACGCAGGAGGTTTGAAAGTATGAGAGGAGAGAAACTGGAAGGGCCTAGTGTAGACGGATTTTTAACAGAATTTAGCTGAGAAGAGAGATGTCACTGGGAACTTCAATTTCTCTAAATCTGATCCAATCGAATTCTCTTGACTAATCATTTCTCATTGTCCACATGGAGCATCTGTCTAAGATATACATACCTAAGAGTTTAACTCAGTGAGCTGCCAGTTCAACCATATGTTATCCTGTGGACATTATATGTTCTTCCTCTACTTTGCAGATGATGAGGTAGATCTTAAGTGGCCATAGAAGCTATAAACAGAATACTTTTTTTTTGTAACCTAAAGCACCAAAGGCAATTGGGACTGTCAATGTTCACAAAAAGATCTAATTTTTTTTTCCTATAGTAAACACGGATTTCTCTGAAAACAAGTAAATTTGAATGAATGAAGCATTTATTTATAACTCACCATACAGCCCTAGGGTACCACCGTTCTCCTGGTGGCCTGGCTCAACTTTGGTTTCATCCTCAATTCCCCATTTATTTATTAAGCATTTATTGTGTGCAAAGTCCTGTGCTAAGCACTAGCGATACAAATAAAAAAGCCAGACAGTACCTGCTCTCAAGGAGCTCACATTCACTTGGGGCAAAGGCTTAACTGGACGTGTCACTTCCTGTCCCTGAGTAAATGTTTGTGCCCAGAACGAATTCCCTTCTGGTCCAGCTACGGAGCTACCTTGTCTTCCTTCTTCCTCAGTATAGTTTTCCTCTATCTCTCCAGTTAACAGTACTATCTCCCTCCTCAAATGTCCCTAAATAACCTTGCATGGGTCTTTCCTCTGTCTCTATCACTCCCTACCTTTTATCATACTTACATGTGTATGGAATGTGTTTCTTGAAGACAGGGAATGTGTCAGAAAAAAACAAACAAAACAAAAACTTGGTTAATGCAAGAACTTGGGACAAAAGTAGTCAACTAACTAAGCAGTGTTGAGCCTTCTAATTTCTGAAGTCTATCATATCCTGTGCAAAAAGAAAAAACAAGTGCATTTCTCTTTTTTCGCATGGTAGGGAACTTCTGATTTTAGACACATGGGAAATTTTCATTTTGCAAACTCCCTTCGGACACCAAGAGCTGCCTCGGACACCAAGAGCTAAAATGACTCCGTGATCACTTAGCTTAGTGTTAGGGAAGAGATACGGCCCCAAGTCTCCTGCCTCCAAGGAGAGTCATCTAGATATAACTAAAATTTATATAATCCTTTGAGGTTCGCAAAGGACTTTAGATACGTGATTTCGCTTAATTTTTTAAAATCTTGTCAACTTAAATGGACAAGTTCTGGCTTCTCTTTTAGATTAGTGGTAATCACAATCCTATGACTCTGCAGTTATACTCGTACGCAGCATCTTCCACAAGAGTCATGTCACTACTGTACGCTCTCTAGAACCGACACAGAAACCGAGTGGAAGTGACAAAGTCTCAAGTTAGAATGCCACAATGTGAATATTAAATCTGTTGTAACTGGTTCTGTTGGAAATATTTTCCCCTCCTTTACTGCTCAGCTTCCCTCACATCAGTGACAACCATTCTGGAACCAGACACTTAAAACAGTGTGTCACCCAACCGTGCAAAAAGATGACATGTATTTTTTAGTATTAAGTTGCTTAACAAGCCAGTGACATTTCTTTGGGTTAGTTTTGAAAATCAAGTTTCATCCATATGGTTGGTAAATGGATAAAAACATAATAGGCCAAAAGCTAACATCTCATATGTTAAACATCTATTATTAATAATCATTCATCAAAATTCAGAAGGAAGGCTTCTTACTAACCACAACAGTGATGAATCAACAGACCAATTCCAATTTTAAAAAGCCAGCAATTCTCAACTTGTTAGCTCACTGGGCTACAAAGACTCTGGAATGACTGGCATTCTTCTGCCAGGCCACTGCTTCCACCCTCTGTCTTTCAGTCCCTCCCTGGAGAGGTGCTCTCCTGACTGAGCACTAGTCACCATATCTAGCCACCTATTTTCTTTCTCTTCTGGGAAGAAAAATCACATCTCCACTCATTCCTGGAAATGGTGTGTACATTACTTGCCCTTTGACTCCACTCACCCTCCCAGTGACCTCCCAATCCCACACATCTTTCCCCTTCCTTTACATTTACATTTCCCCTTGAGAGTAAGGACTGTCTTGGTTTTTTTGTATCTGAATCCCAACCATTTAGCTCTGTGCCTGGCACACAGTAAGAGCTTAATAAATGCTTTTTCATTATTTTTATTCACATTCAGGAGCCAAGAAAACAATTCTGACAAAAGTCTACAAAGGCACACAGCCTTTAAAAATCATTCCAGAAAAATTTTCACAACTTATATAGAAATTTTGTTGTACTGAAGTTCTTTTGTATAAAAGATTATTCCAAATATGAAGATAATAAATTAAGAGTTTTTGATCCTTTTGTTTACACAGGGTTTTTCCTTATACAATGAAATCTGATCTATACTTTCAGGACTAACTGGAATTTTAAGACAGATGCAATGACCATCAATCGGTCAACCATCATTCACTATCTTCCAGGCACTGTGCTTAGTGCTGAAGATACAAAGAGGCAAAAAACACTATCCTTGCCTCAAGAGGCTCACAGTCTCAGGGGAGAGAAACTTTGTAAATAACTGGGTAATAGAGGGTATTGTCCAAGGAAGAAGCACCTGCTAAAGGTAGGCTTTGAAATGAGTTTTGAAGGAACCTGGGGGGGGCGAGGAGGGGTGAGAGAGAAAGCAGACAGTCCAAAGACACGGATTTGGAAGGAAAATTTCAGCACGGTGGGAAAGGGGAAAGGCATGAGTGTTTATATAGTGCCAGACACGTGTTAGAGCTTTACAAATAGTATCTCATTTGATCCTCACCTCACAAGGTAAGAACTGTTCTCAACTTCATTTTACAGGTGGGGCAAACGGAGGTTAAGTGACGTGTCCAGGGTCAGTCACACAGGTAGTGTCTGATATCTGATCCCAGGCTCAGAGCTCCACTGAGAGGCCATTCATTAATTTACCAGCAGCCTCTTTGGTTTCCTTTGTTGCTGTTCAGTTGCTTCAGTCTTGTCTGACTCTTCATGATCCATTTGGAGTTTTCTTAGAAAACATACTGGAGGGATTTGCCATTTCCTTCTCCGGCTCATTTTACAGATGAGGAAACTGAGGTAAATAGAGTTAAATGACTTGCCCAGGGTCACACAGCTAGTGTCTTAGTTCTCCCTGACTCCAGGCCCAGGGCTTCATCCACTAAGGCACTCAAACTACCAGATGACAGGAATGCTACGGATATAGTTTACCTAGCAAAGCATTATAAAAGTATCTCATACTATTCTTGTAGATAAAATAGACACTAATACGATCAAATGGATTGAGAACTGGTTGAATGGCCAGACTGCAAAAGTATCTGCTAATGGCTGAATGTCACATTGACAAGAGGTCCTGAGAGGTGTACCCCAGGGATCAGTGCTCAGGCTATGTACTTTTAACCATTTTAACATAAAGGAATGGAGGGTAAGCTCACCAAATCTGCAGATGTCACAAACTTGGGAGGGATAGCTAACACACTAGATAACACAACCAGGATCCAAAAGGATCTTGCTGACTGAATCTAATAAAATAAAATTCAACAGGGATAAATGTAAAGTCTTGCACTTGGATACAAAAAGCCCTAACTCTGCCACAGTATATAAGATGAGTTGCAAAGACAGTAGTTCTGAAGAAGTAGAGTTATAACTGGTGGATTGCAAGCTCAGAAGGAGCCAGTGCATGATGGAGTAGCCAAAAAAAGTCAATGAAGTCAAGGTCTCCATCAGGAGAATTACAGCTTACAGAAATAGCAAGGTGAAAATCCCTGTCCACTATGCCCTCAGACCCCAAGGGCTGTGCTCGGTTCTGGGAGGCAGACCTGGATGGTGAAGAGAACATGAGGATCAGCAGAAGGAACTGAGAATGGCCAGACTGGAGACTCCAGAGGAACATGACAGCTCTGTTCCTCTCTTATCTGCCCTTTGTTCCATCTTCTGTATATTTCCTTTACAGATCAAAATCTAGAGGGCAACTAGGTAGGCCAGTGGATAAAGTACTGGTCCTTGAGTCAGGAGGTCTTGAGTTCAAATCCAGCTTCACACACATCCTAGGTCTGTAACTCTGGGCAAGCTACATACCCCCAATTTTCACCCTAACTCCCCCAATAAATAATAAATAAAAATCTAAATCCTGAATACATCTGAGGCTAAGTCTGGCTTTCCTCTTCTCTTTTTATAAATTTTCAGTTAAAACTTTCTACCCCAGCAGCTAGATCTTTCTTGCTGATGAGAATCAGCTCTAGATCACAATTTCTTCTTACTGAGTCTTCCATCTTTTGAAAGATAAGACATCAATAAGGTGAGTCATTACCTTAAGCTCTGCTTTTGGCAGACAAAAACTCCAGCAGATTACCAGACAACTGAAGCCTCTCCTCACCGCTATAGTCTGTCTCCATACTAAACACACTCTTATTTCCAAAACTCCTCATACCTATTCTTCTTCTCCTCTCCAGGTGGTTTGTAGAATTAAATGAGAATATTGTTTCTGCTTCTGTTGGTATTTACCCTCAAAGCTCCCAGCTCTAGGCCTGAGATTTCTTCAAAAATAGAGACCTGTTGCACCACCTACTTATCCTTTGCCCTTCCAGAGTCACACTCTGATTTCACTGCCTCCCAACAAGTCTCAGGACTTTGCCTATACTTTGTACATTTGTGTACAGATGAAGCCACGTATTTTACTCCTGGCTCCTTTTATCTTGAATTTAGTTTACTCTGCTCAGAATTAATGGCAGTCTCTGGTTATGATTCTTTCTACTTGTGGCTACTCTCTATGGCATCTAGTTTGGTAGCTACACATAGGTCATGTTCTTCTTTCCTCTTCCTTTCCAATTTACAGGCCTTCTGATTATATCTGCAAGAACCAAACAGATATTCTCACCAGATATCACCAGGTACACACTGTCCCTAGCCAGGCACTCATCATCCTTATATTTTAGACCATGGTCTCGAAATTAGAAACCCATTTCTGAAAACACCATCTTCTTAAATAGTTACTCACTTCATAAATCTATCTCTCTTCTGAATCTCTCACCTTAACTGTTTCATCTATTTTTCAGGTGTTTTTCTATCCTGCAAAGTTCTTAGAACACAGTGCGTTAACAAATGCTTGGTGAGTGGCTACAGAGATGAAAACACCACCTGTGCCCTTAAGTTCTTCCATTTCTTCCCCACAAATCTGCAAACCTTAGCAATCCTGTCTAGATTGCTTTAGGCAGTATCATTTATGCCCAACTGAGTCACCAGAAGTAGGGAACGATCACCTAGTTTGACAAGCCGTGGAAGATTCTCCATCACATCCTAAACACATTCCTGGTCTTTATTGCTGTTATTAAGTGGACAAAGAGTCCACTCGTCTTCTTCCATGATGACTCATGATGACCCAGAGACCTGGACACCACGGTGGATCAATGTGGTAAATGGAGAAGCACCTTCCTCTTCAGGGACCAACTCTCTTCTTTAAGAATCTTTATTTATGTCTTATTTTCAAGGTTTACTTCCTTTGTCACTTTGTTCTACTCCCTCATTTCCTCAAATAAACCAGGATTATTCTATGTCTCTTCAGAACCTTTTTCTTCTTGTTATTCACACTGAAACCCCTGCTTTTTAAAAAAAAGTTATCTTTAATTCTTCCTAATAGTTTGTTGAATAGAGAGGTATTCCTAAAGCATCTTTAGCTTTCTTCTATAAGAGAGATCAGCTTTCACTTCAAGTATAAATAAGCAGTCACCTGGTTATGGCAGAAATACAAAAATCACACACTATGCAAATATGGTCTACTCTTCGTATTTGTTGGAAATGAGATTTTGTATAATAGCACTTCAAAGTTTACCAAGCACTTTTCCTCACAGCAGCCCTATGAGTTAGGTAGAAAAATTATGAAAGAACATTTAAAAACTATGTAGTCACTACCAATAAAAGAATGAAAAATGGAACCATTCTGAACCACTTCCCACCCAGCAAATTACCTGAAGACAAAAGATGGAAACAATTAGTGCTAGAGGGGCTGAAAAAGTCAAGCACAGTCAAATACTGCTGGCAGAGAACACTGTTGGAAAGCCCTGTAGAATTATGAGGGGAAAGTAACTACAATATCCACATCCTTTGATCTAGAGAACTCACTGCTCAGCACACACTTCAAGGAGGTTCAAGACAGAAAGGTCCCCTATACACAGCAAAGTAGTTACAGCAGAACCTTTTTGTGGCAAGAAACTGGAAAGCAGATGCTTATCAACTGGGGTATGGCTAAACAAATGTTGGTACATGACTGTAATGGAATTGATTCCTGTAAGAAACAATGTTCAGTGAATCATGAAAAAACTTACATAAAATGATGCAGACTGAATTAAATAGAACCATTTATATATATGGTTCTATATATATATATATAAATAGAAAACAATACATACAAGGACAAGAATATAAAATGGAAAGGAGGAAATAAAGAACAGTGTATGTACTGCTGGATCACTTTGGAGGTCTGTTTTACTGACATGCCTTTAGCCTTCTTTTCAAAGATTTTTGTTCCAAGAGATGGCTCACTGGGTGGGAAAGGAAAATATATGGAAATAAATGTGATGCAATAACGTAAGACAGGAATAATAAGATAAAATGTTAAATAAAAATGCCCTGTAAGATCCATAACAGCAAGAATCATTTCTTGGTCTTTGCATCTTCCCCAAAGCTTGCTATGACTTTGCATATTCCAAGAATATTGAACTTCACTGACTGGGGCATTCCCTCCACCCCAATAACCACTCTGTAGGCTAGTAGAGGACCTTTGGGAGGTATTAATGCTTCTGAAAACCATCATGCTTCAGCCAACCTGATGATATTCTCTCCAGATTCAGCTGACCTAATCCTCAGAAAGCCAGAGTCTATCATCAACCTCAAATCCATTTAAGGTCAGTACCACCAGTGGGAGTAGATTGTTTAATGTTAGCTAGATTTTAAATGAATAACATTAAGTTACCTGTATACTGCACTTCATGGGTTTGTAAATATAAGGTGCTTCATAAGCTATCTCATTTTCAAGACAAAATCACATAAAGTGGAAGTAATATAAATTAGAGAATCACAGAATTTCAGAGTTGGATGAGACCTCAATGACTGTCTAAGCCAACCTAGTCATGAAAAGTTTCTTACACGGCACCTGCCAAACGGTCATCCAGTTTTTGCTTCATTATGAGCTTAGTGTTTCTATAATCATATCTTTCTAAGATATACTAGTCTTCACAATGCTCAAAATTTCCTATCAATTTTGATTGTAAATAGTAAAATTATAAATGGCTTTCTGCAGGCCTTTGAAAGAAACCACATAAGCTGCCACAAACTGCAACACTGGATATGTGTGAAAAAGCTGGTAGAGATGCAAATAACCTCCCAACGTTGAGGAATAAGATGTTTCCGTCCGCTTAATTAATTCTTGAGTAAAGTGACCATATTTATTGAACTATCAAGAGCCTGAATGTAATTGGCCGGTAAAACAGGTCCAGTTCTTTATTCCAAATCCAGCCTACCAAAAGTGTTTTACTATCAGATGGTCAGTGTAGTCTCCAGGAGGCGACTACAAACAAAACACAGAGACAAGGCCGAGCGAAGTGACAGCTCCCGCTGAAGCCGGGCCGGGCTTCCTCTCCATACCCTCCCCTGGTCACAGACGTCATTCGGGCCGCACATCGGGCACCCTAACTCTCGGGCAGAAGCCCTCCTGTCCCTCTACAATATTTGGGGACAAATGAAGTTCTACGAAACACAATTTTAAGGAATTACGGTAGTTACTGGACCATTTTTGGACAAAATCTAGCTCTTTCAGGGGTTCCTGGAATTAAAGGGAGAGTATGTCCAAATACAGGCACACAAGCCGCCAGGCTTCGGGCCGGTCTCGGGCACCCCGGACATCTGGGGGTGTCAAGGGAAGGCCCCCGGGGGGGGGGGGGCCCAGAGACCACCTGATGGCCCAAGGCCGGCTCCGAAAACGGGTTTCTGGAGAGGTTCCGGAAGCATCGATGGCCCCCAGCCAGTCACAACACAGTCCCAGGAAATATGCGGACAAACGACCACGCCCGAGGGCCCCGCCCGAGCCGCCCTACAGGTGCCCACGCCCACCGAAAGGCCAGAGGACCCCGCCAGGGAAGGACACCCTCGGAAGTCTTCCATTTCAGGAAGCACACAAGTTCAAGGGCGAGGACCCCCCCCCCCCCGCGGATGACCCGGGCCAATGCGAAGCTCTAGACCCGCCCTCAGCTCCCGGGATTCTAATCCTCCCCGCCTCCCGCCGAAACCTCTTCCCACTGGACGCCCCACCCTTCTAGCCTTCCTCCGACTCGGGCCAATCGCTGCCAGCTCCCGAGGTCTAGCCCCGCCCCCGGCCCCCGCTCCAACTTTATATTTCACCCCCCCCCCCCCCTCACACACAACGCCCCCCCAAGTTCGAACCCTCATTCCCCCCCTCCACCGCGCTGACTTCAGCCAATCGGAGGCCGCTCCCGGAGCTGTCGTCCCGCCCTGCTCTCAGCGCTCCCATCCCCACAGCCTCCTAAGCCGGCTCCAGGCAGGGTCACGGCACCTGCCCACCCCGCTCCCCCCGGGCCCTCGCGCCAGGCCCCGACCTTCCATCGTGCCCTTCGCACAGCTCCCTCGGCCCTCAACGTCCCCTCCTTCGCTCGCTCGGACGGTTCCCGGCGTCTGCTCCGGGTCCGAGCCGGCCCCAGACGGCTCGGCCGCTCACCTCTGGGGGGTCTCCACAGAATCTGTCTCTTCCTCCGCCATGTCCGCTCCCCCCTCGTTCGCCCCAGCCTGGCTGGGACTCGGGGTGTCACCACATAAGCCGGCTGACAGGCCGACTAAGGAGGCAATGCCGCCCGCGGCCGCGAGTCCTTAAGGACTCGCGCCACCGGGGCCCGGCCCCGCACGTACCGCT
This sequence comes from Pseudochirops corinnae, assembly GCA_028646515.1. NCBI lineage: Eukaryota > Metazoa > Chordata > Mammalia > Diprotodontia > Pseudocheiridae > Pseudochirops > Pseudochirops corinnae. Next base: position 535,531,600 of record CM053585.1, read on the forward strand.
ACGTCATCCCGCTCGCGGCGCGCGGCCGAGCGCAACCTCTAAGCCTTACGCGCACGCGCAGCGGAGGAGGGCGGGGCCAGGGCCGAGCGTGGAGGAGGGGGGGGCGGGGCGCTGGTCACGTGCTCAAAGTGGCTCGAGCCCAGAGGAAACCCAAGAAAAGTTAGGGTGCTCCATCCGGCTGCAGGGAAGGAAACTGAAGCCCAGGGAAGCGAGGTCCCTCCACCTCGAGACCCCAGGTGTGGGGCTGAAGGGACCTCGGGTCCTAGTTTGAGCAGAGGAGCGTCAGCTGCCTTAAGCAGGAGCCATAGGATGGGAATGCCATCCTTGCGCAGGGCTGTACGTGGGCAGAGGATGCGGAGGCAGAAAGGCCTGCGAGTCTCCTCTGGCCCAGCCCGGAGCCCGGGGCTTAGCTCAGGGAAGCCTTGGCTGAAGGAGCGGGGAAGGCAGGGCTGAGGGAAGAGAAGCTAGGGGTAAGGGCTAGAGAGGAGGGCCCGAGAAGAGGGGTTTGAGCCTAGGGCGGTGAGATGAGGCTGAATGAGCCCAGACATAAGTACGTTGGGCGGGGCCTCGGGGAGGGAAGGGTGAAGAAGGAAGAAGATAGGGCTGGAGATAAGTTCGAGGGGCCCTGTGGGGGTGGGAGTTGATGGGAGCTGGAGTAGGGTGCTGGCTGTAAAAGCACCAAGGAAGGGCGGAGCCTAAAAGTGATTTTAGGACCGGGCCAGGGACTGGATCTGGGTGACAAAGGGAAGAGGGAAGCCAGAACGAATGACTCAGCCCGCAGTGCCGGCATCGAGAAAAGATGTTGAAGGATGTGGAACGAGTCATGGGCTGACAGAAGTCCTGGGACTCGAGGAAGGGCTTCCACCATAGCACCTCAGTGCAGTGGAGAGAGGGCTGCATTTGGGACCATAGAGTCACAAGATGTTCAGGGCTAGATCCACATCAAGGCACAGGCACGGTCCAGTCCAAGACTCCCCTCCATTTGTCCTAGACTTGGGATTCCATCAGCCTGGGGAGGCACCTGCTCTGCCTGCTCGGAGCAGCAGTTAAACCCAAGTCTTTGTCAGTCAGAGACTCCTTGAGACTTTGCCCCAGTTCCTCTCTCCTCTCTGATAAACTGAACAGATAGCCAGCCAGGATCTTCACGCAGACTTGCAGTAAGGGGGACCACTACCTCGTGGGACATCTCATTTCTACTTCTGTACGTTGAATGGCTAGAATTTCTTCTTTGTATCAAATCTAAATTTGTCTCTGTGACTTTAGTGCTTCCTGTGAGTCCCAGCAGGGTCCTGGTTCACATCCTGGCCCTTCGACTTTGCACGTGGGAGGTGCTGGGTAAGTCACAGCACTTCGCTGGGCCTCATTTTCCCTATCTATAAAACAAAGAGGTTGGACCACATGACCTCTAATTTTTCACTTCTAAATCTGTGATTCCAAGAATTCTCCCCAGCTTCCTTGATGCAAGTTAGGGGAAGCATTGACTAGAACTTTGCCAGTCACAAAGGACAAAAAAAATGTTTTAAATAAATTAATTAATATATTTTCTTGTTTACATCATTCATTTCCACCAGATTTTGAGTTACAAATTTCTCCCCATCTTTCCCCTACCCAACACCTCAAAACAGCCATCCTGCTGTATAACCCCTCCCCCAATCTGCTCTCTCGTATGTCCTCCCCCTCACCCTTCTGATTTTCCAATAGTGCAGGATGGATCTCCCTACCACAGTGCCTGTGTATCTTAATTCCCAGTTAGCTGTAGTTAATAATAATAATTATTATTATATATATATTTATATATTTTTTTAACATTTGATTATAGAACTTTAAATTCTAGATTCTTTCCCTTCCTCCCTTGTCACCCACCCCCACTGGAAGGACAAGCAATTAAATACAGGCTGTACATGTGTAATTACGAAGAACCTCTC
>CM053585.1:535534024-535551286 GCA_028646515.1 Pseudochirops corinnae
TGGGTCAGGTTGTTGACTCTCTTTTCATGATTTTCTTGCATCATTCTCATTTCTCTTCCCAATTTTTCCTCCACTTCTCTTATTTGGTTTTCAAAATCCTTCTTAAGCTGATCTATGGCTTTTAGGAAGTCTTCATGTTTCTTGGAAGCTTTTGGTGTGGGAGTTCTGACTGTTTTGTCTTCCTCCCATTCCATGCTTTGATCCTTCTTGTCCTCAAAGAAGGAATCTAGAGTTCAATTGCTGTTCTTACTTTGCTTCCTTTGCCTGCTCATGTTGGCCAGTCAATTACTCAATTTTTTAGATCTGTGGAACTCTGCTTCCAGAGGGGAAAGAAAGCTCTGTCCCAAATCATTGGGGTTTTCACAGCTGCTGGAACTATTAGGGGGATGCTGTTTTTTTGCAGTCCCCACCAGCTTTGGCTCACTGAAAACGCACCCCAGGACCACCACCCAAGACCATGATCCGGATCCAGGCCGCTCAACACAAGAGCACTTAGCCTCTGAACGATTGCTTGGCCCCCCTGCAGTCTGCAGACCGGGAGCTCTGAAGCAGCCACATGGAGGTGGCTGCAGGGCCGCAGCTTCTGCCACTTCCTTGCCCTGGAGGCAGTTTGGCCGGTTGGCTTTTCTCCCTCAAATTTAGCTGAGATCCACTGACCTTTCACTTAGTCCTTGTTTCTTATGGCTTGATAATTTTGGAAACTACCATAGATGCCACTGATCCACTCTCCTGAAGGCTCCAGCTGCGGCTTGTCCTGGCCACCCTGGGGCAAAGCAACAGTTTCAGGCTGGGCTGGTTTCGGCTCCCAGCACTGAGATGATCCCTTCCTGCCAAGCTGCCTTCAGCAGGAAGTGTATTTTTGTGAGTTTTAGAGCCCTAAAATTTGTTTAAAGTCATATTTTATGGGTATTTGAGATGGCTATGTGGGAGCTGTGAAATCTTGCTGCTCCTACACCGCCATCCAAACATTTTTTAAAAGGCTTGAGAGTATGGAGTACTGGACAGGACTAGAGATGGATAGTTTGTGGTGAGAGCAAGGAAGACAAGCAGCCCATGATCTGAGTGAAGTGTGTAAGACATGCTGAAGGCTTGTGGGTATGGAGGAGAGGAGTAGGTTGTGGTTGGCGTTCTTCTGTCATGGAGATACCAGAGGTGAGGCAGTGTCTTGTGATGATGAGGTCACTGATGTATGCATCCTTCTTAGTGAGTGACTGACCCATGATCATGATGATTACAGTTTCTATTTCCCATGATGACACAGAACCTCTTCAGTCTATTGTACAGGTTGATCCCTGAGGAATTAGAGTAGACCAAAAAGGAATCAGCTTGTTAATGTCCATCCTTGCACCCCTGATCACAAAGCAGTCCCAAGCAAACACTTTGCACCAATAAAACATTATACTTAGTGCTAACTTGAGAGGAAACATAAAAGAGCAAAGTCTCTGTAACTACATACCACAACTAGAGAGACACCCCTTGGTTTTCTAAATAAATTTAACTTAATATATTTAGAGGTGACCTTTGAGGTCACTTCTTTCATTTTAAAGAGGCGAAAATTGAGTCCCAAAGTAGATAAGTGACTTGTACCATGTTGCAGTACACTTAAGATACAGGTTGAACATTCAGAATCAGGACAACTTGTTGGTTTTGATTTAAAGACAGGTTAAACCTGTCTTTAAATTCAACCTTTCAGAGAAGACATTCCAGCTCCCATGATCTCATCAACCAGGAGAATATTGGTGGCAGTCACAGTAAAGGAGTGAAGCAGTTGTTTCTTGACACAATAGTTATCCCAGATGCCAGCCTCAGCCACAATAACCGGCTCACCTGTCTCACCTGCAGGAGTGGCAGCTGTAAGAGCTCTCATCCCAGAGATTGTAAGGGGATCAGACAACTGTCCAGAGAGGGATTATAGGGTCCCTTTGCTGGCACCGGGGAGAGCTGGTGCTGATTGGCAGCTCCATTGCGTATACAAAGTTGTGGGTCATAGTTGCAGAACAGAGAGGAATACTTGTGGTCAGTCCTCTGGGAGCAGTGGCCAAAGCTGAGAGGAGGTCTAGTGCTTGTAGGGGGAGCAGGAGGCCTTCCTGGTAAAGAAGGCACCAACCAGGAAAGCAGTGACCATACCTCTGCCAGGATTATACTACCTTGGAAGCACTAAAAACTTGCAGACTCCCAGAACTAACTCTGAAACAGCAGCACAAAAAAAGCCTGAAGTTAGGGACAATGCCTCCACACTCCCAGGTGAGCAGAACCCAATTTTGTTTTTTGTTTTTTTTTCTTAATAGCATTTCCCCCTCCAGTTACCTGTAGAGATAGTTTTCAATATTTATTTTTGTAAAATTTTGAGTTCAAATTTTTCTTCCTCTCTCCTTTCCCCGACTTCTTCCCCAAGACATCAAGCAATCTGATACAGGTTATACATGTAGAATCATGAATCATGTTAAACATATTTCCATACTAGTCATGTTATGAAAAAAAGGGAAAACCATGAGAAAGAAAAAACCAACCAAAAAAATGAAAATAGTATGCTTCAGTCTGCATTCAGATTCCATAGTTCTTTCTCTGGATGTGAATAGTATTTTCCATCATGGGTCTTTTGGAATTTTCTTATATCATTGTATTGCTAAGAAGAGTTAAGTCTGTCATATTTAGTCATCACACAATGTTGCTGTTATTGTGTACAATGTTCTTCTGCAGAACCCAACTTTGACATAAAATTCAAAGTCAAGACAAAGGCTAGAAAAATGTGCAAACAAAAAATGAATTAGACAATAAAAAACTGCTGTGTGGCAGTGAAGACCAAGATATACACTCAGAAGACAATGATATAAACACAGGTATTAAAAAAAACCTTGAAGAAAAATGCTAATTGGACCCAAATCCAACAAGAATTTCTTGAAGAAGTAAAAAAAATGAGTGGTAGGTGAACAATTGGAAAAGAAATGAGAGCTATGGATTAAGAGTATGAAAAGAAAATGTATAGGTTAGTAAAAGAGGCAGAAAAAAATATTGAAGAAAATAACACCTTAAAAAACAGAATCAGCCAAGTGATAAAAGAGGTGCAGAAATTTGCTGAAGAGAACTTAAAAAACAGAGTTGGCCAAATGGAAAAGGTGGTGCAAAATCTCACTGAGGAAAATAATTCCTTAAAAATTAGAATTGGGCAAGTAGAAGTTAATCACTCTTATGAGACATCAAGAAACAATAAAATCAAATCAAAAGAATAAAAATAGAAGAAAATGTGAAATATCTCATCAGAAAAACAAATTACCTGAAAAATAGATCAAGGACAGATAACTCAAAAATTATTGACCTACTTCAAAGCCAAGATTAAAGAAAGAGCCCAGACATCATGTTTTTTAAAAATATCAGGGAAAACTGCCCTGATATTTTAGATCCAGAGAGTAAAAGAGAAACTAAAAGAATCCACCTATCACCTCCTGAAAGAGATCCCAAAATGAAAACTCCCAGGAATATAATAGCCAAATTCCAGAGCTCCTAGGTCAAAGAGAAAATATTTCAAATAACCAAGAAAAATAATTCAAATATGATAGAGCTATAGTCAGGATCACATAAAATTTAGTGGCTTCAACGGTAAAGGAGTAGAGGGCTTGGAATATGATATTCCAGAAGGCAAAAGACCTAGGATTACAACTATGGATTACCTACCCAACAAAATTGAGTATAATCTTTCAGGGAGATAAATGGATATTTAATGAAATAAATGGTTTTCAGATATTCCTGATGAAAAGACCAGAGATGCATAGAGAATATGACATTAAAACAGAAGACTCAAGAGAAGCATAAAATGTAAACATAATATTAATGAAAAAGACTCAATAAAGTTAAACTTTACATTCCATATGGGAATATTATACATGTAACTCCTAAGGATTTTATCTTTATTATGGCTATAAAGTTTATATAGCCAGAGAACATGGGTGAGAGCTAATTATGTAGAATTGATCTCCAAAAAAACATAAAGGAATAAGAAAGAGAAAGATGCACTGGGAGAAGGGGGAAGGGACAGGTAGAATGGGAAAAAAAATTTCTCAGGTAAAAGAGTTGCCCAAGGAAAGGCTTTTACTATGGAGGAGGAAATGTGGGGGTGGGCAAAGCTTGAATCTAACTCTTGAAACTGGTTCAAAGAGGGAAGAATGTGTACATACTCGGCGGTAAGTAAAAATGCAGCTGACCCCATAGGGAAATAGGAGGGAAAGGAGATTGGAGAGAGTGATAAAAGGGAGGGCAGATTAATAGAGGCAGTGGTTAGACATGAAACAGACTTTTGAGGAAGGACAAGATAAAGAGAGAAATAGAGAGGAACATAAGAAAATGGAATGAACTATGAATGGGAATGGGATGAGCTCACCCATAAAAGGGAAGCAGATAGTAGAATGGATTAGAAACCAGAATCCAACAATTTGTTGTTTATAAGAGACATACTTAGAACAGCAAGACACACAAAGAATCAAAATAAAAGGCTGGAGCAGAATCTCATGTCCTTCAGTTGAACTAAAAGGCAGGGGTAGTAATCATAATCTTAGACAAAGTAAAAGCAAAAATAGACCTAATTAAAAGGATAATCAGAGAAATTATATTTTCCTGAAAGGTGCCATAGACAATGAAGTAATGTCAAAAAAAATTTTTTTTACTTTTTTCTGCGGGGGTGTGTGGTGGAGGGGGGTGGGGGTGGGGAGGGGTGGGAGAGGGCAGGGCAGTTGGGGTTAAGTGATTTACCCAAGGTCACATGGCTAGTAAGTGTTAAGTGTCTGAGGCTAGATTTGAACTCAGGTCCTCCTGACTCCAGGACCAGTGCTCTATTCACTGCATCACCTAGCTGCCCCAGAAATTTTTTACAGCAAGTTTTTCTAATAAGGTCCTCATTTCTCAAATATATACTGAGTAGAGAACTGAGTTAAACTTATAAAATAGAGCCATTTGCTAATTGATAGTCAAAGGATATATATACAGGCAGTTTTCAGAAGAAGAAATCAAAGCTATCTATAGTCATATGAAAAAATGCTCAAAATTACTATTGATTAGAGAAATGCAAATTAAAACAACTCTGAGATATCCCCTCACACCTATTAGAAATGACAGATGGTGGAGGGGATGATAGAAAAATAGGTACACTAATGAACTGTTGGTGGAGTTGTGAATGGGTCCAACCATTCTGGAGAACAATAGCAACCATGCCCAAAGGGCTGTAAAACTGCTCATATCCATTGACCCTGCAGGTCCGTGTCCCAAAGAGATCAAATGAAAAAGAAAAAGAGTTACATGTATAAAAATATTTATAGCAGCTATTTTTATGGTAGCAAAGAAATGGGAATTGAGGGGATGATCATCAGTTAGGATTGGCTGAATAAGTTGTGGCATATGATTGTGATGGAGTGCTTTTGTGCTACAACAAATGATGGGGAGAGGAGTGGTTTTAGAAAAACATGGCAAGACCTTTTATGAAAGCAAGTGCAGTGAGAGCTGGGAGATCATTGTGCTCAGTAATAGCAATGTTATAATGCTGACCCACTGTGAAAGACTTGGCTACTCTGATAAATACAATGATCCAGAACAATTCTGAATGACTCATGATGAAAACATGCTCTCTACTTCCAGAGAAAGGACTGATAAATTCTGTGTACAAATTGAAGTATAATTTTTTCCCTTTATTTTTCTGGCTTTTTCTTGAAATATGGCTAATGTGGAAATATGTTTTGCATGAAATCACGTGTGGTTGATGTCATGTTGCTTGCCTTCTTAATAGGGAGTGGAGGGAAGGAGAGAATTTGGAACTAAGAATTTAAAAAGAAAACCATTTTAATACATAAATCATAAATTGAAATGTTTTTTGAAAAAAGCCCAAACCAGTCACTTCCACAAGGAAGCTTACATTTGAATGAGGGGGACAATATGGAAATAGCTAGGTATATACAAACTGTGCCCAGAGCAGATGGAAGCTAAACACTTTAAGAACAGAGGTGGGGCCTTCCTTCAATCACTCAACATTCATTTGGCACCTACTATGGAGGAGCTAGGTTGTGTAGTATATGGACTTCTGGGCTTGGAGAAAGGAAGATTCATTTTCCTGAGTTCAAATTTAGCCTCAGGCACTTACTAATTGTGTGACCCTGGGCAAGTCACTTAACCCTGTTTGTTTCAGTTTCCTCATCTATAAAATGAGCTGGAGAAGGAAATGGCAAACCACTCCAGTATCTTTGCCAAGAAAACCCCAAATCGTTTATGAAGAATCGGACACAATTGAACCACAACAATGTGCCAGACATTGTGCTAAGCCAGAGGTAAAAGAGTACCTGCCATCAAAGAGCTTACGATCTGATGTCAACAGCATGTAAACAAATATCTAAAAAGCAAGCTATATGTAGGATAAGTAGGAAATAATTAACAGAGGGAAGGCACTAGGTTCCTGTCCCTGCCATGGGATTATAGATTTTTTTCTTTTTCTTTTATTATTTTTTCTCAATCACATTAAACATTTTTAGCATGTGTTTTCTTTTTTTAATTTTGAGTTCCAAATTCTCTCTCTTTCTCCCTCACCATGAGAAGGCAAGCAATTTTGCTATAGATTATTGGTGTAGAGTCATGTAAAGCATTTCCATCTTAGGAAGGCTCTAGATTTAAGCGAGGTTGGGGAAAGCTTCCTGCGGAAGGTTGTCTTGAAGGAAGCCAAAGAAATCAATGGAAAAGTAAAAAGACAGGAGATAGAAATGGTGTGGAACATCCAAGAAGACCAGTGTAACTAGATCATAGAGTGGTGTAATGGAATGAAATTTAAGACTAGAAAGGTCAGTTGTGAAGAACTTGAAATGACAGGACATTTGACCCTGTAGGTAACAGGAAAGTTTGTGCTCATTGAGCAGGGGGTGACATGGTCAGACTTTAGAAAAATCATCTTCATCTTGACAGCTGAGTGGAGGATAGATTTTAGCAGAGAAGGGACTTAAAAGTAGGAGACCATTTTTTTTTTTTTTAACATGCAACTGGGAAATAAGATATATAGGCCCTGGGGTATAGAAATCCATCTTGCCTTACTAGAAAGTTGGGGTGGGGGGAAGTGGGAGGATATAAGAGAGAACAGATTGGGGAAAGGGGTATTCTGGGGGGGTAGGGGAAAGACGGGGAGAAAAATTTGTAACTCAAAAATTTTGTGGAAATGAATGTTGAAAACTAAGAATAGATAAATAAATAAATTGGGGGGGAAAAAGTAGGAAACCATTGAGAAGGGTCTTATAGCAGAACAGATGAGAGCAGGTGAAGGCCTGAGCTGGAGTGGAGAAGAGGGGATATACCTGAGAGGTAGAGCGAAAGCAGAAATAAGATTTGGCAATGAATTTGGTAAATGGCATGAATGAGAATGAGGAGTTGAGAATGATCCCAAGATTGGGAACCTGGGTGGCACCTGTGACAAGCACAGGGAAATTCAAAAAGGGACAGAGTTTTGGGTAAACATAATGTTATTTTTTTGGGACAAGTTGAGTTTGAGATATATGTTGGTCATTCAGTTTGAGGCATCCAAAAGGGTTGATGATGTGAGACTGAAGCTTGGGAGACAGATTGAGGCTAGATTTATAGATCTAGGAATCAGTTACACAGAAATTGTAATTTAACCCATGGAATTGAGAAGAGTACCAAGTGAAATCATATGACAGAGGAGGACCCAGCACAGAACCTAGGGCAGGGGTTGGGAACCTTTGGCCTTGAGGCTACGTCTGGCCTTCTAGATCTTCATTGCCACCAAAAGGCCACAGTTAAGGATCTAGATGGCCACACGTGGCCTCAAGGCCACAAGTTTCTTCACCTCAACCTAAGGGGGCACCCCGGATTATCAGTGAGTGTGAAATGGATGAAGATCCAGGGGATTTGTTTTCAGATATGGATTGGACTAGATGACCTCTGAAATCTTTCCCAATTCTGACGTTCTCTGATTCTATACATTTCTGCTTTTATGTTCTTTAAGAACATCCACTGTACAAGTGAGAGGAGCTCTGGCTTCATAACAGCTCCTGTGAAAATACCTGGGAGTTTCAATTGATCCCAATCTTCACTGAGTTAGCAGTGTGGTTGAGGCTCCCCCAAAAGGCAATTCAGTCATAGGTAGTATTAAAAGAAATGTAGTGTGACCACCCATGCCCCAGGCTACCCTCCGCTGGTCACACTTCAAGGGTTGTACTCAGTTCTTGGTGTCACTTTTTAAGAAGGATGTTTTGACTGGGATAGGAAAATTCTCCAGGCAGCTTGACTTTACTTAGAGAAAGGAAACCTTGGTGAGTGTGTAGACAGCATATCACACAAGGAAGTCGCTTCTGAATTCTCAAGGTCTCCAATCTCTATGTTTCTACACATGAGACAGTGTTTTACCTAGCACCAGGAGGTGTGACTGGAGTGGATGAAGGGATGCTCTAACGGGTGGCACACCAAGATTGAGCATTTATAGAGCACCTACTGTGTTCCAAGCACTGGGCTAAGTGCTTTACAAATAACATCTCATTTCAGCTTCACAAGAGCCCTGGGAGATAGGGCTTCTACAAGTAAGGTAACAGACAAAGGTGGAGTGATGTGTGCAGGGTCATGTAGCTAGTAAGTTCTGAGGCTGGATTGGAACTCAGGCCTTGCTGACTCTATCCAAGGCTCTGTCCACCATACCACCCACTGCTCAAGATGCAACAGCTCATCTGGTCAAATATTGTATGAGCCTACTTAGGCAGCCCAGCTTTGAGCTGGCAGCTCACTCACTCCGAAAATGTGACAACAGGACAATCCCTTGTGACCTCTGAAGCTCTTTGGATTATCTGTCTAGCAGTGAGAACTCTGGGTCAAAACATATAGACATTTTATCTCTTTTAAAAATTATAATTCCGAATTGCTTTGCAGAATTGTGTGAGAAATAATTCATTTGGACCCCTACTTTGTTCCAATCTGTAATCAATTTGATATGATTCCATGGGGTAGTGATTATAATTCTGTACATTAGGCCCTGGAGCTGTGAACTGCAGAATGTCAGTTCACTTGCTTAATCAGGAAGTGAACTAGAGGTCCTCCACCCTTGTTTTTCCTTGTCATAGTGACCAGGCCTATGGTGGAGGTGATTCAATGATGTGGAAAGTCCTCTTGTCCAACATGAGCAAGTGTCATATTATGGCCACTTAGTCAGTGGAGATGCCCCATGCTTCACCCAACATGAGACCCTCTTGCTGATAGACCATTTCTATCTGGTACATCATTTTTTTTTGGCCTACAAAGCAAGATCTATCAACCAATGGAATTCTGTGCTTTGTATAGCCTCTATAGAATGTTCAGAGATCAAATCTTATGAAAATAAGACCCTGGAAGAAAGGGGGATCTCAGATTGTGAGGAAGATCTGAGGTCTACTTCATTAGAGGGGACCATAGACCCTTTAATAATGTTCGATTGTTTCAGAGCTCTGTCTCAGTCTCTTTTATTGTAGGTTGGACAATTACAATCCCCACAATTGATAGACCAATTCATGGCTCTCCAACAGGGTACTAGTGTGCTTGTCTTTGTACCAACCCTTCAACGTTATTTTCATCCTTTGTCCTCTTGACCAATTTTCTGGGTAGAAAATGAAGCCTCGCCTCAGGGTTGGTCTTATTATTAGAGATTTGAAGCAGTTTTTCATATAGTAAATCATTTCTTATTATGAGACTTTTTTCATAGACTTTGATCACTTATCTGTTGGGGAAGGTTTTATGGTTTTATATATTTGTGTTAGTTCCTTGATAGACCCTTATTGGAGATAGTTGATACAAAGATTCCTCCCCCCCATCAAAGCTTTCTTTTCTTTTCCTAGCTTCAAAAACTTCTATATTTTATGTAATCAGAATTATCTTTGACAATCAATCAAACAACACTTATTAAGAGTTTACCACGTGGTAAACACTGTGGTAAGTATACCGAAATAACTCATCTAGGTCCTGATTGGTTCCAGCAATGAATCCCCTAAAATGGTCGTAGCATAATTTGAATTCATATTGCGTATTTCCAATGGACTGGAACCAATGACCATATTTTACATTATTATACTTTTAAATAGTGATAATTAAGATACATGCAACCACTTCAGGGGATTCACTATTCACACTGATTGGAGCCTAGTTGTACACAATCAAAGAGAGTTCCTGTCTTCAAAGAGCTTTTGTACTGTTAGAGAAGACAACATGAAGGGGAGTGGTGGCTAGAAAGGGGCTTTTGGATTTGCAAAGGTGAAGGGATGGTGGGTAGAGCCCTAGGGGAGTAGGTTGACTTATCCTTTCCAGGAGCAATGGAAATATTGATTTAATTATGATTCTAAGTGAAAGTGGAGGATATACTGAGGTTCTTGCAAGGTGGCTCTTGAGATGTCCAGGCCAGTAAGGCATTGCAGGCACTGGCCTGGCCTGATATCATGAACCATATGAGACAGCAACCAGTTAAGCCCACTAGGTCCCAGGGCAGGAGTTCCAGTGCTAAAAGGGTTAAGCCTTCCAGGCTGCCTTTTCTGGTGTGGGAGGCAGAGCATTTGGCAAGGAGATGGAAGTAGAGATGAAATGCCTCGTATTTTGTACTCCCCTCAACTCTGCCATTCATGCTAATGATATGAAGTGAAAATGTCTGTGTTCTCCAGTGCCCATTCAGACATCCTGGTTCCCTGAAAGGAGGATGGATATAAGTGCCCCTTTCAGGCTTAGGCAAATTTGTAGGATAAAGTGGCAAGTAATGAAAACACTGAAATGATGTTTCTTGGCAAAGGATGTTCTCCCTTCAGTTTTGAGAAGGTCCCCTTTCACCTGTAAAGGATATCAAACTTTGGTTTGGCTCCTTTACATTTCATAAAGAAAGTGAAATCTTGAGTAATTCATTCACATTTGAGAAGGCCAGGAAATCAACTGAGTAGCTATAGAGACAACAAATTTGTCTCCAGGCATAATTGCCTCCATACCTTTTCTCCAGCCACACATTTGCATGGAACTGTAGGAGTCTTAGTATTTTAAACACTGAGGAACCCAGAACTGGGGAGTTACGATGATTGGGCGAGTGATCATTGCTTGGCTCTGCCCTAACCTGAAGAGATGAAGATTTTAAAAATATACTTGATAAAGTAGGGCAAGGTGTCTTATTCTGGAGCCCCAGCCTTGAGGTGGAGTCACACAGCACGAGGATTTCAACAGCCTCCTCCTGCTGCCTGGGGATTCATTTTCTTATCACAGCAGCTTTAGAGATTCTCCCAAACTATAGAAGTCTGCCTTGGTGGAAAGAGGAGCCACACCAGCCAGTGAAATCACACTTCCTTGTATTTTATCCTGTCATTTCCCCTGTCCTTGGATAGTTAAGAATTCTCTCCTTTCCCATAGAGATGAAGCTCCTTCTGTTTGTTTTTAATGAAATAAAATTTTCTATTAAATTTGTAAGATTATTTTGAGGTCATTATGGTATATGATATAACATGGTGATCTAAACCGAATTTCGGCCACCCCAGATTGCACAGCATTCTTGTCAAATAAGGAGTTCTTTCCCACATTTATGTTTGGGAGGTTTATCTAACACAGGGTTATCGATTTCTATTGTTTCTGATCCTTCCTTATCTCCTTTGTTCCACTGATTTACTTTTCTCTTTTTGAACTGGTACCAAAGAGTTTTGGTGATTCCTGCCTGATAATATAGTCCAAGGTTTAGAAGTGTCCTTGCCCCAGTTGTGAGTTACCACAAAGTTACGAGTGGAGAACTCTGCCTGGGCAAATGGTGGTATGGGATGATAGAATCCAAAGCCAGAAGGACCTTTAAAGATCATCCCTTCTACCCCCTCGTTTTCAGGACAAGTACACTGAGAACCAGAGATATGTGGCTAAGATTATACTACTCCTACTCCTACTCATAACAACAACAACAAGAAGTTTTAACTTTGATAGAGCACTGGGGCACTGCGCTAAGCTCTGGGAAACACAGAAAGTTAAAAGACAGTCCCTGCCCTCAAGGAGCTCATGGCCTAATGGTAGACACAATCTGCAAACAATTATGTACAAACAAGCTATAGAGAGGATAAATCGGAAATAATCAGCAGAGAAGATGGACTTGAATTCATTGGGACCTCCTCTCCTGATTGTCTGACAGCCACAGAAAGGCTTTTGTTTAGTGCTGCCTGGGGAAGGGGTCAGGGAAGGGAAGCCACAGACATCTTCCAGCTGTCTTCTTCCAACATCCTCCTCCTTGAGGTCATTTCCCCCACACTAGGCTTCCCTTTTATGTGGACACACGTGAGGAACACAATGTGCTACAGTACATCTATGCCTATGCCTGCCCTCCATCCCAGAAACCTCTCGGAGATTTCTCTTTGGATTTACAAGTATGTGATCGTTAACTTGCTGCCTTGTGTGGAAGAAAACCAGGCCTGTTGGATAGTAAGGGTTCCTTTATGCATGATTTATTTTTGAAAAGTTGAGTACTGTAGCTTAACCAGAATACAGTATCTTTGTATAACAACGATGTGACACATTTATATGCTTTTTATAATTTACCAAAAGTTTGTCCTTACAAAAGACTCCATGAGACGGGGGTCTGAGTGTTATTAGTACCATTTTTGTGTAGCCTTGATTGGCAAGGGGAGTGATGAGGAATATGTTTCTCCCCCTCTGGAAAAGGGAATTGAAGTATTATGGGAGGCACAAGCCAAGTGAGCATAGGGAAAACCCAGGAACTTTGGAGCTGTAGAGGTTTAATGTGTGTGGATCAGATGACTTGATGTCAGTACCTACGCATAAGAACCAGCAGTCAGTTGGATCAGGTGATGGTACCTCAAACTGAATATGATCATAAGCAGCCTTGTCTGGTATACTGGTCTACTCAAGGAGTGACCTTCATGGGCAGAATTTGCTACCGGGACCGGATGCATTTATCTCCTCTGTAATTCCCCTTTCCCTGCCCCAATAATGCCTGTCAAACTGGCATCTCTTACCCTCCACCCTCAGTAAATCTTGCTTCTTTAACATCTGTATTTTTTTATAATGGGTTTTGTCTCCAGATAAAGGTAAACTAGTTTTTACTGCATTCTAAGTGTCTGCTATACGTGAGTGGGCCACACCACAGGAGGACAAAGAAGGATCCTCTGAACAAATTAGTCCTTGACTTAACTGTGAATCTCTCTCCTGTTTCTCCCCTCTCTTCTCTTTCCTCTCTTTTGCTTCTTATTTTTTTCCATTTCTCCCATCTCTTTTCCTCTCTCCTTCTCCCTTTATCTCTCTCCTTCCCCCTCCTATCTTTAATCTCTCCTTGTCTGTCATCTCTGTTGCCAAGAACATGCTCATTTCCCTTTGATCTTGTCATTCTTCGTGCCCTCGTTTCACATTTTCCTTCTCTTTTATTGCCAAACTCCTTAAGAGAAGCTAACTGTAAGGAAAGACTTCCTAGCAGTTAGTGCTGTCTAGTCTTGGAAGAGGCATCCTTGAAAAGCCACAATTTTTTCCACTTTCAGCGAAGGTCTCCTCACAAAGGGTGTACGACCACTTGTCCCACAGGTGGTAAAGGGCATGGCTCAGGCCAAAGAGTCACAGATGGTTCTTTTAAGATTCTGTGATATAAGGAATTCTGCACGGTCACTTGAGGCCCCATGATGTAACAGTTGTAATGCTGGATTGGGCTTCCAATTCCACCTCCTGACACTGGCTGTTTGTGTGCATGGGGTGTATCTTCCTGAGTCAGTTCCTTACCTCTAAAAGCAAGATAGTGATAGTTGTACTAAAATCCTGACTTTGCTGTTTGCCCTGGGGCCAGTCACTTACTACCTCTTGTCCTTAGTTTCTTCACCTATAAAACCAAAGGCTTGGGTCAGATATTCTCTAAATTTCCTTCTAGCTCTAGTCTGTTATCCTGTGAACTAAACCATGCAGTTGATAGAGAACTTGGAAAAGTTATCCTATTATAAGGGACCTGTGAAGGATTTGCATAGATCAGGCGAGGATCTGACTCCTTGGAGTGAGGGGCCTTGAGTTGGGAGAACGCAAGACTCTAGGCCAAAAGCTTATCTTTTTTAATGGACTCTTGATATGGTGCTTCAGCTTCATCACAGCAGTTTCCTTTCTGATAGACACACTGAATTAACTAATACCAGCCTTCTTCACAGAGCTACAACAAGAATTTATCCCTTTCTTTTAAAAAAGAAAAGGTAAAAATGACATGTTATATAATTAATAAATACTTTATTAGTAAATATGAAATGCCATGAGCTCTTGTTATTAGTGTGCTCATCACACAGTAGGTACTCAATAGATGCTCATTGATTGACTAATTATTCACTGCCATTGGGAATGAAATTGTATAGGACATACAGACAGATATTTTCTACAATTCAACTGAGGTCACTCTGGGTATTTGGGCAGTTATGAATACAAGGGGCATGTTATCATGAGCAAACTGACCAAAGTCACATTATCATAGAATAGGGTAACTAATGTTAACTCTCATTCTGGGATGTAAATCTACTTGCAAGACAATTTGTTATAACATTCTGGGGAAAATAACCTATTTTTTCTATTTCATAACAGGTAGCTTTATAGGAATCTGGCTCTTAAAAGAGGCCCTGGTATAAGAACATACCAATATATTGCTTTGTTGAAAGTCCATTTACCAAGCTGATATTCTTGATTTCATGGAAAAATAAGCTACTTCCTAATTTCTGATGATCCAGGCCTTGCCTGACCTTGGAAATGTGTGTCTGAGTTAACTTACATAACATGTGACAGGAGAAACAGCATGTACCTTTTTAGTGCACCCGTAAATATACTATTTTGTTAAACAGCGTTCCAAAGCTACTTCTGTGATGCAGAGGGAATTTTTTCTGGGTGACTAGAAGGGCCAAGCGCCGGGCACACACAGCCAAACTATGCTCTGGCAGAGTTTTTCTTGGCTTTGTGAAGCTACTGTGTTAAACAGTACTCCAAAGCTTAGTACTACAAAAATTATTTTGAAAATGTAGGCACCGAACAGGAAAGAAAAACCACTTTGTAGACAAATTTTCAAATGCCTGACTGAAAATTTCTTCTACCCTGATCATTAAAAAAAACTATTTAAAAAGGTAAACAGGAAGGAAAGGAAGGGAAAAATGGAAGGAAGGAAGGAAGGAAGGAAGGAAGGAAGGAAGCAAGGGAAAGATGGAAGGAAGGAAGGAAAAAAGAAGGAAAGAAAGCACATATTAAACATCGGCTATGGGCAAGTACTCTGCTAAGTGCTGAGGGTATAGACAAAAAAGAGCCCCTGCTCACCAGGAACTTAGATTCTAATGAAGGAAGTGACACACACAAGATGGTTTAGCTGCAGGGTCCAGTGGTTCTTGGGGCGGGGTGACAAGGCATTTTCTATAGTAGCTTTTCCATTGATAAAATATGATCTGTTTCTGACATTTGGCCATGCCAAAGACTGTGCTGACAAGACCTTTTTTTCTGGGTCTTTGGTAGCTGTGGATACTGAGAACATGGGAGCAAATGAAAAGTAAGGTGCTAGGTCACTTTTCAAGGCTTGCTGCCTTGGATGGTGGCTGGCAGAGAGGGGCCGGACTGGAAGCAGGGCCACTGCTGTTGAGAGAAATGCCATCCACTCTTAATGCTGTTGGCTTTATCCAGCTTGCTGGTCACAGCTGGTTGGTGCTGATGGTAGCAGGGATAGCAGGTAACACTCAACCCACATTTTTCTCTTTTCTCCCACTGTCATCCTCAGTGGATTCAATACTTATCTAGTCCAGGGGGTCTTAACTTGAGGTCCATGAACTTTTAAAATACATAGATGGATAATTATTTCAATATAATGGGTTTTGTGTAAGTATATATATGTGTATGATCCTGTGTATTTCATTTTATGCATTTAAAAACATTCTGAGGCTTCACCTGACAGCCCAAGAGGTCCATGACACAAAAAAGCTCAAGGATTCTTGTTCTTGTTCCAGGGGACTCTTCAAGCCCTTGATTTAGCAGTTCCTTGATCTTCTAGACTCCACAGACCATCAGCTCAGCCTCACATTAGTTGTACTACTTTGGGGCCTTCCTGGCTATAGTTCTTGGGTCTAATGTGATTCTCCATTATTCCCTGGGGGTAGGAGAGAGGAGGTCAGCTGGACAGCATGGAACTCATGTCCTTGGGAAGCATCTCCTCTGTTCTGGGGCAGCTTGGCCTCCTGAGCCCATGGAAAGCCCTTTTCCTCACCCCCACCTTGTAATCCATCATCCACTGGTGTATCTTTGGCCTCTCCCCACCCTGTGGAACATACATAAAGTATACTCCCTTACCCCTAGGGAGAGACCTTGGTAGAGTCTCAGCTTTCAGAGAAGTAGTCAGCCTGTCTTCCTTGTAGCCTGGGTCCTTTGGGGAGTAGCAGGTCAGGTCAGCCCAGGTCAGGTGGCCTAAGAGATATGAACTGGCATGCAGGAGAGGTGAGGACAGAAGGAGGTAGGGAGGGTTAAATAGGGAGGGACTGCTTGACCAGCTGCCTGCCTCCAGGAGAGGAACACTCTGTGGCTGGCTCCACAGCACAGTGCACACTGGGTAAAGGCAGATAGAAGGGGCTGAGGCTGACTGCCTGCTCATCTGCCAGGGGAAGGGCATGCTTAACTGACTGTCCAACACAGGCTGCACTAGGTGCTGGCAGGAGAGCAACAGAGGCAAATATCAGTGGCAAGCATGCTGGCAAGGTGTGCTTCTCCTGACTTCTCCTGTTTGTTTCCTGTGCCCTGATGGATCATCTTTCTCACCCCCTGGACTGAATGCCCTGCCCCTGTGCAGACCGTTGTTCAAGGAGAGTTGTCCTGTAGGCACCTGGAAATTCGAGTCTGGAACTTTGTCAGGTGTAGGTCCTGGGAAGTATTTTATAACTGAAAATGAGGGCCCTGGAGTCAAGAGGACCTGAGTTCAAATCTGGCCTCAGACGCTTAACACAAAAATTAGCCGTGTGACCTTGGGCAAGTCACTTAACCCCAATTGCCCTACCTTCCCCCCTCCAAAAAAAAGAAAACAAAGAAAAATGAGAAGCAAAATGTGGAGAAAGGTTAAGAGTAGGAAATAGAGAGATATGAATATCCCCTCATTCTCAAAGAGCCTCAAAAGGCTTTGTGTAGGGAGTAAAATCAAAGAACCCTTTAAATAAAGAAACAGAACTGGTGAGGAAAAGGGGAAGTAGAAAGTACCTGAGAGAGAGAGAGAGAGAGAGAGAGGGAGGGGGAGAGAGAGAGAGGGAGAGAGAGAGGGAGAGAGAGGGAGAGAGA
>CM053585.1:535551786-535572136 GCA_028646515.1 Pseudochirops corinnae
ATGTCTGTTAGCCTTGATCGTGAGCGCTTAGTTCAGCCTTAGGGTTGAAACAAAGGATGCCACGTTGGCAATAAAGACGGCATGATTACGCGAGATGTCTCCTTATCTTCAGGATGGTACATGAGTGGCTCACCGGGCGATGACGGCACTCGGAGGCGGGGATCAAAAGCTAGGGTATAACAAGGGGAACCGCGTGTGTGTAGCTCTCTCTGTTCCTGTATCTGCTTCAATAAACATCTTTCAAGCGTTTGACCGAGTCCTGGGTTGTTCGGTGGGGGGGCGTTCTCCAAGCAGGGCTTGGAGCCAGCAATAGCTGAAGACCGGAAAGGTAAGGCCAGGGAGGTAAGTATAAGGGCGAGGGTGACCCTTTTACCTGAGGGCGAGAGCGACCCTATTAGTTGGGTAGAGGAAGTTCAGTGTTAAATTAGTGGTAAACAGATGAGACCACAGAAGGAGCAAAGACTGACTTTGTGATCTTCTTTCATAAGCTAAGAGTTATAGCTCAGCCCCAGAATCAGGAAAGAAAAGCCAAATCAATTCATATCCCTCTGCTGTCCATATTCAAGACCATAAATCATTATTATTAGATTGATCACACTTTTATCTCATCCTCTGCTATGTGATGGCCCCCACCATCTCTTTATAACTCCTTGGGAATGGAAGTGGAAGAAACAGTGACTGCCATTATGAAGAACAAATGGAATCAGCTTCAAATTCCATTGCTTGGGGTGATCAGGGAAAAGAAAGTTAGGAAGTGGCAATTTTTAGTTCAGTGGTCAAAGCTATCTAGATCAAAGAAAAATGAAGGATTGTCAATTATTAGATAAATTCACAATTTGTCTCCTCTGCTCTCCACTGTGTGTTATATCCAAGACCTGGTTGATGATATTCAGTTTGAGAATCACAAAGTCATTGAATCTCAAAGCTAGAATTCTTGGAATTATGGAAACTTGGAGGTCATTCACTCTAAAATGTACCTGGATAGTAATTCCCTCCATGATTTCCCTAACAAGTAGGTTATCCAGCTCTACTTGAAGACCTTCAGTGAGAGAAAACTCTCTCTTCCAAAGCAGCTCATTCTACTGGACAGCTCTAATTGTTCTCTTATCTTGAGTTAAAGTCTGCCTCCATGAAACTTCCACCTTTATTCCTAATTCTGCCCTTGGAACCTTTCCCAGAACAGCTTTTCAGATACTTGGGGACAGCAATCATGTTTCCTCTGAGGCTTCTCTTCTTGAGGCTATCATGCCTGGTTCCTCCAATGGATCCTCACATGTCATGGCTTGTAACCTCTAACTGTCTTGGTCTGACTCCTCAAGATGTTATGTGGTTTATCTATTTCCTTCCTTTAAAATACCTTGAAGGACTGGCATAATATCACTGATTTAGTCTGGCCATTGGAGAATTCAGCATGACTGTCACTTTCCTAGTCCTGACTATCAGTTCCTTAGTCCCAGTCACCATGCTTCTCAAATGTACCCCCAGGACCCTATTAACTTCTTTTTTGGCTGCCATGCCACACTGTTGGCTAGTATTGAACTTGTAGTCCATTAAAGCCCTTCAGTCTTTTTTCACATGAACTGATGTCTAGCCATATTTCCCACATTTTGTACTCATACAATCAATTTTTTGAACCCAAGTCTAAGATTTTACATTTATATAAATACTTAGAAGGATCTGGGATCTTACTATGGCTACACCTTACTATATGGCTAGACCCTCCAACAATGCAAATGACAGCCCATTCGTGTCTTACTCCCTGGTGCAACACATGTTAGCTTGTTCGTGACTTCCCATAAAGGCTCCTCAAGGAACTCAATCAGCTGACTTGCTAAAGGCTTTCCTCCACTCCTCTTGGCAAAGTGAAAATCCTACAAGGTGGTTCCCATTTATCCCTGTGAATCTCCATTTCATTACATTGATCCATTGTGCTAGCCCGTTGAGATCTTTTGAGATCCTGACTCTGTGATCCTATGTACTGATTTTCCCACCTAGTTATATGTTGTCTCCAAATCTGACAACCACAATGAACCTGTTGTTCTGAACTTTTAGATTCTCCTTTTTTTCTTTGTTTTTATTGTTATTGTTTCCTTTTTAGTTAGTCTTAGCTGGAATAATAGGACCTCTTCTGGGGTGAGAGAGTGTCAACCCAAAATGTTGACATTAGAAGTAACAACTTCTCTCTGTGTTTGATCTTAAAGAAGTGAAGGGAAACATCTATAGGTGTGTTATTGAGATCATACATTTGGAGGAGTGTTTTTTATTTTTTTTTTTTACAGTAGCAAAGTGAAAGTGTCTTATCCCGGCAATTCGCACTGACATTAATGTCTCCTGATTATGCACCTTCTCACCATCTTGAAAACATTCCCTTCCGTCCAGTACAACTTATTGAATAATCATTCAGTTTAGTCTGCACTTGCAGCAGAAAACAAACAATTGGTACCTTGGCTCTATTACATTTCCTGACAAGCAGGAAATATGTTTGCTATGCAATAAATATTTTGTTCTGAGTAATTCAGCAAATTGGTCTGTTTAACTTTCTCACTGCAGGGATGCATGGAGGGGACAATTTTCACCCGTCATTGACTCTGCAGTGAAATATTTCTGATTTTTGCCGCAGCCTATAGAATTCTGCAGTGGAGCATTAGGCAGAAAGCAGGTCATCAAAATAGTGTTCTAAGTCTATGTTAGAGCAATGACAAGGTGCCGGAACCCCTGCTGTCCTGGGATCATTATACAGAGTTACAGAGAAAGCCACAGACGAGGGTCTTAGAGCATCATGGGAAGGAGAGCAAGCCCCAGTGGGTCTGACAGCATGGCTGGAAGTGGATGGCAAATAAATAAACCCCTCTTCTACTGATTGCCACTTAGAAGGGCATAGCCATAAATAGAAATGTTTAGGCTTCGGGAAATGGTGGGTAGGTGGCATGTTTGCACTTTGGAGAGCTCCTGGAGGAGAATGCTTCTTGGAGAAGACCTGGAGATGGAAAGGGGTGCAAAGGGCATCCCAAACAGAGATGGTGACTTGAGATACATCTGGGAAGACACCTGGGAGGGAGAAGAGGGCCTCTCCAGGAACCTTAGCTGCATAATATCCTTCTGTGACTTATAATACAAGTTATTTTGTTTTGTTAGATGCTGTAAACCATTCCTCAGGGCTTGCTTCAGCTTTGCTGCTGAATATATGTTTAATAGCTAAGTTTAGGTCTTCTCTTCTCATAACACTTCTCCTTGGAGGCTTGAAACTGTTGCTTAGAAACACTCACCTCATCTTGGCGATGCCTTTGATTTAATCACGTATCCTCTTCCTGCTTCAGGTAGGAGACAGAGGCTGTTATTAAATCTGTCATCTTCAGGTTTCTTAGTACGGCCAGCATGCCGTTGTCTCTCACCTTTGGTATATTAGCTTCTCTGTCTTCTGCTGGGTATTTAAACTAGTATTTCACTTTTACATTAATAGGCACAGCCTTGAGGAAAAAGTGCAGGTTAACTCCAAAGAGTAATGAACCTCTGGTATAGTGGATACTGAAAGAGACAAGCATCTTCTCTGTCATGGAGTCTTAGAGATTTGCTTTGAGTAAAGAGAGGTTAAACGGCTTGTCTGGGATCACACAGCTCATCGGAGGCAGAATTTAAACCCAGCTCATCCTGGACTCTAACTCCAGGGCTTAGTCTATTATGCCAGGATGTCCCTCATTGGATGAATGGTTGACACATGGTAACTATTAATCCACCTTGTGACCTTAGCTTACCTCAACATAAATACTCTCAAATATAAAGTGAGGAGATTTTATTAAACATTCTCGGAGTTCCTTTGATCTATGTGTGAATAAAAAAAAAAGAATGAGCTGGTCACATAGTGAAGTCAAGGGATGAACTACTTGTGTGCCATGTTACTGTACATATGATGGCAAAAGATTTTGAGGAAGAGATCTTGAGGTATATTTGTGGGAAGACAGAGACAAGCAGCACACAAAATGGGGGGTAGTTGTGAATGGAGGTAATCATTGAGGAGGAATTTACGTCATCAGAGAGATCACAGATCCATCAAAATCTCATTATAACTACAAAGTTTCTACTGTTGTTTCATAGCATGGAATTACTAGTTCACAGCTAGATAGCTTTTTTTGTATAGATTCCAACAATGACTTTTATCAGCAACTTTTGTTTTTATTACCCCCTTTGTTGACAAACATATCTTTCCTTCATGTCTGGATCACCACTTTTATAACAAAAAACAAATATTCCCTATCAAAGTTATCCATTGCTTACTCTCATTAGATTTTGCTAGGACCATTTAATTTTCCCAGCTTAGTTTTCCTCCTTGAGCAATTGGCCTGGCCAGAGACTCATCGCTCCCATTTGTTCCAGACACAAGATGGTACTTGTGTATTGCCATAATTAGTTCTTTATTTTCATCATTTGGACTCTTGTATATTTTCATTTGAATTGTTGCTGTTTCTCCATCCAGATGCATTCTCCTTCCCAGTAGGAGTGGTTTTCTGTACTTTATTTGCAATTTCATGGGTGAATGAATGAATGAATGAATGAATGAAAAAGCATTTATTAAGTGCCAGGCACTGTGCTAAGCAAGGAGACAAATGTAGAACTTCCTGTGGACTTTTCTCCCAACTTGCAACCCACTGACAGGTTGGGTCCCTAGAGGGACAGGACTACCATATTACTCAGGGTCTTAGGGATAAGCCTAAGGGGCTGGAGTTTTAGTAATGTTGCTCCGGAGCCCCAGCCATAGAGACCAACCAGATGACTACACTAGCTTTTAGGAAAATGATTTACTGAGAAAGTAGAGTCATGGCAGTTGGTACAAAACATCCTCCTAAAATCTGGGGTGTACTTTTCTCACAAGGATGAACAAAATCTATGGGGAAAGTGGGCACTAACTTCAAGTACAATTGTACTCAATCAAGTTAGTCAACAAGCATTTATTAAGCACCTAGTGTATGTCAGGCATTATGCTAAGCCCTGGGGCTAAAAAAAAAAAGCATTAAAAAAATTTTCATCTTGTCTCTAATGCATGGCCACAAGGCATGTATGTATGTGTGTATACATGTATATGTGTACATGTATATATGTGTATATATATGTGTGTGGTAGATACTTATCAAATGTTTGTTATTGGATTAAATGTCAAGAATATTGTCAAGATGAACTGGGTACATCTATCCAGTGTTTTAAACTTTTTATGCAAAGATGCTATTTAAATAGCTAATGGGGCAATGGATTATATATAGACCAAAAGCTCAAAGGATCCATTTGATGCATATATATACATATATGTGTGTGTGTGTGTGTATGTGTGTATACATATGTAAATACCTCCAGTTATTTCAAAAGTAGTCTGCAAGGTGCTGAAAAAGCAAGTCAGAAAAATAAAAGCAAAAGGTTCAAGGAGTCAGTAAGGAAGTGCCCTGGGTCCCTCAACTTACTTGAATTAAAGAGCTCCCAGCCGAGTCCCAGATCACTCCCTGTTGGGGCAGAGTTAAATCTAATTCCCCAGCCTTGTCTGAGCTGTAACTTCTTGGATATTCTTCACCTTTTCAGGCCCATACTGTTGCATGCACACACACGTCCCCTCCTATAAAGGCAGGAGTTGGAGAGGAGGGAAAGATTGTGTGAGGTACTGAAATCACTGAGAAAAGGAGTGTCCTGGATCTCACTAGTCAGCAGCTACCACGATTTTGATTGGGTGGTAAATATGGATTCAATGAACTTCAAAGGAGAAGAGGTTGCCAGTTTTGGTGACAGAGGGAAAGCACTGGGAAACAAGGAATATTCTAACTCTTCCCCTTGCCCCTCCACCCACGACTAATGAGTCAATGTGCAGCCAGTGCTGGGAAGGGGAGGCCAGAACAGCTGTCATTTTGAGAGGTCCCTGGCCTCTCCCACACGGATGCCTCTGGGTGATTTGGGGATACACAAAGTCCTGTGAGAGAAGTATGTCAGTCATTGAAGTTCATTTAGCCAGAGAGGGGGAACTTTCTGCTTAAAGACCTAGAACTGTCCTCTACCTCCATGACACCCCTATCCCCAGGGTCTTTGATCCCAGAACTAGTGTTTCTCCCTCTGATGCCCCAAATTTCATCTCCCTGGGAGGGACCTGGTATCTCACATCACTAACTCACTGACTGGCAGATAGAGGAATGGGGGAGTTGTAGGTGTCAGAAGGAGGCCTTTTGTGACCTAGGAACAAATCCTTGGACTAGAATGGAGAGTTGATGCTCCGCCTGCAGCTGGAGAAAACTGAGACAGAAAGGGCAAGACCAGGGATGCCAGGGCTTTCATCTTACTTTCTTCTTTTGTCCTCATTCATCACCATCCCCACTTGGTAGTATTTTATTTTATTTTCCAATTACAAAGAAAGATAATTTTCAATACCCATTTTTACAAAATTTTGAGCTCCAAATTTTTTTCTCCCTCTCCAAGACAGCATCAATCTGATATAGGTGATATGTGTACAATCACATTAAACATATTTCCACATAAGTCATATTGTGAAAGAAGTATCAGACCAAAAAGGGAAAACCACAAGAAAGAAAAAAAAGAGAGAAAATACTATGCTTTGATCTGCATTCAGACTCTATTCTCTGGATGTGGACAGCATTTCCCATAATGAGTTCCTTAGAATTACCTTAGATCATTGCATTGCTCAGAAGAGCTAAGTCTAACAAAGTTGGTCATTGTACAGTGTTGTTGTTTAAGTGTACAATGTTCTCCTAATTCTGCTCACTTCACTCAGCATCAGTTCATGTAAGTCTTTCTTGGCTTTTCTGAATTCTGCCTACTCATCATTTCTTATAAAACAATAGTATTCCATCACAATCATATGCCACAACTTGTCCAGCCATTCCCCAGTTGATGGGCATCCCCCCAATTTCCAATTCTTTGCCACTACAAAAAGAACTACTGTAAATATTTTTGTGCCCGTGTGTCTTCATTTCCTAAAATTGACAGCAAGGACATTATACCTATGTTTGTATGCCTAATTCTCAAGCCTGTAGCCCTTTTCAAGTTTAGTGGTTTGAGTTGCCAATCTCAACAAGCTTGAAGGAGAAAGCCCAGGTGGTTCCATCTCCTCTGACATGCTACCTATGTGCCCAAGTTTCCTCTTCTGTGACATGGAGGCAATGCTTCTAGGGACTTCAGATTATAGACCTTGTGTATGGAGGTCTGAAAGACAAAGGGAGCTTTGGGAAATTCCTGGCAACTATTTCTTCCTCATTTCCCTTCATTGGCACTAGAAAATAATCTTTCACCATCTCTCCACCTACTCCTTTTGGGAAATTTAGTAACACAAAGGAATCTTATAGAAAACCACCCATGCAGAGCTCAGAATATAGAATGCCATCCCTGAGATGTTAGTGATATTGGATTCTTTAGGCCAGATCCTGATAAAGCTTCCCAAAGTCTGAGAGATGCTTCCCTCCTCTCTCTATCAATCTAGAGATTCCCTGTGAAGGCATAAGAATCCAGTTCTCTCCCTGCATCCCAATCTTGGGTCTTGGGATCAGGATGAAGAGATCGCCCATGTCATGTGGCATCAGGCCTACAACCATCTTGGGGGTGAAGGAGAAATGGGGGTGGGGGAGAAGGGAGAGAGGAAAGTGAGGATAAATACCTCCTGAAATGCCTGAAGAAGTGTCCTCTCCCTCTCTGACACCATTTATACCTGCCATTCACCATGTAAATTTCTATAGGGTAACCCCACCAACAAACCGTAGCCTCAAAAGACCCAGTCCAATAAAGCATTTCTTAAAGGCCTTCTACCTGGTGAGCACCGAGCTAGGCACTGCAGGTGCCAGTGTGAAGAATGAAACGATCCCAACGCACCTGGAGCTTGATTTTAGTAAAGGAGACAAGCACATAGATAAACACATGCAGCATAAACATAAAGTGAATAAACATTAGTATATGCATATTTTTAGAAAAATCTGAATGGAGAATGGACCTGAGGGGGCGAGACTTATGCAATAACATGGGCCTGAGGAAGTGAAGAATAGCCAAGAAGTGATGGCTCAGATCAAGGTGGAGAGTCAGATTTAACTTTGCCTCAAGGGGGAGTGATCTGGGACCCAGCTGGGAGCAATCTGAGTCAGGTTAAGTTGAGGGAAGCTTCATGACCCAGGGAAGCACTTCCTTACTGACTCCTTGAACCTCCTGCTTTTATTTTTCTGACCTGCATTTTCAGCACCTTGCAGACTACTTTTCAAATACCCAAAGGTATTTAAAATATATATATATATATATATATATATATATATATATGGATCCTTTGAACCTTTGGCCTATATGTAATCCATTCCAACACTGGTTATTTAAATAGCATCTTTGCATAAAAAGTTTAAAACATGGGATAGATGTAGCTAGTTCATCTTTACGATTCAGTCTAATAATAAACATTTATTAAGTATATACAAGGCAGCATGCTCTGCATGAGAAACAACAAGATGAAAAGCAAAGTAGCCCCTACCTTCAAAGGGCTTATAGTTGTCTAGGACTGCTGACCTCCCTGGCTTCAAGTCCCAGCTAAAATCCCACCTTCTGCAGGAAGCCTTTCCAGCCCCTCTTAATCCTGGTGCTTTCTCTCCATTGATTCTGTCCGGTTTACCCTGTTTGTATATAGCTTGTTTTGCACATATTTGTTTTCCATATTAGACTGTAAGTTCCTTGAGGCCAGGGTCTGCCCTTTGCTTCTTTTTGTATCCCCAACACTTAGCACAGTGCCTGGCATATAGTGGATACTTAATAAATGTTTATTAAGTGGTTGAGGAGGGATTTGCATGTCCACCTAGAGGTAGAATGTGAAGTACAGTGTATTCAGGTCAAAGTTAATGAACAGGGCACTAGGAAAAGTGTGAGGAAGCAAATTGCTATTCTTTTCATACAAATGGGAAAACAAGGACAGAGATGTTAAGCTCCTTGCTCACTTGTTGCAAAACAAGCTGGTGATGGCAGGGTCCAAGAAGAGAGCCAAGTCTCCTGTTGCTCAAGCTGCTTCTGTTTATGCAGGTGAATCCTAATTCTTGGGCTCCAAGGAGGTTCATGTGCTGTTTTCCTCTGACCTGTGAATTCACTGAGAGAGAGAGGACATTTTCTCTACCAATACAGGTCTCCACGTTCTCTGTAACAGAGTTGCCTGGAGTGCCAAGATGCCCAACATCATGTGGCCATTATTTGTCAGAAGTAAGACCTGAATGCAGATCTTGCTGCCTTCAAAGCCAGTACCATTCTCCACATTACACAGCTGCCCAGTGCCTGGTGAATAGAACCAGACCTTCACAAGATAGTGCTAATCCATCTGGCAAGCCCATGCCAACCACCCACTCTTCTCCCACACATACTCTCTGTCCTGGCCTGATAAGATCACCCAGGGTTTCTTTGATCTCATGCTTTCTCATCTTCACACAGATGTTTGTGCTTTTATCAACATTTGCAACACACTCTCGTTCTGCCATCGGTATTTGTTAGAATGCCACACATGCCTGAAACTGTCTCCCTCCTCACCTCTCCCTAGGCTCATCTGACTTCCTGCAGCTCAGCTCCAACTCCACCTTTAGGAGGCAGCTCCAGAGATGTCCGTGCCTTCCTTTTTTCTATGTATCTTTAAAAAATACTGCCCTCCCATGACAACATAAGCCCTTCCCTTTTTTTGGCCCTAATTTATATCCCTGAGGCCCAGCACATAGCAAACATATAGTAAATAAATGCTTATTGACTGACTGACAGTGTCTTTTGCCATTCCCCCAATCAGATGTTACTTCTCTCTTCTCTGAACGACCTTGGAATTTTCTTTGTAGCTTTCTTGCATTTGTCTCACCCTGTCTTGCCCTCTACTTGAGTTCTGTGCTTCTCTTTATCCCCATTAATAGATCATAGAGTCTTTTAAAGTCTTTGAAAGGGCTCATTCTTGTCCTTTATATAGCCCAAAGTCCCTGGCATGCTGATTTACACACAGAAAATACTCAATAATCTCTGTTGAATAGAACTTGACAAAAACCTTATAAATATTGCAAAACCAAAGTGAATATGTTGGTTCTGGTTCCAGAATTGACTAAGAGGAGACCAGTTTGGATTGCCTTTGGGAAATTCATTACACTGGGCTTTGAATGACCCCACGCTTCTCCCTGAAATGCATTTTGGTCTTTTAAACCCCATTCTTCTGCCACTGGCACCACATGGCGACGAGTCACGGATTAGCACAGTTTCTGAAGAATTAAAGTTGGTAAGTGGCTCCAACAGCAATGGAGAGGCCATACATAGTTGTGGGCAGGAATGGGTTACACCATATTACAAAGGACAAACTACTCAGGAAAAAGGCCAGAGAGGATGTCATCAAAGAAACATATGCTGGTTACAAAAATATGTACCAATCACCTAGCAAGAGCAAAGACAACCAAAGCATGGCCCACAGGCCCCCCTGGAGAGTCTCCATACTGTGTCCAGAGATCCAGAGAAAGGGTCCCCAGCATCTTGGTTGAACCCCCTCTGACTGACCTGTGAGAGAACAAGGACAAGAGTCACACAGGATGAGAAACCAAGGATGGGCTCCCATCTCCATTGCTGGAGGGAGGAACTACAAGGACCAGATAACAGATCCAAGGGTACACATAAAACACAAACCTACTCTGCCAACTAGCTAGAACTTTTTCTGGGAACAATCCTCTATAGGTACAAATCTCTCTTTATCATCCTGCCGTCTGAAATAA
Organism: Pseudochirops corinnae; assembly: GCA_028646515.1. Taxonomy (NCBI): domain Eukaryota; kingdom Metazoa; phylum Chordata; class Mammalia; order Diprotodontia; family Pseudocheiridae; genus Pseudochirops; species Pseudochirops corinnae. Next base: position 535,562,511 of record CM053585.1, read on the forward strand.
GCTGGGTCTCTAGTTGTAGCCTATGATTTTTTTTTTTGTTTAAAATAAAAGGAAGGAATCAGTGTTGTGTTAATGATGTAAAAAAAATACCCATGTTTCCTTCCATCCCTTAGTGATATGTCATCACATTGGAATTATTCTGATCTGGTTAAATATAAAATCAAAACCATTAAAGTTTACAACATCTTTCATCTAGCTTAGCAGTGTCCCATTAGTGAAAGCATCCAGGACTGGTCTCTGAGATCCCAAATCCAGAGAGATTCTTAGCCAGCTACCTGGATCAGTAATCATTTTGGAAAGGTCATTGCCAGTGATTATTGCTTATTATCAATCTAATTCCCAGGAAAATCTAATAAGGTTTTTCTTTCCAAATAACTACAATTCTCAGTCTCTTCTGCTTTCAGCTTTGGAATTATTTGCATACTGCTTTGGATTATTATTGCTATCTGACCATTGTTTAGCTAGGAGAATTTTTATTCTTAGAGATGAAAAGAAAACACAAAGGAATATTACATATTTCCTCGGTACTGCCTAGCATTTGAAATAAGACTTTAATTTCAAAACAATCTTTGAACTTAGGAATGTCTTTACAAACTGGTAGTCAAATTAAGAATCCCGAATCTATATAAGAGATTTAATATTATTTGAAATAAAAATGTTTTCTACAATGTAAATTATTTTAAATTGCATTAATATTCTGTTTCATTTCTGTTTGTTCTCTCTGTTCTAATCCTTTGTAAGCATTATGTGAAGAATATTTTTAAAACTGCAACAAAAGCACATTATAACCAAAAGCTATGGCAGTGTTTCATTATAATTGCATACTTAAACACTCCAAAGTTGGGGAATGCAAAAGTAAAGATTTTCAGAGCATCAGCCATACTCTCTATTGCATCCTAAAGACAAAAACAGTCTTTGTCCAGATTTGTAATTTTATCCCTATGGGGGTCTACTGGTATGGAAACTCTCTCTATCAGTGCTGATTGCTTGTATGAAATTTAGGGGTCTTAAGAGAGTTGCCTGGGGGTATTGAGAGACTAAGTGACTTGCCTGAGGGTATAACTAGTACAAGTTGAAGACAAAACTTGAAGCCAGCTGTTCCCAATTCTAAGGACAGACCTCCATGCACTCATTCACACTTGACACCTTTTACAGAAAATCTTTCCAGATTCTCCCCCCATATCATCTAGCATCTCTTCTGCATATACTTTTCTGTGAACTGACACCACCCCTTACTGGAATGTAAGGTCCTCAAGGGCACAGATTATTTCACATTTGTCTTTGCATCCTGTGAACCTAGCACATTCCTGGACACATAGTAGGTCTTCAACAAAAACTTGTTGATTGATCTGTAACATGCAAGTATAAAATTATGTGAGAACACGCACATAGAATATTATTTATTTATTACATGTGGTTGCTTAAATACTATGAGACCCTATGACATACTTGGTTTATTAAAACAGTTCTTCATATGGAAGCTGAGATCTACTCGTAGCCTACTGACCGCCCTCTTGTTTTGTAATTTCTTTTTTTTTAAATTTGAATTAATTTATTTCCTTTTAGTTTACAATATTCAGTTCCACAATCCCTTCAGTTTCAGATTTTCTCCCCCTCCCTTTCCTCCCCTCTCCCCGCCACAGTGGTGTGCAATCTAATATAAGTTCTACATTGTTTAGTCATTTCAGCCCTGTCCGACTCTCCGTGACTCCATTTGGGGTTTTCTTGGCAAAGATACTGGAGGGGTTTGCCATTTCCTACTTCACCTCACTTTACAGATGAGGAAACTGAGGCAAACTGGGTTAAATGACTTTCCCAGGGTCCCACTGTACCATCCAGCTGCCCTCTGACCTCCTTGGCTTCCCATCAACCAGAATCCCACCTTTTACTGGAAACCTTCTCCTACCTCCTCTTAATTCCAATGTCTTCCTTCTCAATTATTTCCTATTTATCTTGCATAGAGCTTGCTTTGTATATATTTGCTTGCTTGCTGTCTCCCCTGTTAGATTGTAAGCTCCTTGAGGGCAGGGTCTGTCTTTTGCCTCTTTTTCTATCCCCAGGAAAGTAGTCCAGTTTGCCCAGAGTACAGAGTAGGTGAAAGGGGATTTGATGAAAGGAGAGAAAACTAGGCTGCTTCAGGCTTTCATTTCACTGGAGAGATGATGAGGAACACTGGAGGCTCCTTGAAATTATGACTTAGAAATGAAGAGAGATTAAGACATTAATGCACTGCTCCAACCAGAAGTGGAAGGCTTCAATACATGCTATTGATAATACATTTCTATAGTTCTTTAAGGTTACAAAGTGAGGCCTAGGAGAGATCTTACTTTAGGAAGGCCTAGGTCATCCTGGGCCATTCCTGATCATCTTGACTTTTTTTCTTGCCACTTGGTGGCTCTGGAGGAGAGAGTGAGGCTGATGACCTTTTGGAGCTCTGCCTCACTTAAATCCAACCACCCTCATGATATCATTGGTCCTGTTCTGGAAAGAAGGATAACACATTTAACATAGTGCCTGGGACAAGTAGGTGCTTAATAAATGTTTACTGTTTGACTGTACCCCTGGTTAGAAGTAATATGTTTTTTGGCTGGGGTGGGGAAAAAGAAAGGAATTCCAGAATGGGTATAGCCAATGAAGGGAAACTGATTAAACTGGTTCTATTTTTGCTTGTATCTGTACTTCTGGTGCTCAGCATATGCTAAGTACTTAAGAAATGCTTGTTGACTGACTATAATATATAAATTAAAGAACCACTTACTGTTAAGTCAAGTTATTTCTTAGAAGCTGAGAACTCTTGGTTTTACACTGGCACAATCTCATAGAATCATCACTCTAGAGAACATCAAATCCAACCCCCCTCATTTTACAGAGGAGGGAACTGAGTCAAAGTGATTTTTTCAGTGTTACACAGCCATCAGTTGTAAGTGTCTGAGGTGGGATGTGGAAGTAGACTGGTTTGGTTGGAGCAAAAGATTTGCAGTGAAGAGTGGTGTTGGTTTAAAGTCCGGGGAATGAGAGGGTAGAATGAGAAGGTGTCATCTCATCTCCCACCATGCCATGGCCTGTTCTGTTCTAATACCTACTTTGAATAATAACCCCAAGCAGCATATCTTGCTGTCAGCACAGTGAAAATCTTTGTCTTGCATAATTTGTAAACTGAGGTCATTAGTAAGCAGTAGTGATCCAGTTGGGTCAATGAGTAACTGGGTGATGGAGCTAAAGGTCTCTTCTACTTTGGGGACCTCAGTTTCCTTATCTGAAAAGTGAGAAGGCTAGACTAGATGAAGGATCCCTGGAGTCCCTTCCAACCCTTAATATTCTAGGAGTACATGACTTCCTAAGTGACCTAAGATAACATACAACCTATTGTGTCTTTCTGTCCCTGCCCATGGATGTTTAGGACAAAAAAGTGTACACTTCTGATAGAAATTTCTTTATAAAAAATTTGTAATTTTATTTTTCCAAGGTCTATGAAGAAGGTCTTCCTTTACTTAACAGTTCCAATGTTGTTTGGACTGAAAGTAGGCATTTCATGTTCTTTCCAAGAACTGTTTACACATTAAGGAACAATTCATAGAAAAAAATGCTCAGCATTCCAACAGTTGGGTGCTGTCATGACAGGCCTTGGCTGTGGGTTCATGGAGGGAGGAGAAATAAAGAAGGTTGCACAAGCTCACAGATACACAGAGGAATCATTTACAAGCTTGGAAACAAACATCTGACTTTCCTAACTGAGCAAAGATCCTAGAAAAAAGAATTGTTTTGTGCAATAGGTCGAGACCTTTGCTTCAACTTTTTCCATAGAACTATTGGGTTTGTGACCTAGGATATCCTCATCTATCAGGATTGAATTTACCAAATTGAAATTACCACCATTTTGATATGGGCCAACATAGGTGGTTTGGAAATGAAAGGGTCTGGTACATAAACAGAGAAATCTCCTTCCAGTATGGGAATGTGGGCTTGGTGACACCATTGAGAAATCTAATCTGATGGTAACATGGTCATAGTGACAACTCCTGCCATTATGGCCCCCATATTCTTTGGATTTCTGTTCTTTTGGTTCTGTAATGTTCTGAGCCCTACCCTCTGGGCTTGTATGACTTTTACCCACGAACCCTGCAGGTAGGATAAAAACCAGATCAAGGCTGTAAGAATTGTGTAGATAGCAATGCACCTCTTAGAAAAGGAAGGATGAAGGAGGTTTTCCCCTTCATGGGAAGAGCTTCATCCAAAGTGGCCATCTGACTTAGATGAAGAGAGTGTGCACCTCTAATTGGTCACAGCCCAGGAAGCTAAGCAGCAGAGAGGAAAAGAGCCTGAGACTTGGAGTCAGGAGCAGTAGCAATCCATCAATAGTCAAGCATTTATTAACTTATTGATAATTTATTATTATATTCCAAGAACTGTGTTATGCCTTGAGGATACAGAGGAAAAAATGAAATAGTCTCTACCCCCATGGAGCTTACATTCTGTCCAGGGAGGCAGCATGTATACATATGAATACGTAGTGCTTTATAAAAATCACTTTGACAGCACCATGGAGTTTGGATTAAAGTAGGGAGGAAGGAAAGTATGGAGCCAGGGAGTCAGGGAGACCAATTAGGAGGCTAGCCTAAGGTGAGAAGTGATAACAGCCTGAAACAGGGAACAGCTATGTGAGCAGAGAGAAAAGGGTTTGGATGCAAAAAACTGTGGAGCAAGGGTATGTGAGGCAGCTCTGAGGTCACTACCCTGGCTGACTTGAAGGACGGTGGTGTACTTAGAAATAGAAATTCACATGATAGCTTGAGCATCTATTTAAAAGGAATAGCAACTTGTGTGTAAGAGATTTACCATCTCATGTACAATCATTTTTTATTCTACCAAATTATGGAAATGCTTGTTTTATTCCATAAATTAAAAATAAAATAAATGTGGAAAAAAATTAAAAATCAGGACTGAGGTTAAAAAAAAAAGAAAGACATAGGGAGCTTTGGAAGAGGATGAGTTTTAGGGAAAGATGAGTTATTTTTGGCGCCGTTGAGTCTGAGATACTTCCAGAACATCCAATGGGTGGCTGGTGTTGAGGGAAGGTTGCGCAGGAGAGACAGATATGTCTGGATATAGAGATTTAAGGGTCATCTGACATGGTTTTTCAGTCTTCTGCTTCCTTACTACCCTGGAGTAACACCTGTAGTACCTGTCCCTCAGAGGACTGTGATGAAAAAAGCACTTTGTAATGGATGGAATTCTATGGAAATGTGAATTACTTTACTTGACTGATCTCAGTGAACAATCTTTGTTTTTGAGGATAGGGAGGTACTTGGATTCCAGATAGAGTTAGGGTTAAACCATCAACAGCAAAACTCCTCATCATATTCCCATTTCTGGTTAGAGCTCACTGCTAGTAGGTTTCTGTTAGTCAACAGAGCAATGATTACAGAAATCTTTTTCTTGTTTAAATCAACTTTTCCAAACCCTGTGACTTATGAACTAACTGGAATGTTAGAAACATACTCTTTGCTTCCTGAAAACGATGTCAAAGGCTGTGAGAATGAAACAAGGACCAAAGCAGCAGCCCATCTTGGCAGTGCTCCCCACTGTAATACACTCAGCCCTGGAGTCTGTCAGTCTATAGATGGGAGGGAAGAACCTGGGTGCTGAAGTCCGAAGGGAGGAGACACCATTGTTAGTTTCAGTGTCCTGTCCCTGTGCTGAGGTCCCAAAGAAATCAGTGTGGGCTTAATAGAAATCCATCAATAAGACTAAAATAAGATAAATATTTATCTTCCTAGACTATCAATTCCCTGGTAGTTTGCTCTTTCTGGGAACCTGTTTGTGTAGGTGAGCATGTGGTACAGATAGCCATGCCCTTAGATCTGGGTGGTGATAAGGGGATCAGGAGGAGGAGGGTGAAGGGAGTAGCTGTGAATAGCAGGGGTGGGTCAGCACTATTTGGTATGGGTAAGACAAACCATTCTTTTCTCTTTTCTCCTCTCCTCTTTCTTTTCTTTCCTTCTTTTCCTTTTCTAGTCTCCTTTTCTTGGCTAAGCTAGACACACAATGGCTACTCACAAATCCAACACCATTACTAATGAGCACACGAGTCTGAATTTGCTTTGTTTCTAGCCTGAGCTAGTTTGCCCCTCCTCAGGTGGCCTAGTGGCTCCCACTTCTGGGAACTCACCATATTTGTGTGAGACTTAGTGTGGATATCCACTCAGCCACCACAGTTCAGAATTCCCAAGCTCAAGTGACCCATCACCTTCAGCCTCCCCAGAAGCAGGGATTGCAAGCAGCCATCACCACACCTGGCTAATTTTTTCAAGCCAAATAGAATTTTTGCAGGTCTAGTAATTTTGAAAAGTCATTTGCATGTGTGTGTACTAAGGTAGTGTTTCCCAATCAGTGATCCACAGCAAATTTTTTAAACCACTCTACAAAATCTGTTCAATCAAAATTTCTTATTCTTTTTTCTTTTCTTTTTCATCTAGCAAAAATTATTTTCTTCCCCTTCTACAATTCCTCCTTGTACCAATTGAGGAAAAACAGAAAAAGATAGCACTTACAACACATATGCATAGTACAAGAAAATACATTCTCTCGTTGGCCCTGCCCAAAATGGTATGTCTCATTCTGCGCCTCAAGTCCATTGCCTTCTGGAAGATGGGTAGCATTCATCATCGTCTGTCCTCTGGAATGGTAGTCCGTAGCACATCAGTCCTTAAGTCTTTTAAAGTTGTTTTTCTTGCCTATGCTATTGTTATGGAAGGGTCTTCTTGAAACGATCTCTATTTCCATCAATGTGAGTACCCCCTTCTGTGGTGTGGATAGGAGCCCATCTTTGGCTTGTCCCTTTCTGTGATTCTTGTCTGTATCTTCCTCAGGAACTCCACTGAGCATCCTAGGGCCCTTTCTCTACCTCTTTGACATGGGATGGTTACCCAGGAAGTAGCTACATACACAGGCTGTCCATTGTTCTCACTTCATTATCAGCCCACCTCCTTTTTATCATGCTCCCTGGGGTGTCTGTCCAAGTCTATAGCATACCAGTCATGTAACATAGATGTTCTCCATCCTTTCCCTTGTTTTCCTGGAGAGATAGGCTGAGATCTTTTGTGTGTTATGTATTTCATTTAGGAGTCTGCCATATTCCAACACTCGGTGTCACTGACCAGTATAATGCCATCCACCAACAGAAGCCTTCCATTTTAGGGAATCCGTTTTACCTTGCATGCTATGTTGAATCCTTTCCTAAGACTATGAATAAATACCTCTGGCAAGTATGTCACCTGTCTATTGCCTCAATTTTATTAGTAACCAAAGGGCTATCAAACAAAGTTATCTCTGCTGTTCTGCCTCTTAAGAAATCATGGGTTATCTTTGACTTATGCCTGAGAGATGCTTTTTTGGAGAACAGTCTTGAAAGTACCATTTTGTAACAGTGTAAAGAGTAGGGTAAACACATGGGCTCTAAACTCTTTGTCATCTCTCCAAATATATGAGACCCGTGAGTAAAGTTAAACAACAGCGCTTAAAAAAGAGAGCTGTGCCATCGGTGATCAACAACATTAATCAAAGACTGTAGAGGAAGTAATAATGAATGCTATGAACTGAAACAAAAGATACTAACCAAATGTTAGGAGTTTTTATGAAGAATTTTATCACTTCCAGATTAGCTGCGATCAGATTGGAAGACTTGTCTTCATGAATTCAATTCTGTCCTCTAATACTCACTAGCTGTGTGACCCTGGGCAAATCACTTAACCCTGTTTGCCTCAGTTTCCTCATCTGTAAAATTAGCTGGAGAAGGAAATGGCCAACCATTTCGGTATCTCTGCCAAGAAAACTCCAAATGGGGTCATGAAGAGTCAGGCATGGCTGAAACAAATGAACAACAACATCTTACAAGTTACAAGAAAAAGCACTGGATTACTGAGTTAGGTATGGAAGGGACCGCTGAGGTCAGCTGGTGTTTTGTAGATGAGGAACAAAAGAACTAGAGAGCTGAATGTCTCGTCCAAGTTCATGCTCACACTGATGCATAGCTGAGCTAGGATGCAAACCCACATCCGTCGCCTCTAAACCCAGTACGACAGGTGAGGAACGGTTTTCATTTTGTCCCTTGATCTCAGATGCCTGGCACATGGTAGGTGATTGATGAACATCTGCTGAACTTAGTTGAATTCATCACTGTTTATGCAGTGGGTACATCTGAGCTCATCTCTCAGACACCAGGGCATCCAAAAGCAAACACTTGTGGGTAAAACTTTCCAGAACTCTATTTTCTCAAGCCGTATGCCCATGGCACAGGGTGATTGTACCATGATGCAAAATGTGTCAGGAAGGGCCTCTATTCCATGCTCTAGGAGGATTGATCAAAGGGTCTGGCAAGTTTAACCTGGACAAGCCTGGGGGTTGGGTTTGGGCTGGGGGTGGAAGATGAAGACTGGACAGAGAATTTGAAGGGCTATCATTAACCTTTTTTGTTGGTCCCTAAGGGTGAGCCAGGAGCAATATGGGGAGTGGGTGAGGGTGGGGGATAGAAGGATTGTAAATTGGCAAATTTAGTCTTGATATCAGAAAAAGGAAATAAATGACAACCTATGCTTCTGTTCCTTACTCCTGCCCATCTTCCTTTCCCATGCCTTTGCACTTACCATTCCTCAAGCCTGGAATGCCCTCCCTCCTTAACTCTTCCTCTTAAGAGTTCCTATTGATCTAATGCAGCTCAGATATCATCTTCTAAATGGAATCTTTCCTGATCCACCAACTGCTAGTACCCTCCCTCCCTCCCATAGTGCCCTGCATTTAACTCCTCTGTGTTTATATGTATTTATTCACCCATGCTAGCTTACACACCTACTTAGACAACATCATCTCTTTAATTTCTTCTTTTATGCTGGTAAATGTTTAACACCTGGCTCTCTGGGAAAATTAAATATACTTAGGATACACTTATAAATTTGATCTACCTTATTATTTTCTCCATTGCTTTCTTAAGTCTAAACAACCAGCAAAACAATAAATCAAACCTCATTTTGTGATATTTGTTGATTTCTGAGGTGTATATGCTCACAGTGAAAATTTAACAATCAGTTCTATGAGAAACTTAGCTGGCTTCAGCACCCTATTGTTATCTCGATCTTCCACCCAATCTCCAAATTCATTGCCCTTTCACCTATCAATCTGTCTACACTTTGGGGGGGCAGAGCCAAGATGGCAGCATAGCAGCAGCAACATATCGCAGCTCTCACATAGCCACCCCAAAATACCCATAAAATAGGACTCTAAACCAATCCTAGAACTCCAAAACGCACACAAGGATACTTCCCACTAAAGTCAGCTGGGCTACGAGGAACCATATCAGCACTGCGAACCGAAACCAGCCTGGCCTGAAGCCGCGGCTGTGCCCCGGGTGCGGCTGGGCGGGAGGTGCAGAGAACCCTTTCAGGTGAGCGGATTAGCACCAGCTGCAGGTGGGGATTGTGAAAGGGGGAGATAAGCAGTCCAGCCGAAAGGTCTCCAGAGCGGAAAAGCAAAAGGCAGAGGTTTTGCACCCGCCTCCGCATTGTAGCTTCCCACCCGCGGCCTGCAGACAGCAGGGGGACTGAGCGATTGTTTTCAGGCCAGTGCTCTCGCGT
>CM053585.1:535579314-535616281 GCA_028646515.1 Pseudochirops corinnae
CCCCTCAGAGATGCCCTGGCATGACGTGCCCTCTCTGGCCCCTGCCCACTTCTCAGACAAACCAGGAGGAGGGCTGGCTGCTGAGCTCCACTGGTGGAGTGAGCTTCTGACCAGGAGATCCCAAGTCCAGGCTAACAAAAGGAGCCACACCACTAACACCATGGGCAGAAAGGCCTGACTCTTCCCCCACACACTGTCCTCAGCCACCTGCCCCTTACAGCATCAGCCGGTGATGAGGAAGGGAGCTCAGGCACCAGGCAGGCCAGTGTTCTCATGCTCATCCTCACTCTGTGGAGTCAAGGAGCAAATACAAAGGCAGGCACTGTGTGTAACTCAGGTTGGGGCTGACCAAGGAGGAAAGAGCAGAGGGCTGGGAGCCCAGAGAGCAGGCTCTCACCCTAGCTCTTCAGCTCATTGGCTCTGGGAACGGGGGAACCACTTAAGACTCCCCCTCTGTAAAAAGGAGGGCAGAGACTACCTAATTCTAAAGTCCCCTTCCGTTTTAGAAGTTGGGCTGACTTGAGGGTGCCATTCAGTACAGGCAGCCTTTGATTTGCAAGGTGAGCCTACCGAGCTACCTACATGGCTAGGATTTGTTCTCACTTGGACAGCTCTCCCCCTTTACCACTGTAGTGAGGAATGTGGGTTTTCATGTTTCCTCAAACCCCACACCCAGAATCCCCACTGCCTCCCAGTCTCACTACAGCTTTCCCTACACAGTTTCCACTGGTGGCCTACAGCACTGAGGAAGTGACTCTTGATTTAGACAGACAGAATGTATTCTAGCCTATACCATAATGACCATTTCCTGGATTTTGACACAATGACTAACAGAAAAACTTCATTAACATCTTCTAATAAAGGAAGATTATGAAGATCACATTTCTCTCTTTGTATGGCTGGCTGGGTAAGGTAACTGTCAGACAAAACTGGGAGTAGGAGGGGAAGTCAGGAGGCCAGTCCTTCTTGGCTAGGTGGTGTGATGCTGTGGCGGTCCGTAAGAGTTCATCCAGGAAGGGCCAAAAGAGCTGGATAGTCACGGTGGGTGACTCACTGCTCTAGGCTATGTAAGCTGCCCTTTTGCCGATCATTTAATGCTATCATGAGGGAGTCTGCTGGCTGTAAGATGGAGGACCCCTGCTCAGGTGTGGTATACTCATAGAGCACAGGATGCTGCCAGAAGGAATACTGGCAAGAAACTGATGCCCTTAGGGACATGGGCAGTGCTGGGTTCCCTGCTCCTGCTAAAAGCTGAAGATGTCAGAGAGAAAAGGTAGGTCTGGGAAGGGAGGTAAGAAGCCAGGGTCTGAGAAGGATGTTGACATTTCTGGACCTTGGCTTAAAATACAGAACAGTGAGGTTCTGGCCAGGGACAACGTACACCCAACAAGGCATGGCACAAATATATGTCCTGGAAGTCTCGCACATTTAATCAAAGAAACTCTGAAGCTGACACTAAAAATGAAAGCCCTTGAAGGCAGAGCCAAGACGTCAGAGCATCAGGAAGCAGGAGAGCCACACCCATGCAGCTCCCTCCCCTCCCACCCTAAATGCCTCCAGAAAGACTGAGACAACTTACTAGACTGAATCCTGACAGGAAATGCAAGAAAAAAATGAGCAAGCCAATTCTCCAGCCTAGCTGGTACAGAGACAGACAGACAGAAAGGGGGGCAGATGCTGGGGACGGGGTCTGGCCCAGAGTGCACTGTGCGCAAAGCACTCTTGCCCAAGGAAGAGGCTGTGCCCACCACCAAGACCTGTCCCAAAGCCAAGCTGGTGCACCCTGATCTCCTGCATGGTGTGGGGACAGGTAGTTTTGTCACCTATTAGACAGTTCTGGGTCATATAGTGAGGGCAGGCTGAGGCAGGACCCTGCGCCTAAGGGAGGTGCTCTGGGCTAAGGAGCAGCCAAGGTCTTGGGCAAGAGATAAGTACAGAAGGCATCAAAGCTGAGTGACTCAGACCCAGGGGCACAGCACAGACTAGCTCAGTCTACAGAGGAATAACCAGGGCAGGGATCCCACCAAAGGGCAACCTACAAGTCTGCAGAGCTTCCAGCTGGCTGATGGAGGCTGAAGTCAGCAGCACTGTTGATCAGGCCCTTCAGAAGCTTGCAGGGCTCAGAGTGGGCTTTGCCCTGAATCAGACCACTCTGGGAACACAGAGAGCTTGTAGCCCCCAGCCTGAGCTCTCTCTGGGAGCCTGGGATAGCAGCAGGGGAACTAGGCCAGAGCTTCCCTCCCAAAGTACACAGAGCCTGATGCTACCATCAAGTCTGAAATCAGGAAATGGGATGGAAGAACAGGCAAGCAAACAAAACCCCACAATACAAAGCCATAATGGCAATGGGGATGTTCACAACATGAACCCAAAGGAAGAGAGTGATCTCCAAACATCTAGAAGCAAAGCTCCAAAAGAAAACGCATCTGAGATCAAATATGACTGGATTCCCTAGAGGAGATGAAGCAAGAGTTTTAAAGAGAATCACAAATGTTTCTATAAATAAAATTAAAGTCCTCAAGGAAAAATTGGAAAAGAAATGAGAACTAGAGAAGAAAGAACTGGAAAGAGAATTAATGGCATGGCACAAGAGGTTAAAAAAAACTTGCCCAAGCGACAAATTCCCTGAAAATCAGAATGGACCAAACAGAAGCCAACAACTCCACGGGGCAGTAAGGAAGATGAAAATAAAGTTAAAAGACTTAAGAAATTTGAAGCAAAAACAACTGACCTAGAAAAGAAATTCAAGAATCACTGGACTATTTGAACTGCGTGACCAAAAACAGAGCTAGAAAACATATCTCAAGAAAACTATCCAGACCTCTTAGAGCCAGAAGGCAATGCAGAGTTGGAAAGAATCAGCCAATCCCCTCCTCAAAGAAACCCCCAAGTGAAAACTCTCAGCAACACTGCAGCCAAAATCCAGAATTTCTGTGTCAAAGAAAAACTTCTACAAGTAGCCAGAGAGAAAACACTCAGGTGCCAAGGAGCCACAGTAAGAATCACATACAATTTAGCAGCCACCACTATAAAGGAGCAGAGAGCTTGGAATATGGTATTTCAGAAGGCAAAGGATACAGGATCACAGTCAAGAAAAACTCACCCAGTAAGACTGAGTAGAATCCTACAGGGGAAAAAATAGATTTTTAGTGAAATAAAGGACTTCCCAGCATTCCTGATAAAAAGGCCAGAGCTTTGGAGAAGCTTTGCAGTTCAAACACAGGAGTACAGAGAAACATCAAAAGTTAATAGAAATGAACAATCATAAGGGGCTACACAAGGATAAGCTACTAATATTCAACATGAAGAGATGATACATGTGTCCCCTCTTAACCCTGTCATCATCAGGGGTCACGGAGGGATGGATTTTGATTAGCAGGTAAGGCCTGAGATTGGTTCTGTTATATCTTGATGATCATAAAAGAAGAACAGAGAGAGAATGAGAAACACACCAGGCAGGGCAAGGGTGGAAACTAAGGGAAGGGAAAGTTAGGGGAAATTATCTCAAGTCATCAAGGTAAGTAAACATCTGTGCAAACAAGAAGGAGGGCAGGAGAGGCAGCTCGTGACATCTGAACCTTATTCTCATTTGAACTTGTCAAAGGAAGTTAGCTAAAGAAATACGTTTCACTCAACAGGGGAATAGGAGGGAAAGAAAGAAAGGAGGAGAAATTAAAGGGAAGGCAGATTAAGGGATTAGTTCTAAACAAAACAAAATATAATTAAGGACATGCAAAATATGCATTGCTCTTTTTTGAGATTACAAAGGCCCATCAGTTAGAGAATGGGTAAATAAGTGATGGCTTATGAATGTGATAGAATGATAGTGTGGTTTCAGAGAAGCCTGGGAAGATTTGTATGAACTGATGTTAAGGGAAGTAAATGGAATCCAGAGAACCACTTATTCGCTGCCAGCAATATGTGCAAGGCAGACCACCTTGCAAGGCTGATTAGCAGAGGGACCGACAAGGATTCCAGAGGACTGATGATGAAACAGGAGACCCACTTTCTGAGACAGAGGGGAACTCAGAATGCAGAATGAAACTTTTTCTGTATATGGCCAATTCGGAAAGTTGTTTTTTTTAATATACATATTTAGGGCTTTTGTTTTTCTTCCATTCTCAATTTGGGTAAGAGGGAGAGGCTGGGTTAGATGAGAGAAAAGGCAGATTTTTTTTGCTGATTGAAAAAAAAAATAAAACTTTTTTCAAAACAACAAAAATGAAGGCCTTTATCCCCTCTCTTCTAGCCTAGTACAACAGTCTCCTAACTGGTCTCCTTCCTCAAGAGTCTTCCAAATCCAACCCATCCTCCATACAGCTTCCAAACCAATTTCCTCAAGTACAGGTCTGACCATATCACGCTCCCCACACCTTACTCAATAAACTCCAGCGGCTTCCTCTTATGTCTAGGATTAAATGTAATCCTCTGTTTGAAATTTAAATCTTTTTACAACCTAGCACATAGGAGAAAGAAAGACTCTTTCCAGTGTTCTTCCACACACCATTCTAGCCTAAGTCCTGTTTCTCAGAAATAGTGCTCCATTTCCCATCTCCTTCTCTTTGCACTGGCTGGCATGGAGCCTGTTCTCCAACTCTTTAAATCCCTAGCTTCTTTCAAGATTCTTGGGGCGGATAGGTGGCACAGTGAATAGAGAACTTGCCCTGGAGTCAGGAGGACCTGAGTTCAAATGCAGCCTGAGACACTTTAACACTTTCTAGCCATGTGATCTTGGGCAAGTCACTTAACCCCAATTGCCCTGCCCTCCCCCTCCAAAAAGCAAAAAAAAAAAAAAACCCAAACAAACAAAAACAAAAAAACAAAGATTCAGTTGCAGCTCTGCTTCCTAAAGCAGATTCTTCCCAGTCCCCCCAGCTGGTGTCTTTCCCTCTAAGCTTTCTTTGTATCAGTCAGTTGTTCTCCTATGATTCCCCTGTTTATCTTGAGTTTCAGCTCCCTGTTGGCCTTTCTGTTCTGTCCTATCCAACCCCATATCATTCTCCTTGGCAGACAAAACAGAAGTAAAACAAGAGGCGAGTGTTACTGTCCTCTCTCCAGGAACCCCTGAGACCACCATCGCCAAGCACTCAGGAAGGGAGGGGTCTTTCTGCTTCATCACGTACCCCTGCCTCCGGGTGACAAGAGGAAGGGGAGCAGCATAGACCCACGGGGCCCACGTGGAAGCTGTTTCCTGCTGCCATGTCTAGTCTCCCCCACCCAAGAGCCTGTTCTGTCCCACAAACACCACCTCCCACCAGAAGGCCTTTCTGGAAGTGCCGATCTGCAGCGAGAGGCATCCCTCAGACATACCCAAAGGCTGATACTTCAACTTGAATCGGTGGTACCAAGAGCTCTCAAGCTTCTTCAGAGCTTCATCATCATGAAGGGGGAAGATCTGAGTCACGAGGCTGTAAGTGAGTAATCTCCGCACTAAGAAAGAAAGGAGAAACATGCTGAAAGGTATTGAGAAGCACTGCTGGTGAGCACTCCCATGTTTGGCCTTGGCCTGGACAGCAGAACTCTGCCTAATCCCAAGCCCTAGGCTGTAAATTGAGCCCTACTGCTATCAAAAAGAGAAATCTCCAAATGACGCACAGCACCAAGGGCTCCCTGAGTACCTACAGATGTTTGTCCACAATGTTTCACCACCCAAAACTTAACGCAAGCTTCCCTTCCAGGCTGGTCCTGTCCCCCACTGTCTCCAGGGCCAAGTGAGAATGGGGTCTCTGGTGAAAGAACTAGCGGTGACAAAAAGGAGAAGGAAGGAAGAGGAAAGCCCAAGGATATCTGCCCCTAGTCACAGACACTACTGCTGGTCCAGGCCTCAGCCATGGGACACCCCTGATGGCTCAGGCCTGGCCCTCAATCTCTCTCTCCTCTTTACCCTACACCAGAGAAAGAACAATATGGCACTTGTTTCTCTCAAGCCCCTGCCCTTGCCCCTTCCTTTTACCTAAGACCCTGGTCTGGTTTTTATCAGGTCTTCTCTGCTGAGATCAACCCAGTCATCCATATGGGGAAAAACAAATGAAGAGGGCCACACACTCTGCCCCCTCACCACCAACTGTGACATGCAGGTGTACAGAGAGCCCCTGAGTAGTCTACCACCATACCCTAGACAGGCATTAGAGATGGGCCCCAGAACTGACTGAGGGAGAGGAGAGGAGAGAAGGCTAGATTCCACCTACAATGCCCTTGCTCCTCTCGGGAGGATGTATGGAAGAAGCCAGACAAGAGTCACAGCATGAGGAGGTGTGAGGGTGACCTGGGCCAGTTGAGGGAGAACCCACAATGGTGGACAGCTCACAGATCTATTGAAGCCCACATGGAGGAAATACAACATTGTGGTTCTTCCTAATGCCACCCTCTTGGTTCTTTGCTTTGCACTGAACTAGGATACCTTAGCTATCACTGTCTTCTTCAACTAAAACAAAATGTTATTTTTACTTTAAGGTTTAGACTTATGGTAACATAGACCTAGCTGGGCTCGTGGTTAGAGTTGGAGGGTTTGGGTTAGAGATTTAAAGCTGGAAGTTAGAAGCCACCAAGCCTGATCTCTTCACTTTACAGATGAGGAAACTGAGGCACAGAGCTGTTAAGTAACTTGCTCAGTGAGCATCTAACAGAGAATTCAAATTCAGGTCTTCTTGACTCCAGGACCACACTAGCTGCTAAGCCATGAGGCCTCCTAAGTCCCAGCTCTGCCACTTCCTAGTGTGACTTAAATAGGGCATTTCCTCTAAGTCTTGGTTTCTTCATCTATAAAATGTTGGAATAACAATGAGTGTGCCGCGTATCAAACAGGGCTGACACATGGCGTGGCCTGAAACTCTAAAATACTCCGTCTTGGCCGCCCTTGCTTATGGGCTGTCTGAGCAGCACCAGAGTGGGCTTCTCTTGTTTCAGACTGTTGCTGCTCCTCAGGGCTCCACGCCTGGGGGTGGCAGACACACTCCCACCACCTTTCCCATAGGACTGGAACCACAGCGGCACGCTGGTTTGGGAGTCTCAGAGAGCCCTTTTCTTCCTTGAGATGGACCTATAAAATCAAGAGCAGCCTTTCATTATCCTTCAGCTAACAAGCCACAGAAAACTTTACCACAGAGCAAAGTTTCACTGAGTTATGAGAGTCAGTCTCTGAGACAAGATAAAAAGCTGAGTGGTTCAGAGAGAATCCAAGGCAGCAGGCCCCAAAACGCAGCTCCTGGCTTGGCCGCCAATGCCCCAGGCTGCTAATGACTTCAGTTTTCCCCGAAATGCAGCTTTTTGATCCCTCTCTCTTCCCCCGCCAGGTAAAGCGGGCATTTACCAGGAATGGGCCTGACCAGTGCAACCCCGTATGGATCCATTTATAGGCAGCTACAATTGCAACTAGATGGACGCCCTTCCTGTCTTCAGGAACAGCAAATGACCTTTCCAGCTATACTGCACAAATCCAGTCTAAACGGTATGAAGAAGGCACAGGAGGAACCTTCTGGACACAAGGCTTCTCTGAACTTAAAGATGTCTTGTACTCACACCAGAGGGGCAGCTAGTCAGGTGATGCAGGGGATAAAGTGTGGGGCCTGGCGTCAGGATGGACGTAAGTTCAAATCTGGCCTCAGACACTTATCAGCTGTGTGACCCTGGGCAAGTCACTTCACCCTGTTTGCCTCAGTTTCCTCATCTGTCAAATGAGCCGGAGAAAGAAATGGCCAACGCTCCAATATCTCTGCCAAGAAAACCCCAGACAGGGTCATGGAGAGTCAGACAAGACTGAAACAACTCAACAACCACAACTCAGCAACAGAGCATGTGACCGTGACCTGGAATTTATACATCTTTGCTTCAGGTGGTATAAGTTCTCTCCCCCATCCTCATGTCTCCGAGAGTCAGACAATGAACTGGGATGCTGACCCCACTTAGAGAAGGGGTGACTGACCCGTGAGACCTGACCAGTCCTGGCCAAATGACAGAACTACAGGAACATTCACAACAATTCAGCGATCCCCAACACAGTGGCTAAGGCGCCCTGGGGAGCCACAGCGTGAGCGGAGCCAATGTAAAATCAACCCATCGGAGAACGAGAAGCTGGTGGGAGAGCCAGTGTGGCACACTTCCAAGCCACCCCTAGCCTTAACCCTGAACACTCTCCCATTCCAGGCCCCTGTTGGAGAAGCTGCCATCTCACCCTTATGAAATGGGCACTGGCTTTTTGGGACCTTTAGCTTAATACAACCCAGGGACCCACAGCAGCCCGCCCAGGCAACAACGGGGAGGTCAGTCCCAGCCGAGCAATCCCATCTCTTCCCCTAGGTCACTGGTGGCTGGCACAAGCCCCCTTCAGACTCTGTGGCTGGGGCAGTGACTAATAAGAGGCTCAGTCTCCTCTCCCTATTTTGCTCTGGGTGGGCCAGGGGGGCCTCACTCCCCAGAGCAGGCCTGGATGGGTCATTCTCTGCATCTCAGACCTCATTAGTAAGTCAGCTAACCAACACTTACTGAGTGCTCCCTAGGTGAGAGCTACCGTCCTAAGTGCTGGGCACAGAAGGAAGACAAAAGCATGATCCTCTCCTCCAACTCACATTCCACGGGAGAGACAACACATCGATAACTGTGCACATAAGTCACAGGTGGTGTACACCGAAGGTCATCTCAGAGGGAGGGCTCTAGTACCTGGGGGAACCAGGAAAGGCCTCTTGGAGAGAAGGTGGGATTCGAGATGAGCCTTGAAGGAAGCCAGGGAAGCCTGGTGAGGAGAGAGGGGATGCCAGGCACAGAGGAGGGCCAAAGAAAAGGCACAGGCTCAGAGGGGATGTGCAAGGAAAGAAGTGTGGGAAGGTCAGTGTTGCTGGATCTCATGGTAATTGGAAAAGAGTAAAGTGTAAGAAGGCTGGAAAGGTGGGAGGGGGTGGTTATAAAGGCCTTAAAAGGCAAAGAGGAACCCAGAGGATTCAATTCAAGAGGAAGCCACAGGTGTTCATGGAGTCCAGGAGCGACATGGTCAACCCTGCCCTTCAGGGAAACCACTCTGGCAGAGGACAGACTGGAGTGGGACGAGGCCTGAGTCAGGGAGGTGAAGCAGAAGGCAAAGGGAGTCGTTCTGCTGGGAAGGGACAAGGGCCTGCACCAAGGCTGCGACTGTAAGTAGAGAACCAAGAACACGTCCAAGGGACTTGGTCTAGGAGGAAACACCAAGACTTGGCAGCAGACTGGATGTGCCGGGGAGGAGAAGCGGGGAGGAAAGGACAGCACGCAGATGGTGTACCTTCGGGCCTTGCGGGGTGGCAGCGACCCACGGTGACAGTGGAAAGGCCAGGGCTTGGGAGGAAAGATGGCAAGATCTGCTTTGGAAGGGTGCCTCCATCTGGCCTCCTCAGACAAGCAACTGGCTTTAAGTAACCCTGTAACACGTAAAAGCTGGAATTCTAATGACCTCCTCTGACAGCCCTTTACATTTGGAATTACATGGGGACCAGGCTCTTTTTTCATGTCTTAACCATTTCTTCTTCATTCACACACTGTGTGAATGTACTGTGCCATGGGACATATGTCTTCCATCCAAGTACTAGCCAGGCCCGACCCTGCTCAGCTTCCGTGATCAGAAGAGATTGGGCGCATTTGGGGTGCTATGGCCAGAGGCCGCCACAGGCCATATAAAGACTCATGTTTGTGAGAGAATGAAACAGAAGTGAAATGATGAGGTTTGACAACCTACATGCCATTTTCATCTGACATTAAAAGGATTAGGAACAAATGAACACAACTCTAAGGTAAATGCCCAGAAATGACTGACAATTGGCTCGCTACTTCTTGAGAGAGATTTTCCCATTTAAGGCCCAGAAAGAGAAAACTGGCATTTTCAGAATTAAAAAGGTCCTTTATAAAGGCAAGCTTGTCACTCATCTTTGATGCTGTTCTGTAAGCATTAAGTCTTTCTCCATGTCCATGTGTGTTCTAAATCTTCACCTAGACTGCACACTCCTGGAGGGAAGGCCTGTCCTTTACGTAAAGGGCCTCATACAAATATGTTTCTTTTGTGATCTCAAATCATAACATTTTGCATAGCATTTGGGCACCAAATCCATGCGGCTGGCTGACTGGCTGGGGTGTTCGCCATCACCTGTGTCCATACTAAAATCTAAACTAGGTATACTTGAGAGCTCAGAAAATTCTGAATTAAAATGAGAACCACATGTGAGCAAATGGGCTGGTTTAAAAACAGAGCGTTCAAAATAAAAACAGGAATCAAAAGATAATCATCAAAGTCTCAGGATTTACACAGTTCAAAGAAACTGTGTTAAGAAAGAAGACTCTCTGGATGCACCAATAGAAAACTTTCCCTGATTTGTTCTCAAAAATACTGAAAAATGTGAGTCATAAGTAACTATAAAGCCTTGAGAAACTTACGGATCGATTTGCCTGGATAGAGCTTGGCCTGGGGGTAGCCAGGAATCATTTTTTCATCTCTGGCTCTAAGATTCTCAAGCTCATGTTTGATAATAAATTGACACTCAGCCATCGTAAGGAAATCATCATTTCCATCTAAAACAGAAAAAAAAATGGTTTGTTAACTCTCGTTTAAAAACTGCAAAATTCAAAAGAAAAATTCAGTGATACTGCTCAGCGACCCCAGGCCCCCAAACAAACACAATCAGGACTCAAACTGCAAAAACGAATCAGCGAGTGGAATAAACGACGTTCCAGGAGAACAGGAAAAATGAAGGCATCAACAAGCAGTATGGTCCAATGGCTGGAGCCCCACCTGGGGAGTCCACGGACCTGGGTTCAAATCCCACCTCAGATGAGCTCTCCCCCCAGGACACAGAGGTCTACAATACGATCTCCACCCAGGACATCGGCAGAGGAAGGCAGGCCATGGGCACTCACCGCTGAAGCCCTTGAAGTTCTGCCTGGTCTCATATGTGAACACTCTCATGGTGCTATCACTGCATTCTTTCACCAAGCCCACTGACTCCGCTCCGAGCAGCAGCCTGATCGTGGAGGCACCAACCAGGTACAAATTCCGACTTTCCAAGGTTTGTTCTGCACGGTTTTCTATCAAGGGTCTAATTAACAACTGGGCACCTGGAAATGCGAGGGGAGGGGCAGAGGTCAAAGGTGAGAAGAAAGGCAAGCTTAAAAAACTATTTTTTAAAAAACACAAGAGATGTTTTTTTCTGCCTACATCAGGCTTTCAGATAAGTAAGTCTCTGGACAAAAGAAATCAGAGGAAAGGAAGATGAATAGAAGTTAAAAAAAAAAAGAAACAAAAGCAAACCAAGCAAGCCCTAGTATACGGGCACTCATCTGGGGGAGACCAAACACAGGCATTAGAGTCATGAACACCTGCACCAGACCCTGTCTCAGACACCCAGGCAAGTCGTTTAACCAGTTACTCAATAACCAAGCAAGGTGCTGGGCTCAGGAGCTGCACAGCAGGCAAAGAACAAACCTTGCCCAGCCTCACTTTTGTCATCTGTCCATGGGGGTCACAGTCCCCACCCCAGCGAGGTGGTGGCGAGTCAAGGTAGGGGAAGTGCAATACAAACAGAAGCCATTTCTGACCACATTGCTACTCTGTGGCCTACAAAGAGTGAACTGGGGGGAGGCAGGGGAGTGGGAGTCAGGGGAGGCCTGGATCCATCTCTTGCTCCTAGCCCACTCCAGGGGAGTGAGTCATGCCTAGGGCAGGGCTGGGGTGAGCCCCAAACAAGGTCATCTAGGCAAAGGGACCTTCCCTCCTGCTTGAGTGCCCTAAATGTGTCAGCCAGGAGTATTCTGGCTGATGATCCACAGAGCCATTGCACACAAGAGACCCCCAAATGAAGTAAGAGTTTATTCCAAAAATCATTAGCTCCTTTTTAACAAACAAGGAAACTGAGCCGAGGTTCATCAGGGTGCAGTGACTTGTCCCAAGTCCTCAGGGCTGGCAAGTGGAGGGGCTGGGCCTGAAGCCAACATCTCAGACCAATGCTCCATCCCCTCACGGCCTCCAACAGGCCACCGATTCAGACTTTCTCTTGCCTCTTCCTAACAGAAGGGACAGTTTTTCAAATGGATAGGCATTTTTTCAGGGGAAAAAAACCCCCCAAACTTATGAAATCTATATGAAAGATACGAATCCTAGCAAAAATCTTTTTTACTTAAGAAAATATTTTAGCCTAAGGAAACAGGCAGACCAGCGGCTCCGAGGGCACTCAAAGATTTGCCCGGGTATGCCATTTTTCCTGAAAATATTTACTCCAAGCACACAAATGCCATACGACTGACACCCTTGCATCCCCAAAGTCGGGAAAGGCGAGTGTGAGCATACCAGGCCTTCCCTGGTCTCATTTCCTCAGCCTCAAAAGAGATTTACAGCAGGACCACTGGACTGGGATAATCGGCACAAACAATATGACGGTTACAATACTTATGGGCGAAATAATTTATTTTCTGACTTTTGATAATACAAAAGGCTTTTTTCACTCACTTGTTTTTGACACAGACAACCTGGGATTTCACAGGTATAGGGAACTCCCAACATGGAAAATCCCTTTACCTAGGCAGACGGACAACTGATCTATAACTCAGGATGGAAGAAAGAAGCCTGGAGCCCGCAAAGACTGTGACTTGCCTAAGGTCACCCCGCTGGTACGTCTCAGAGTCAGGACTTCAGCCCGCATTGGCCCACCTCTAAAGCTAGCCCTCTCACCACAACAGACTGCCTATCATTGCCAAGAGGTGAATAAGGAGAAAACCAGTCATTTATCACTTACTCACCAATTTCTCTGGGCCTTTTCACTTACATAAAATAGTTAACACCTCCTTCAGTTTATGCAAAAATCTTTTACATAAACACTGAAATTATAATAATATTTGGAATAAAGTTTGGGGGCAAGAGATAACCTAAATCAATTAGCAGAAGGTCAAGACTGTCAATTTTTTTTTTAATCTGCTGTTATCACCATCTAAGAAGAGCCTTCAACCAAATGACCTATCAGTGAAGTTCAGGCTCAATTTGGAGAATACTTGTATTTTTGTGATCTGAAGGAGATCAAGGACATCACCTTTAGAAAGTGTAAAGATTTTATTCGGTTTCACATGGTTAACTCAGTATTATCATTATTAATAAACTCTGGCTTGAGTGTTCAGTTCTATCAGTGATTGGCTGGATAATCCATTTGAAAAGGCACATGTTCCTCAAGGGGAGCACATTAGTGGGGTTCATTAGAGTCTGGGCTTTACACTTCTACGCTGAGTTTACAAGGCATTTGTTCATCTCACTGTATTCCCCTGGTCAGCCCACTCCTATATCGCTGCTGCCAATCAGGGAACAAACATGTGTTAAGTGCTCCCTGTGAGCCAGGCTAGGGAATTGAGGAAGGCAAAACCATGGTCCCTGCCCTCAGGGAGCTCAGAGTCTAACAAGGGAGATCACATGCAAAGCACCAGATACATACATGATACGGCCATGACACATGGAGGTCACGATACATGGAGACAATCTTTGGGGAAGGTGCTGGCATTTAGGGGGCTCAGCAAAGACTTCCTGTAGAAGGCAGGGTTTCTTGGGCAGAGACTTGAAGGAAACCAGAAGAGCCAAGAGGTAGAGGCGAAGAGGGAAAACCTTCCAGGCAAGGATGACAGACAGTGGGAGATGGAAGACCAGTGGTATGTGTCAAGAGCAGCATGGAGGCCAGGATCACCCGGAGGGAGTGAAAGACAAGACTGGAAAGGTAGGAAAAAGGGGGCAGCTGTGACCACCCTGAGGGCAGGGACTGTATCCCCAATGCATAGCACAGCACCTGGGAAATAGCAGGGGCTTAATAAATGCTTCCTGTCTGAAGATGATGTGGAAAAATTGGGACACTAATGCACTGCTGGTGGAGTTGTGAACTGCTCCACCCATTCTGGAGGACAGTCTGCAGCAACACCCAAAGGGCTAGAAAACTAACAGAAGTCTATCCGCATCCTCGGCCTCCTTCAAGGGGCAGTTCCAATCTGACTTCTTCCTTCATGCTCTCTCTCCTTAACAACTCCAACCTAAAGAGATTTTTCCTTCCTCTAAATTCTTCTACCAATCACTGGCTGAATAATTAAAACTCAGAATTCATCATATCCTGCCTTGTGACAACTCTCCTGTTACTGGTTCTACCTGATGATTTCATTGTCACTGTTCTGACTCCAAAACAGCTTGATTCATAAACATGAAGAGAAACACCGACAGCATTAAATTATAAAAACTCTGACACCACAGGGGGCATCGTCTCGGCAGCTTGGGATTGTCACGATGATGTACAAAAAAATGAGTATATTAAAGGTAAAGAACATCTAAGAAAGGGATGGTTTATCTGATAAAAGGCCTCGCCTTCATACTCTCTTTCCCAGATCTGTCTTCTTGCTTCCTAGGCCAAGAGCTGCTCCTTCCACATTGACACCTCTTGGTGGCCTCTGGGAGATACACAGGGCTTCAAGTCCATGTTGGGTACTACACATATCAGAAGTAGAGGTTAAATGGCCACTAACAGTAACTGGGAAAAAAATGCAAAACATTTCTGAAAGCACTGTTAGCAATTCAGACTGAACCTGGAGCTTAGGGAAACCTAAGTTTACTCACCTCCATTTTTCTTCTTATCATTAATTTTTTTCTCCAGCCACTTCCTGGTCTCCTCTTTGACATCCTGGGCAAGTTCTAAGACTACTAAAGGCTTGAACAAAGTCTCCGAAGTATCCAGTGCGGATAAGGTCACTTTCATCTTATGTCAATTTGCTAAAAAAAAAAAAAGGTTGAGATATGTTCACGAAGAACACACGGATGTGGTGGCCCTTTGTGGCCTGGCTTCAGCCTCATCTTGTGTGTCAGCCATGTCTACTGACCACCCTCCACTGCTCAATGTTCTCTCCGGCTTGTCCTTCCCAGCTCTTTCTCAGCCTCCTTTGCTGAATAATCCTCCCTCTAGCAGCCCCCATGGGTGGGTCTCTCTCCTAGGCTCTTCTCTCTTCTTTCCCTACACTCACCAATTGCCAAGGGTTTAATTAGCATCTCTAGTCAAATCTCTCTTTCTAGCCAGGGCCACAGTCATGGCCACAGAAGGGCATTGAGGAGAGGAGGGGGAGAGGAAGAGAGAGAGAGAAGGAGAGAGGGAAAGAGGGAGAGGGAAAGAAGGAGAGAGAGAAAGAGAAAGAGAGACAGGAAAAAGAGAGAGAGAAAAGAGAGAGGAGAGAGAGAAAAGAGAGAGGAGAGAGAGAAGAGAGAGAGGAGAGAGAGAAGAGAGAGGGGAGAGAGAGAAAGAGGGAGAGAGAGAGAGAGAGAGGGAGAGAGAGAAGAAAGGGGGGGAGAGAGAAAGAGGGAGAGAGAAAGAAAGAGGGAGAGAGAAAGAAAGAGGGAGAGAGAAAGAAAAGAGAGAGGAGAGAGAGAAGAGAGAGAGAGGGGAGAGAGAGAGAAAGAGGGAGAGAGAGAGAGAGAGAGAGGATGAGGGAGAGACAGAAGAGAGAGAGAGAAGAAGAGGGAGAGAAGGAGAGAGGGAGAGGGAAGGAGAGAGATAGAAGAGAGGGAGAGAGGAAAAGATGGCCTTCAAACTAACAGTCAGTGAGCTTGACTTTAATTTCTGGGAAAATAATGGAATAGATCATTGAAAAGATGACTAATGAACATCAAGCAAAGGAAGGGGAAATCCCCCCCAGTCCAGCCTGGCTCCATCCAGAGCAGGCCATGCTAAGCTAAGCTTATTTCTACTTTTCACCGGGGTTACTAACCTGGTAGATCAGGGGAATGTTATTACTATTGTTTGCAGTGATTTTAACAAGCATTTGACAAAGTATGGCATGCCGCTGCAGTGAATGGATTCAGCAGGGACAGAACGCAGGCTGGCTGGAGCTCCCCAGAGGAGCAGTGGCCCAGGGAAATCTGTGCTCACGATTAAGATTCCTTACTAATCACTGCTGTTGTTCAGTCCTGCCAGATGCGTGGGGCAGACACCCCCACAACTCACCCACGGGTCTGAAGCCCTTTGGTGAGGGACCCCCAACCTGCTTTAGGTGTCCACTGAGACAGTTTTATAGGGGTCTGGCTGCTGGGCACGCTACAGCTTCTTGGAGCCACAGGTAAGAGCTGGGTGACCTGTGGACATGTGAGAGGTGGATGGGCAGTTGTCCCACCACAGGTGCTTGTCCTTGAATACCCTGCACACCCCTGAACACCCACTGTATCCCACTCTCCATCTGTCCTACGCTTGATGATCTCATCAGCTTTCTTAGGTTCAACTGTCTCTATTCAGAAGACTTCAGGCCTATCTGTTCAACACTAACGTCCACCCACAGCTCCCATCTCCCATCACTAGCTCCTCTTTGGACATCTTCAAGGATTTTCCAAACTCAATATGCTCAAAACAGAACTCAAGATTCTCCTTACCAGACGTCCTGATCCTGGTCAAGGGCACCACCACCCCCAGTCATCCAAGGAGCACCAACTTCAGTGACTCCCACTCACTACGCCCCCTCCAGTCAATTCACTGACAAAAGCTGCCATTTGTACCCTGGCACCTCCGCTCCAGGCTCCCTCTTTTCCGTTAGGTGAGGTCCTCATCCCCACACCTACACTACTTCCCCAGCTTTCCCCCTGGTCTCCCTGTACCCCACCCCACCCCCCTTCTCCATAAAGCCTGGGTCTGAGCTGCTCCCTGTAACTTCCAACATAAAACCTAAACACCTCTGTGTAGCAGGCAAAGCTCTCAGAATCTGGCACCTTCCTGCCTTGCCAGTCCTGCTGCCCTGGCTTCTCCTTCAGGAGCTCCACACTCCCTCTCCCACTTCTGTCTCTCAAGCCTGCAATGCTCTCTCCCCTCCCCACCACCTCTTAGCTCCCCCAACTTTGCTCAATATTCATCTCAAGTCTCACCTACTCCAGGAGGCCCTCCCTTCCCTGCAGTTCCCAAGGACTTACCCCCTCTTTAGCCCTCCAACTGCTGGGAATGTATCTGGAATCAACCTAGTTCTCTACTCGTGTCTCCCTCCATTAGAAGGTAAACTCCCTGAGGGCAGAGATCTGGCTTTCACTCTCCCGGGTAACCTCAGAGATTAGCACAGCTTTGGGATCCAAGTTTAGTGCTTAGTGAATACTCGATGAGGGTGGGAATTAGTGACTAGTGTCCACACTTTCCCACAGACACAAAATGGGAGAGGCTGCCTCATTATCTTCTCTCCCTAACCCAAGAATGTATGGTGGTTGGTCAGTCCTTTCAGGCACCTCGGACTCTCCCTGATCCCATCTGGGGTTTTCTGGGGAAAGATGCTAGGGCAGTTTGTCACTTCCCTCTCCGGCTCATTTTACAGATGAGGAAACTGAGGCAAACAGGTTAAATGACTAGCCCAAGGTCACACAGCTAGTGTCTTAGGCTGGATTTGAACTCAGGGAGATGAGTCACCCAGACTGCAGGTCTGGACTCTGGGTACCACGGCACGCCCTAGCCGCCTAGGAACGTCCTAGTGCCTACTAAACGCTTGTTGACTGACTAACATTCCCTACTGCAAAGAGATAAGAAAAGCGTCACGGGGGGCGGGAACCTAAAACCCCCAGCTAAAAGGGAGTGCTTGGGCTGCTTTTCTGTGACAAGCAGCTCAGCCCCACTGCCGGGTCCCTACTGCCCAGCAGCAGAGATGACGAGGCCCTGGGCTCCCAAAGTGGAGCCAAGTGTTCCTGGGCAAGTCCCTATACCGCCTCAGCCTCAGTAAAATGAATGGATGGATCAGATGGCTTCTGAGGTCCGAGATCCTGCATTCCTCCCCACGAGGTCAAAGTCGGGGGGCTTGTGTGTTTAGCAGCTTTGCCATCAACCAATGAGGCTCCATGTTGGCAGAGTTCCCCTCCCTTCTTAATAGTGGGTTACCTGTGGGCAGCTTCCCCCACCTCCTCCGGAAGAACAAATACCCGACTCTGGAAAGGGTGCAAACTCTAACTGACCGCAGAGAAATAAGATATGCCCACTGACCACTGGGGGAGGAGGGCCTGGGCCATCCAAAATCCTATGTTTTGGAGGCTACAACTGAATGAATACATTCCAAAATATTCTCTATAATTCATAAATCACCACGTCAGCCACAGAAGCTACTAAGATAAAGAGATAAATAAAACTTAGAACCTGCCCTCAGGAGGTTTTCACTCTAGTAGGAAAGATAAACTAGATACACAAACAACTGAAGGGGGAAAAATAAAAAGTGCCTGGAGTGACCTGGGGCGCTAGGTTGGAGAGGGGGAGAGAAGAGAGCTCTAGGTCCAGGACATCTTCGTGACTAATTCTTGTTCCTCACATTGAGATGCGCCATCTCAGGCCCCGCATTTTCACTGCCTGCCTCCCTCGAGCCCCCATCTGCCTCTGGGGTTCACTGGCCTCCTTTCCAGTTTGGCTAAAATCCCACCTTTGGCACAAAGCCTTTCCCAGTCCTGCTTAATCTTAGGGCCCTCCCTCTGAAACATTGTGAATTTATGCTGCATCTTATTTGCACAGAGCTGGTGGTGTGTGGTGTCTTCCCCCGTTAGACTGTGAACTCTCTGAGGACAGGGACCATTTTTGTTTGTGCTTAGGACAGTGCCCAGCACACAGTAGGCACTTAATCAATGCTAGCTGCCTTGTAAAGAGCCCACCAAGTAGTCTTCAGGGTCCACCCTGGGGGAAGGTACAGTGATTGATAACTGAGATGGAGCAGGGATCAGAGCCCTCCCAGCAGAGGCCAAGGACTCAGCATCTCCCCTGGACCCTTCTTGGGTCTGTCTGTCAGCAGAATTCAGTCAACAGCTGTTACTAGGTTCTCCCGCCCCCAGTGCCTCCCTCCATCACAGGCAGAGGGCACTTCTCCCAGGCTAGGCTGGGAGATGGCGAACAACTGGCTCTCTGGGCGGATGTGTACCCAGGATGGACTTTTACATTTAACATTACACTTCCTCGAGTTTGAACAAGCCACAGAACCATTAACTCAAACCATATTTTTAGCATTTGCCCATTTCCAAGGTGTGAAACCTTACACTGAAAACTTGGAGTGACTCTTCAGTGTGAGCCCGGCAGTTTCCAAAAGCTATCTGAGCTCTCAAAGACCTGTTCATCCTCCATGCACCGGCAGGGCCTAGCCAACCTTCTCCCCACCTGTGTCTTCCTTCAGTCTCTGGGCTCACAGACTTTGCTACTTCCCTCACCTTTATCTCCAGACTTCAGGGCCTTCTCTCTTTCACTTAGTTCTATGAAAAGGATTCTTGAACTGGATCTTTCAGTCCAGTCACCCATCAGTGGAAAAGTCTCTCTCACCCTTAGGTGTGAGAGGCTTCTCCCCTGAGCTTTGGTTCCACATCAGATGTCCTGGAGACATCTTAAACTCTAAGGCCCACAAGAACTGGGGATCTTCCCCCCCCATCCCCCGCCTCCAACCTTCCCTATTTCTGTCAAAGGCACCACCCTGCTTCCAGTCTCCTCAGCATTATCTTGGGGCTCCTCATTGCCATTCCATCCCCAATCCCTGCCTTCCCACCAGCTCCCTTCTTAGTTCAGGCCCTAATCATATCTCCCCTGTACCACTGGGTCTCCTGGCCTCCCAAGCCTCCCATGGCTCCCCAGCTATTTTCCTTAACAGCAAGTCTGACCACACGATGCCCATACTTAAGTAACTCAGTATATACTCTTCTGCTT
The DNA here is from genome assembly GCA_028646515.1 of Pseudochirops corinnae. NCBI lineage: Eukaryota > Metazoa > Chordata > Mammalia > Diprotodontia > Pseudocheiridae > Pseudochirops > Pseudochirops corinnae. The sequence continues at coordinate 535,598,952 of CM053585.1, forward strand.
GGCTTCCAACGCTGCCCATCCCCACTTCCCTTGCCAGTCCCAATGGACACTCTTGCCCATCCTGTACTCAGAGTCCCATCCTGGCTTTCTTTTTGTTCCTCACATACGACCCTCCATCTCTCATCTCCATGTCTTGTCTAAGATCTATCCATATGCCTCATGATGCCATTTCTTGGGACTATTCCTCAAACATTTTTTTCTCCAGATCTCAATGCACTGGTTCTTGGAAACTGCCTGCCCTCTTCCCTTCCCTTGACCTGTTCACCTGCTTCCTGATCTTTGTCCTGTAGAGCACCTCTTAAGCCTAAGCTCAGGCACCATGTTCTGCATGAAATCTGCCCTGGTCCTCCCAGCTGCTAATGCCCTCCTCCCAATCTATCTCATACTTAGTAACTTTGTTCTTAGTGACTTGACTTATGCTTTATAGAATTCTCTTACGGACTTGTCAACTCCCTCACTGGCGCACAAGCTCCTCAAAAGCAGGGGTGATTCCCCAGCAGTAGGACACTGCCTGGCGCATAGCAGGTGCTTAAGAGACTTGAAGAACAATGCTTCCTTCCCCACAGCCCTGCTCCCCTGGCTGCTCTCAGTGAAAGCACCTTGGAAATGGGCACACACCAACAACTCAGGGCTCGGCTGAGTGTTCTGCTGCCTCTCTGGCCTTGAGGAAGTGATGGAGAAAATTTCAATGATGCAGACTCAGCCTACAAGTGTATCCTACCACCCCACGCCCCACCCCAGCCACTTGTTACACATTTGCCATCCCAGCCTGGGGAGAAGGGGTTCTGTCTCTCTGCCAATACCTCACATTCCTATGACAGAGAGAGCTGAAGCAGCAGATTCGAGGACATCGCTCCAAGGAAGCCCTGTCCCAGGTGATACAGGTAACAGGCCTTGGCCCTCATTAGGCCAAATCTGGAGGGCTCAGTGTTGGGGACCCCATTTTGAGAAGGACATCAATCATTGAGAGCACACAGAGAATGGCCGCCAGGAGACAGAGGGGCTCAAGATCAGGCCAGAAGAGGGTCAGCTGAAGGAACCAGGAATGTCTAGGCAGAAGATGAAAAGGTTTGGGGGAACGTGATACTGTCTTCAGGTATTGTGGGAGCAATAAGGCCACTTCCTTCTCCTTGGCCCAGAGGACAGAACTATGAGCAATTCCTGGCAGTTACAGAGGGCAGTACAGTGGGGTGGGTTTGGGGGCACATTTTAAAAAGCGTTTCGCCACAAGTTTAATTTCACTGTTTTAATATTTTGAAACAAAAGCATACAACCTTTACAGATGCACCATTTACTACTTGAAAGCAGAAGAATACAATTCTATTTCTAGCAGAATCTGCATCACACAGCAGCAGAGGCACAGACTATTTGTTTCACTACAGCTGTTTTATAATTCTATGCAAAGTTTCATCTTTTAATTCAGGACAGCCTCTCTGCATCCTTCTTTTTAAAGAAATTAACATCGAAATTAGTTTCCCTCTTAAGATGCTCCAGTGAACCGTTAGGTTACTCACCAGAGCTTAAGCTAAGAGATGCTTCGTGTACTACTTAATTACTACATAGGAGCAATAGCCATTCAGTTTTCTTTTTAATTAACAAGAAACTCTGGAAAGAAGATGGGCAAAGACTGCACAGCCTCAACAAGCCTTGTTGCTGTTCAAATATATTCCACTTCTTAGTTATAAAGGCAGATAAATCACTTCACAAAAAAGAGTAAAACACTCAGGAGATCAACCAGTGCTTAACCAACTTTACATGAGAGAAAAAGACATCAACTTGCGAACCACCAAACTTACAACAGACTGGTTTAACAGAGAACAACAGGTTTGTAAAACAGGAACTGTGCATTTTCCCCTCTAAGTGTCAAAGGTAAACAGTAACAAACACAGAAGAACAAAATCCCATGGAGTGTCGGGGGGCCAGGTTCACCCACGCAGCTTTGTTGGAGGCAAACTGCAGCTTTGATTTGGTCAGAGAGCTGGAAGCCGAGATAACCGAGTTCAAGTCCTGCCTGTGCTTGGTTGATGGTTCATAATCAAATTTCATGACGTGTAAATGAGACTAAATGTTCTCTTTATAAACAAGATGTGTGCTCATCATTGCCTTCAACTTTAATGCTCTTTTTGTTTAAAGAGCAATTACTCCCAAGTCAAAATGGATGCAGACCTCCAGAAGCCCCCGGACTGGGGGTGGGCACTCTACGCCACCATGGCTTTGGGGGGCTCATCCCTGTTTCTTCTCTTGACATCCCAGTTGTACACTCGGGCCATGTTGACTTCTGTGGTGGTGAACTGATCCCGCAGGAAATCCAGATCTTCCTCCAGAGACTCCAGGCTGCTGGCGGCCATTGAGTGGTTCTTCTCCAGCAGCAGCTGGGCTTCATCAATATCATACTCGAGCATCACGTTGGCGCCCAACCACAGACAGACTTTATCCGTAGGAGGGACAGACGCTTTGCAGTAAAGGTTGTCGGCCAGCAGGAATCTGGTCTCCAGGGGCTTTGGGGATTCTTTTTTCTTCTGCATATATTTTAAAATGTGTAATGTCTGTCGGATTTCAGGAATCTGATTTTTTAGCCTCCTTTTCTTCTGGGCAAGGTTAAGTTCCATAAACTTATACTTCTGATACTGCTCATCCAATTTCTTGAGTACGATATCCACAGACTCATTTCCAGGTTTTTTCATAAATGCATCGACATCTTCCACAAACACCGCTTCAGGGATGCCCAGATGACTCCGGTGCCCATTTCCTGCTGCTGATTCGCCAGGGGTCACAAGTTCCCTTGTAGACGCCATCTTAGAGGGAAGCCAATCCAAATTCAGTGTTGATGTCAGGTAAAACATGCTAATAATTAGAGCTGTCTAAAGTGGAATGGACTGCCTTAGGAAACAGGAAATTCCCTACTTACTACAGTGCTCTTCCCCTCCTCAGATTTCTCTACAATGCTCTGGAGATCTCCTTTGCTCTATCTCCACAGAAGTATAACATAATGCAGAGTGACAGGCTTGAAGTCAGAAGAGACTAGATTTAAATTCTGCCTTGTGTGGCCCTGAGTAAGTCACTTACCCACTTTGCCTCTGTTTCCTCTTCTGTAAAATGGGGATAATAAAACCTACATCAGTCCTACAAGGTTTTTAAGAGGATCAAAAAAAAATTATATACGCAAAGTGGCCTGCAAATCTTAAGGTGAGACACAAAGTGCCATGACCTATACATATGTCATTCTCTCTCTTCCTCTCCTGCCCCTAATAGAAGGTAAGCACGTTGGGGACAAAGGTTTTCGTATTTTTACTTTGTCTTATGGTGCTTTGAACACACGATGAATTTTAAGTCACAGGGTTAAAGCTGGAAGGGACGTTAGAGGCCATTGAGTCAACCCCTCCTCCATTTTACAGATGAGGTCACTGAGGCAGACAGAGGTTAAGTCATATAGCTAGTAACTCTGAGGTAGGTTTTAAACCCAGATCTTTGTGACTCCAACCCACCACACCCTCCAGTCCCCTGATGAATATTTGTTTGTTGCAGGTAGGGGTAAAGTCTCAATTAAATGCTCTAACATCTATTGCTGGAGGGAAAAAAAAAGGCACCTAGTACAGTGATATCTATTTAGTGCTAGTCAGGAAAATAGAGCTCTTCCTCAAGAAACTATTTGCAATGATATATTTCAGGGTTGGTTCTTTTTAATGAAAAAATAGCATTTTATACATAAAGCCATGAGACATTAGGATAGCTTCACTCTATATACTACTTACTCTCATGGGCCTTCACGCCTTGCTATGGAAAGTCATACTTCTTTTCATTTGACCCAACACCACCTCCTTCTAGCTCAAAGGGCTGGACATGCATCCCATTCTGGACTTGTGCAACAGGCCTAGGACCCTCTTGTCCATTACCCTTCAAGACTGGACATGACTTCCTATGTGCTCCATCTCATGCTTTTTTTCAGTCTGGGGAAACTATCATTTTCTAAAACCAAAGAAGGGTGCCACACTTCTTTCATATTTGCCCCAAGTTCCTAGCACACACAAGAGAAAGACATTCAATGAAGATCTCATGAATTAACTGAAGGAAGGGCTGAATGATGAACCTGCTCTCTCAGCTGCTATTCCTTTGGCCTCCTCACTCTAGACTTACAATTCTAAAGCTATTGGGCCAGCTCTTCATCCACATCACACCCACTATGACAAATTCCCGGAGGCTCCTTCCTGGGCCCTTTTGTCTATTCTCCCTCCCTCCCAGTCTCTGTCTCCGTGTCTCAGTGACATCATCAGCTGCCATGGATTTCAGGACCATTTCCATGCAGAGGACTCCCAGATCAGTAGATGTGTGGAGGCCTAGTCTGCCTCCAGAACTCCAGTACTGCATCATGAACCAGCTACTGGACATTTCAACCTGGATGTCTCATCGTGTCTCAAACAGAATTCAGTATCTTTCCCCCCAAATCCTCCCCACTTCTGACCTTCCCTATCACAACGTACCTTGTAAAGGTCTCCTTCTCTGTACTCTGATAGCCCTTGTCACCGAACTGCATTCAGCAATACCCTTCCATTAAGTTTCCCTGCCTCAGGTCTCTCCCAAACTATCCTCTCTACTCAGCTGCCAAGAAGATTTTTCTAAAGCACAGATCTGACCTGCTCAATGGCCTCTAGTGGCTCCCTATAACTTTCAAATAGAAACTCCTGTTTAGCTTCTAAAGCTCTTCATAATCTGGCTCCTTCTTACACCTTCTTCCCCAAGAAGATCCCACCACAATGGCCTATTTGCAGCTCCTGGAACGTGATGCTCCATCACCTGTCTCTAAGCCTAGAGGCAGTTAAGTAGGGCCACAGGGCCCATTCTGTGACCCTGGGCCCGTCATGGAGCCTGTCTGTCTCAATTTCGACATTCCTTTCCATGTCATCCCCCATGCTTGGAATACTTTGCCCCTCACATGCATTCCCTGGCTTCCTTCAAGACTCAACTCATCTCCTACCTTCTGCAAGCCTTTCTGATTACCTGCACATACTCTGTACACATTGTGTATGCACTTAGATAGGATCCACTTGCCTCCCCTATTAGAAGAGGGGCCCCTTGAGGGCAGGGGCTGCTTCTCCCTTCAGTTTCATCCCCAGAGTGTAGAACAGCCCCTGGAATACAATCAGGCCTAGATAAAAGCTTGTAGACTGACTGACATCATGATGTAACCCGGGGTGGGGAACCTGTGGCCACCCTTGAGGCCATGTGTGACTTTCTAGGTGCTCGGGTGTGGCCTTCAAATTGAATCCAAGTTACACAGAACAAACGGGGATTTGTTCTACGACTTAAAGGGCCACATGTGGCCTCCAAGTCCCAGGTTCCCGACCCTGACTTTCTCTAAGTAGGTCATTGTCATCAGAGGTGGCTAGGGGACGCCACAGTGAACAGAGCTGCTGGACCTGCAGGACGACTTGAGTTCAGCTTCTCAGACACTTACAGCTGTGTGACCCTGGGCAAGTCATCTGAGCCCTGTCTGCCTCTCTCTGCCTTCTAGTCTCCTCGACTGTAAAATGAAGATAGTAACAGCAGTTGTGAGGACCAAAGGAGGCAATCACAAGGCACTCAGCATGGTGCCTGGCATGCTGTGGGCAGGATATAAATGCTTACTCGCTCCCTCCCTGCCCCCGCTAGACCCTGCTAGACCCTGCTGTGTGTACGGCTGTGGCCAGGGCCCTTGACCTCTGTCAGCCTAGGGTTCCCTCATTTATACAAGGCAGGCAGGCCTAGGTCACTCACTGGAAGGCCTTGTAGGGACCGCTGACTGACCTCTACAAAGGGCAATGGAGCCAAAAATCCAGCACTGGGATAAACCTGAGCACTGACTAAAAATCAGGGCCCTCTACCCCCAACCCAGGAGGCTGTGAGGGTCTTGTCAAAGTTTCTCAAACTTCTCTGGGCCTCAGTGTCTCCATCTCTAAAACGACACAATCAGATGAGGTACTATATAAACCTCCCCCTACTGGATCCAAGGCTGACTCGGCACCTCTGGACAAAGGCCCTTCCTTATAAAATGAGGGGTTTAGACTTGATCTTCTCTCAGGGCCCCAAATCACTGGCATACACAGAGCTCTTTAAGGCCTGCATGATATTACATATGTGTGTCCATCCCTTGGTGTGCTGTCTTCCCCGATTAGACTATAAGCTCCTAGAGGGCAGGAACTCCTTTTCCTGTATCCCTAATGTTTAGCACAGCACCTGGCACAGAGCAGGCACTTAATAAACATTCGTAGAATTCAAGAGAACTGAATGTGTATATATGCACACGTTATATATAATTTACATATACTGTATATGTTGTATAGCATATTACATATATTGTAAGTTATATATTACTCACACACACACACACATATTGCCTCTTCTGACCCTCACAACAACCCTCTGAGGTAGTTAAGACAAGTATGATCACAAACATCAGCTCCACAGCATCGTGGCTTTTAAGGAATTCTAGTGTCTGGCCCCACATGCATTAGCTAGGAAGTCCAGGGTCCAGTAAAGCAATAGCGGCTCCTGAGATCAAAGTCTGAGGACCACATAAGCCCAGAGGGACAAAGAATGGAGAAGGAACAAGGCCCGCTAAACCTGTCCTGGAAAAGGCCTCCTCGGAAAGGCTACCTCCCTGGAGCCTAGCCACAGCTGGACTGTGCTTCCCGACCGAGCGTCCAAACTTTAAGGCGCCGGGAAAAGCACCCCCGAACCCTCGGTCCCGGCCTAGGGCCCCATCCTTCCGCGGCTCCGGGGTGCCCACCCTGCGCCCATTGGCTCGCGCCTTCCCCCGCAGCAGGGAAGGGCTAACCTGGCCTTGACGGCTGTGGGCAGGGGCTGCCAGCGCTGCCATTCCGCAGGGTTGGGGCACGGCCGGCCATTTTGGAGGGGGGCACGGGCAGGGGCCGTGCTTCACAGCCCGAGATAGGCGCGGGCACGGCCGGGGAGATGGAGAGACGGGTGTGGGTGCACTGCGGAGCGCTGGCCCTGGGGGGCTCAGGAAGCCGGCGCAGCCCGGAACATGGGCCCCCAGGCCGGCCCTGGCCTCGCCTCCGCGTACCCGGTCACTACAGGCCGCAGACTCGGCTTCTGCAGGGCAGCACCCTTCTCGGTCAGAGGGGAAACTGAGGCTCCCCTTCCCCACCCTCTCTCGGCCCCGCCCCCCGCCACTCCCGGCGGGGCTCCAGATGCCGCTTCTGAGCTAGCACCCCTGGAAGCTGGGGAGCAAGCTGCAGGGAAGCCCCCTGCGGGCCCCCCCCCCCCCGCTGGGCTCGGAGAGCTGAGCTGGAGGAGGGGGCCTGGGGGCGGCTGAGGGACGGACCGGTTGAGAAGAGGGGAGGGAAGGAATGGGGGGGGGGGGGGCCAAGGTAACGCCCTGCCCGTGGAAGGGCCAAGCCCGGGGCTCCCTAGCAGCAAGGCCAGGCAGCCTCCAATACAAACACTCCAGGCAGCTTCCCCGGGAGTGACCCCCAATCCCTCCCTCCAACCCTCCCCCGGCCCAGCCATCCCATCCTATCCATCCTTTCCATCCCATCCTACGTCACCCCCTGCCATCCCAGCCCATCCCCGGCCATCCTATCTCATTCTACTCCATCCCGGCCCCTGCCAGCCCCTGCCAGCCCCCGCCATATCATCCCATCCCATCCTCTGCTATCCCGCCCCATCCCCAGGTTTTCGAGCACCCACCTACCCCAGGCTCTAGCAGCCTCACAGCAAGGGGCGAGGGGGAGGGGCCTGGAGGCTCTGCCTCATCTGCGCAGGCTCCGACAGGAAGGGCTCCGGGAGGAGCGGGGAGGGACGCGAAAGATAACAGAGCCAGGGGCGGCGCCTGGAGGCTCCGCCTACTCTGCGCAGGCTCGGAAGGGAGGGGCCCCGAGAGAAGCGGGCGGGAGGGTAGGGCGAACTAGGCGAGGGGGCGGGGCCGCCTCTGTAGCAGGGCCGCTCCCGGGGCGGGACTGGCCTTATTCCCACTAACGGGGTCTCCGGGCTGAGGGGACGGTGAGAAGCCGGGACGATCCGAGCCTCCCTTCTTCCCTTCGGGCTCGCTCGCTCACCTGCCGTCTCTTCGCTCAACGTCCGCGGGGCCTGGTCAGGGGAAACGGGCGCGGCAGCAGCTGCCAGAACCAGGAGGGGCCGTGTCGGCCGGCGAGTGAGGCGGGGCGGGGCAGGGAGAGAGCGAGCCGGGCGGGGCGAGGAGCGCGCTGGTAGCGGCCCCGCCCATTACGGCGCCGTAGACGCGGCTGCGTGCTGATGTCATCGCACCCCCACGTTCTTGTTCCCTCTATCCTTGTCCCTCCTATACGAGCAGCGAGTTGCCTTTGCTCCTTGTGACCTGTTGGTGAAAATCCTGCGTTTGTTTCGGAAACAGTGGTTAAACGCCCGCTGCGTCCCGAGACCGCCGAGCCCTGCCCGCGGAGCGCACGCAGCCCCTGGGGAGCCCACGTGGCTGCGGACAGGCTGCGAGCCCCCTCCCCCCAGCCTGGCGTTGATGGAGCTCGGGGCTGGCTGGCCGTGAGCGGAGCACGAAGTGATGAGAGCCTGGACCATGGTGCTGGGAGATGCCGAGACGTTGCCATGGCAACGGCTGGGGGCGGGGGAGCTTACAACCAGGTTGGAGGATTGTGTTGCCCTCCTTAGTACCTGGGGTGAGTTCTGCTTCGGACATGCTGAGTTCAAGACTTTTATAAGACGTTCAGATGGAGATGTAAGAGAGGTTAGGACTGGACAAGATCTGAGAGTTGTTGATTGGAGATGATTGAACCCACGGGAGCTGCTGTTGTCACTAGTGAAATAGGATAGAGGGAGGAGAGAAACAATCACCCTCTATTCAACCATTGCCGACAAGCCCCCTTTTCCCCTCTGAATCCTTGCCCCAGTCCAGCCAGAAATAATCACAAGACATTGTTGGAAGAGAAAAAAAAAAATTTACTTAAAAGGAAAGACTGGGTAAAGCGAGCCAGAAGCCTTTCTAGCACCCAGGAGAGCTGCTCACCCTCAAAAGCCAAAGGCAACACGTTCCAGATAAGCAAGCACTCTGTCTCCTTTCCCAGTAGGAGAGGCATCACTCACATTGTCTCCTACACTGACCTGATCACCAGATTAGCATCTAAAAGCAGCAACCCTAGATCACATCTTTTTTACTCTGCAGGGGCATGTGGTTCAACGGTCACCTGCCCAAAGACACCTCTATTGAAGGCATTGTAGAGGCTTTGCTGTTTCCACTGGGAATAGAGGCAAATTCTTCCTTCCACAGCTTCTCCAAAGAGCTCAAATGCAGAGGGATGTGGTGGGGGGCAAGAACCTACCCCTGCCTATAGCTCTGAAATGAACCAGGCACAGCTTCCTGTGGCCTTCTCATCTTGTTCTCCCCCGTCCTGACATTTCTCCCCTCAGCTAGAAATTCCACAAGTCTTCTGTCTCACTGGAGATGTCCATACATTCTTCCTCAAGAACATTACAAACACCCTCATCCAAGTGGAGCCCAACCCCCTTCCATTAGCCTCCCTCCCGCACAAAATTGCCATGTGCCGGTGCCAGGTGCAGGATATGGGAGGAGCTGAAGGTGAGCTAGAAGCATCACCCAATGGCCAGAGTAAGTTGTACCTTCTACTCCCTGTTGCATGTGAAATAAGGTTGGAGCAGATGTGTCCTCCAAGATGCCTTCCGTATCTTATGATCCCAAAAAAGTAGCAGCTATTGAAGCTTCAGCAGTTTAGGTTTTTCTTCAGTTTTTAAATGCTTTGATACTATTAATTTTACCTACCCTTCTTTTTTTCCTCCTCCCATTATTTGAACTTCAGCCATCTTGCCCAAACATCTCATCCCGTCCACATCTGCATAGCTTTGTTACAGATGATGTGATTGACAGAACTCGAGCTCTAAGACCTTCCAGCTGTCCCTGAGCCTCTGTCCCCATGATCCTTTTCTCCATGTGAGGTATTCATGCCGTTCCACTTAGATCTGGTGTAGCACCTTGATCTGCCTGCTGGGCTCCTCATAGAGTCATGAAACTGCTGTCTGCATGAGTCTACTTAGTTTGGCCTTAACTCCTAATACAGACACTACTGATGTCCCAGAACCCTGCTGGGATGCTGGGAAAAAGCCCTGCAAAGTTCAAGAGGTCCTCCTCCAGACAGCAGGGTGAAGGAGACCAAGACAGAGTCTGCCATTGTCAGCCACAAGCGAATCATCTTGGGGGCTCAGACCAGTTCCCTTTGTTGCTTGCTGCATTGGGTAGAACTGTGGGCCTAGAAGCAAGACAGACCTGAGTTCAAATCCAGTCCCAGATACTCCTAGCTGTATTACCCTGGCCAAGTCACTTAAATTCTCTGCCTCAATTTCCCCAGTTCTAGAATGGGGATAACAGCACCTGCCTTCCAGGGTTATTGTGACGAATGAGATCATACTTGTAAAGCACCCAGCACACAGTAGGTACCATATGAGCACCTATTACCATTATCTTTCCTCCTTGTTGTCCACACAGTCACTCCAGTATTCAGGTTCCCAATCGATGACCCATAGGTATGATCAAAGTTGCTCAGTCAATACCAGTAGACTTCCTTTGCAGCATGAGTCCCTTTAGTGCAACGGCTTTCACAGACTTTTTTCACTTGGTCCAAATCCTATAGTTACTTGGCGACTAAGGCTCCATCTGTTTCCTTATTTAATCATTGTAACTCTGTGACATAGGTATTATTATTGTCCTTGTACAGATGAGGAAACCGAGACTGGGAGAGGGTAAGGGACTTGGCCAGGGTCACATAGCTAGTAAATATGTGAGGCAGGATGGAGTCCAGATCGACCCAGCACCAAGCCCAGCTCTCCAATAAAACATTTTTTAAGAAAAACACATAAATTAGATACATTTAAAAGTGTATACACTATGATGCCAGAGTCCAGATTTTGCATTTCCTGACCTGAAATCACAGAATCACAGACTCAGAGCTGGAAGGGACCCAAGAGATCATCTGGCCTGGCTCCTTCATTCTACACATGAGAAAACAGGGACACGAAGAAAATGTGCCTTCCCAAGTCTGCATTAGCGCTCACAAACTGGCCAGCTCCACTTTAAATTACCCATGTACCAGTGCGATCACCCAAATTGTGTGGCAAAATTCAGTTGTGATGTCTGTAATTTAGAGATGAGTAATTTTGGCAAACGAAAGCAGGAGTACAAATTCCGAAAATGAATCAAATGTTGGAAATGTCTAGACCTTTGCTACCCAAATAATTGAAAATTTTCAAATGTTACTTGTTGAAATTACATGGCTGAAATTGGCTGTCTAGAGACACAATATTACAGCTAGGAAAGAATTTGCAAAATCTAGAAATCTTTACAGTGTGCTACTAAAATTAATAAACTCATTAATTTTATAAATTAATATAAAATTTATAAAACTAGAATGGGGTTATGTATCTGAGGTAGAATTAATTTTAATGAAATCTTTCTCACTTTCACAACCCAAGCAATGAACTTATATCATGCCAGGTGTTCAGTCTGCTCGATTTAGAAAAAGATTACCTTTCTACCTGACTTAGAGTTCTGAAAAACACAAATTCTTTTCAAAATAGAAGTGTATATTTTAAGGGTGATAATACCTACCTCCTGCCACAGTTTAGCACTAAAGTATACAGACGTCAATTAGGGCATATGAACATTCAATCTAAACTCTTCATTCAACCTAGCCTAGAGATCTGTATTTTACATTAATAATCCACAACAGCATAAAAACAACAGTATACAAACTACAGAAACCAAAAACCGTTGTTGTGGCACTACTTGTCTTGGCCCAGAAGCAGGGGAATTCTTATGAATGCATTGACAGCTCGGGCACCTGTGTGTTCCAATCACATTTGCATGGTACAGTATTCATCCTGTTTGACCGTGCATTCCAATAATATGATTATTCAAAACGCATTCATTCTTGGATGTACAAGCATCCAGTTTCGTGTGAGGCCTCGTATGATCATAGTGGGTCCAAGGAAATTTTTCCTTAGAAGCAGATTTTAACCACCAGATAATTCCTGTTCTGGTCAGACTCTGAATGGCTCTCAGCCCCTTGATTCTGTCTGACACCAGACAAATGAGGCATCCGGCCTCCCTAAGAGCACGAACATGTAGGATGGAATTTTTTAAACTGTGTTCAGCACTAGATTCTTCATGATGATTTCTCTTTTTTCTTGCATTGAAATTCTGATGACACAATATCGTATCATCTAACTCTGTCGTATTGTATTGTAGACAAGTCATTACGCACACATCTTCCTGCCGATGTGCGCCAGACTTCCAGAAAATGTCCGACTCACTCCTCCTCCCAGGACTTGCTTGTTAAGACCTGACAATGGACTTGACCACTGATGGGTTATAACTTGCATTTTGTGTGTTTATTTGGAAAATAATGTAATCATCACGACTTTAACCCTCATACACAACAGATGAAATATGTACAAACAGTTTTTTAAAATTTTCTTCTCTTCTTATGCTTCTCCCGCCGCCTTATTTCCTTATTTTTATTCAATGCCCTTCAATTGCACTTAAGGCTACCACTGCTTCCCCTCCCCCCCAGCATCATTCTAGCAACCCCCCAGGTGATGGTATCTCCCACTTTGGAAACCATGAAGACTTAGTCACCAGATTGACAGTCGTGGAGGGAAAAGTCCAGTGGCCAGGTCTGTGCCACTGCTCTGATTTGCTGAAGTCCCTTCAGTCTATGCTGTAACTCCTGACTGTAAGAGGTAACGGAAGTATCCCCTCCAAACAGTGAGGTGTACATTAAAGAAAAAAAGTCTTAATTTTATAGAAGAGTGTCCAAAAAGCATTTCATAAGTGGAGATATGGCATTCTCCCCTTGGTCTACTTCTGAGGTGGAACAGAGCCAAAGGGACAACTTCAGGCCATTTCAAATTAATTTCAGAACACAGTTTTCCAGTAAGGGACTTCATTCACTCAACCTGACCAGAACTCTGGGGATTACACAGAGTGTGGAATTGAAGGGCAATTCCAAGGTTTAAATACACTTGGGAGAGGACAGGCAATAAAATGACTTCCTCTATCAGAATCAATATGGGCAGTTGGGCCATCTCTGGGGACAGTTTGTTTCCTTAAGCCACTTTTTAGTAACACTAAAAGCAACTGTGGCTTTTGAAGTAGGAAAAGCTTCTACCCCGTGAGTTAAATGATCAACTATAACCAAACAGTGTTTTAAATGTCCTGCTTTAGACATGTTGAAGAAGTCTATTTGTAAATGCTCAAAGTGAGTATGAGCAGTGGGATGGCCACCAGAAGCTGTAATCTTAAAGGCACGTTGACTAAAAGCCAGAGAGGCGGGACAATTGGAAGTTGTTGAGCAGCAACTGAGGTAATATGAGCATGCCTAATTGAACTGTTCCCTGTGTGCCACAATGACCATCTGAATGAATCAAAAGACGTGCCTGATGATAAAAACTCCAGGGGAGGAGTGGTTTACCTGATTCGAGAGTGACCCTGACCCCAGAGACCTGTTCCGCATTTACTGCTGCTGCCCTTTCTCAGTGTCACCCTCACCATAGGAAGAGGATGCCGTTGAGAGGCTTCAGGGCTGTTTGAAGGCTTCTCTGAAGATGAGGAAGAATCTCAAAGAGGGAGAACAAGAGCGGATCCTTCTATAGCAGCAGACCTGGCAGCAGCATCCTCTTGGGCATTTCCAAGGGAAACAGGATCAATTCCATTAGTATGAGCAGAGCAATACTCAGTGGCAAGTGCCTTGGGCAGTCTTAGAGCAGAAAGCAGACGTGTGATTAAATCTGAATTGGCAACAACTTTACTGGAGGAAGTAAAAAATCCCTCATTGTAATTACAACATCCCAGTAGCATGACATAGTGCAAAGGCATAATGAGAGTCGGTATATAGGGCACATTTATACCAGTAGCAAGGTGGTAGGCCTGCACATGTTACCTGTGATCAGAATTACCCTGTGATCAGAAACAACTGCAGTTCCTGGAAGCACTCTCCATCCTTCATAAAGGAGGAGCCATCAGCATAGAGGACCAAATCTGGATTGTCCAGAGGGACATCAACAAGGTCACTGTGAGACTTCTCAGCCAGGTCAGCAACAGAGGGACAGTCGTGTAAAGGCTCACCTGAGACTGGAAGGCCAGGGAGCAGTGTTACAGGGTTAAGAATAGACCGCCTCTTGGTGGTAACATTTTCCCTTCCAAGTCACTTCACAGCTGGCAAACCATTTATCAGAAAAGGCTTAGGTGCAGTGACCTAAGAACAAAGCCTCGACCTGCGAGGGCATTAAGATTTCCCAATACCAGGTCAGAAGCCTTCTTGGCTGCAATAGCCCAAAGGCAGGGTGGTGTACTAGAAGCCACTATCCAGTTGAGCCAATAATAAGCCTCAGGGAACATGGTGGATCCCAAAGATTGAGTGAGGACACGTGAAGGCCCCCCTCTCCCCCAGGTTCATGCACAAAAAAGGTGAAGGGCTTACTACAGTCTGGGAGTACTGGAGACAGAGCAGACTTCCGGACCTTTATAAGTTCCATGGAAGCAGTGGCTCTGGAATTTGTTCTTTGGTCAAAGCACCAAGAGGTTTAATTGTTTCACCAAATGATGGAATCCACCAATGACAGCATCCAGCAGCTCCTGAAATAGCACGTTCCTGCTTCTTCATCTTGGGCATGACAGGTGTCACATTGCCAGTATGCTCTTCTGGGAAATAGAACAAACCCAAGTCACTCTACCTGAGCCTCACACCACTGTACCTTTGACCTGGAGACCTTGTGCCCACAGTGGGAGAGCTGGAGGAGAAGAGGATCCCTCCCATCTGGCAGATAGCAGCACTAGTTGAGGCTGATAGTAGGTCATGGATATATTGGACTACAATTGAGTCTGTGAAGATAAGAGAGGCTAAATCCGGCTGTAAAGTTGGAGAAGACAGAGTAGGAGACTCAGCATAGCCTTGAGGCAAATGAGTCTGTGTCCATTGCTGATCATTCGGAGTAAACACCAACAGGTATCTGGATTCAGGGCTTACAGGAATAATACAAATGCAGTGCCCAGATCTGTTGCTATAAAACAGGTGGCATCACAAGGAATAGAAAAAACAATTGTGGAGGGTCAGGCACCACAGGAGGTCTCGGTATAACATATGCATTAATGACGTGCAAATCTTGAACCAGCCTGTGAACAGCTTTGCCGTCAGGGCCTGGTTTAGGTGTCTTAATGAACAGTATGAGAGTGTCGAAGGGAGACCTACATGGAGCCACAATCCCTTATTAGATTAAAGAATTAAGCATAGGAGAAATTTTTTCAATGGCCTTCATAATCAGGGGGCACTGAGGCACTAATGGTGGCTGTCCCCCTTTGGTAGTAATAGTAACTGGGACTGCTGACTTCAAAAGGTCCACATCAGTGGAAGAGGTGGCCCACAAAGAACACAGGATATCAGAAGAATCATATCCCTCACATGGGCTGTTATTGCAAACACACAGGACTAATATCACAGGAAAAAGACAGGAGCTCATCACTATTAAAATCAGCACGTACATCAGCAAATCCTGAGAACAAAGAAATTGAACTCTTTGGCATTTGTAGGGTTGAAGTATTATCCTGCAGACATGATAGACTGGTTTTAAATCTGCACAAAAGATCTCTTCCAAATAGATTAGCAGGCACATTAGGTACCCATAAATAAAAATGCAATTCAGAGACAGGGAGCCCACTGTCACCCCTTGTGGGGATGAGAGGACCGCCTCCCATGGTGTTCCCTCTATTCCCACTATTGTATAGATTTAATAACAGTACAATCAAAACTTGGTTTCTTAATCAAAACCGAATGAGTAGTTCCAGTAGCAACACGACAATCATGTGACGCAACTGCAATAGTCAGAACTCTGCTTGGTCCAGTTAGGGGAGAGGTAGGGGCAAAGGTATTAGAAGCAGCACTGTTCCCTGCCTCTCCCCCCCGCCCTTCATGCCCAGAAGGATGCTGTTCATACCCTCTTTCCCTTTGTTCCTGGACTCCTCCGTGCCCATCATTCACCCTAGTTTGATTTAAAGGCTCCCTAAACCTGTTTCCCCTTGAAATATAATCCTGCTGCTGAGGCCAGGGTTACCCTTGAACCTTTCTTTATCTGTGATTCCAGGTATCCCAACGACCCCTCAAGTTCTGCCTTCTTCTCACACATTCCCTGAAACAGTGCCATCTCCTCCTGCCATAAAAGCAGCCCCCATCACCTCTCTTCGGGTCTGGGAAAGAGTGCTCAGTGGCTGGGAGTCTAAGCATTCGCCAGGACAGCCTTAGGCTGACCTCTCTGTTTGGACTTCTCCCCCACATCAGCATTGTCTTTGTTTTTAGCTGGCTCTTTCCCTTCATAAACATACTGTACAATTGCCCTAAGTTCCCCACGGGTTTTTCGTGCTAGCCTGGGAAATACTTGAGAAATTAGTCCTTAATTTTAGGCAATGATTGAGTAACAAAGGCTGCATTAATAATCCTGGCATCCTGCTGGCTTAGGGGATCTAATCTAACATAACGCTTTCCACTTTTACATAACCTGTCATAAACTCTCAAGGGGGGTGTCTCACCTCCTTCTTGGACAGTCTCTTGGAAGTTACTAAAATCGTCTTTCTGAAAAAAGTTGTGGCTATATAAACTGTTGTAGCTATGTAAACTGTGTGGGCTGATTAGCATCCCATTGGGGATCTCATATTGGCCAGATTCCCTGACCTCCCAGACCCACAATTTGTCTTCAATAATACCTTCTCTTTTTCCTGGGATAATAGTCTCCATTAGATTGATCACATCACTCCAAGTTGGATTATAGTCAAAAAAGATAGCCTTAAATTGATCAATAAATGCAACAGGATCCTCATGAAATCTAGGGTATCTTTCCTCCAATTAGAGAGGTCTGAAGTTCAGAAGGGATGATGTTCTTTAATATAGACACAAGACCTCCCCTTGTTGCTTGATGTACTCTTATCTGTAAGCAAAAAAATAGCAGCAGGTTGTTTGGTTTCTTGGACTTTCATTACAGGAAGGGGAGCTTCAAAAGGGCCATAAGCAGGAGGGGCAGAAGGAAAGAAAGCAGAGGACAGAGGTCTGGCAAAGCTCCATAAACAGATGAAGGCTGACTGTCTCTAGACAGTGCCTCCCAACAAGACCAATAATTCATCTGTTCCACACTAGTTATAGGAGACTGCTCAATGAAATTTGGTAATTCTTTAGGAGTAGGATAATCAAAAGTTCCATACTTTGACCAGAACCATCCCTCTAAATCCTTTGTAGTTTCATACCAAACTCTACACAGCTTAATTGCTTCATCTCTAGTGATCTACCCGCCCG
>CM053585.1:535616781-535659412 GCA_028646515.1 Pseudochirops corinnae
CCCCCCCCCCCCCCCCCCCGCCTCAGTCTACCCTTATCCCAGGCTGTCAAAAGCCTGCCTAATGGGGACCGTTTAGGAATGCTCAACATTGGCTTTCCTGTAGGCGTCTTTAACAAGGAGTGGCACTCTTTGGAGGAACTTCCTTTGAGAGAATTGGAATAGATTCCTGCAGTATACCCCATATTGTCTATTCCCTCTGAGAAGTTCCCCAACTGGAAGAGCCTAGAGAGTACTTTCTTTGAGAATGAGTCAAAGGGGGTAATCTCCTACCTGCCTGAGCTCCATCTGTATGGCTGTCTTTCCTACATGCTCTGGAAAATTCTTAATTTTTGGACCCAATCTCTAAGACTTTAAGACTAGTCAGTTAGAGCCCAAAGGTTCTTTCATTGACTAGAACTAAGTGGTTGGTCTCTGGAAACTTCTTATGTGAACCTAAACTATTCTCTATATTCTTAGGGTTTGGGGAATAGGGGTCCCTGTCCTGAAGAGTCTATGACTCAATCTCCTTCAGCTTTTATGAGAGCCTTTTGGAAACCTGGTCATGAACCTGGTATCAAGGATCATAAGGCTATGAGATCCCCAAAGAGCTTGTACCTTCAATCATTTATGGTATTTTCATGGTCTTCAGTTTGGCCACCCTTACTTTCAAAAATGCTCTCAGTACAAGCTGCTTAAAAGGTCCTTGGTATGGCTGAAATCAGTCCTAATACCATGAAAGCTACTGAGGACCTTTCTCTCCTATTAAAGGTTACAGAGCTTCATCACTAGCCCCCTTTCTGCTACTGGAGTTGCAGTACCTCCAGTCACAGGCTTGACCACCAATAGCACTGACCTTTCCCCTTTTCCCTTTTCCCCTTTGATGTGTTGTTTAGGAATACCTGAAGAAATCCAGAGACCAAGCTTATAAATTATCCTTTTTACTTAAAAACAAATTATACCTTAACAAGATTAATTTCAGCAAAACTCCCAAATATGTAGTGTTTTTAAGAGGGGGAAAAAAAGCAGTTAATCTATGTCAACTCTATCAAAACTGAGCAGAGTTTCTGGCAAAGTGGAAAAAAAAAAGGGGGTAGAAAAATTGGTTTACATTATAAAAAGTAAAAATCATGGCCATAAGATACTTTAAGTGCTCTGGAGCTTATACACTTAGATAATTTAAATAGTCTCTTTTAGCTCAATTAGGGACTTTACTTAAAAATTAGGAAACAAAGGCAGATTTACTAATCTGCAGCTTGGAGAGACTTACCTCAGGCTTGGAGAATCTAGATGTGAGCAGGAATGCGAGTCCAGTCTCCCAGGCCTTGAATCCATGGAGAAGACAACGATGAAAATTCGCTCGGTGCATACTATCTCTTGGGTCCCTTGCAGGTGAGAAAACCAAACTAGTCAGAAATACCCTCCTACTCCTGACTGACTCACTGAAATGTGGGGGTGGGGAATCACCCCAGAAGACCAAAAAGGGGAGCTAAGGCAGAGCTCCGAGCCAAAACACTTTATTAAAGGAACCTGGCACCCTTCAATGAAATGGACCCCAGACCTTCCTTATTATCTGAGGTGTTCCCTTCTTCCAGGGTGCTTTTTTAAAAAATTATTATTTTAAACTTAGTTACTAAAACTTAAGTACAAAATAAGAAAAGAAAAAAAAGCATTGACATGCACAGCAGAATGTAAGAGAGTATTCAAAATATACACCAGTAAATTTCCATTTCCAGAAAGCCTCTATAATAAATGCTACACGTTGTGTTCAGAGCTGCCCAGCTTTTCGTTGCTTCCTTGTAAGTTTTCTTTTGTTCTCTGCTGTGCACTTTTTACTTTGTTCTTTTTCCCCTCCCCCAAGAAGACTACAATTAGGCACAGATACACACACACACACACACACACACACACACACACCTAGATATCTACAATCATACTCATATATAGACACATACATTCACATGCATCTGTGTGAGATGACACTCTACTTGTTCATCCTCTGTTTCTCTGAACAGAGGACATCTTCCTTCATAAGTCCATGTCTTTCCCTAGGCTCTTATTTTTATAAGGTTAGCTATCTAGACATTCAACAGTGGCTATATCAAATACCCCATAATTCCACTGGTTGGCATATGATGCATAGACTAAAGTAAGTGAACAATATATCAGCAGGGTCACAGGCTGGCCAAGGCAGGAAATGTTTCCGGTGACTAGGGGGTCACAAAATGATTGGGCTACTTCTAAGGTTGGGCAAGAGAAGGTACAGACTATACATATGCCCCAACAACATGTCAGGGGGAGCTGGGGGGCTTTCTGCACCATATCAAAACACACTTGGTTGAGACATGGAATTTGAGCCAAAAAAATTGGAGATGCCATGTCAGCATTCCTGCAGTCTTGTGGTTGCAAAAGTAAGCTTGATTTTTTTTAAAGAGTATTTTTGTTCTGTTTTATTTTTATTATAAAAGAGAAAAAATATTTGGAAATATTTTGACAAAAAGGCAAAGAAAGATCTGGCCCTCAGAAAATACCGGGGTGCAAAATTACAAATGTCAGCACAGTTGACCTCAACCTCATCACTAAAAGATAGTTAAGTAAGGGGGCAATTTGAGCATACGGGGGTACACACACGTGCAACTCTGACAGACTGTACAACTTAGAAATTCTACAAATATTAGAATCTAAAAGAGTTTTGCTTTTATGAAGATTTTTAAGAGATCTATCAGAAGGCCTGCTTCAATGACATGGCTAGACCCACCAGAAAATAAACACACATAACCCTTCTCCTGCTTTGTCAGGAACATGGTTAAGTTAACCAGCCAATATACTTTTTACCAACCCTCCACATGCCACAGTAATATGGGCCCTATGACCCAGGGAACCCATTGGAAGGCCAACCAAAAGGATATCCATCTGTTCCCATAAGAGCAGACACCCAGCCCCATATGTGCATTTCATTCAAGGTTTGCTTGTTAGAATCACAGCCACCAGGTGATTCCTGTTGCCTTTAGCAGTGGACAAGCCAAAGGGTAAACTGAAAAGATGGCCAACCACCACAACAGGGCTTTTTTGCCCCAATTCTCTTCTAGAACAGTCCTTCTTAGAAGGAGTTCCTTGTTTCTGACCATATCTTCCCAACTACTCTGCCTCTTCGTTCCCCCCCCCCCACCCCCAACCCATGTATATAAACCCTATAAAGATTTTTGTTTGTTTTTAAATTTAAAAATACTACCCTGTTTTGGGTAAAGGGAGGATCAGTGAGTGGACAAGTTTCCTTTTTGCTTTTCTAAATCTGAGAAGTCCCCATAGGTTCACACAGCCTACAGGCTATCTTCTGGCCAAAGGTTTCCCCTCTAGGTCAGGGAAAATATATAGCCCCATACAGCTAGAAAACAAAGGATTTTTTTTTCTTGTAAGCTGAGACCACCACCCCTTACTAATTCTTATCTTTTAAGAAAGGTAGATTACAGTCTCATATGAATTTAATACTCTTCTCACTCCATTCCAAAAAATTCAGTAAATTCCTCTTTCTCCCTGTGTGAGACAAAATGTCTTTTGCCCAAATGAAATAAGCAGAGATGTCTCTAAGTAAAGACAGGAAGGATTTATTATACAGTCTCGAGAGAAGGGGATGTCATCACAACCAGAAGCAATTTGGTAGGAGAGGTCGAGAAACAGAAGGCAAAAAGCTGGTTTATATACCCTAAATTTCCCCTAGCCCTCCCCACGTTGTCCTGTCCCATTCCCATTAATTAGGAACTGAGGCTCACAATCTTAAAACCACAAAAATCTGCTGGCATTGCAGGTAAAATGTCAATAATATCAAAAAGCAGAAGGTACGTGTCTAGAGAATACGGAAACAGACAAAATATGGCATCGGTATCATAACAGATAAATGTCAACTATATTAATAGTCAAACTATAGGTATGAAAGAGGCTGAAGAACATCAACTTTGTCAATGCAGATATGAGAGCAGACAATATCTCAAGAATGATGGGGATGTTGGGGACTTTGGGTCATGGTGACCCTCCTTCTCGCAACAGGAAGGTAGAAGATATCTTATGAGTGACTGTGGGATTTTGGAATATGATGACCAGTCTGTAGGTCTTACAGCAATCTTTTCTAAATTTGTATTTGTACAGGTCAAGGGGAAACTAAGTCTGTAGCCAAGTTTGAAGAGCGTGTACTTTCCCCTCCTGCATATTAGCTAAGCTCAGCAAAACCTTCAACTTATGACCAGGGAAGTAGGGCAAGGGTCTCAGGCTGCTAAGTCTTTGGAACTTTACTAAAATTCTGTTCAGATTTCTAAGATTTTACCTGAGAAGTTTTCACCTGCCCACACATACCCACCTTCTACTCTCCCCTAACCCACCCATCTCAAGTACTTATTCTCTTATTTTTCTCCCCTAGAAGCCACAAGTCTCTGTTGATGTACGGACTTGATTAGAGGGAAGCAGTGATTATATTCCCTAACCCCTTTTCCCTACTAGCATGCTATTTCTCAGTCTTCAAAAAGTCATCAATGCTGGCAGGGGAGATTAAAAACATCCCCCAACCCTACTCCTCTTACCCCCACAAAAAAATTAAGGAGTTATCTATGGGCCATGGTTTTTTGTGCCCTGAGTTACATCTAGTATGGAAAATTGGAAGAGGGGAGAGGTGAGGTGGAAGAGGGCATGAGAAAAGGGCTGTGGGATGAGAGATTAAGAAGGTATCTATAGGTCTAGTCCACTTAGTTTTTATACTGAAAGGGTTCCCCTGTCTCATTGACATAGGTACAACAAAGTGCTTCTGTCACTGCATAAGGATCATAGTTGGCAGAGGGGTAGTAATCTTCAAAGTAGCCCTTCTTGTCCTGCTCAACCATCCTAGGACTTTGGATGCTGGTGCCAAGGTTGGCCACACTAGCAAAGAGCTCACTGATGTTGGATATCTCATTGAAACCTGTCAGGTGACTGGCATTGTCCTGACCCCCTTTGTGGTCTGATATGATATTTGTGTCTCTTACTTAGTCTCTCAGTAGCTTCTTCAATAAACATTAGACCATTCTCTTCTCTCATGGCCTTGGTACTGAAGTTAGTATGGCAACCAGTTCCATTCTAGTTTCCAGGGATTGGCTTGGGCTCACATGTTACAATCATTCCAAAAATCTTCACACATTCAAAAGATGAAGTGGAAATCCAGAGGTGATCTCCCAAAGCAATCCCTTCACACAGTCCTATTTGGAACTTCTCCTGAGCTGGCATTACTTCAGCATTTGTCCCCCCAGTTTTGACTCCAGCATCTAGGCAGACATGGTAGTGAGTTTCTGCTACATCTCTTCCATAGGCTTTGTCAGCTCCCATGCCACACTAATATGGCCCCTAGGGCCCAGTGAACCCATTGGAAGGCCAACACCAAAGGGTGTCCATCTGTTCCATAAAAGTAGACTGTTGCTCTACTTCAAACCAAGAGTTCTGGTTGGTCGCCATATCAATCATCCCTTTATAAGTATGCCTCAAATTAGTCTCTGCAGGCTTGGTTATACTTGAAAACTTCACAGAAAACCAGTTTATTGGGGTCCTTTTGGAAGGGGTCTTGAAACAGAACAGAAGGAATAAGGTATATGTCACTGTTAGAGCCTTCTGACTCAAAAGTGTTGGAGCCAGCAAAATTCCATTCCAGTACTTCATCCAGTACATCATCTAGTACTCTTGGCTTCATTGTCTAGGGTCTGAGTTTTACGGTGTAGTCCCTCCCCAGTGCCATTAATCCAAATGTGCATGACCAGAACTTTGTTCCTTTGAGGCTGGTTCATGTACATCTGTTGGATATTTTTGCTCAAGTGAGAATTGGCCACGGTGGCCATGTTGGAAGCAGTCCTGGGTCTGGAAGAATATGAAGACAAGTTGTCAAAGTCCAGGGCACAGGAGGATCATTTCACAGGCTTGCTGGCTAACTGGACTGGTTGAAGGCTTGTGGCCACTGACGTGGCACTAGTGGTGGCAGTGGCTGTAGCTGAGACAGCCACTTCCATTCTCAGCTCTCCCCAAGTAAGTTTTATAGCGAGTAAACAAGTATTAACCGTGATATTAAAGCTGGGGGCCTATTTTAGGGCCTTCCTATTAGAATCTGTATTCCTATGAAACTTATACGACATATGGATTGAGAATAATTGGATGGCTGACTAGATGAATATGGCAAAGTGATTCCTAACAATCATTACCCCTTATGAAATCATACTGAACTCGTATTGATTAGAGTCTGAGTGGGAGTCTTCAGAGAATCAGCTTTCTCACCTAGAGCAAGGAAGTTCTGAATCTTATCATTTACTTTGAAAATTTTTTTAAAAATCTAATCCTGACTTCTCTAACAAATTGCCCCAAATATACTATATATTTTCATATTTTAATCACCACCACCTAGTCTAGATCTCTCCCTGCTTCTAAAACATCCCCATTTTTCTCTCAGTCTCAAAAAATACATACTTTTTCCTACCATCCCCACTGGCTATTACCCTGAAGCTCTCCTCTCCTGGACTGGAGGTAGAGATGATGGTCAGGATGTACAACAGGATGACCAGTGCATGTCACTGGAATGTGTCCTTGACCATTACAAGGAAGCCGAACTTTCCAAGGGTGAATCTGTGTGGATCTGTGTGTCTCTAAGTACTTGAACATCCTTGAATGAATGGGCAAAAAGCTGACAGGGCTGTCTATGCAGGATGAAGAACTAATGAACAGATTAAACAGGGCTCAGGGCCAGTATGAAGACCCCAAGAGACAGTAAGCACACAGCCCCAGAATGCAGCCCTCACCATTTTGCACTTGTCAATAAAAATATTGATTATGAAAAATATTCTAAAGAACTATGGAACTCATTGACAAAGGCAGTGTGGCAGAATGCTGGAGTGAGTTAGAGGATCTGGGTTTGAATCCTCACTCTGCCCTGTCAGCAAGTCACCTGACATCTCTGGACCTTGGTTTCTTTTTCTTCCCCATTTTTTTTTGGAGGGGGGAAGGCAAGGCAATTGGGGTTAAGCAACTTGCCCAAGGTCACACAGCTACTAAGTATGTCAAGTGTCTGGGGCTGGATTTGAACTCAGGTCCTCCAGACTCCAGGGCTGGTGGTCTATTCAGTGTACCACCCAGCTGCCCCTGGACCTTAGTTTCTTCATTTGTTAAATGAGTGGGCAGGTGTTTTGGGAATCTGAAGATCTTCTCTGCCTCTAGGCCCTTTGCTTAAGTGGCTTAAGTGACTCTGAGAACCTTCCCAGATTGGAAAGTATACTCTGTTCCCTAATAGGCTGAATGTGGTCACATGGAGCCTGTAGCAGGAGGCTTGTTCTTCAGGAATGCCCATGCCTTTTTACTTTGTGATTGGGCAGTGGGTCGAGAGGGTTGTGCCATTCTCTGATCCATGAGAAGGCTATATTATACTGCTGATGTGAGGTTTTGCTTTGGGGCTGACTTTGGAAAGAGTTGTGTGATTTGACCAGATGAGACTCTAGGCAGCCATTGAGCCCCCCGACTTTGAAAACCCAGATGTTGATGCTTCCCTCTCTGGTAATTGAATAGGTATGGATGTAATGGTCAGACAGCTGTAAGCCCATCTGATGATCTGTCTCTTTGTCTGCTTGTAACTTGTGACTTTTTCCCCGGAACTAGGTAAATGATATGTGTTTGATTGATTAAAGTGAGACTGTTAACCCATTTTGACTTGCTTTCCTTTAGAAAAGCAGATCTAAGAACCTGTGCTAGCAGCCACCCTAGGTATGCCGGGGCGCTTGCTGATACTGCAGGTCTCTATGGTTTCTCACATCTCCTATGGCTCCTATTATTTATGATTCTCTATTGGTACTTACTCTTTTGGTAAAGATCACAATTCATACAGGCTTTCTCAAACCACATAAATCTCGTCCATAAACTCTCCAGAAGGGATCAGCCAGAAACGTCCTAGGTCATCTGCTAGGTCCCTTAACAGTAACAGTGGCGATAAGTATAAATCCTGAGCTTAGGTTTAAGAACAAACCAACAACACACACAAGTCCTAACAAACAGGACAAAATGATTGCCAGTATTAAACCTTTTCCTGAGTGGTGTGTGGGAGATGTCCAGGCCAACGTGCATGCAACCTCACCAAAAAATCCCACAGGAGTAGAGGACACAATGGCAGCAAGAGAAATCAGGTGAAATGGTTTTGATTGGACTTGGATTCTTAGATCTGGAACAAGAACGATGCCCTTGAGCTAGATTGGGAAGCCCAGCCTGAATAGAACAGTTTAAGAAATTCAGATGAGGTTAGTGTCATGCATCCCAAAGGGACAGTTCGATCTGCTAGGCTGATTGGTACTGAGTCTGAATTTGAGAAGTCAAAGTGACCCAATGTCCTCTGTAAAGGAGAATAGCTGAACATCTGAAACACCCCTGCACCAGGAATATGGCTTGACAATTGTTTCTGGACAAGAGACCTGAGTGTTAATTCAATGGCAAGGTCTACCAGAGCTGGCAGGATGTGATGCAGCTACCCCAAAAGGCTCACAAAACTTGGTCAGAGGCTGGTGAACATCATGGCTTTGCCAGGTCTCTTTGAATTCCTGAAGGGCTGGAGAATTCCTGAAGAAATCCCCAAGTCAATCAGCACTCTGCTGCTTCCTAAACATGCCATCAAGGTAACCCAACCCTGGTCTGCAACCTTGATCCTCTTGCTCCATTTCCTTATGCCAATGATTTCCTTGGTGACCCAGATATTTCTCCTTGATGCATCAATCACTTTTGCTACATTAGGATCCTTCTCCCTTCCCAAATTTTACCTTTGAACAGTTCCCAAGAGCATCTGTAACTCAGGGAATCCCATGCAGATCCTACATTATCCACTCCCTTTCCCATTCCACAGGTTCTACCCCCATTAGAATCTGGCACACTCTTCCTACTCCTGAGGATAGATGGGAGGACCTCAACATCAGGTAAAGGTCTCAGTTGACCAATTTCTTCTGTCCATTCCCAGGCCCCTAGGAGCCAACATGTTGGGATCATAGGACCCTCAATGAAGAGGAGATCTCAGAGGTCATCTACTCCAGTCCCTTCATTTTAGGGGAGGGAAATGATACCCAGAAAAAGGAAGTGATCAGCCCAAAGTCAAGTCACAGAGAGGATTTGAATCCAGGTCCCCTGACTGGACAGCCAGTGCTCTTTTGGTTGTTCCAGGCTGGCTCTGTCCTTTGGTGATTCACTATTGCCTCAGATTCCCCTAGAGTCAAAGACTCCCGCAAAAGACAGGAATACTCTGATAAAGGTCTCATTTCTAAAATATACAGAGAACTTAGTCAAATTTATAAGAATATAAGTCATTCCCCAATTGATAAATGGTCAAAGGATACGAACAAGCAGTTTTCAGAGGAAGAAATTAAAGATATCTATAATCATATAAAAATACTCTAAGTCATTATTGATTAGAGAAATACAAATCAAAACAACTCTTGGGTACCACATCTCACTAGTCAGATTGGCTAACATGACAGAATAGGAAAATTATAAATGCTGGAGAAGATGTGGGAAAATTGGAACACTAATGCATTATGGGTGAAGTTGTGAACTAATCCAGCCATTCTGGAGAGTAATTTGGAACTATGGCCAAAGGGCTATAAAAATGTACATACCTTTTGATCCAGTAATGCCACTTCTAGGGCCGTATCCCAAAGAGATCATACAAGTGGGAAAAGGACCCATATATACATATATACATATATACAAAGGACCCATATATACAAAAATAGTTATAGCAGCTCTTTTTGTGGTAGCAAAGAATTGGAAATCAAGAGGATACCCATCAATTGGGGAATGTCTAAACAAGTTGTGGTATATGAATGTAATGGAATACTATTGTGCTATAAGAAATGAGGAGCAGGTGGACTTTGTAATAACCTGGAGAGACTTGTATAAACTGATGCTGAGTGAGGGGAGCAGAACCAGGAGAACATTGTACACAATTACAGACACATTGTATCTGTTATGACTAACTTTGATAGACCCGGCTCCTCTCAGCAATGCCAGGCCATAAGACAACTTCAGAAGACTCATGATGGAAAAGGCTATCCACACCCAGAGAATGAATTATGGAGTCTGAATGCAGATGGAAGCAAACTATTTCCTCTCTCTTTTGTTTTGTTTTGCTTTTGTCTTGTGATTCATTCCATTGGTTATAATTCTTCTTTACGACTTGACTATTGTGAAAATAGGTTTAATGTGAAGGTATATGTAGAGCCCGTATCGGATCACATGCCTTCTTGGGGGAGGCAGGAGGAGGAGGGGACGAAAACTTGGAACTCAAAAAATTGTGGAACTGAATGTTGTCAACTAAAAATAAATTTAAAAGGAAAAATAATAATGCCAATAAAAAGGAAATAGTCTGCCCTTTCCCACAGTCTCCTTTGTCGATTGCAGCAAGGTTTCCTAGAACCTAGATTTGAAGTCCTTGCCGTTGCTTAAATTCCAGTTCTCTGCCAGATGAGGAAAAGAGAAAGGACCACAGGGAAGAAGGGAGTGGTGCGGAAGTAGGGGAAGAGAAAAGGTACGAAGAGAAAAGAGGAGGGGCCGGGGGAAAAGTTGGAGGAGGGGAGAAGTAGGCAGGTGTGCTGCAGTCTTCTAAGGAGCCAAGAGCAGGGTTGCTCCGGACCACCCCCAGGATTTAACAGCCGCAGCATTTGCGTGTGAGAGCCTCGCTCCACCGCCAAAGAGCGACAACAGTAGCGGCCTCAGCCTTGCCCTCCCAGCACCTTCTCCCTCTCCCACCTTCTTCCTCTGGTGGAAGCAGCCACAGCTGTCAAGGCGGCCGGGACCTGACTGGACAGCTCCTGGATAGCAGGAACGGAGGACAACACAGCAAAGAACCCTGGAGCAGCTGCTTCCTGGGAGCTTTGAGGGGTTATGTGGGGGAGCTGTCCCGCTGACACGAGTTTGGGACGCGCTGTGCCAAAGCCCGGAGTTCCAGGTGATTACTATGAGCGCGCTCAGACTCCCCAAGATGTATGCCGCCCTCCTCTTGGTCTTTGGCTTGATCTTTGGATTCAGCGGACTGGTCATTAACTTCCTCCAGCTGTGCTCCCTCACCCTCTGGCCTGTCAGCAAGAAGTATTACCGAAAGGTCAACTGTCGCCTTTCCTACTCCTTCTGGAGCCAGTTCGTCGTGCTCCTGGAATGGTGGTCGGGCTCCAAATGTACCTTATTCACGGATCAGGACTCGGCGGACAAGATAGGAAAAGAGCAAGCCATTGTCATCCTTAATCACACCTTTGAAATTGACTTTGTTTGTATCTGGACCTTGTGTGAACGCTATGGGATGCTGGGGAGCTCCAGGGTCCTGGCGAAAAGGGAGCTGTTATATGTCCCTGTGATTGGCTGGATGTGGTACTTTCAGGAAAGCATATTCTGCCAAAGAAAATGGGAGGAGGACAAGCAGGACCTCGTTGAAGGCTTAAGACGTTTGGCTGATTATCCTGAGACCTTGTGCTTTATCATCTGCTGCGAAGGGACTCGCTTTACCAAGGAAAAGCATTGCATCAGTTTGAAGGTGGCGGAATCCAAGGGACTGCCCAAGCTCAAATACCACCTGCTGCCGAGAAGCAAAGGCTTCACCACTATTGTCCAGTGTCTCCGGGGGAAAGTCTCTGCTGTGTATGATGTGACACTAAATTTTCGAGGACGCCAGAACCCATCTTTGCTAGGGCTCATTCGAAGGGAGAAGTTTGAAGCAGATATGTGCTTAAGGAGAATTCCTTTGGAAGACATTCCTCTGGATGATGATGAAATAGCCAAGTGGCTGCACAAGCTCTACCTGGAGAAGGATGCTTTACAGGAACTCTACAGTCAGACGGGGATATTTCCAGGAGAGCAGATCAAACCCAGAAGAAGACCATGGCCTCTCTTGAATTTCTTCTTTTGGGCAACTATCACACTATTTTCTCTCTTCAAGTTAGCATTGGGTGTTTTTCTAAGTGGATCCCCACTGCTGATACTAACTTTCTTTGGATGTGTGGGGGGAGCTTTCTTGGGAATTCAGAGACTGGTAAGAGTAACTGAAAAAGAGAAAGGTTCTACCTATGGAAGCCAAGAATTCCAGAAAAGGGAATAATGAGTTGCTGCAGATTGAACACATGTAACCTGATGGGAGCATCAAATTAGCTTAATTAAAAACAAAGCATCAGAAAAAATAAATTCCAGTTCTACTTCTTACTGTGTCCCCTTGAGCAAGTCACTCTACTTCTCTGGGGCTCAGTTTACCCATCTGTAAAATGAGGAGGGAGGGGTTGGAGTAGATGATTTCTGGGGTGACTTCCAGTTCTAAATCTGACCCAATCCAATTGAATTCCAGAAGCATTTTTAAGCCTCTAATACTGGCAGGGCACAATGATACAAAGACTGAACCAAAAAACAATTCTTAATTCAAAAAGCTGACATTATACAGGTATTTGTAGAAGTAAAACAATTTTTTTTAAAAGGCCAATGGAAGTGAAGAGAGGAGTTAAGGTACAGTGCTTGGTTCAGCAGGGAGCTAAGCCTTTGTTTTCAGCCTTTGATTGTCCATCCCTCTCTCCCCTTAAGAGTCTCCAGCATGCCCATTGACACTTTGTTAAGAAGATAAACCTCCAGATCATGTGGTAATGCACCAAAATGAACTGGCTGGTTTGGAGTCACCCTTTGGGGTTTCCTAGGGTGTTGGCATCCAATCAGTCAATAAGCATTTGCTAACTATAATGAGCAAGTACTAAGTGTAGAAGTTACACAGAAAGGGAAAAGACATCCCCTGCCCTCAAGGAGCAAACAGTCTATTAGGGGTGACAAAATGAAAATAGCCATGTACAAGCAAGATAAAGAGGATACACATACATATATGCATATACATATATGTGCATACGTGCATACACACACATAACATTGCGAAGGTTTTTGTAGAAGGTTACATTTTACCCCAAAACATGGAAGAAGCCAGAGAATCCCAGGCCTGGGGGACAACCAGTGAAAATGCCCAAAGTCCAGGAGAAGCCTGCAAAAGAGGTCAATACCTCTGGATTGAAGAGCAATGTGGTGAGTGTTAAGCTGAAACAAGTTTAGAAAGGTATGAAGGGGCCAGGTTATGATGGTCTTTGAACACCAAACAGCATTTTATATTTGATTCTGGAGGTGACAAGGAGTCACTGGATTTTTTGTGACTAAAGTTATCCTCAAGTAAGATATTTACATGGAATGAGTTTTAGCCTAGAGGCTACTCTCCCCCCCCCCCAAAAAAAATCACTTTGACTCAGTATGTCTTCCCTTCTCCCCTCCCATTTCTGGGAAGTTTCTGAACAGAGTCATATATAGCTTGTGTCTAGATTTTCAGAGATATGGGTACCACAGTCCCCAGATCCTATATAAGCACTCAAGGTAACAAATGTGTGTCAGGTACAGATCTTTATTTTACCACAAGAAAATACAGATCTCATAAGTAACCCAAAAATGATTACAGAAATCCCAAATGTAATCAGCACAATTCTCCACTCTTCCACTAGTATCCCAAAGTCCTTCTGACTTGTTACCATCCCATGGTTTAGACTCCCACTGGAAGGGAAGGGAACTTGGGGTCACCTACAGATAAACACCCTGGCATTCTAGTGCAATCCTTCTCTCCCACAGAATCTTACAATCCTCCCCAAGACTTCCAGTGACACCCTGAGGTTTGTATTCCCCTAAAGGAAATGGAATTTGGAGTAATAGGAGGGGAATAGTGACATTCTGGTGAAATTCTGACTCTCCCATAAAGTCTTCCTGGACTCCTAGGGCCACATTGGGGTTCACACTCCTCCTGAAAGGGAAACAAACATTGTCATGGTACTGACCAAATGAGACCCTGTAATGACTTCAGGCAATGGGAGAGTCTTTTTAATCTCCCATATCATCTTTTAGTCCTTCACTGATTCTCCACCTTGGGCAGATTTTCCTCTTTTGAAGAGGAACACTGTTTAGGGGATCACCTTCTTAATATTGCAGCCAAACTGGCCCTTTTGCTGTTTCCCAAACTTATCTTTCCATCTCTTGCCTCTATACCCTTGCCCAGTCTCACAGCATATATTCACTTATCTGATCATGTGTAATAACCCCCAATAAAATATAATTGTTTGGAGATTAAAGACTGATTCACCTTTTAATTAAAAATTTTTTGCCATCTTGTTTTTATATCCTCATAATTCCTGACTATATTCTTCTCCTCTACCCAGCAAGTCATCTTTTGTCACAAAGAGCAAAAAGAAAAAAGGAGGGAAAGCAGTTCATCCAAACTAAGACATCAGCCAAGTCTGACAGCACATGCCATGTTCCACATGCACAGTCCCCCAGATCTTCAGAGAAAGTCAGGGGCATTTTGCTCCTTTCTTCTTTGGGGCCAAGCTTGGCCACTGTCCTTAGGAATTATTTCTTGTCTTTTCTTTTTGTTCTTTCCATTCCCGTTGCTATACTCATTCTGTATATTGTTTCCTAGCTCTGCTAATTTCATTCTACAACCATTCATTTGTCTTCCCATACTAGTCTGAATTTCTCATTTACACAAGTTCTCGTATTATCCCTTTAGGAATGACAGTTTTCTTAAGCAAATTAACTATTCCTTTGTGTATGACAACTTGCTTAAGAAAAACAGTGTCAAGCAAACTAAGAGCAGAGACATTCCTCCTCACTATCGCAGGGTCTCATGCTCAGAAATTTGGAGGAGGTAAGTCATACTTCCACTTTCCCTGTGGGTGGCCACAGACCCTGAAGAGTCATTCAGTTCTTGTTACTTCAGGGACCCAGACAATAGGAAACAACAGCTGGTGAATTATCCTTCTCTTGATGAATTTTTGTTGTTGTTTCATCATTCCAGTCTTATCCAACTCTTCATGACCCCATTTGGCATTTTCTTGGCAAAAATACTGAATTGGTTTGCCATGTCCTTCTCCAGCTCAATTTCCAGAGGAGGCACCTGAAACAGACAGGGTTATGTGACTCACCCAATCTTCTTGACTCCAGGCCTGGCACTCTCTCCACTCCACCCCTGTGGACAGCTCATTTCTTTCTGTTTACTTTGCTCTAGTGTTCATGTGCATTGTTTTCCAGGTTCTGCTCACTTCACTCTCTCCCAGTTCCTGTGTCTTCCCATACTTGTCTGAACTCTTTAAATCCGGGGTTTCAAGCAGAACAATAGTATCCTTCTATCACAAGCCACAACCTGCTGAGCCATTTTCCATCTGATAGGCATCTACTTTCTTTCCAGTTCTTTGCTACCCAGAAGTGCTGCCCCTCTTTGGTGTCTGTTCCGAGCAATGGGATCTATGTGTCAGAGGCTGTGGACATCTGAGTCCCTTTTTGGACATTATTGCAGGTTGCCTTCCAGAATGCTTCCATCGATTCACAGCCAATCAATCAGCCAGAATTATGAAGTGCTTACTACTACCAGGTACTAAGTGCTGGGATTCTCAACCAGACAGAGCTCACGTCTAACCTGTGCAGGGCAGGACCCCAACAGCCCAGCAGAGAAAGGAGAGTTAGGAATCAAACAGAAGTGGAATTTCACAGTGAGGGAAATGGCTTGCAAGGCATTGGAGAGGATCAAGACACATGTGCAGGGGCCCTGCCCCAGTGAGGGGGGGGGAACCCGAGGCAGTGTGGGGAGATCTCAATCCTTATGCCAATGGTTGTGCAATGAGCTGTAGCCCTGACAACGAGGGGTAAGAGCAGCAATGTGACAAGTTTGATGCCTAGGAGGGCTCCACAACCAGAACTTGTCTGAGCTCAGAGAACACCTGGTGCTGGTCAAAGCAATTTAATAATTATGTAATTTTGAAGAGGGTGAGATCATTCAGAAGGTGAACTCAAAGGATTGTTGTTATGCCAAACTCAGGGCACATCTTGCTTGCTGGGACTAACCTGTGGAAAAGGGGGTGTCTCCTAATATTTTGACATTTCTCCCTTTTGGCCAAAGGAAAGGGGTCTGAAAGAACCCCTACCCATTTGGCCAATAGAGGAGAGGCAGGTATAAGTCAAGATGCTATGAGTGGTCAGTTGGGCCAGGATGAGCATTTTTATCCTGGGAGGGCAGTTCCTTGAGGAGATCTATGGTGAAGAGTATCCCAGATCTCATTGGAAGCCATTGTTTGCTTGCAAGAAGAAAAGAGAAGGGGGCCGAGAATACAGAGGGACAAAATGCCAACACGCACTTTAATCTGGACCGTGGTGGTGGTCACATTAACAGAAGGGAGGAAGAGAAAAACCTAGAACAGTATACTCAGCCTTCATCTAGAACCTTGGCACAGCTGTCTCATCTGAATGTTTGCTGCTTCTGGATCTGTACTAAGTGAACCCCGAGGTCCCCAAAGGGTTCTGCTGTTCACTCAGCAACAGGCTTTTTTGGATGATATGGGAATCCACAACCAAACATCTGGCAGCCGTGGGAGCAGCCAGAAGGGCCTGGTAGGGACCCTAAGAAAGAATGATTGACCGATCAGTTCAGGGTCAGTTTTCAGATAACAAAACTCTTTGCATCAATGTTTGGTTTGATTTGGATTTGGGTTTCTGGTCAGCATAACATAGGTCCTTGGTTAAGGATCTCAAAATAATACATAGAGATCCAGTTTCCCAGCCTTGCAGGGCTAGATTCAACCAATGCAATTAGGCTTTTCATGAATCCATAATCATAACTACAGTAAGTCAGGTCACATTAATGTCACATTAAAGATCAAACTCCTTAGATGCCTCATAACGGACTAGTTTTTTATTTACATGTCACCAAGGTAACCAAGAAACTTAAAACAGTAACATCTTGAAGCAGAAGACCAAAGCAATACAATAGTTTTCTTCAATATTAATTACCCTCAAGTTTCCTTGTATCCTAGTTAATCCATCCTCAACATCCATTTAATCAGCACATTTTGAGTCCCAGATGTCTCATGTAGTTATCTGGTCCCTAGATATGTCTTCTTGGGCAACTAGCTTTATTCTTAGGCCAGCTCTAAAGGGGGGTCTGCTTCTTTTGTTCCAAAGCTAGAGATTCCTAGATATTTCTGACTTAATAGAACACTGAAGTTCTTCCTTCTTGAAACTTCAGAGAATTTCAGTTTACATATCACTTGCAGTTTCTGTCCTTATTTCAATCCTATACCAGACATAAGAATCCTTAAAATTTTATGAGGGTCCAACCATAAAATGAGCTCTTCTGTCTTTATAAATTATCAGACAGAAACTTTAATAATGGGAAAATAATTTTGCATTCTTTACCATTATCAATACAATGTATGCACAAAATCTTCATGCAATTTTAAGAACTTATTAGTAAAACATACCTAAAGCCTGACTTTCTATGATAGATGAATCATAAATACATGTATATATTATATCATAAATATATGTATATAGTTCTTGAGTGTAATCCTGTTGCTTTCTCAAAATTTACTATTCCATATATTTAGAAAACTTTTTATGACACATCTTTGTCTAATCATTTCCCCCTTAGGGGGAATCCCTATATTGTTGTTGTTTGTCCTTTACTCTAGATGAGGACCATGACATCAGGGAGTTGATGCCATGACATGCAAGTGAAATGAATTTAAGTGAGGCAGGGCTGTGCAAAGTCACCAGCCTCACTGTATCCTCCAGAGCCTTCTGGGTCCAGTGGTGAGATATAGATCAGGATCAGAGGAGATGGCCCTGGATGCAGTAGGAGACACTGGCCTTTTTAAGCTAAGGTCTTTACCAGGTCTCAGTTTAACTGAAGCAACATCCATTCAGTGATTAAAGCTGGGCACCTCAGATATGTTAATGTCCCCATATTATAATTTGGCCACAAATAGAGGTCAAAATTGTAAAATGTTCATACTTGCACCCTATTATAGTAACTCAGAGATGTTCTAATATCAATTTATTATTTAATAGATTTAGTATTGTACTTATAAAACTTCTTGGTTATAGACATTCAGTGCAAAAGGAAAAGGAGGGCATAGTTATAACAATGTCATATATCATAACAAGGGGAAAACTCCCTTAGCTCTGTTGGATTCCAGTTATGAGTCATACCTGAGAGCCAAGCACGTAGCACAGTGTGTTAAAAGCAAGTCTCAGTATTAACCAGGTGGAGAAATGTCCTTTTCGGAAAGGAAATAGCATTATGGGCAAACAGAGTCAGGAGGATCCTACCTACTAGGTACCAAAGTTGTCCACAAAAGTTTTCCCAGGCATAGACATCCACCTTTATCAGTTCCAGTCTTCAGCACATGCCTTTTTCTGCTACTTGCTTCATGACAATTCAGGCAACAATCCCTGTAATCAAAGCTCAAAGCAATAGGAAATTACAGTCCCAGGAATTTTTCCTTAAATAGCTAAATTTAATTAATCATGATGGAGGACTTGAATATCATTCCTGATGTTTCTCTAACAGTTAACATTTTATTTATTCTTTACTTCTAAATTAAAAGTACTCATATTCTGGGGTT
Organism: Pseudochirops corinnae; assembly: GCA_028646515.1. Classification (NCBI taxonomy): domain Eukaryota; kingdom Metazoa; phylum Chordata; class Mammalia; order Diprotodontia; family Pseudocheiridae; genus Pseudochirops; species Pseudochirops corinnae. The sequence continues at coordinate 535,635,228 of CM053585.1, forward strand.
CAGACATATAGCAAATACCTGATAATTGACTCATCATTAATATGTTGAAGCTACATCTTTAACCACTCTATATACTTTCATAATAGTAAAGAATTTGAAATGAAAATTGCCCATTATATATCACTATCATCTGCTTTATAACAAAATATATCTCATTAAATATTTAACAAATTTCAAATATCTATTTTTATCACAATCTTTTAATAGCTCAATTCATCGGTACCAGCACACAGATCGAAAAGTTGTTCTGTCTGACAGCATTTCTGTTACGATGGTCTCTCAAATTTCACAATATAAGAGAATTTAGAAATATAATAATAGCACAAACAATAAACTTCAGATGACACCAGTTGCATTTCCAAATTATCACATATAAGCCTCATTGCTCTTATTGCCTCTGACATTTTAAAACCACTTTAGAGTTATCAGGCATGGAACAACTCAATTAAAGAATAAAAATAAACAATGCTTAGTGTGTGCCAGTCACTGGGTTAGGCACTTTCAAAATCATCATATTGTTTAGATCTTCACAATAACCCTGGGAGGTGGCTACCATTATTATTTTTCTCTTTCCAGATCAGGAAACTGGGGCAGAGATAAGAGAACATTCCTAAGACTACACAGCTAATAAATTTCTGGCAACAGAACATAATTCAAGTTTCCCTACATTTTCCCAGCATTTTTTAACACTTGTATTTGGGAACCTGATCTAACATGAGAGGAGTTAACAGGGAGAGGGAGGGTCTCTAACCTGGGGGAATTGAAGGGATCTTTGGTTTAAAAAATCTTTTCTTTTTTCATGATGAGAAATGTCAAGGAAGAGTTAACAAGACGTGGCTATAAGGTGTAAACCTTTTACCTATTTTTTTTCTTCACTCTGGGAATACTTCCAAACTAGATATCTTCCTTCATTTCCATAGGACAATGAAGCTATTAATCCTGCCATTTACAATTAAAACTATTATAAAATCTAAATCCTTATTTTTCCTTAAAACCAATTCTACAGATTCATATTAGGGTTTGGTGACCAGAACTTACTGGAGCATACAGAACACCTAGTGCTGGTCAAAACAATACAAGAATTGTGTAATTTTACCAGAGGGTGAGATAATTCAGAGGGTGAGCACAAAGGATTTTTCTCATATTAAGCTCAGGGCACAGCTTGCTTACTGGACCTTAGCTCTGGAAATAGGGTGTCTCCTAATATCTTTACAGGATACAAAGAAAGGCAAATTTCCAGTTTAATGAGAGACACACATATAAACAACTGTATATAAACGAGATACATAGAGGGTAGATTGCATCTCAGAGGGAAGCCACTAGTAATTGATGGAGATTGGGCAAGGTTTCTTGGAGAAGGTGAGACTTTAGCTGAGACTTGAAGGAAGTCAAGAGATGAAGATTAGGAGAGAGAGCATTCCAGGCATGGGGAACAGCCAGTGAAGACTCTGGCAATAAGGGGATGGAATGACTTGTTTAAAGATCAAGATGGAGGCCAGTGTGGAATAGATGGTGTAGCACTGGATGGGGGTATGGTGTATGAAGACTGGAAAGGTAGAAGAGGGCCAGGTTACAAAGGGCTTTGAATGACAAAAAAGATTTAATATTTGATCCTGGAACTGATAGGGAGCCATTGTAATTTATTGAGTAAGAGGCATGATATAGTTAGACATGCACTTAAGATCTGAATGGAAGATGAATGGGAGTAGGGAGAGATTTATGGCAGGTAGAACAGCCATCAGGTTACTGCAATAGTCCAGACGTGAGGTAATGAGGACAAGGGTGCTGGTGGTGATGTCAGAGGAGGGAAGGGGCACATGCAAGAGATGTTACAAAGGAAAAATCAATAGGACTTGGAAACAATTTGGATATGAGGAATGACAGGGAGTGAGGAGTTGAGGACACCTAGGTTGTGAGTCTGAATGAGTTGGGAGAATGGAGCTACCCTCTATAGAAATAGAGACATTAGGAAGTGGAAAAGGGTTGGGAAGAAAGGTAGTGAATTCAGTTTTGGGCATGCTTAGTTTAGGCTATCTAGAGGACACATGCTTCTAGATGTCTAAAAGGCAGTTGGAGATGTGAGATTCAAGGTCAGAAGAGAGGTCAGGGCTAGACAAATAAGTCTGAGAATCGTCTGCCTAGAGAAGATGATTGAACACCTGGGAGCTGCTGAGATCACCAAATTTGGCAATATAGAGGGGAAACGAAGAGGGCCAAGGACAGAGCATCATGAGGGCTGGTCACACTTAATGGTTGTAGGAGCTAGTACATACTGGTTCATGAGAACCAATCATTAAATTGTATACTTTGGAAATACTTGGCAAACACTACAAATCAAGGCTTGGCTTATTGTTTTGTGGATTGCTTAGACTAAAGAGAGTGATTGAGATAATATCAATAATGCAGATTAAACTGAAAAGTGTAGTACGTATACATTTCTTCTTCAGAGAGCCAGTTTTAATTTATCAGCACACTGAGTTGAATAATATGGATGAAGATCAAAGAATGGACACTGATGAATCTGATAGATGGGGAGCCAGGACAGAGGGGTGTCACAACAACCTATAGAGGAGAGAGAATGCAGGAGGATAAGCTGACCCATGGTATCAAATGCTGCAAAGAGATTTTTTTTTTTTTACAGGCTGAAAAAGGACCATTGAATTGGGTGGCAGAGAAATCATTGGTAGCTTTGAACAGGGCAGTTTCAGGTGAAGGATGAGGTTGGAAGCCAGATTTTGGAAGGTTTAGAAGAGAACAAGAGGAGAGGAAATAGAGCCCCTAAATAAAGCCAGAATTCTCAAGAAATGTGCCCAGAAAGGGGAGGAGAGCTACGGGACAGTAGCTAGTGGGGATGGTAGGAATAAGTGAGGATTTTTTCAAAATATAGAAATGGGCATGTTTTAGGCAGCAAGGAGAGATCTAGACTAGACAGGGAATGATCAAAATATGGAAGAATGTAGAGGATATTGGGTGCAATTTGTTGAAGTCAGGATGAAATGAAAGGCATGTGTAGAAGGGTTGGCCTTGGCAAGGAGTCAGTCAATAAGCATTTCTTCCCAATATACTATTATTCAACTATTTAAATATTTCCTCATGACATGTACAAAAATTTTTAACATTCATTTCTTAAAATTTTGAGTTCCAGTTTCTTTTTCTTGCTCCTACCTCTCCCCACTTTTTGAGAAGGCAAGCAATTTGATATTCATAATGACTATGAATTTGGGCCAAAATATTTGTATTTTAAGTATGTTGCAAAAGAATGCAAACCAAAAAGAAAAAAGAAACATAGTAAACAAAAAAGCATGCTTCGACCTGCATCCAGATGTCATTACTTCTCTTTCTGGAAGTAGATAACATTTTTCCATCATGAGTCCTTTGGAACTGTCCTGGATCGTTGTCTTGATCAGAGGGAAGGCCCATCTGGGGCTCTCTGCATCCAAAATCAGAAATGACGGAAGAAAGAGTGAGGAAAAATGTCTGAGTGAAGTGGGATGGCAAGGTGGGGAGAAGGGAATCTCTCATCCAATGTTCTCGATTTTTGGTAAAATACGAATTGAGGTCCTTTGCTGAGAAGGTGGAAGAGAGTGTCTGTGAGAGACATGGAGAGAGATAAAAAGTTTAGGACCCCCATTTTGGAGAGTGACGCAGCTGAGAATAGTTTGCAATTCCTTTGAGGATTTTTTTGTTCACAGCCTTTGACCACTTTGTTCAATTGGTATTTGGTACATTGTGTACATGAGTACAATTACATTGGTAATTGGTGCCTGGTTTCATACATTTGTGTTTGCTGTTGTTCAGTGTCTCAGTTTTGCCTATTTCTTTGTGACTCCTCTAGGGGTTTTCTTGGCCAAGATATTAGAACAGTTTGCCATTTCCTTCTCCAGCTCTTCTTACAGATTAGGAAACTGAGGCAAACACAATTACGTGACTTGCCCAGGATCATGCAGTCACTTCTGAGGCTGGATTTGAATTCAGGCATTCTTGATTCCAGATCTGTCGCTCTATCCACTGTGCCACTCAGGTGCCCTTGCTACCTAGCTGATTTTTGTGTTATTTCCCTTTATATCGTGGATACCAGGCCATTAATATAAATATTTAATGCCAAGATTTACCCCTAATTAATGGCCTCCTTTCTTATCCTAGTTATATTGATTTTGTTTAGACAAAAGTTTTTCAATGAAATTGAATTTCATTCATCAAATTCAATGAAGTCATCTGTAAAGGACTGAACTTTACCAGGAAGATCTGAGTTCAAAACCAACCTCAAACAATTACTAGCTATGTGATCCTAGGCAAGTCACTTAATTTTTGTTTATCTCAGTCTTTTCATCTGCAAAATGGGGATGATGATAGTAACTACCTTTGAGTTCTTTTCTGAAGATGAGATGAGATAATATTTATAAAATGTTTTGCAAATCTTAATAAATGATAATTCTATTGCTATTACCACCACCACCACCACCAGTGCTACCACTACTACTACTTCTTCCTCTACTACTATAGGGACACAGTATGGCTATGGCACTTACTGGAGAGAAGAATTTTTTATTTTGGTTGCAGGTCATAGCGGAGAACTGAAGTTTACAGCCACTGTAACCCTGAGGTGAGTCCTCAGGGAGCAAGAGCATTTCCTGCAATAGTGGCTTGGAGAATGAAAGAGGCTGTGTCTGGACAAAGCTCTAAATATAACAGTAAAAGGACCTAAAGCCAGAGGCATGATCCCCCACACCTCAGAACTAGAGGTGGTTTTAATAAGGAGCTGCTAAGAATAAAAACAAAATAAAATGGGTAAGCAAAGGAGAAAGATCCCAACACTAGACAACTACTATGGGATACAGAAGACCTCAGTTCATTTTCAGAGGAGGATCTGAAGCAAAAAAAAAAAAAAAAAGAAGAAGAAGAAAGAACCCTCTCCTATCCCAAAGAATAATACCAAATTTTCATGTGACCAAAAAGAATTCTTGAAAGAACTGACAAAGGACTTTAAAAATCAAATCAGAGAGACTGAGGGAAAAAAAGAAAGCAACATTAATAACAATTCAAGAAAACCAAGAAAATTATAAAAAGAAAGTCAACCAATTAGAAAAAGAAAGTCAGAATCTTAAGGAAGAAAACAACTTGAAAACTAGAATTGGGCAAGGGGAAACTAATGGTATTGTAAGATACTAAGAAATAATAAAACAAAATAAAAAGAATGAAAAAATAGAAGGAAATGTGAAACATTTCACAAGAAAAATGTTTGTTCTACAGAGAGAAAACATAAGAATTATCAGACTACCTAAAGGCTATGATTCCACCACCACCCTGGAAAAAAAAAAGAATCTTGATACAGTTTTTCAAGAAATAGTGAAAGAAAATTGCCCTGAAGTTTTAGAACAAGAGGTGAAAGGAGAAATAGAAAAAAATCCAGTGATAACCACCTGAAAGAGATGCCAGGATGAAAACCTATAGGAATATCATAGCTAAATTTCAAAATCTCCAAGTTAAGGAGAAACTGTTATGAGCAACAAGATGAAATGAATTCAAATGCTACAAAGCCACAGTTGGAATTATACAAGACCTAGCAGCTGCTGCACTAAAAGACCATTGGTCTTGGAGGCACTATATGTCAAAAGAACTGGGGTTGTGGCCAAAAATAACTTATCCAGCAAAGTTAGATGTAATCCTCAACAGCAACAACAACAACAACAAAGACATTCAATGAATTGACAGACTTTCAGGATTTTGTCACAAAAAACCCCAGAGATTAATAGAAAATTTGATGTATAAGATCCAGGAGAAATATATGGTAAACATCAAAGATCCATTACAAGGAATTCAATAAGGACAAGCTATTTAATTTTTATATGTGGAAATGTAAACCATATTCTTAAGATGGCATTAGTAATTGGGTAGTTCAAAAGAAAAGATTGGGGATGAGCTAAGTATGGTGTAGTGATTCAGAAAAGGAAAAATGTGTAGGAAAAGGTAAAAAAAAAAAAAAAGCAATTTATCTCATACAAATGAGGCACAAGAGAAAGCACTGATACAGAGGAATCAGGTGAGGGTATAGGGCTCATAGTGCTGGAACCCAATTCTCATCAGATCTGGGTTAAAGAGGGAACAATATATACATCTCAAAGGATATAAAAGTCTTCTAAATTTATAAAGAAATAAGAAGGTGAGGGAACAGGTTAAGGGTTGGGGGTAACAAGGATGTGTAGACTAAGGTTTAGGAAGGTGGAGAGAGAAGAAAAGGGAGGGACCCTTAGAGGAGTAGGTAGAGCAAGGAAAAGGAGAGTGAGGGGAGAGGATAAGGGAGACATTCTTTAAAAGGTTGTGGAATAGGGAGGTAGTGATTAGAAGTATACTAGAGGAGGGAGAGGGTAAAAAGAGAAGCTGAGGACAATAGTGAAGAAAAATAAAATGGAGGGAAATACACAAATAATAATTATAACTTTGAATGTGAATGGGATGAATTCATCCATAAAACAGAAACAAGATAGCAGAATGGATTAAAAATCAGAATCCAACAATATTTTATTCATAAGAAACACATTTTAAAATGAGACATACACAGAGAAATAAAATAAAGGGCTGGAGTAGAATGTATTATGCCTCAATGAAAACAAAAAAAAAAGCACAGGTAGCAATCATGATATCAGACAAAGTCAAAGCTAAAATAGATATTATTAAAAGAGATAAACAGGGAAACTACATTATGATAAAAAGCACCATAGATAATGAAGCAATCAATACTAAACCTATATCAAAGGATATAAAAGTCTTCTAATATGCCATAGCACCTAATTTTTAAAAGAAAAGTTAAATGAATTACAGGTGGAAATAGATAGTAATACTATAATAGTGGGGGACTTTAATCTTCCTCTCTCAAAACTAGACAAATCTAACAAAAAAAATAAGAAAGAAGTCAAGGAAGTGAACAGAATTTTAAATAGACTAGATATGATAGATATCTGGAGAGAACTAAATGAAAATAGAAAGGGATACACCTTGTCCCAGCAGTACATGGTACCTTTACAAACACTGACCATAGATTAGGGGAAAATATTTTATACCTAAAAGTAGAAAAGCTGAAACATTAAATGCTTCCTTTACAGGTCACAATACAGCGAAAATTATATTTAATAAGACATTATGGAAACAGAAAAAAATTAATTGGGGACTAAACAACCTTATCTTAAGAAAGTATGGTTAGTGAAGAAATAACAAATGATCAGTAATTTCATTAAAGAAAACAACAATAATGATACAACATATTAAACCTATGGGATACAGCCAAAGCAGTAATCAGTGGAAATTTATATCTCTAAATGTTTATATCAATAAAACAGAGAAAGATTAGACCAACAAACTGGGTGTGCAATTGAAAAAAAATATTAAAAAAACAAATTAAAAATCCCTAATTAAACACCATATTGGAAATCCTAAAAATTAAAGGTGAGATTAATAAAATTTAATATAAGAAAACCATTGAATTAATAATAGGATTTGTTTTTTTAAAAGCAAGAAATATGGACAAACCATTGGTTGACATAATTTTTAAAATGAGTGAAGACAAAATCACTCGTATCAAAAATGACAAAAGTGAATACATCACTAATGAAGATAAAATTGTAAAACTTAAGAGTTATTTTGCTCAATTGTATGCTAGTAAACCTAATAATTTAAGTGAAATGGAAGAATATTTATAAAAATATAAACTTTCTAGATTAACAGAAGAAGAAATAAAATGTCTGAATAAACCTATTTTAGAAAAAGAAAGTGAATAGGACATACATGAGCTTCCTAAGGAAAAAAAAACATGAGGACCAGAAGAATTTAGAAGTGAGTTCTACCAAACACTTCAAGATCAACTAATTCCAATATTAAATAAATTATTTGGACAATGAAAGAGTCTTACCAAACTTTTTATAAAACAAATATGGTGCTGATACCTAAACCAAGAAGAGCAAAAACAGAGAAAGAAAATTATCAACCAATTTCATTCATGACTATGGATGCAAAATCTTAACTAAAGTACTAGCTGGAAGACAACAACATTACATCACAAAGAATATACATGGTGAGCAAGTGGATTTATACCAGGAATGCAGGCGTGGTTTATTATAAGGAAAGCAATTAACATAACAGATTATACCAATAACAAAGTAACAAAATTTGTATAATTTATCAATAGGTTCAGAAAAAGCTTTTGACAAAATACAACATTCATTCCTAATGAAAACATTTGAAAGCATGGAATTTTCCTTAAAATGATAAGAAGCATTACATTAGAAATGCTAGCAATGAGAGAAGAAAAAGAAATGGAAGGAATCAGAACTGGCAGTGGGAGGTACTGGAACTATCTCTTTTTGCAGATGATATGATGATATACTTGGAAAATTCTAGAGATTCCACTAAAACAATAGTTGAAACAATAATTTTAGCCAAGTAGCATGGTATAAAATAAACCCACAAGAATCATCAGCATTTCTATATATCACCAACAAAACCCTGCAAGAAAATAAGAGATATCCCATTTAAAATAACTATAGATAGTGTAAAATACCTGGGAGTATATTATGAAGACAAACCCAAGAACTACATAAACGTAATTATAAAACAAGTCAGATTAGGGGCTGCTAGGTGGCTCAGTGAAAAGATCACTGGCCCTGGAGTCAGGAGGACCCTAGTTAAAATCCAGCCTCAGACACTTAACACATACTAGCCATATGACCTTGGGCAAGTTACTTAACCCCAATTGCCCTCCAAAAAAAAGCAAAAAAAAAAAAACCCAAGTCAGATTTACATAATTGGATAAAGACTAATTGTTCATAGGTAAGCAGTACTAATATAATAAAAATGACAATTCTTCTTTAACTAATCTACTTATTCAAAGCTACCAGTTAAACTACCAAAAAATTATCTTGTTGATCTCGAAAAAATAATAACAAAATTCATTTGGGAGAATAAAAGGTCAAGAATATCAAAGAAATTAACATCCCCAAAAAAGTAAAGGAAGGAGGTCTATCATTTTGTCGTTGAGTCATCTCTGAACTTTTGTGACCCCATTGGCATTTTCTTGGCACAGACATTAGAGTGATTTGCCTTTTCCTTCTCCAGCTCATTTTACAGATGAGGAAATAGAAGCAAACAGAGTTGAGTGATTTGCCCAAGGTCACACAGTTAGTAAGTATCAGGTCTTCCTGATGCCAAGCTTAGTGCTCTATCCACTATGCCACCTAGCTACCCCTGTCTAGTCTTGTCTAGCAGTACCAGATCTTAGTCTGTATTATAAGGTAGCAATTATCAAAACTACCTATTACTGTCTGAGAATCAGAAAGGTGCATCAGTGGAACAGAGTAGACATACAATATACAGTAGTAAATGGTTACAATTACTTTGTTTTTGACAAATATAAAGAATTAAGCATTTAGGATAAGAATTTACTACTTGGAAAAAATTCTTGGAAAAACTAGAAAGCAGTCTGCAGAAAATAGTTATAGAACAATGTCTTAAATGATTTAGCAAGATACGGTCAAAATGGATACATGACCTAGACAGAAAGGGGGAAGTATCATAAGGAAATTAGGAGAACGTGAAGTATATTACTTATCAAGTTATGGACAGAAGAATTTGTGAATGAACAACTGACAGAGAGTATTGTGAGATATGAAATGTATAATTTTGATTATACTAAATTTAAAAGGTTCCATACAAATAAAACCAACGTAGTCAAGATTAGAAGGAAAGCAGAAAATTGGGAACAAAATCTTCATAGATAATTTCTTGGATAAAAGTCTCATATCTCAAATATATGGAGAAGTTTGTCAAATTTGAAAGAGTATGAGTCATTCTCCAACTGAAAGGGGATATGAACAGGTAGTTTGTGGATGAAGAAATCAAAGTTATATATAGTCCTATGAAAAAATGTTCTAAATCATTATTGATTAGAAAAATAAAAATTAAAACAACTTTGAGATATCATCTCATACCTATCAGATTGGCTTAAATGATAGAAGGAGAAAGTGATCAATGTTGGAGGGAATGTGGAAAAAATACTTGTAGGAATTGTGAACTGATCCAAGCATTTTGGAGAGGAAACAGGAATTATGCCCAAAGAGTCACATATATACCCTCTGACCCAGAAATATCATTATTAGATCTGTTTCCCAAGGTGATCAGGTAAAAAGGAAAAGAACCTATATGTTCAAAAGTATTTATAGTAGTTCTCTTTCAGGTAGCAAAGAACCAAAAATTGAGGGGATGCCCATCATCTGAGAAATGGATAAACAATTTATGGTATATGATTGTGATGGAATACTACTGTGCTGTAAGAGATGACGTGCAGATTGATTTCAGAAAACCATGGAAAGACGTGCGTGAAATAATGGAGACTGAAATTAGCAAAAAAAAAAAAAAAAAGAGAGATAATGTGGAATGGAGTAAATACCAATGTGGTTCAAAGAATAACTGGGCACAGCTAAGTTATTCTGAATATTATAAATATTCAAGTCAACCACAAAGGACCTGTGAGTGAAGATGTTGTCTACCTCCAGAGAAAGAACCGATGAACAGAAGTATGTATAAAGTAATGTTACACACACACACACATACACACACACACACACATACACACACACACATACACACAGAGTTATGGCTGCCAAATGGTTACCTTCTCAAATGTGGGGTAGGGAGGGAAGGAGAGAGACAGTATGAAACTTAAAATGTAACCAAAAAATTATTTTAAAAATAATCTAATGGAACCCTCATTCTTTCTCTACCCTGGCCAACTGACTGGTCATCACCTTATGGACCAAGGAAGCCAGGAACTACCATGGTGTGAGGGACTGTGATGGATCCAGTGAGGGTTCAACAGCAGGCAGCCAAGCTGGAGGTGGAGATGATGGGCAACATGTACAACAGGGTGACCAGTGCATGTCCTTGGAAAGTGTCCTTGACCATCACAAGGAAACTGAACTTTCCAAGGGTGAATCTGCATGTCTGGATTGATGAGTCTGCAAGTATTAGGACATTCATGAGTGAATGGGCAGAAAACTGACAGGGCTGTCTATGGAGGATGAAGAGCTAATGAAGAGAATGAAGCAGGGGGTAGGGACAGTATGAAGATGCCAAGAGACAGTGAGCACCAAGCCCTGAACTGCAGCCCTAATCCTTTTGCACTTGCAAATAATAATATTAATGATTATAAATTATTTTTTTCTAATGGACGAAGGAAGTGTGGCAGAATGCTAGAGTGAGTTAGAAAACCTGGGTTTGAATCCTCACTCTGCCATAACTGTCAGCAAGTCACATGACCTCTCTGAACCTTAATTTCTTCATTTGTCAAATAAGTGGGTGGATCTAGATGGTTATGATTCTCTATTGTTACTTCCTGTTTTGGTAAAGATCACAATTCATCCTGGCTTTCTCAATCCACATAACACTTGTTCCTAGACCCTCCAAAAGGGATCAACTGAAAATAGGTGCTTTAACAGTGATAAGTATAAATCCTGAGATTAGGCTTAAAAATACAACACACAACTGTCCAAACCACCAGGATAAAATGATTGCCAATTGTAAGTCTTTTTGAGTATTGTGTGGGAGATGTCCATGCATGGAGATGTCCATGCAGCCTAACCAAAAATTCCTTTTAAAGAGAAATCTGTTAGATGTGATACAGGAACAGAGGATACAATGGCAGTAAGAGAAACCAGGTGAAATGGTTTTGACTCTGATTCTTAGATCTGGAAGAGAAACAATGTCCTTGAGCTAGATTTGGAAAGCTGACCTAAATAGAATAGGTTAAGAATCCCATATCAGTGTTGTGTCTTTGAAAGGGACAGTTTGATCTGCTCATCTGATTGATGCTGAGCCCTGAATTTGAGAGCTCAGTCAACCTGGTCCTATGTCCACCTGTAAGGGGAACTAGCTAAACACCTGGAAATACTCCTATACCAGGAATGTGGCTTGACAGCTGTTTCTGTACAAGAGAAAGGTGTATTAATTCAATGACAAGGTCTACCAGAGATGGCAGTGTGGTGTAGCTTTTACAAAAGGCTCACAAAATGTGTTCAGAGGCTGGCGAACATCATGGCTTTGCCTAGTCAGGTCCCTTTGAATTCTGGAAAGTTTAAAAATTCCTGAAGAAATTCCCAGATCAGTCAGCATTCTGCTGCTCCATAAATAAGGTAACCCAACTCTGGCATGTATTCTTGCTCCATTTGGCTTTGCACTTGCTTGACCTTGATGACCCAGATATTTCTGCTTGATGCATCACTCACCTTTGCTACATTTGGATCCTTCTCCCTTCCCACATTTTGTCTTTAAACAGTTCCCAAGAGCATCTGTAACTCAGGGAAACCCATTCAGATGACGCACATCCACCCCCATCCATTAGGTTCCACCCCCATCAGCATCTGGTACACTCTTTCTACTCCTGAGGAGAGATGACAGGAACTCAACATCAGGTAAAAGTCTCAATCGACCAGTTTCTTCTGCCCATTCCCAGGCTTCCAGGAGCCAACATATTGGGATCATAGGACCCTTGATGTAAAGGAGACCTCAGAAGTCATCTAGTCCAGTCCCTTCATTTTAGAGGAGGGAAATGATATTCAGAGAAAGGAAGTGATCAGCCCAAAGTCAAGTCAGAGGGAGGATTTGAATCCAGGTCCCCTGACTCAACAGCCAGTCAGTGCTCTTTCGATTGTTCCATGCTGGCTCCTTCCTTTGGTCATTTGCTATTGCTCCAGATTCCCCCAGAGTCAAAGACTCTCACCACGAAAATCAGAAATAGTCTGCCCTTTTCCACAGTCCCCTTTGTAGAAGGCAGCAAAGTCTCCTCAAACTTGGATTTGGAGTCCTTGGAGGTGGGCTTAATTCCAGTGCTCTGCCAGGAGAAAGAGGAAGGACTGGTGGGGGAGAAGGAAGTGGTGAAAGAGTAGGGGGAGAGGAAAAGTATGAAGGGGAAACAGGGGAGGGGCAGAGGGAGAAGTAGGAGGAGGGGAGGAGTGGGGCAAAAGGTAGAGGAGAGAAGCTGCCAGGTGTTCGGCACTCTTCAAAAGAGCTAGGAGCAGAAGTGATGCGGCCCACCTCCAAGACTTAACAGAAGCTCTATTTGTGTGTGAGAGCCTCGCTCCACCCCCAAATTTGTCGCGGGAGCAACCATTGTAGCAGCCTCAGCCTCACCCTCCCAGCACCTTCTCCCTCCAGTGGTGGAAGCAGCTGCAGCAGCCAAGGAGGGCCGGGATTGAGTGGACAGCTCCTGGGTAGCGGAGTGGAGGCGGCTGAGCAGAGCAGAGGCTTCTGGAGCAGCTACCTCCTGGGAGCTTTGAGGGGGTTTAGGTGGGGGAGCTGTTTCCGCTGACCCTGTCTGGGACAAAAAGCTCAGAGTTCCAGGTGATTACCATGAGCGTGCTCAGGCTCCCCAAGATCTATGAAGTCGTCCTCTTCCTCTTTGGCTTGATCTTTGTCTTCAGCGGACTGGTCATTAACTTCCTCCAGCTGTGCTCGCTAGTCCTCTGGCCTCTCAACAAGAATTTTTACCGAAAGGTCAACTGTCACCTTGGCTATTCCCTCTGGAGCCAGTCAATGGTGCTTCTGGAGTGGTGATCGGGCTCCGTATGTACTTTATTCACGGATCGGGACATGATGAACAGGAAAGATGCAGGAAAAGAGAATATCATTGTCACCTTTAATCACACTTTTGAAATTGATTTCTGTGGCTGGACCGTATTGGAACGTTATGGGCTCCTGGGGAGCTCCAAGTTCCTGGTAAAAAAGGAGCTGTTATACGTCCCCGTGATAGACTGGGTATTGTACTTTCTGGAAAACATATTCTGCAAAAGAAAATGGGAGGAGGACAAGCAGGCCCTCCTTAAAGGCTTGAGCCGTTTGACTGACTATCCAGAGCCTTTGTGCTTTATTCTGTTATGCGAAGGTGCCCGCTTTACGGAGGAGAAGCATCGCATCAGCATGTAGGTGGCCGAATCCAAGGGACTGCCCAAGCTCAAATACCACCTGCTGCCGAGAACCAAAGGATTCACCACTATTGTCCAGTGTCTCCGGGGGAAAGTCTCTGCTGTTTATGATGTGACACTAAATTTCCGAGGACGCCAGAACCCATCTTTGCTAGGGCTCTTTCGTAGGGAGAAGTTTGAAGCAGAGATGTGCTTAAGAATTCCTTTGGAAGAGATTCCTCTGGATGATGATGAAATAGCCAAGTGGCTGCACAAGCTTTATCAGGAGAAGGATGCTTTACAGGAACTCTACAGTCAGACGGGGATATTTCCAGGGGAGCAGATCAAACCCAGAAAAAGAACATGGCCTCTCTTGAATTTCTTCTTTTGGGGAGCTATCACACTATTTTCTCTCTTCAAGTTAGCATTGGGTGTTTTTCTAAGTGGATCCCCCCTGCTGATAACTTTCTTTGGATTTGTGAGGGGAGCTTTCTTGGGAATTCAGAGACTGGTAGGAGTAACTGAAATAGAGAAAGGTTCTCTATTTCCTATGGAAACCAAGAATTCAAGAAAAGGAAATAATTACTTGCAGATTGAGCACTTGAAATCAGATGAGAGTATCAAATTAACAATTCAAAGAAAGCTTCAGGGGGAAAAGTCCTGTTCTACTCCTTACTGTGTCCCCTTGAGCAAGTCACTCTACTTCTCTGGGGCTCAGTTTTTCCATTTGCAAAATAAGTGGGGAGACGTTGGGTCCCTTCCAGTTCTAAATATATGATCCAATTCAATTGATATCCACAAGCATTTTTAAGCATTTAATTACTGGCAAGTCACAATGACACAAAGACTGAACCAAAAAAAAAATTCTTAATTCAAAAAGCTTGTATTATACAGATATTTGTAGAAGTAAAATAATTTAAAAAAAAAAAAAGACCAGTGGAAGTGTAGAAAGGAGTTAAGACACAGTGCTAGGTTTAACTGAGAGGTAAGCCTTTTTTCCCCCCACCTTTGATTGTCCATATCTCTCTCCCCTTAGAGAGTCCAGTATGCCTACTGATGCTTTGTTAAGAAGATAAAACTCTCAATTAAATGTCTTTTTCTGGATGAAGAGAAATGTAGAGTTGTTAGTCATAACTGTAAATGTGAGTGGGATGAATTTACTCATAAAATGGAAGCTATAAAACTGTATACCCTTTCAGCTATCAATACCACTACTAGTTCTTTATCCCAAAGATATCAAAGAAAAGGGAAAAGGACAGATAATTCTTCCATCTATCCTTAGCGCTCTCTCTCTTTTTATTCTGTTCTGATTCTAAGGACTATTTTAGTCCTGATCACTGACTCTCTTAATCTGACCTCCCCTTTTATCACCCACCCCCTTTTTCTTATATCTTTCCCCACTCACTTCCCTGTTGAGTAAGAAAGCTTTCTATATGCAATTGGTTGTATATATTTTTCTCTGTTTGAAACAATTTAGATTTGAGTGAGGTTCAAGCACTGCCCCACACTCCTCTCCCTAACATTTTCCCCTCCATTGTAATAGCGCTTGTTGCATGCCTCTTTAATGGGAGATAAATTTCCTTATTCTCCTCCTCCCTTCCTCCTTTTCTCAGGGCATCCCTTTCAATTGCCCATCCATTTTTAAAAATCATCCCAACATAATCAATTCACTCTCATGCCATTTGTCTATGTAGAATCCTTCTAACTGCCTTCTTAATGTTAAAATCCTTAGAAATTCTTCCCACCTTCCCATAGAGAAATGTAAACATTTAAAACTTATTGAGCCCCCTCTGTTTTTGCTTTCATGTTTACCTTTTTCTGCTTCTCATGAGTCTTGTATTTGAAAGTTAAATTTTCTACTTAGCTCTGGTCTTTCCATCAGGAATGTTTGCAAGTCTTCTGTTCCTTTAATATGGCAACTGCTAAATCTTGTGTGATCCTGACTGTGACTCCACAGTATTAGAATGACTTCTTTCTGGCTGCTTGATTTTTTTCTTTGATGTGGGAGCTTGGAAGTTAACTATAATATTCCTAGGAGTTTTCATTTTGGGATCTCTTTCAGGTGGAAATCAGTGGATTCTTCCTATTTCTATTTTGCCCTCTTGTTCTAAGATACTGAAGAATTTTTCCTTGGTAATTTCTTAAAATATGATGTCTAGGCTCTTTCTTTCATTATGGTCTTCAGGTAACTCTTAAACGACCTCTCCACAAATCTATTTTCTGGGACAGTTGTTTTTCTAATTCAGTAAGTATTTATTAAGCATTTACAATATTACTAAGGAGTGGGGATACAAAAGCAAGGAAAAGAAAATATAGTCCCTGCCCTCCAGGAATTTATATTCTAATGAAGACCACACACAGAAGGGAGCTGAAAAAACTAGGTGGAGGAGTGGAGTAAATGGTGGTGAAGTCCCTCAGAAGGAAAGCCAGGAAAGGAATGAAGGGAGGTCAGCCTGGGCCCTTATCTAAAACTGAGTTCCTGGAAGGAATTTACCAAAGGGAGAAAAGGGACGTAGGTTGGAAAGATGTTCTGAGCTGAGGAGCAGGCAGCTAAAGCATGATATTGAAAACCTGAGATCAGAAATAGAGCCATTAGTAGAGAAAAGGAAGGCTCATCGGGGGCTCTCTGCATCCCAAACCAGAAGCAATAAGAGAAATAGTAAGGAAAGATGTTTGAGTGAAGTGGAATGGCAAAGTGGGGGAGAAGGCTGCTTTTTTTCCTTCCTTCTCCAAGAGGACCCTCAGAGAGGTGGTGTCATAACATTCAAGTGAATTGGATTTAAATGAGGGAGGGCTGTACAAAGTCACTAGCCTCCCTTTCACTTCCAGAGTCCTGTGGGTTTGGTGAGGTGCAGGCTCTGGGAGCCCCCTTGAGCTCTCCTTGAATCTTCCCAAGGGAAGGCATTTGCCTCAGGTTATGGGGCTTAAGAGGTGTCTCTGTTATTAAAGACTTCAAAGGCAGTCTCCAGTAATTGGGCCTGAGGTGTTTGGGGTCCCATTGCCAACTTCTGCAATTTCCTCCTAATATCTGGAGCAGACTGATTAATAAAATACATGCTAAGGATGGCTGCCCCTTCTATAGAGTCAGCATGTACCTTTTAATAGCTTCTACCAGCTGGTCTTGGAAAATGGCAGGGTTTTCCCTTTCTCTCTGACCCTTATGATAATTTACTTGCTTTTGAAATGCAGTTCTTAGATCCCACTGGCAAGGGGGAAGGTCAGCTGACACCTGAGGAGGGGAAGGAGTCAGAAGAGGAGATACCCTAATACTGCTGGGGGGTAGGGCCTGAGGCTGAGTGGGTCTCACCTCATGGGGAGGGGCCACAGAGGGAGGCACCTCAGTAAGACAGGTGGTTGAGACCTGAGCAGGGGTCCCTGAGGGGGCAAGGGCTGAGGCTGAAGCCATAGGAAGGGGGTCATTTAATTGGTCCCCATTGCCCCTTTGTGGAGAGGCTCTAGCTTCAAGCATCTCACTATCTTTCCTGAGAACCATGTTCCAAGAAAGTTCAACAAAAGCCATTAAGTAAGCAACTTCTATCCATCTTAAAACACAACCCAAAGGCAAATTTTGGGAGCTACAGGCATAGGGCCTGGAAGTCCCTTCTTCCATAAAGGAAGGTTTGGGAGCAAGCCTCTAAAAACAAGCAAAACAAAATCCACAAAAAAGTACCTGAAGTTTTCCCAATTCCCTAGCACCAAAAGAATTGAAAGAATCTGCCTTATACTTCCAGATGGGGCATCTGTCCTTGTCCTCCATTCTTCAGAAGCTTCACCCACGTCTATGTTCTCCAACATAACCAAACAGGACTGAGACCCTGAGGTCAGGCTGAGTATGAGACAGCTTCCTAGCTGTCTGACTTAATGGGACCTGAGAGGTCAGGCCCTTCTAAAAACACAAAAAAACACACTTCCAAGGTGCTTGGAGAACAAGAAGGCAATAGGGAAAGAAAGAGGCTTACGTACCTTCCAGTCCCAGCTGGAGAAGAGCTTGAGATCAGCAGTGTTTCCCAGTATTAGGGAACCATAAAAATGAAGAGAGTACCCACAAAGAGGGTTAAGGTTGCCTGAGATCTCAAAATACCGACATGCTGGGTCCTGCCAAAAGAATTCCACTCAAGTCTTCTCAGCCAAAGAAAAGCAAAGTTTATTGAAAGTTCACCATATGGGGTAGACTCTTAAGGAGCCCAGGTATCTGTAAGGCTTGCATTGGGCAAGTGGGCCAGAGCAAGTCTGACACAGAGTAAGTCTGTTCTAGGTCATTCTATGGTGCTCTCACATCCATGGGGGCAAGAAGGAGTCTTATAAAGGTTGTGGGAGGAATCCAGGGGTGGTCCAGAGGAGGAGTCCAGGGAGGGTCTTCAGGAGGAGTCAGATGAGGTCAGACTCCAGTATAACTAGTGATTAAGGGTGGGAAGTTGCTGGAGGCTACCTGGAGACCACAGACAATGTTGGGCTAGGCCAGTTCAAGGATGGGACAGGAGGATCAAGGGTGGGAAATTGCTGGACAAGAGGGCCAGCTAAAGACTTGGGCAGAGCCACAATGAAAGGCCTATGGCCTCAGGCAAATGCCTTATGTGGGAAGATTCAAGGAGAGCTCAAGTGGCTCCCAGAGCCTGCACCTCATCAGGTTCAGTGGCCAGATATAGATCTGGACAGCTGGAGAAGACCCAGGATTCATTGGGGAACCTTGGTCTTTTCAAGCTAAGGTCTCAGTTGACTGAGGCAATGCTTACTCAGTGATTAAGGCTCAATAAGAAATAAGGCAAAGAATGGACTCTTTAAAAAAATCTGGGAGGGGAAGACCCTCAGAATTTCTGGCCAAAACTGAAACACTTGCTATTTACATTCATTCTAAGCCAATCAGGGCCCAAAGAATGATTGAATAGCGCTTGACCTGGGACCTATTATTAGCCAATCAATGAGAGCTAGAGCGATTTTGAGAATCAGAGTGATTTGGGATAAAGGCTGGTCTTGAAGAGAAAAGGGGGGAAAAGTTTCAGAGATTAAAAATTTACATTCCCTTGGGGGTGGGGGGAATACCCTATGTGGTCAGAGGGAAAAAAGAAAGACAGAAAGAAAGAACAAAAGAGAGACAAAGAATGAAAGACAGGAAAGAAGGAAGGAAGGAAGGGAGGGAGGAAGGAAAGAAGGAAGGAAGGAAGGAAGAAAGGAAGGAAAAAAGGAAAGAAAGAAGGAAGGAAAAAAGGAAGGAAGGAAAAAAGGAAGGAAGGAAGGAAGGGAAAAAGAAGAAAGAAAGAATGACGGACATGTCACCCAACTAGCCAGTTCTGCTTTGGGCCATAGTGGGAAGTTCTTTTTCTACTCACAGAGGTTGCTGTTTTTCCTTTGTTCTTGAAGAGGACCATGTTTGTTATAAAGTGTTTCAATCTTGTCTGACCCTTCCTGACCCCATTTCAGTTTTTTTTAGCAAAGATACTAGAGAAGTTTGCCATTTCCTTTTTCAACTCCTTTTATAGAAGAGGAAACTGAGGCAAACAGGGTTAAGTGACCTGCCTAGGGTCACACAGCTAATAAATGTCTGAGGATGGATTTGAATTCAGGTGTTCATGATTCCAGGCTTGGCATGCTATCCACAGTACCACCCAGTTGATTCTGCTACCTAGATACCATTTGTGTTAGTTCTTTCTATATCTTGGATATCAGGTGATTAACAAAAATATTTGACGCCAAGATTTTCTCACAATCAGTTGCTTCCCTTCTTATCCTAGTTATATTGATTGAGTTTAAGCAAAAGCTTTTCAATTTATGTTAATGAAATTTAGTGTAAAAGACTGGACTTTGTCAGGAAGACCTGAGTTCAAAACCAGTCTCAGACACTTACTAGCTCTGTGACCTCGACCAAGCCACATAATTTCTGTTATTCCCAGCTTCTTCATCTGCAAAATGGGGATAATAATAGTACCTACCTTCCAGGGCTCTTGTGAAGATAAGACAATATTTGTAAAGTGCTTTGCAAATCTTATAGTACTACATAATGATAGCTATGCTATTACTACCACAATTACCACTATTACTATTACCATCACCACCACCAGCACTACTACTACCAACAGCACCACCACAACTACAACCACCACCTCCTATAACAACCACAACTACTACTACTACTATTACTACCATCTGCATCTTATAGTTAAGAACCCTTTACCTAGCCATACCCATGAAAGACACCTGGTCTGGCTCTTTTCTAAATTTTTTTTTATCACATTATCTGTAAGATATAGTCTATGTATCCATTTTTAACTAAATGTGGTCTATGGTATCAGATGCTGTCCCCCTTCCAGTTGCTTTGGGAGGAGAGCACTTCATCTTTTATCTTTTTATCACCAATGTCTAATTCAGTACATTTAATAAATGTTTGTGGAATTGATGATGGTGCCGGCAATTTGCATGAATGTTGTTTTGGCTCTGTTGAGCTTTGTCTTCCCAGAAACAGGAACTGTGAAAGACTTGAGGTGGACTGGACCCTGTGAGCTTCAATATGGAACAGGAACCAGACAAGGACCTGGACAAGGAGCTGGACAAGGAACTGAGAGCTGTCTGCCTTTGAATCCAGGTGACAGTTGGATAATTTGGGGCAGGAACTGGGACCATGGAAGAGGAACCATGGAATCTGAGAGCCAGCCTCCAGTCAAGATGAAAAGAACTTTGACGTTTGTACTTTGTGCCCATTAAAGAAGTAAGCCTCCTTAAGGATGATTGAGTTGAGTTCTTACTGAATGATATCTTTTGCTTAAAACTATGTGACCACTTTGGTGAAAACTATATGGTCATTTTAGTGATAAGTTGTTGTGTCATAACATTGTGAATGCTGTACTTTGGTTTCTGTTAATATTTTACTTTAATTTACTGCTGAAGAAATAGAGAATTCACTATATTATGTAATAAGAACCTTGAAGCTGTTCACAGCAGCAGTACTCTGGAAAGCTGCTCGTGCTTGGCTTTACAGGATCTCTCTCCTATACCTGAAAAAACAGTGAAGGTTGTTATAGAGACCATTAGGTAATGTCCCAATTGTCCTCTTGGGGGTAGTTACAGCCCAATGATGCCAAAGATAAAGGCAAAGAGTTGATTCTCTTTCTATGTTTTTTCCCCTGGTTCTTACAATTTCAAATGAGGACAGATTGTGTATTTGTGTACCCTAAGTAGCAGAGTGAACCCTGAGATAGGGATGACCTTGGCCCCCCGGAAGGAAGGGGGATGAACAGCTTCATCTAGTAAATCAAGAAAGGTGTTTACTCTGACTTAGACTCAGACTACTCTGATGGTAGCTAGAACATGAAAACGCTAGAAAAAAGCTCTTTCAGTCGTCATGGATGGAAGAATTGATAGCTTATGTAAAGGAGAGCAGTAAAGAGACTAGAAAATGAGCAAACAACACAAAAGAACCTGACCATACGAAGTTACAGTGACAGGGAAGATCAAAACACAAAATCAAAAGAAGACAACAAAGTCAAAACAGCTACACGCAAAGCCTCAAAGACAAATGTAAATTCATCCCAGGCTCAAAAAGAATTCCTGGAAAAGCTCAAAAAGGGATTTTAAAAAATCAAATAAGAGCAGAGGAAATATTGGGAAAATTAATGACATGATGGGAAACAGTCATGAAAAAGGAATCAACAGCTTGAAGGCACAAAAAATACTAAAGAAAATAATACCTTAAAAAAACCCAGAACAAAGAAAATGGTAAGAGACATAAAGATCCATTAACAAGAAGAATGCCTTAAAAAGCAGAGTTGGCCAAATGGAAAAAGAGGTACAAAAACTCACTGGGGAAAATAATTCCTTAAAAATTAGACTTGTGCAAACAGAAGCTAATGACTCCAAGAGACATAAAGAAACAATAAAACAAAATCAAAAGAATGAAAAAATAGAACAAAATGTGAACTATCTCATTGGAGAAACAACTGATCTGGAAAACAAATCAAGGGGACATAATTAAAGAATTAATGGATTACCTCAAAGCCAGGATCCAAAAATGAGCTTATATATCATTTCAAGAAATTATCAAGGAAAACTATCAAGGAAAACCTAATATTCTAGAACCAGAAGGTAAAGTAGAAATGATGGAAAGAACACATCAATCACCTCCTGGCATAGAATCCATGATGGAAATGTTAAGGAATATTATAGTCATTTTCCAGAGCTCCCACATCACAAATAAAATACTGCGAACAGCCAGAAAAAAAAAAATCCCAGTATTATGGAGCCACAGTCAGGATAACACAATATTTAGCAGCTGCTACATTAAAGGATTGGAGGGCTTAGAATATGATATTCCAGAGGGCAAAGGAGCTAGGATGACAACCAAGAATCACCTATCCAGCAAGACTGAGTATAATCCTTCAAGGAAAATGACAGTGATGGGAAATAAATTAATAAATACAAAACAAATAAATAAATAAAATAGAGGACTTTAAAACATTCCTTATGAAAAGAACAGAGCTATATAAAAAATTTGACATAAGGATTCAATAAGGTTAAGCTGTTCACATTCCAACATGGGAAGATGATACTTGTAATTCTTAAGAACTTTATCACTATTAAAGCAATTAGAAAGGGCTTTATAAAGCCAGAAAGAACTGGTATAATCGACTATGATGAGATGATATCCAAAATAAGTAAATAAATAAAAATTAAGGCATGAGAAAGGCTTGCACTGGGAGAAAAGAAAGGGAGAGGAAGAATGGGATAAATGATTTCACATAAAGAGGTATGAAAGAGATTTTACAGTGGAGGGGAAGATGGGAGTGGGAGTAGGCAATGCTTGAACCTTACTCCCATTGGAAATGGCTCAAAAAGGAATAGCACACACTCTCAGTTGGGTATAGAAATCTATCCTACCCTACAGGGAAGTGGGAAGGAAGTGGGATTAGAGAAGGGGTGGGGACAGATAGAAAGAAGGGGAGATTTGTGGAGACAATGGGCAGAAGCAAAATACTTTTGAGGAGAAACAGAGTAAAAAGAGAGAGAAGGATAAACAGGGGAACGTGGGATGGAGGGAAATATACAGGTAGTGATTGCAACTGTGAATGAGAATGAGATAAACTAACCTGAGGAGGTGTATCATCATTCCCCTTACAGATCAGGGAAGTGAAGTAAATAGAGGTAAAGTAATTTACTTAAAGTCACACAGCTAACAAATTTCTGAGACTAGATTTTGACTCAGGTTTTCTGAGCCATGATTGTCTTCATGCCAAATAGTAAATGTAGTGTGCATTACATTGTAATTTCCCACAATTTTCCTAGTTAGTTCCAGTGAATAAAATTTCATAAAAATCAAATCTGGATATTTGATCACTAATGGTATCATTTAAAATCTCAAAAAAACAAGCAACCCCCTCCAAAAAAAGCTGTTAATTGGCAGTACTTCATAATTTAGAGCCCATTGTTTTCAATTAGCTTGATTTCAAGGATTCATATGACTCTCCCAGTTCCCTATAACTTTATCTTTTTTTTCCTTTTAAGCCACCCATACACACTCAGTTGAGTATTTTACCCTACAAGAAAGTCAGGGAGAAGGAGAAGAAGGAGAAGGCAGATTTGGGGATGGGGTAGTCAGAAGCAAACACTTTTGAAAAAGGACAGGGTCAAAGAAAAAATAGAATAAGGGGAGGGGAGGGATAGGATGAAGGGAAATGTAGTCAGTTTCTCACGACATGACTATTATGGAAGTGTTTTGCACAACTACACATGTATAACCTATGTTGAATTACTTGGCTTCTCAAGGAGGGTGATGGGGAGGGAAGAAGGGAGAGAATTTGGAACTCAAAGTTTTGAAAAAGCAAATGTTAAAAAGATTCTTTTACACGTAACTGGGAAATATGTACGGGCAACGGGGTATAGAAATCTATCTTGCCCTACAAGGAAGCAAGGAGGGGGAGGAGGAGCGTGATGGAAGGGATAGCAGACTGGGGGAAGGGATAATCCAAATGATGCCATTTGGGGGTGGGGAAGGGGAGAGAGGGGGAGAAAATTTGGAACTCAAAATCTTATGGAAATGAATGTTGAAAACTAAAAATAAATAAAATATTGAATTCAAAATAAAGAACTAACCCCTTTTACTTTCAAGCCCTACTTGCTTAAACTTTTTTCTTTTTTTAAAATTGATTTATTTATTTACCTTTAGTTCACAAGATTCAGTTCCACAGTCTGTTGAGTTTCAAATTTTCTCACCTCCCTCACTCTCCCCCACCCCCCACCCCCCACCCCCCACCCCCC
>CM053585.1:535659912-535683312 GCA_028646515.1 Pseudochirops corinnae
TTCGGTAAAATTGTCATTTTTATTATATTAGCTCGACCCAGCCATGAGCAGTTAATGTTTTTCCATTTAGTTAGATCTGACTTTATTTGTGTGAAAAGTGTTTTGTAGTTGTGTTCATAAAGGTATTGGGTTTGTTTTGGCAGTGGGGTCTTGTTTATGAGTATCAGTTGTTCTCTTTGGGGTAAATTTTCCTCAGATGACCCAATGATGCTCTCTCTCCAGCTCTGCCAGCTCTCCTTCTGAGCTTCATTCTAAATGTTATGTCCAAAGTTCAGTTTTTTTTTTTCAGAAGTTCAGAATGGTGGCCAATAGCTTCTTGAAACATATTTAGAGAGTTTTCTGTACCACAAGCTCAGCGGGAGGTAGCAGTCTTAGATGGGGGTCCCTACTTGAATGTAGTCTCAGGCTATAGACCACCACACTGCCCTCTGCCCTGGTCCTGTTCTTTCTGGGGTATTGGCACCAAGTCTGGATGCTATATACATTTTAGGAAAGACTTGATCAACTGGAGAGTGTCCAGAAGAGGATAGCCAGGAGGTGTGGAAAACTTAGAGATTATACTATAGCAGGATTCACCAAAGGAAAAGGAGGTTTTGTTCAGCCTGGAGGAAAGAAGACAGAGAAGGGGAAGACTAGCTTTTTTCAAGTCTTTGGACTTGTCTGCTTTGCCCCAGAGATAAGCAAGGGCAGAAATTGCAAAGGAGGTGAATTTCAGTTTGATGTTGGGAAGAAGCTTCCTAACAATTGGGGTTCACTCAAAATGGGATCAGAGGAAGTAGGATCTCCCACCATTGGAGGTCTTTGAGAAAAGGATAACTGCTTATGGGTATGTCGTAGGGGATATTCTCTTTTAGGCACAGCCTACACTGGCAGGCTTCTAAGGGCCTTTTCCCACTGAGATTCTGCCGGTCAGACTCTTTCCTGAACATGTATCTCCTCTTGTTACCTCATCCTTCAGCTTCTGCCAGTTCTTTCTCTGCCACATTTCCTAAAGGTACATTTTTACCATCCTTCTAGACACTGTGCTGAGATCATGGCCATAATCTCCTCTCTGTTCATTTCTTCATGCTTTAAACTATTGTCTACTGTACAGGTACCAGGAGAACAGGGAATGCCTGTCCCCATTACATCTCACTTTTACCCACTCACGCATCATCAGCATTTTCCTGGTTCCTGTCACAGCAAACCCCTGTTTCTCCTCTCAGCCCTCAGAGCCCTTTGTGGCTCTGCACCACGAGCTCCATTCTCTTCTTCCCTTACTTCCAGTGTCTTGGCTCCTTTACTCTGCTTGGCCACATAAGATGGTCTAGGATCTTCACTTGTGTTTCTTCTTTCAGCTTGACCATCTTGAGTGTTAGTGTATAGTGGGGGAAACTGAGGCCCAGAAAGATTAGACACATGTCCAGGATCACCCAGGCAGCAGCTGTCTGACACCATGCCATGCTACCTTGTTATATCATCCTCCTGACTGTTTAAGAGATGTGTGTGTGTGTGTGTCTGTGTGTGTGTGTGTGTGTCTGTGTGTATGTGTGTGTGAAACTTCTCCTTGGCTGCCCGGAGTAGATACTGTGTTAGTTATTCTAGTATATATTCCATCTAAATCTAGAGGCCAAAACGTAAGAGAAAATCCATTGTTCACGGGCTAGAACACATTGGAAAAATGAAAGTCATTTGTCTTTCAAATTTGAATTAATCAAGGGTAAAATACTCGCTGGATATGGTTGAATCAAAAATGTAATTAAATTCCACATTTGACTTCAATATGAGGAATTTCAGCATTGGATATTTTCATGGCTTGTTTTGAGCTCCTGAAAATAAGAACTCGTCAAAGGGGTCCGCATTGCCGGAAGAGAAAGGCTGGGCTTGATTTTTCTTTGTTTCTTGGGCGCATGGCTCTCCCTCTGCATACAAGGGAAGCATCTGTCTGCAGTGAGTGTCCTGTCACTGATCAGAGGAAATTATGAAGGTGTTGTATGATTCTCAAAGGCATCTCACAGTAGCTGGGAGTCGTAGAGGAGCCGAGCACAGAGCCCTTTTATGTTCTGATTTAGTGAACGCTCCTTTTGAAGTAGCAGGAGATTTTTAATGCGCTTTGAGGGCTCACAGAATTTGTTGAGTGACTGGTACAAAGCAGGCACAGTTTGATGCTTTTTGAGCCTTCTTGGGCTGTAATAAAGGAGATCAAGGTGCGTTTCCATCAGGCGGTTCATGCTAAACCATAAATGTAAGGGTGTTTGGGGTTTTCCGATCCTTGTTCCTCAGCCAGGAAACCATCAGTGGCCAGAGCATGCTGGGAGGAGCCCTGGGGCTAAAAGTCCAAATGCCTTGGGTTCAAGTCCAGGTGGCTCACAGAATGGCCTTGGCAAATCCTAGCCCTCATCTGTGCCTCAGTTTCTCTTTATCTGTAGGATGATGTGGTGGAACCAGGGGATCTCTTAGTCCTCTAACTCTGACACTCTGTGGTTTTCATGAAATCATAGATGACCAAAATGGACTCCTAAGTCTGATTTTCTTGGGAATTTTTTTAAAGGTCTTTAAGGTCTGAGGTAAGCCACTCTTTGAATGAGCAGTAGCAGCAACCAAAAGATTCAGGAAGTGCAGCCCAGCGTCCCGAAACACAATATTAAGCTTTCTCAGGGGAGACTCTTTACATGTGAACAGTGCTGTAAATGCTTTAGCAGGAAGCTTGCTGACAATAGAGGTTTGGTAATGTTTCATTCTTAGTGCTGGGAGTGTTGGTGGGTGAGATGACCTGGTCAGGGACTTGGCCCACACAAGAGCTGTCCACACCAGTCCTTCAATGCTTAGTGATCACACACCTTGAATTTCTCGTGTCTTAAGATGAGAGCAGCAGCAGCTCAGGACCACAGTCCTTTAACTCCTTCGTTATGAGGACAGAAATAGTCTTTAAACATTAGTTCATGTCTGCGGACACCTGTGAAGTTGCTGCTGTGAGCAGCACTTGTTAGCAGATGACTTGGCGTAGAAATAGCACTGGACCTGAAGTTGCAAGGAACCAAGGTTCTGCCCCTCAGTGATCCTACCCATGACTCCTTCCTACACGACCTCCTGAGTCAGGCTCCTTAACTCTGCCTGGGGGTAATAATGTTGGCAAGGTGTGGTGCTTGTAGGACCAGGAGTTCATGGGTTAAGGCGTATTTTAAAACTCAGAGCATCATAAACATACTTGTCAGCTTTTATTACTGTCTCCAGTCATACCAGGTGTCAAATGCATTTGTTAGGATTTGAACCCAGGAGAGAGCCTTGGAGACATGCATGGTTAGGGGTAAACATGGATGGTGATCCAACAAAGGATACTGAAAATGTGTGATCAGAGAGGTGGGAGGAGAGCCAAGCCAGAGCAGGGTCTGGGGAGAGGGTTCCCTGGGGAGAGGTCATGGAGTCACCCGCTGTCCTGGGGAAGGAGCCCATGTAGGATGTGGGAGGCCATTGGAAACAGACTTCCTCTTTTATTTAGGGTTGGCCTTTAACTTTGATGTTCCCATGACCCTTCAAATTCTGAAAAAACATTTTTAAAGGCCAAAGCTTTAAAGCTTTAATCAGGAGCATCAGCTGTTGGGAGAGTTTGACCTCATCTCTGCAACTTCTGTTTCTTCTGGTTGATATCTAAGCCTTTATGGATGAGGCCGATTCCAATGGCAGTAGTTCAGTGACTGCCACATCAGTCATTGATTGGAACTGAAGATGGGACATTTTAATGACACCAAATGGGTCTTGGTGTTGGGCATTGGAGTGCTGCAGAGTCAGGAATGCCGTTGGATCAGCCTCTTAACCATGTTCTGATGGACAAAGGGAAGCTCTGAGGAGCCCGTTCTGCCGGCTTCATACCTAGTACCAATGGACCTTTTAAGGTCTTCAGATACAGCTAATCTTTAACCAGGTTCTTTGGATGAAAAAGGAGGGTCTTTCAGGTCTTCGAGCTGGGAGGGATCAGGAAAGGCTTCAGGGAGAAGATGGCACCTGAACTGCTTCTCTTAGTACAACGTCATTGTTCTCTTTCACGCCACCTAGTAGGCCCCTGCACTTCTTCTCAGAGAGCCAGCTGTATAACAAGCCCTGGTTTCTTAAAGAAAAGAGGAGAGAAAAAATCAGCACAGTGGATCAGTACATGGAAAGACTCTGTAGATGTGTGCAACGGGTCACACTTGTGGATCCCCTCTCCCCCTGGTCAGGGATGGGAGCCACTTTTCACATCTTTCCTGTTGAGCCAGGCTTGTTCTTTGAGATTTTGCAGCATTTCCATTCCTTGTTTTGAGGGCGAGGAGGGCTCCATTGATGTGCTTGTGGTCACCATATCTGTGGTCTTTTCGGCTCTGTGTCGACTCATGCAAAGTCATCATGTTCATCAGTTCCTAGAGCACAGTAGTCACCCCATGTTCCTGTCCCACAGTGTGGTTAGCCATCCCCCAATTGATGGGCATCACTTTGTGTCTGTCCAGTTCTTTGCTACCCACAAAAGACAGCTGCTTTGCATGTTTGAGTGTTTGGCGCCCAGGAATGGCTTGAGCTGCATCTGAATGGGAGAGATGCCTCTCTGAGGCTAGGAAAGAAAGGAGTGTGTTCTTGGTATGGGAAGTGGCCAGTGCAAAGGCCTGGAGATGAGAGGTGGCATGTTGTAAGTAAGGAACAGAGAGAAGGCCCATTTTGGTGGCTGGATCACAGAGCACAGTGGGGCCGCTGGAAGGCTAGGAGGGAGTCGGCTCGTGCAGGACTTTAAGAGTAAAACTGAGGAATTCCTGTTTTATCCTAAGAGTGACCCTCCAGTGAGGCCTGGAGGGTCAGATCTGTGCTGAAGGGAAATGCTCAGACACATGGCAGGGTTGGGCAGAGGCCGAGGCAGGGAGATGAGTGAGGAAGTTGCTGCTGCCCTAGTCATCGTAGCCGGCGTTCTGCAGTGAGTGCCTGCTGTGTGCCTGCTGTGCTGAGAGATTTACACGTCTTTTCTTATTTGATCCTCAAACAGCCCCAGGAGGCAGATACTGTTATTAGCCCCATTTTACAGGTGAGGAAACTGAGGCAAGGGACTTCCCCAGAGTCTCGGAGCTGGGAGATGCCAGAGGCGGGTCTGACCTCAGGTGTTCCTGACTCCAGACCCAGTGCTCTGTGCACTGTACCATGGAGCTGCCCCTTCTGCTGATGAGCCTCTTCAGGTGTGATTTATAGGTACGGCCTCAAGTGACTGTCATGGGAGCCTGCGGTTTAAGCCTTCTTTTCTGGTGGGACCTGTCAGAGTTTATGTCCCACTGTTGGCATAGCCCGCCAGACCCCAGGGTTATCTTTGGACATTGGGAAAGCCTCAGGGAGAGATTTAGGGGATTTGTATTTCTCAGGCTGACAAAGTAATTTTCTCCTGGCAACCTCACAAGATAGGGAATGCAGGTACGAGTGAGGAAATGGAGGCATGAGAGTTCAGGTGATTAGTGTAGGGTCACACAGCTAGCTGTTATCTCGCCTAGAATCCTAAGCCTTGTCTTTGGGCTCTCCTGTGGAAGGATGGAAAGAGGGGGGCAGGAAGGGAGGGAGGGATGGGTAGATGGATGAATGGATGGATGGAAGGATGGATAGATGGAGGGAGGGAGGGATGGATGAAAGGAAGGATAGATGGATGGACAGACAGATGGATGGAGGGATGGTGGGAGGGAGCATGGATTCTGTGCTCATCGCTGCAGATACAAGGAGGACAACTAGACAGCCCCTGCCCCTAAGGTCCCAAGTGCTTCCTGCTGTATCCTGTCCACAGTGGGCAGAGATTAGGAAGATGTCTCCTCACAGCTGGACCTGGAAAACCATTTCCTAGGAATAGAGTTTATTTCATTTTGTTTCCCTGTATGTTTGGCAAGGACACTTCTAGGGCAGCCTGGGAACAGCCATGCTGTTTGTGACGTCTTTGTGTTTTTACTTTTGGGGTGTGGGGGGAAGAAATCATTAAGAAAACTTAATGCTGTTGAAATTTAAGCTTTATGGCCTGGTATTTATGGTATTTCTCCAACCAGGCCTGACCTTTTCAGGGGAAGAAAGATTCTTGAACCTTGGGTAAATGACAGGCTAGGAGAAAGCACTGAGTTTGCTCATGTTTTCATTTGGGGATCGTTATTACTTCGGAGTTAGCAAAAGCAGACTCCCTGTGAGTAATGACTATTTAGCAGATGGTCTCGATTTTTGCTAAGTATGGCAATAATAATAGCTTTCACTGGGGGAAGCATACATCTCCCTATCCTAATAATATCTTCCAGTTATCACCGAGCCCCGTGGCGGGGTCAGGGAAAGAAAACAAAAAACAAAGGCTGCTTCATTCATGGCTTTGTGAAGATTTTCTAAAAATGTTGTGATTCTCTTAAAGACAGAACTAGTTTTAAGCTTAAGAACAGAAGTCTTAGAGAAGATCATGAATTTAGAGACAGAAAGGACCTTGGGGACCAGTCCCTTTTTTTTTTACAGATGAATAAACTCATGTCCACAGCCACGTAGGCAGGGTCTGTAATGTAAGATCTTCCCCACCCATTAACTGGCCTCACATGGAGCCCAGGAAGGGAAGTTTGCTTAGGGGAGGCTTGCTCACAGGAAGGCTTTCACACCTTTTGCTGATTTCTAATTAGGCACTGAGTCATGAGGGTTGTGATGCTCTCTGACCCTGAAGGAGGGTGTGTGTGTGTGTGTGTGTGTGTGTGTGTGTGACACACACACACACACACACACACACATATATATAAAATATGTATATGATGGGTAGCTGTTAAGGAGCCCTCCAGTTTTGAAAAACCCAGATATTGGTGCTTCTCTCTCTGGTAACTATGTATATATTGCCTTGGTCAGACAGTTGGATATGTCTGTTGATCTGTGCTAATTTCTCAGACAGTTAGAAGCCCTGTCTGTTGGTCTTTACTTCTCTGCTTGTATTTTCTCTATTTTCTCTGTTTGGATTTTCTCTGAAGTTCAGGGGACTGATTTTTCCCCCGAACTAATCAATGTAATTAAAAAGACTGTTGACCCCTTGACCAGCTCTTTCCTAGTAAAGCAGATCTGAGAGCCTGTGCTAGCAGCCATCCTGGGGATGCCAGTGTGGTTGCTGTTATGGTATCAAAGGTGAGATTTGAACTCAGGTCTTCCCTGACTTCAAGTCAAGTGTGCCATTCATTGTGCCACACTGCTTCGAGGTCCCTGGATTCTTCTCTTGGACACCTAAAAGCTGCCTCAAGCCTCTGCTCATTCCTTTCCCATTGCTCCATCTCAAAGGAGGCCGTGGCCCTCCCTGCATTCCCGGGCTCCCCCTTCCTTCCCTGGGTTCATCATCCCCTCTTTCTAGCTTCAGTCTTCAGTATTTCCCACCTCAAAGATTCCCTTTCTGACCCCCACAAACATGCTCAGGTGTCCTGTATCCTCAAATCCTGACCTTTCCTTGACCCCCTGTGGAGCCATTGGCCTCTTTTTCTCCCCTCTTTTCCCCTTTCCCCCTATGTATGGAAGGGTTTCTCCATGCCTGTGTCCCCACTTTCCCCCCTGGCTGCGCCCTGGCCCTGCCATGCTGCTGAGTGAAGCTGCTCCTTCCAGGGCGCCTGCCCCTTCTTCCCCATAATCTCAGCTCCTTTTCTTAGCTCTGTTTTCCTGACCTGCATCCTGTGATGCATGTGCGGCTGCTGACCTCCCTTTCTCGATATTCTTTCCTTCCATGGCTGGCCCAGAGAAGATGGCCAGTATGTGCTTTTAATTCACTCATTCTCTCCGTGCCTCTCTGACCTCCTGATTCTCCTTCAGCCTCATCTGATCTCTAGGTCTCCTCCTTTGCTTCCACCCTTCAGTTTGGCTTTCATGAGGTTCTGTGACCCCTTTCTTTCTGTGCTCTGCTCTTTGGCCTTCTCTTTCATTCCAGTGGATTAACCTGCATTTTCATCTATGTTGGGATTTCCAGATGCCCATTTCCCATACATAGCCTTCTTGAGGTCTATGCCAGGACCTCTCATGGACACTTCAAAACCACTTCATCTCCTCCAAATCTGCCCTTCTTGCCAGGTTCCTTGTTTCTCTTTAGGGGCCTCACCTTTCTTTAGTCACCCAGTCTTGAAACCTTACACTTCTCCTTGGCACTGGCCCAGGTGGATTCTTGAAACATGCTCCTAATTAGCCTCTTTACTTCCAGAACTTCCTCTCTCTAACCCATTGTATATGCTGCTGGCATACTGATTCATCTCTCAATTTTAGAACACAGATCAAATTATGTCCCTTTTAAAAACTCCTCAGTGGTCCCCCAATGATCTCTAGATACTCTGAAGCTGGACGTTCAAGTTCTCTGGAATCCTGACTCTGATTTACCTTCCAACCTTCTCTTATGCCATGCACCTTCTTCACAAACTCTAGGCTTGTAGGATCACAGAGGCAGAGAGTACCTCCTCCCTTGTGGTTTTTGAACAAAGGGTAGATGACTCCTATTCGGGCCTTGTAAAGGGAATCCTTGTTCAGATATGAATTGGACTAAGTGACTCCTGAGGTCCCTTCCAGCCCTGATTTTCCATGATTCTGTGAGTTTCTTTTTTTGGAGAGAGGGACACAACTCTTACCCATCTTTGTTTCTCCCTGGGCACTGGATGAGTGTGTTTCTCATTAGTAAGAGATGCTCAATAAATGGTTGTTGAATTGAATCCCATTAAATCTATTCAGCTAGGAAAAAGGCCTCCAGGAACAAGATGAGTCCACAAAGGTGCACCTGGAGACAGGCATCATCGAGAAAGTCTGGTGTGTGCCGAAGGGCAGGCAGGAGAACGGGAACAAAACCAGTCCCCCACAAGCCAGGCATGTATACAGAACATTGTTCTAAGGCCACTTCAGACAGATGAAAATTGCAAAAATTTCTGGATGGTGGTGCACATGCACATATGTGGAGATTCATGTTGAGAGACATAGAAAAAGTAACCTTACACATACTAGTCGAAAACTGAGGTTGCTGCGTTTATATTCTTTTTGTCATGTTGCATTTATCCCTAACATTAGGCCAAAGGGCAAGCTTATAGCATACCAATGTCTTCCCCACACATGATTTCCCCCAAAGCTAACAAAATGTAGTAACCTTTAAATTAAGTCAATTTTTGTGAAATGTCTTGTCAGCTTGATTTTCTGCTTGTAGAGCCCCGCTTTTCCTTGGCAACGGCAGCCACCTGAATGCCAATGAATTTGCAGGTTGAATACATAGTGGTTTGTGTGTGTGCTCCTTTCTTTTCAGACTAAAAGAAATCACTGGAGCACATGGAATACATTAAATTAATGATGATATTTTACTCTCCAAGTTAGTAATTCCCTGCTTTCTGCTATTGTGACATGATTTTTAAAAATATGTCTCCCAGATGCCTTTCCCCTCCCCATCCCAAAAGAATGGTCTTTAAAAAAACAGTAATGGGAATTAAGTTTGATCTTCCTTTGAAAATAGATTTCATTGATATTGTTTGTTTTTATGACATCAGCGTTTCCCAGTGTATGAGTCACTTCTGATTCTTCCTTGTCTACTTTGTTCCATTGATCTTTTCTATTAGTACCTGAATTTTGATGATTATTGTTTAATAATATAGGGTTCAAAAGTGCTTTTTCCCCTCTTCATTCCTACTTTTTTTTATCCCTTCATATTCTGATTTTTCGTTTTTCCAAATAAATTTTGTCATTATTTTGCCTAGCTCTATAAAGTATCCCCTTAGTAATTTGGCACACCACTAAGCCTGCAAGTTAAAGAGCTCCTGTCATTTTGGTCATACTGAAATGGCCCGGTAATGAACACTGAATAGCCCTCTGATTATTTAAGTTGTTCTTTTTTTTCTTTACGGAACATATTTTAGTTATAATCTATACAAGTATCAAATAGGCTTTGGTAGATTGGCTCCCCAGATACCTTAGGTGTTTTGTCAGTATCTGGAATCAAACTTCCCTTTCTATTCCCATTTCTGAGTCCTGCCATTTATATTTCGAAAATGTCATTTTGTGTCTTGATATTTGAAGCTATTAATCTTGCATCTGTAGATTGGGAAACCATTTGCGGTATTGGCCAACACACTCACGGTCAAAAACCTGAACAGTTTCTACCGTGTGAAGAGTGACTTAGTTAGACAGCAAGCTGAGAACGATAAATCACCCATTTATCCCCTCAGAGGCAGTCTCCGAGCGTTGTTCTACAAACAATACCATCCTGTCTCCCATGATCAGATTGGGCTGTTCAATGAGCCAGGTCCGAGCTCTCGATCTCTCGTCAGCTATTTGTAACACAGCCCATTTTCATTATTCTAAGCTAATTTAACATCGATTATAAACTAATCGAAAGGGACATGGCATAAGGATAATGGTTGTCATAGATGTTTTGAGCCCTAGAAAGGGATTCGGGATAATTAAATTTGTAGTTTAAATAAAGCGGAGATAGCTTCAGTATCGATCAGTGGAAGGGTTTTTACTCTTACTTAGAGAAGCAGAATACTGTTTTCTTTGCTGGCAAGAGCAGCCATCTGAAAGGCCCCTTTTACATGATTAGAATTGCCCTGGCACTGCTGCGTCTCATTTCACTTTTCTTTGTGGGCATCCTGTATTGATGTCAGCCCTGTGACTGGCAGCTGAACAGAGGGGTCACTTGGGTGAGAAGGGCACCCTGCCTACAAAATGGGAGGATTTGTGATGGCTGGACGTCGGGGTTCTGGCTTGTTTTCTTTAAATTGATTTGTAAACAAGGGTCTAGTCAGCTCCTATGTTGTGGGCTTAATTCTGAGCCTGTTGTGTATGTAAATTCCTATAGCTGCTCACAAAGGATAGTGAGAATAAATGAGGTTTTCTTTCTTCTTTGCAACCAGTCTTAATTTGAAAAGAAAGATAATAATGTATTAATTTGCAAGCAAAATGATGCCATTCATCCTAGAGGAGAGAATTTGGTTTAATTTTATTTAATTTGTTTAATGAAAAAAATAGCTTTGAATATCTTAGATTTGACCAAGAATTCTGAAACGGAAATAATATAGTTCTTTGTTGAAGTAATTTGGTAAAGGGGGCTCTAAGAAGTATATACTGCAAGAGACATTGAGAGGCAGCCTGTCCTAGGGGAGAGATTGCTGGTCACAGTTTGGAGAGGACTTAGAAAGATCTGGATTCAAAAACCTGTCTCTGCTTCTCCTGTATGCTGTCTGGGTGATGAGGTTGGAGTTGGGGGAGCTTGGCCTCTTGGGGTTTTCCACAACCCTTTACGATCATGAGTTGCAGAGGATGGAGCTGTTGTGTATCGGTAGCATGTATTTCCTTATGAGAAGTTCCCTCAACCAATGAGATTGCAGACCTGGTTTTTAAAAAAGTGTTTTTCTACCCACGTTAAAAATAGTTTATCATGAAACCTAGGGCAACAAAGGAGATTATGGTGTCAGGAATTTCCAAGTTATACTTGGGGAAATCTGGCATTTCCTTTGTCTTTAAAACATAGTTCATTTGGACTGCGACTTCCACCAGAGATTAAAAGTAGTTGCTTAGATTTTTAATATGGGAATTATAATTTCATTTTTGTCCTTAATTTAATAAATAAATCATACAAATTTAGGTAAAAACTAAACCATAATTTTTTTGTCTTTGATAATAAACGCCAAGAGAGGTTGAGAATCATGTTCGGAAATAGCTAGAGTGGATGTTCTCTTGCTAGCTCTTGAGGCTGGCTCCTGGGAACCCTCTTCTTGGGGGCCTCTGGGGGTCTGTTTCTATGGAGTCGCCTCAGAGTGAGATTAACTCTACCAGCAGAGGGCACAGGAGCATCATCTGCTCATTCATAGAACTGTATCCTCCTGGTGTCTATGAGGGAGTGCGACTGTAACATTCACAGAGTAGTGAGGATGATGAGCAAAGGACCCATCACATTAAAAACCAGGTAAATCCAGGAAACGGACCCGGGTTCTGTCGTTAGAGAAGTCCAGGGGCACGAGATGGTGAGCATGACCAAAGGAGCTGCCCTGAGGCTGTTATGGAGAAAAGGATGGGTGAGATCTTGGCAGTGAAACATGGAGCCTCCGCTGCAGTGTTAGGCCCTGCTTCTGGCTTTGAGTCTGGTCTGTGGTGTAAGTCACACCCCAGATCACATCACACTAGTAAGACCCTATCCTATGTTTATTTATTTTAATTTTTTGGAGGGGGGGAGGCAAGGCAATTGGGGTTAAGTGACTTGCTCAAGGTCACACAGCTAGCCCATCTTATTTTTAAAGACCACCAAAGAAGGCCATCTCTCAGTCCCCCTGAGTAGCCCTTGCATAGTCTTCCATCAGGAAATGCTTTCTCACATCTCCCAAAGTACACAGATGACCCTGGCCAAAATGGCGATAGCCACACAAATAGAAAAGCCCTTTGGATTCTTTGAGTTGCCCTTCGCCTCCTCCCTAGGCAGTTTTTAAATTCTTTCATCTTTTAATAACATCCCTAACTGCACTTAGTGTGTCTACGTCTTGTGTAGGGCCAAGAGCTAAGACTGCACTCTGCATTTGGGTCTAGGAGGTTTGGGGTGTGGGTGCCCAGGCTGCCCTCCTCTGGACTCTAGCGACCCCTCACCACCCCATAGGCCTTCCTGGCAGTGCTGCTCCTTTGGTGTTCTGCCCATTTGTACTTCTCATCATCGAGCTTATGCCTTTCGCCTCTGAGCAGCTCGAAGCCTTTAACTCGGTGCAGGCATTGCGAATGATGACCTTTTTGCCCGTGCTGACCGTGCTGACCTCAGCTAGGAGGACAGAAGGCTTCAGCAGCCAGCCTCTCTCTTCGGTCACCCAGGCCATGGTGCAGAGAATAGGCAGCCCTGGACACGAGGCCAGCACCCCAGGAGCGCCGCCCTTGTGTCCTCTGCAGCTGACACCTCTTTATCACTGCTCTCTGAGGATGAATTTTAAGCTGCTCAGACCTGGCTTAATAGGTTATTGTGTAAACTGGTTTTTGGAGTTTCTTTATCATTTGTTATGTAGGGTGTTCCCAAAGGCCTGGTCCCTTAGGCTCTGAGCTCCTTAAGGGCAAGGACTATCTTTGGCCTTTCTTTGTGTCCCCAGCGTGTAACAGCTTGGCACGTAGTAGGCACTCAATAATGTTAATTAACTTACTGACTTTGGAGACAGGTTCTCTTTATTGCTCCCATTTGACAGACCAAGTTTGACTCCCTAAGGGAAAAATTGGGTTAATCCAGTTTGTTACTGTGAAAGCCCAACGTGAGTGTTCCAGCAGTGGCCCCCCAGTTGCTTAGCCTTGTCTGTAACCCCGACAGTCTGCTGGGTACCGATCGGCGGGTTAAAAGGTGTCTCCACCTTTTGTGGAGTCCTGTCTGTAGGTGGTTCTAGAGCTGAGCCTGAGCTGTATAACCCTTACTGATCTAGAACCATCCAGATCCCCTTCAATTGTAGGCCCGCCTCTTAGTGAGCTAGTTCTGCCTTCTTCCATCTCCTTATCCTGCTGGCCACCACCATGGAGCACCAGCTGGGATCTGCCTGCAAGGGCTTATCATGGCCATGGCACAGAGCACTGCGTTACCCAGGGCCGACTCCCAGCTCTGCTGCGCACTGTCTGTGTGACTCTGGGTGACTCGTTCAGACTCTCTGGAACTTGGTTTTGTCATCAGACTACATGATTTCCAGGGACCGGGCAGTCCAGTCCATTGCACTCCTTCCCCATCCTGGGATCCAGGACCATCTGGGCGGAATCCTTTGGCAGCTTTTCAGAGCAGACTCCGTTGTGCCTCTGGTGGGCTCTGTTCAGACCCCAGAAGTGCGGACCTGATGCCTCAGGAGCACGTGTGCCCGTGTACAGGCCAACGGGGTCACCCAGTGTGTGCTGGAGACAGCCTTGCTTACTCCCGTGACTCACAACAGAACCCACTCTTCCAGGAAAACTGATTTTGTGTTTGTTCGTTTGTTTGTTTTGGACTGTCTTAGTGGATAGATTTGATCTCATCTTTTTACACCAGTGGTACTGTTTACTCTTCTTTTGGTCTTTTTGGAGGAGGGGAAGGCGGGGCAATTGGGGTTAAGTGACTTGCCAAAGGTCACCCAGCTAGTAAGTGTTACGTGTTTGAATCTGGATTTGAACTCAGGTCCTCCTGACTCCACAGCTGGTGCTCTAGTCACTGTGCCACCTAGCGGCCCCGGTACTATTTACTTTTGTGTTACACAATGAGGTGTTCAGAATTCATTTAAAATCTTATATTCAACTGTAAATGGGCAGTAAGCTGCAAGATACAGAAGGCCTCCATCTTCCAGAGTCCTGTTGCACCACACTAAAGTACGAGATCCACAGACGACTAGGAAACAAAAGGCCAGTGACACTGGGGAGATGATGCCGAAGTTGGCATTTCTGTGGGTTGA
The DNA here is from genome assembly GCA_028646515.1 of Pseudochirops corinnae. Lineage (NCBI taxonomy): Eukaryota > Metazoa > Chordata > Mammalia > Diprotodontia > Pseudocheiridae > Pseudochirops > Pseudochirops corinnae. Next base: position 535,674,258 of record CM053585.1, read on the forward strand.
TTAAGAATGTCAAGAGGTGCCCTTTCATTTGACAGGAAATGAGAATGTTTTTCTAGATGAATTCTGTGGTTAGAAATTGATTATCATTTATAAAACTGAACTTCTATGAAGCAGTAAGAAAAATTGTCTCCTCAGCATAGCCACAGGTATTTGCAAATATAGTAACAGCCTTTTGCACCTAATCTTAACTTTTTTTTTAGGCTTTTCGGAAGAGGGAAGGTAGGGCAGTTGGGATGAAGTGACTTGCCCAAGGTCACACAGCTAGTTTTGTGTGTGTGTGTGTGTGTGTGTGTGCGTGTGTGTGTGTGTGTGTGTGTGTGTGTGTGTTAGGTGTCTGAGACCGGATTTGAACTAAGGTCCTCCTGACTCCAGGGCCGGTGCTCTATTCACTGCACCACCTAGCTGCCTTTTTGCAACTCATCTAACATGGGATTAGGATATAACCTGTATTTTAGGATTTTCATGTTATTGTGAGAGATACACTGTCCCTCACTCTGTATCTGAGAGATATAAATTAACCTTAAATAATCAGATAACTGACCATTTTTAATGCCTATACTTGAAAGGACCCAACCATGTTTCCCTTTATCGTTTTTCTCCTAGCTTAAAGAAAGCCAAAGCCTACCTAGATCCTTCTGTGTGAATATAATATCCGACTGACCCTCTCCCCGACCGTCTTTACCTGTTCTTATACAAATGTGTATTAGCATATCCAATACGTGCTTGGTTTTCTAACAAAATAACCCAAATTAAAAGATTTTGTAGTTCTCCTTCACTTTAAATTCTCCCTGCACCAGCTGCCTTTTCTCCCCCAAGGCTGAATGACTTCCTCTAAGCATAGTATAAAGGACTGCTTCCTATGGGCTTGTGCACATAACTCATAGGGGTGATTGATATGCAGTGTTTAATCTGGTCTGGATCAAGGGGCCACACCTTTATCCTACTGTGGCATGGCATTGCCAGTCCATGGAGATATTTACTTTTCCCTATTTCAGATACAAAGGAAAAACTCTAAAATAATGACAGCAAAGTATGGTTAGAGGTTTTTAAACTTACTGCTGATCAGAGTGATATTATATAGATTTTTTTTCAGCTTCAAGAACCTGTTAATTTCTCTATGTGTATATTCTTACCAGTGCAGACCACAAACCCCTTGGTAACTTGAGAGGGCTTTCTGGAGCTGCCACATTCAAAGGTTCCTTATCCTGTGATAAGGGATGAGTCTTATTGGGCTTAAACTATACAGATCCTTGGATGCCACACATCTGAACTAAGGCCAATACTTGCAATTATTTCAGCTGCCTGAGCTTGGCCTCCATTGGTGCAGCTGTGGCAGAACTCAGGATCACTTCCATACCAGGGCAGAGACTTTAACCGAGGCAAATCTGGAATATCATCTTTGCATCAGATGGACAAGACAGCATGATGATGGGAAGAATTGTCAGGAAATGAGTAGGGAGGAAGGAGAAATTATAGATAGTTATTCACAAATTACAATCCCCTACCCCAAGCCCAGTAACTAAGAACTGTACAGAGGAGGTTCCTATTAAATATTTAAGAAAACATGTCTGACATGTCAGTGAAATGTAAGAAGTCATATTCATTAGTTGCTTTTAATTACTGAATTATTCTGGGTGATTGATTATGCCAGTTTTAGACCAGGGATAGGGACTTCATCTACAGTGGCACTGGGAATGCCCAGATGAGGAAATTCCCTTTACTGATGCAGGTTGGCACCTTCTCTGTACCCTCCAGTCTTGGCAGAGGGCTTAGGTTCACCCAGCCAGAGGCTCCCAGGCCCTGAGGCTAGTTCTCTTCACTCTGCCACACTTCTCTCAATCTTACCATTGCAAAAACTGATTGAAAAAATTAAGTGATCTGTGCTAGTGTTTTGGGCAAAACAGGGAACACCTCTTTGAGTGTTTGATAGCTACAAGAATGAAAATCTCAAACTTAGCTGGCTTTGAGGTTCTGTATCTGGCTTCTTGACTGAATCCGTTGCTGGTCACTCTGGCAGATGTTTGAAAACCCAAGGGAAAGAACATCAAATCCAACTGCTTGGGAAATGCTTTGCTACTCGTATGTAGAATTCTCTTGATTTTTGTCTGTGAAGAAAATTTTCTCCCTTACTCAATTAAAGAAAATATTCTGGATTTAGCCTTACTTCTTTTCAATGAGAAGAAACGGGATCTTCTCAGCCTTCTGTTCAGATGAGCTGTTTTCATCTTGTCCATCAGTTTTCTTTGCTTCCTTCTCTGTAGAGAAGATGTCGAGAAGCTGCCCTTATTCATCCCAATAAACACATCTCTGAGAAAAGTACCTCTTTATTGCTCTCCACAAATGTGTAATGCCATTAATGGTGTTTGATGACTAAGCCTGTTTTGTTTTTTTCTCACAGCACTGCAAGCATGTTCACTTGGAAGCTTTTTTGCCCATTAGATTGGTGTGAAGTGGATTGAGAGTGTGAAAACCAGGATGGGATCGTACCCAAACACGTTAGCCCATTCTGGGCATAGCCCAGGTTGAGGTGGGCATACTAGATTCTCCACATAACTTCCTAGGGATTTAAATTAAATCAGAAATGGCACTAATTTGCCTCCTAAAAGCCCCCCTTTCTGTCAGCATGACACCAAGTTAGGCACTTGAGAACATCATTTTGGCTTTTTGCTAAGGTGGGCCTCCTTTACTTCTGGTTCTGCCATCTCTGTGGCCTTCCTACGCCTTCCTTTCCTTGACAGCCCATAGAAGGGCAGATCCATGATGTGGCCTCAGTGTTTAGCACTTAGTGTGAAAACAAGGGATTTGTTTTTGACAACTGTGTGGAGTCTCCCCAGGAACACAGGGTCAGTCAGAGGTGAATGCTGGGTAGGGTCTGATTGCTACCGCTGCTGACCATGCTAAGGATTGCTCTTTGGACAACATTGGTGAGGGATTTCAGTCTGCGTGAGGTGGTCGGAGTGTACTGCGCACAGACCAGTTGATAACATTTAGTCTTGCTGTTTGTCAGAGTGGGGGGCAGTAGCCGCATGCAACTGCCAAGAAACCCAGTGCCCCCTCCAAGGAGGAAAGGGCTTGTCAGTCATGGCCAGTGAAGCCAGGCCCAAAGCTGGCAGTCAGTGAGTAAGGTTTGTAAAGCCTCAGTCTAAGAAGGCGCTCATGAAGGGCTGTTTCACACCCTTAATGTCTCAGGTAAGCTTCCTGCTTCACTGACAGGTCAACCAGACACGTTTTCTTCAGTATTCAACGTTGAAACCTCATCCCTTCCGGTCCATGCCCGTCGTCCCTTTTTAGTGGTAATATGTGAATAAGTATCCAGAACTTGTGCTTTCCCTCCTACTCTATTTCCTGAGGAGCTTTCCCGTCGTCCCGCTGGGTCGTCTTTCTTAGACAAAGATGGGATTCTTGATTTGCTTTGGTCTTGAGCTCTAGCATCTGGACAGCAGCTGGATAGATGTCTGTACTCTTGCAGTTAGACTTGGAGGTTACACTTAAAACCTCATGATTTGGGGAGGTTTGTTTTGCGTCACCCTCAGTTGTGTTGTCTCCAAGGTGCTCATGTCGTTGTGATTTGGCTGAGAAAATGATACTGTTGCTTTCATTTAACTGAGGAAAGTAAAACTGATTTTGGGCTAAATAGTTATGTCCTTTCAAAGTGAGTCTGAAGATGCTTAAAGTGCTTTGAAACATTAGCAAAAGCGATGAAAGTGAAATGCATCCTGGGAGTTTAGGTAGTGCACTGAGAAGACACCATCTACCCATCAGTCAAAAAGCGGTGCCCACTGTATACCAGGCCCTGTGCCCTGTGCTAGGTGGCGGGCAAACAAAGATAGAAAAGAAACTGTTCTCCCCCTCACGGTGCTCCCATGGCATCATCGTCAGACAACTAATAGCGTTTCATTCAGCACCAGACACTGCACATGAATTAGTGGATACAAAATACACACATAGCCGGTGTCAGCTAACCTGGGCAGGGGTGGGAGGACAGTGAGTGAGGCACTGGCAGCTGGAATGCCTCACGTAGGAGGGGATTCTTGGACTGAGCTTTGAAGAAAACTAGGGGTTGCAAAAGGCAGAAGTAAGGATGGGATAGTGGCCATCCTGGCTAAGGCTGGTGATGCAGGAGGTGGGTGTCATGTATGAGGGGAGAGAGCCAGTTTGGGGGGATGGTGGAGTGAGTGAAAAGAAATCATGGATGTGAAGGTGAAGGGTGGTGGAGGACGTCTGTGCCCTCGAGTGAAGGTAACAGCCAACAGAGGGGGGTCTGTGTTTGATTCTAGAGGCAATAGGAGCTATCGGAGTTTCTTGAGCAGGGAAGTGCTATGGTCTAAGACCATCACTTTGGCAGCAGGGTGGAGTATTGCACAGTACTGGAGGTGGAAAGCTAGAAGCAAGAAGATCAGTGAAATAGCTGGTACAGTCAGCTTAGAGGGAATGAAGGCCTGCAGTCCAGGGGTCGCTGTCCAAGTTAGAACACCAGCTGATAAACAGCAGCAATAATCCGGTACCTAATTCAGCACGGCAAGAACTGTTAAACACAGTCAGCTGACTAGAACATTGGTCCACTGAGCCACGCCGTACCAGATAACCCTGACCTCTAAACTCTGTGACATGAAAAGCTTTTGAAATGAATAAGAGCAGGGGAGGACAGCTCCAAATCCTGCAGGAGAGAGGATGAGCCCGGTAGCATCCATGTAGTGCCAAGAATGCCTTCAGGGGAGCTTGTGAGAGAGTCAGCTTCTGTCCTAATCCTTTTATTCCACCACAGAAAGCAATAATTTTATCCTCTTGTGCAATGGTTTGTAGACTACTTAATACAGAAGAATAATAACGGGATAGTGACTTATATCAGGACCGTTTCCACTTGAATCCCGATGACAATTCTGAGAGGAATGTGGAGGGTGCTAGAGGTGGTGTAGGACTAGGATTATGGGGCTTCATAGTCCCTTCTGACTTTCCAGTCCTGTGATTCTGAAATAATAATGACAGCAATGCTATCACACCTCCATCATACTGTACACAATCTCATTTGATCCTCATAGCCACTCTGTGAGGTGATGTCATCCCTGTCTTATGATGAGGAAACAGCTCTCAGGTTTTGGTGTTGGGCATTGGTGACATTATGAATTGGTCCAACTGTTCTGGAAAATAATTTGGAATTATAAGGGAAAGTGATTAAGCTGTTCATGCCACCTGACCTGGAAATCCTGCTCAGAGGCATATCCACATGTGCAAGGTCAGAAACAAAGGGGAAGGCCCCATGTTTACAGATTTAGAGCATCCTCAGTTTAAACCTTAGAGAGGGGATCTTGAAGAGCGTCTCATTTAACCTGCTCATGGAGCTCCAGGCTGGGAAGAGATTTATCCACAGTCACACAGACAGTGACAGAGGCAGGTTCAACTGGACTCACTTCCTGCTCTCTTCCCGTCACACCACACGCTCTTACAGCAGCACTTTAGGACTGCATAGATCGGGTGTCCATCAGTGGACAAGTGATTGAACAAAAGTGGCATAGGAATGTATGGACATACTGTGTGTAAGAAGTGACCAATATGAAGAATTCAGAGAAACGTGGAGAGGTCGGTATGGACTGATACAAAGTGAAGGTAAGCAGAACCCCAAGAATGACATAGGCAGTGACTACTGTAATGAAGATAAAAAGATGAAAAGGAATTGTAATAGCCAGTCTTGGCCTAGAGACCAAAGAAAGGAATACATTTCCCTCCTGCTTCTGCCAGGGAAGCTGAGACCATAGGGACAGAAAGGGGCACCTGTTGTCCACACAGTCGGTGAATCGATTGTTAGTCCTTTGCTTTTCTTCTCTGTTTCAAGAGATGGCTCAATTCTGGTGTGTGAGGATTTGTACCCTGAGAGGACTGTGATGTCAAGACTCAAAGTGATCAGGAAAACTTTTTTAAAAGGAAGAATTTGGATACTTTAAAGATAATACAGAGAAGAGCACCAAGAGCCAGAAAGCCATTTTAATGAGTTCTGCTTAAAGAAAACATGAGCACAATTTTATAAAGATGTGCCTCTTAATTCAGTGGGTTAGCGGAGAGGGTGTGAATAGATCAGTAGGAAGAAGCAGGTGCCTCCTAACGTTGGTTTGTTCAGTCCTTCAGTCTTTGTTTCCAGAGCAGGACATCCAGGCAACCTAGAGCCTGCGGTGCTTTGAGTCAGATTCTTTTCCATCTCTCCCTGACACCAGCCCTTTCCCAGAAAGAGCAGATCCTTCTTAGGAATTTTTCACTTCTTGATCCCTTGACTGAGTTCTCTTGAAGTCACCCCTTGGAGCTTGTGAATTTATTTTTTTTTTTTGTGGGACATTTTCTGAAGCTCCCAGTTCCCAGAAGATTGACATCGAAGCAGCTGTCAAATATTAATGGTTCAAATTTCAGTGAGCAATCAAGAGGTAAAAGGTTTTGTATTCTATCACCACTCCCCCAAGCCACCCATCTAGAAGCATTTCAGAGCAAGACTCATATGACAGACTTCTTTTATTTTTGATCAGTTTTTGGTGTCAGTGTTCCCATTTGAGGTTCTGTGATTTGGCTCTTTCCCTTTTCTTGGGTCCTTACTGAAAGGTTCTCCCTTTGGGACATTCTTTGTTGGACAAGTGCAAATTCTGACAGAATGACCCCTCCTGCCCTCTCTGTGTGCTTCCCCCCAACTCAGCCTTTGACACTGTTTCTTTTCACTATCTTCCTCTGCTGTTGCTTCTCTCTTATTATTCTATATAGAGCAGTGGTTCTCAACCTTCCTAATGCCGCAACCCTTTAATACTTGTATGTGGGCGTATCTGCATGTGGGCAGACCCTCCTGGAGATGGATAGAGGAGCAGTGTCTCGGTTCCTAAGACCATCGGAAATATGTGTTTTCCCATGGTCTTAGGTGACCTTGTTCGACCCCCAAAGGGGTCGTAACCCACAGGTTGAGAACTGCTAATATAGAGTCTCTCTTGAAAGAAAATAGCATTGATTATGTGCAAAGCTCTGTGCTAAGTGTGGAGATACAAAGAGGAAAGGTTTATGGTCCAGGAGATGGTAAAGTCCCAGAGTCCTTGGGGTGCAGCAGCAGAGCTCATGGTCAGCCCTTTTTTTGACTGTCATGTCTTGACTGACAAAATGTTATCCGAGGACTTTGGTGTCAAGAACTTGGAGTTTCCCATCAAGACATAGGTCTGCTCTCTTCTCTGTGTTTCCATTGATCCTTGGACTTTTTAGCTTGTTTCCCCACCCCCAATCCTCCTCCCCCTTAGGGTAGAAACTCAGGAAAGGTCAGTACCTCTATTCCCACTGCTTCCTTCTTTCTGGACACATTGTCTGGCAATGGTCAGCAAAGCAGGGAGCTTTTTTTATTTTAGTTTAAAAATTTTTTTTCTTTTTTTTTTCTTTTTTTGCTTTTGGAAGGGGAAGGCAGAGCATGTGGGATGAAGTGACTTGCCCAAGGTCACATGGCTAGTAAGTGTTAAGTGACTGAGGCTGGATTTGAACTCGGGTCCTCCTGACTCCACTGCTGGTGCTCCATTCACTGTGCTACCCAGCCACCCCAGCAGGGAGCTTTTTTGTGATTGTTCTTCTTATCTCCATGTCCCTTTTTGGGTGTCATAGGAAGACTTGAAAATGCTTTAAGAGGCAGCCTCAAGAAGCCACGGAGGGGCATAACTTTTCACTTTGTGACTCTCCCTTTTTTATCCCATAAGCTCCTCACTAGTGACAGTCACAGGAATCTTAAGAACAGTAGTATGGGTCTATGATCTGAAGATGCACACATCTTCTAAGAAAAAACACTGCCACCCAGCCGCACTTTCTCTTCCTAAGTGGCTTTTGTCCACGTCCTCTCATCAGTCCTCCACAGGATTCCCCTGCCTCCCTTTGAAACCCTTGTGGATGTCAGCCAGGGCAGCCTGTGATCTGTCCATTGGCTCTCCCCTGCCCTGGGTGCGTGGCTGAGAACTTGCCTCCTTTTGGGGTAAGATGGCCATTCCTGTGTTCATGTCCTTCTTGCTGATTCTCCTTGGTGGGTAGGAAGCTCCAGCCTTCTTGCCGGTGTGTTGGAGCCAGATTTTGGAGAGATTTAGATGCCACTTGAGGAGGCTGTGTCATTTACTATTCTTGGTGGCTCCATAGCTCTACCTTCCAGCCAAACTGGACTGCTCTGCCCTCCAGATGTGCCCGGTGCTGTCCCTCCTCTGGGTCTTTGTTCATGTTGGCTCTTTGCTTATTTCCTCCCTTCCTCTCCTCTCTTACTGAAGTCCTTCCATTTTTTGTGGTCTAAGGGGAAACAGTATAGGAAGAGTAGAAAAATTATTGACGCATGAGTCTGAGGACCAGCTTCAAATCCTGATTTTAATACTGCCTGGGGGCGGAACCAAGATGGCGGCGTAGCAGCAGCAACATATCGCAGCTCTCACATAGCCACCCCAAAATACCCATAAAATAGGACTCTAAACCAATCCTACAACTCCAAACCGCACACAAGGATACTTCCCACTAAAGTCAGCTCGGCTACGAGGAACCATATCAGCACTGCGAACCGAAGCCAGCCTGGCCTGAAGCCGCAGCTTCGCCCCAGGCGGCAGAAGAGCCTTTCAGGTGAGCGGAGGATTAGCACCAGCTGAGGATTAGCACCAGCTGCCAGTGGGGATTGCGAAAGGGGGAGATAAGCTTCCGAAAGGTCTCCAGAGCGGAAAAGCGAAAGGCAGAGGTTTTGCACCCGCATCTTCGTTGTAGCTCCCGCCCACGGCCTGCAGAAAGCAGGGGGACTGAGCGATTGTTTTCAGGCCAGGGCTCTCGCGTTGAGCGGCCTGGATCCAGATCACCGTCTTGGGCCTCGGTCTTGGAGTCTTCATTATCCAGTCAGCCGGAAGTCTACGGCAGCCAGGAGGACCCCAGCAATTTGGGACAGAGCTTTCCCTTCTGGAAGCAGAGCCCCATAGAGATTAAAAAATAAAATAAAATAAAATCACGGTCTGAACAACCATGAGTAAGAATAAGCATAAGAAGCTAAGTAAGAACAGCTCCCAAACCCTAGATTCCTTCTTCAGGGAAAAGAAAG
>CM053585.1:535683812-535702729 GCA_028646515.1 Pseudochirops corinnae
CAGATGCTGGGAGAGAAACTCTCTCTCTCTCTGTCGCTCTCTCTCAGCTGGCCTCAGTCTCCAGGATTCTTCCTTCAAGGGGAGCACAATTCCAATTCTGTCTGTCTCTGTCTCTGGAATTCTTGCTTATATACACACCTCAGCCAATCCCCTTCTTCCACATCAACAGGGGCTCAGCCAATCCCCTTCTTCCACATCAACAGGGGAGTTCATGCCTTCTCAACAGCGGGACAGAGTTTGTACCTTCCACACTTAGCACTTAGTACTAAGTGCTAAGTATCCTGCTAAACTGATTACTATTACAAGCTCCTGGCCTGCAGATTGTAGGGGGACCAAGCAACTATTCAGAGGGTAATCACTCTTGCTTTAACCTGCTGGGATCTGGATTACAGTCTTGGGTGGTGGTCCCGGGGTGTGTGGCCAGTGTGCCAGAGCTTGGGGTGTCTGTAGAGAGGGCATCCACCTCATAGCTCTGATAACATTTGCAAAAACCCCAGTGATTTGGGACACAGCTCTCTCTCCTCTCTGGAAGCAGAGTTCTATTGTGGCAAAGAGATCAAAAGTCAAGGAATTGGCTGGCAAGATGAGCAAGCAGAGGAAACACAATCAGACCATAGAATCCTTTTTTGGGGACAAAAAGGATCAAAACATGGAACCACAAGAAGTCAACAAAGGCAAAACTCCTGCATCAAAAGCTTCCAAAAAAATACAAACTGGTTACAGGCCATGGAAGAGCTCAAAAATTAAGTAAGAGAAGTGGAGGAAAAAGTGGGAAGAGAAATGAGAATGATGCAAGAAAATCATGAAAAGTGAGTCAACAGCCCGACAAAGGAGACCCAAAAAAATGCTGAAGAAAATAACATCTTAAAAAATAGACTAACTCAAAGGGCAAAAGAGGCCCAAAAAGCCAATGAGAAGAATGCTTTAAAAAGCTGAATCTGCCAGATGGAAAAGGAATTTCAAAAACTCACTGAAGAGAATAATTCCTTCAAAATTAGACTGGAGCAAATGGAAGCTAATGACTTTAATAGAAATCAAGATACTGTAAAACGGATCCAAACAAATGAAAAAATAGAAGGCAATGTAAAATATCTCATTGGAAAAACCACTGACCTGAAAAATAGATCCAGGAGAGATAATTTAAAAATTATTAGACTACCTGAAAGTCATGATCAATAAAAGAACCTAGAAATCATCCTTCAAGAAATTCTCAAGGAAAACTGCCCTGATATTCTAGAACCAGAGGGCAAAATAGAAGTTGAACGAATTCATTGAATACCTCTTAAAAAAAAGATACCAAAAATAAAACTCCTAGGAATATTATAGCCAAATTCCACAGTTCCCAAATCAAGGAGGAAATATTACAAGCAGCCAGGAAGAAACAATTTGATTATTGTGGAAACACAATCAGGATATAACACACAGATCGAAGGGCTTGGAATATGATAATGCAGAGGTCAAAGGAGCTAGGATTAAAACCAAGAATCACCCAGCCAGCAAAACTCAGGGGGAAAATATGGTCATTCAATGAAATAGAGGACTTTCAAGCATTCTTGATGAAAAAAACCAGAGCTGAACAGAAAATTTAACTTTCAAATACAAGAAGCAAGAAAAGCATGAGAAGGTAAACAGGAAAAAGAAATCACAAAGAACTTATTAAAGTTGGACTATTTACATTCCTACGGGGAAAAACAATAATTGTAATTCATGAGACTTTTCTCAGAATGAGGGTAGTTGAAGGGACTATATATGTATACATATATATGCTTATATAGGAGGGTATATGTGTATATAAATACATATGTGAGTGTGTGTATACATGTGTACATGTATACATAGACAGAGGGCACAGGATCAGTTGAATAGGAAGGGATGACATCTAAAAAATCAAATTAAAAGATGAGAAAGGAATATAATGAGAGGAGATAGGGAGAGGCAGATTAGGGTAAATGAAGTCATATAAAAGAGACAAGAGAAAACAGTTACAATGGAGGGGAAGAACAGGAAGGCAAAAGGGAATGAGTCAACCTTACTCTCATTGAATTTGGTTTAAGGAGGGAAAAACATACACACTAAATTGGATATCTTACCCTACAGGAAAGTAGGAGGGAAGGGGCTAAGAGGGGGAATAATAGATAGGAGGGCAGACTGGGGGAGAGGGGTAGTTGGAAGCACACACTTTTGAAAAGGGACAGGGTCAAAGCAGAAAATAGAATAAGTTTGGGGGGGGCAGAATAGGATGGAGGGAAATATAGTCAATCTTTCACAATATATCCACTATGGAAATGTTTTATGTTAACTACACACGTACAGCCTATATCGAATTGCTTGTCTTCCCAGTAAGGGTGGGTGGCCAGGGAAGAAGGGAATGTTAAAAAGAATAAATACAAAATTGTTTTAAAAAATACATGGATTTGTATCTATCTTGTCTTATTACTGGTGGTTAAAAAAAAAAAAGCTGATCATACACAAAACTGTCCAGAAATCACAGGGTTATCAGGCAAACACTATGAAGCAGGAAGCAAATGGCCCAGAGGAGGGAAAAAAATGAAGACAGAGACTGATGAAGGATCTGCCTCATACTCTGACTCAGGAAAGTCAAAACGAGAACCTACGCTGAGTTTTCACACGGCCCGGGCTGCTTCTCACAGTTTCTGCACTAGTTAGTGGCAAGGGTGCTGTTTAAGACCCTGTGAGTTAAGGTTCCAAAATGAACAGTGAAAAGAGATGTTACAGGAAGATGAGAGTGCAAGGAAGGCGTGCTAGCGGGGCCTGTCTGCCAGGCTGAGAGAGGAAAACAGCTTGAGGGCCAGCAGAAGTGGGGACACATCCCAGCATGAGCCCCCTGCCAGGGATGGACCAAACTCAGGGCCTGGCTCTGATGATCAGAAGACAGTTCACTGGCCACTGACACTGAAGACTTCCTTTCAGAAGGAGCCCACAACCCTTCACTTTTGCCCCCAGAGGGCTGTTTTTCCTGGAGCCTAGTGAATAGCAGAACAGTGCAGGGGCAGTTCACTTGCCAGGGAAATAGCTCATGTTGTCTCTCACCTGGGCTTCTTCCTGCCTTGTTCAGCCAAAGCCTCGAGGTGTCTATGCATGCTGATCTGTCGACATGCTATGTCTGTACAGAAGAACATAAGCCCTTTGAGGGCAGGTACCATTTGAGTCCCCAGCACAGGGTCACATGCAAGGAAATGCTCACTCGATTCTGACACTAACCTCCCCACATTGACAGGTCAGTGGGGCACCCTGGGAAGGGCATTCAGGTGGAGGTGGAGGACCCAGCTTCAAACCTCACTTCTGTCATCCATTTATGAAGCAAGTGGGTTGGGCTGATGACTCCGCCAGCCCCACTGGTCACTGATGCCAAGCCTGTCCCGGCTCCAGCTTCAGGCTCCCATCCTGTTGGACTGCTCAGCTCCCTGCCCGACCCAACAGGATCAATACAGTCTCCTCTTTTAGCATCATGAGAGGAGAACCTGGCCCATGGTGGGCAATTAATCAGATCTGACTGAGAGAGCCCATCAGGATTGCACCTTAAGGACTTCTGAGCAAAGGGAGCTTTACAAAGCCATGCAGAAGAGGGACTACTCCAGGACCACGTTCTCTGAGAGCAGGGGCAGCGGGCCTCCTGCAGATCTTGGCGTATCCATATACCTGGTGCCTCCTGCTTGTCGATGAAGGAATGAATGAAAGAATGATTTACCAATGCATTTCCTCTATCACTGAGCACAGTGAAGATCACATAGAAAGGATTTAAAAGCTAATTGTTAAATGAATAAAGACTATTCTCCTGGACTCTAGCACCTTGTCCTCTAAGGTAAAAGCTGAAACAAATGATGATGTAGAAAAGAGAGAGACGCTGCTGAACAATGATCCGATTAAACGTGTGTGTGTTACAAAACAGGACCCTGTACAAATAAATGTAGTGTGTGTATTTAATAAACAAACACAGCCTTATTCCATAAGCTTGCTTGCATCGTTACTTCCCAAGAGCAAAAAACCTGGAGCATAATTATATCAATGAAAAAGTGCATGAAACCAGGCACTGCATGAAAGAACGAGGACCAGGAAACAAACCTACACTATGTGAGCCATTACAACTCCAACGAGTCCTAAGACTGGCTAAGAACACAAATCGTTTCCCACAGACATCAGATCAACATTCTGGCTGGGCCAAGGCCAACAGGATGCTGGCAACCATGAGGAAAGGCACTGGGAAAGGGATGGAAAGCTTCACTCACCCTTGCATGTTATGTCTGCACCTAAGACTTTCACTGGTCTCTGGCCTCCCAAGAAGCCCAAACAGCGACAGAAGAATGGAAGAGCTACTCTATGAAAAAAGTACCACACAAGATATTCCTTTATGTAGAAGAATGTAGGCAGGGAGGAAATATGGTGAAAGACTTTAAAGTGATAAAGGATCAAGACAAGATGACTTGTCTCCCAAGTCCTATCCTACTAGAATGGAGGGATTCCCCCAGAAATCTTGAAAGAGCACATCTGACAAAATACAATTTTATACAGCAGGTAGTAAATTTATGGGATTCATTAATCTCAAGCAGTTGTATAGGCTGGAAACAGGAATATCTTTCAAAGGATGTTCTGATGGCTCTGAAAAAGTAGTGCAAATATTGAAATAAAGTCAGAGAAGTAACTGCAGCCCTGTGATAACTCCAGTGTGGGAAGTGAGCCCTCCCTGGCTCCCAGCTCTTAGTGGTACGGCCTCCGTCCATCCATCCACACCCAGGACATTATGAGCCTACTTCAAGTCTGCTTTAGTTCCACTGTTAAAATGAGATGGAAGATCTCAAAGTCTGCCTCTGGCAATCATCACCCCAGTTCAGGCCAATACCCTTCTAACTGCTCTCCTAGCCAAGTCTCTCTCCACCCCAATCCATTCTCCACTCAGCTAGGAAGGTGTTTTTCTAAAGCAGAGGTTTGTCCATTCCCCACCTGACACACTCAATGAGATCCAGGGCCTCTGGGTACCTCCAGGGTCAAACAGAAACACCGCATTGTTTGGCATTTACAGCCCTCCACAACTTAAAAGCCTCCGCAGCTTTTCAGAGCTCTTTACCTTACTGGCCTGTGGACAATTTCTTCATTCCAGTCCTCTCCAAGATGCAGCTCAGGTGCAGCCCTCACCATGACAGCCCCTCAGAGCGCCTGCAAACACTAACATCCTCCCTCCTGAACAGCTTCATGCTCCCTGGTGTTTGCCTTTATCTCCTCTCCCTGGCTAGGAGATAAGCTCTCTGAGAGCAGTCCTTGTCTCCTTCTTTGTATTTGGGGCCCCACTGTCTTGTGCATAGCTGGCTCTTGATATATGCCTATTGACTCAATGATTTATTATACCTGCTCGCTCCCTATTTAGGTTCAGCCCTCTTATTCGCATATGACGTTCGTTAAAAGTCTCAGCCTTGATCGTTTTAGAAACACGTCTCCTGTCTCTGATCCTGCAGCCCCCGCCTCCCCTTCTCCAGTGATCAAAGAATCCTGATCCATCTTGTTGTCAGCAGATGAGAGGAGATGAAAGTGAAGAGGACATAAAAGAAGAAGAAATGAATGAGCACAAATCCAGAGAGACAAAGGATGGGAAGAACAGAAAGGACAGAAGGATGCCTCAGTTTGAGCAGAAATGACGCCGGCCACCCGAGAAGCCAGGAGCTGCTCACTTGCTCTTTTTGACTCGCTTGTGTATTTAAGCACAAAATTACTTTAAAATATTACGAATTTTGACTATCTGTGCCATTTTACATTTATCCAAAAACTGTTAAAAAGGCAGAAAGCCCAAGATCCCAGAAAGAGCTCTATTTTTCACTCGGGAAAAGGTCACTTTCTACATAACGCCTCTTGAGGGGAAAGGTCCCAATTTTATACATTTTGTTAAAGCTGGACCGAGGAATTTCCAGAGGCACACAGACTGATGAAAACTGAACAGGGACACAGGTCCTCCTCACAAAGCAAACTGAGACCTGTCTGCTCACAATTCTGACAAGTAGCTCTGAGCATCTGAATGGTGGGGGAGAGAGAGAGAGAGTCATGCAAACGGGATAGACTGACACAGCAGAGGACATGTTTAATGTTCTTTGGGATTCAGTCAACTTTCACATACTGCAGTGATCATGCTGGTGACAAGTTTTCATTTGATATAAATATATATGTTGTTTCTTTGGGGAAAAGAAATTATGACAGCAGTCAGTTAATGAATATCTTTCAAAGGAAGTCTCAGGAGGATATGTGAGAAGCAAAAAAAAAAAAAAAAAGGCTAGAAATGTATTCAAGAAAAAAGAGGTAAAATCCAGGAGGGAAAGCTGAAGAAAATAGGAAGAAAAAAGGGGTTTTGCAAGGATGAAACACTATGCAAAGGAATATTCCAATTATAGCAATACCTCATTTATCTCCCACAAGGAAGGAGATGTGGGAATTTCCCAACTAAATGACGTTTATCCCTGTAAATACTGACCCTTTGAAATCTTAAGTTTTTCATGGAGTTCGAACTAAAACGTAGCGCGTGCTTTTTTGCCTTAGCAAACAATCTCCACCCAGACCTTAGCTTTCTCTTCATGACTGCGGGTCATTATGAGGGACCGCAGCTGCTTTACTGTGCTCCGGGTGTAGCTGCGTAGACCTATGGGAATGACAGAGGACAGCGAAATGATGCACAGGCATTGGCTGTAGGTGAGACCCTGACAACAAAGTTCCATGAAACATCCTCGGACGTCAGACGTCAGGCTACTTTGGCTCATCATACGGGGGAGGAGGAGGAGAACACCTTACTTACTCTTTTGTGGTCACCTGACATGGGTGATTTTTCTACAAGATTAACCAGGCTCCTTCTCAGTGTCAGAACAACTGGGCCACTGCTTACTCTAAGTATCAAGATTATGACTCCTGTAAAGACTATTATCATTCCCGGGTATAAAACTGGAGGGGATGGAGGGGAAAGGTCTGTTTGGAGGCGATGGCAACAGAAGCAAGGCCTGGAATTTGGTTTCTCTAAGCTCTGAAAGGTCCACAGCCTATCCATCTCTACTGGTAGGAAAAGACTTCAAAGGACGTGGTCAACTGACAGGTGATCATAAGTGTTGTTTTCACACATTAAAGACTATTACGATGCAATGAGGTGAGAAAAAGAGAAAGGCTGACCTATAGGAGAGTTCTATAGACTGGGAAATGGATTTTCATATGGATTAAGAAAAAAAGTATAAAGCCCTCTTTGTCTCTGAGGAGCATATAATTTACCTAAGCAGTAAGAGAAATATGCATATGACAACAGAAAACAGTTTCATTCAGTAAATAAGTGCCTGACAATTCCTGCTATAGGGTTTCAGAGGAAAGAACGCTTCTGGCCAATTTGGGATGGCCAAATATATCTGTACATCTGACACCTTTGCACCACCAATCCCACTACTGGAGAAACACCCCAAAATCGACCAAGTCAGGAACAAAGGTTCCATCTCTACCAAGATGATGCCAATTGCTCTGACACATCCAAACCAAATGGAAACTAAGCAGACAGCTGTCGCTTGGGGAATGACTGCTCAGACTATGTATATGATTGTATTAAAGTGTCGTTGTGCCATCAGAAATGAAGAATGCAAGGAATTCATGGACTTAAATAAATTGATTCAAAGTAGAGGAAGCAGAATCAAGAGAAAAAGACGCAGTGACTGAAGTAATATAAATGAAAACAACTCTAAAATGTGGAAGAGCTCAAATCAGTGCAGTCGCCCATGCCGGGTCCCGGAGATGGAAGATGGTGCTGTGTGGGCCCAGGCAAACCATGTAGCGTCTCAATGTTCCAGGAGTCTCCTGCAAGCTCTCGTCTGCAGAGGAGGTCACCGTCTAGAAATTCTAGGTCTAGACCCACAGGAAAGAGTGGAACATTTCCTTTTATGTAACTCATGGAGGAAGACCTGCTAAAAACAGCAGCAATGGAAACGGGACAAACTCTACCGGGTTGAATAGAAAATGTTCTGTTGACACGTCTGTTTACAAGCCTTTTCCCAAAGCAACGATATGACCAAAGGTTTGAAATGTTAGAGCCTTAGGGGTTCAAGGATTTCAGAATAGATGAGGCTGAGATTAGCGAGTGAAACACTTCTAGAGGAAGCAGAACTTGACCTGCTTCTTGCAGAAAACATAGAAACTGGACTTTGAGAAGAAGAGGGGGCAAAGGAAGACTCTTCCATGTGAGGGCACTAAGGAAAGCAAAGAGGCAATGGTGGCAATGAGTGTGGTTCGAATAAAGAACGTGACAGACAAGATGGCGGTTCATGTTGTTGAGTCACGGGTGACGAGGCCTAACTAAACAATCACGGATCTCGTAGATGAAGGGCTGGTCAGCCAGACTAAGAAGCGTGGACTCGATCCAAGGGTTAGTGCGAAGTCACCACAGGATCCTGAACAGGGAAATGATCTGATAAAATACCAGGGGCAGGGGTTTACAGGAAAAATACCTCAAGACTGACCTCTTCAGAAAAGCCTCAAGGCCTCCAGGGTTTCTCTGGACTCCAGGGTCGGCCCTCCCTGCTTCCCCAGCTTGGAACATCCTTAGTCAAACTCACTGGAAGGACTGAGGCCTTGGGAAAACTGGCCACACTGCCCAGGTTCACTTGACTGAGTGGGAGCACAAAGCTACAGGAGCAGTTTATGACAGGAAATCTCGGTTTCCATCCAGGGAGTTTACTTGGGAAGCCAAGCTGAGACAAGCCTGATGACCGAGTATAAAAGTTGTGAATAGGATGGTCTCTAGAGACAGACTGGCCCGAGGCTGTTCTGCAGCTCCAGCACCCTGACGTCTAGGGGTAAGCTAGACTGATGGGGGCGGAGTGGGGGGTGGGGTGGTACTTGCTTCTTTTACAATGCTCTAAAGGGCTTAGTTTTCACTCTGAATTGGATGAGAAGTCAGCACGGCCTCCAAAGCTTAAACTCGATTGGTTTTGTGGAGCTTTGTTTGTTCTAAGAGAAAAAGCAGCTCCAAGGAAAATCAAAAGGAGAAACCAATGCTGATTTGCCTCAATCTGATGATGTCTCATAGGAATCAATAAATGATTCCATCAGAGACAGCAGGACACACTGGACAGAGCAAATTCAGAAGACCCAGATTCAAATCTCACCTCAGACACTTCACCGAGCTCCATCTCCATTTATAAGGCAGTAATAACGCCTGGCTTACTCACAGCACTGACGGACTGGGCGCTTACTCTAGTCCAGGCATTGTACAAAGAAAGCCAAAAACGTGGTCTCTACCTCGTGGAGCTTCCCTTCAAATGAAGGAGACAACAGGCAAACAACTGTGCACATTGTAAACACACACAGACGCACACACAGAGCAAACCGAAGGCCATCTGAGAGCAAGAGACACCAGCACTGAGGGACCATGAAAGATCTTCCTGGGGAAGGCAGGCTCTCTGCTCACATAAAGGCAGTGTGTAAATGTGAGGTGTTATCCTCTGTTAATTTTGCTGGGGTTCCTGAGTATTTTTTCCCGAGCAAAATTCGTCCCTCCCGTCCCTTGAGACTTTTGAGCCCCTGCTGATTTCCTGAGCTCCTTGGCGCCCCCACTGCCCTCTGCCACACTCAGCTGACTCACCGAACAGAGGGTGGGGTCGGCTGCATCCTCCTTTGAGGATTACAACACAGCCCTACTAATCTTGGTCTACACTAGCCCTTTAAAACCACTGAAAGGCTTAATCTGGCTCCAAAATGTGTCCTGGGCTGTGTGGGCTCCCCACGCCACTTAATTACTACCTGACTCAGTTTCCCCATCTGCGAAGTGGAGGTTAACAGCAGCCACTTTCCCAGGTGGTTGTGAGGATAAAATGAAATGAGATGGAAAGAGACGCAGACACAGACACAAGCGTACAGATGACTTTGCAGGCCTCACAGCGCCGTGTAATTGTTCTGTGTTATTACACCCAGCGTGTTTAGACACTTCCTAGAAGACTCCCTGGGGTTCCGCAGAAACTCTTGTCATTCCCTATCCACGGTCTGCGCGTGCATCCGCCTCGGCCAGTCACCCCCGCTGCACCAGGCCTTCTTCTGAGTCTCCCTCCACATGTAACCCAGCCCTAGACACGCAACAGATAATTTAGCAAACAACTCCTGGCTTCGCTTGATATTGCCTACAAAGGAGAGAGAGCCAACTCGAAGGAAGCATTCTAAGCTGAGAGTTCAAGTTCTATGCTCTAGATATGGGGGTGGTGGATGGAGGGCCAGGCCGGGAATCAGTAAGACCTGAGTTCAAATCTGACCTCAGGCACTTACTAGGTGTGTGATCCTAGGGATCACTTAAGCCCATTTGCCTCAGTTTCCTCATCTGTGAAATGAGTTCGAAAAGGAAATAACAAACCACCCCAGTATCTCTGCCAAGAAAACCCCAAGTGGGGTTACACACAACTGAAACAACTGAAAAACAGCTGCTGTTTCATCATCTGTGGGGAACAACAATAAAAGGGGGGGCGTGGCGGCGTCTACTTCCCGGGGGTGCTGTGAGGCCGGAATGAGGTGACACCTTGCTCTCAGCAAGGCTTAGCTGGGCACACAGGAGGGGCCATGCAGGCATCAGCAGTGCTCCCTGGGAGTGAGCAGGGGTACAGCGGCATGCACATCCTCAGCAGGGGGGAGGAGGAAGGGAGGGAGGAAGGGGGGGAGGAGGAGGAGGGGGAGGGGGAGGGGGAGGGTGGCATGGCACCGCTCTGTTCCTGCACTCTCCCACCCGGCACCTTTTCACTGTTAGGCATAGAAGAGGCAGCAGCGTCGTGGAAGGCCTCTTAAACTTCTCTGGGCTCCAGAGATATGTAAAATGCGGGGGGCTGGACCTTTCCAGGCTCCTTACACTGTCCTCCCCGCCAAGTACCCTGTGACCCTCCAACACCAGCCTCTTGGCTGTTCTTCACACAAGACCTTCCATCTCCAGGTGCCTCCATGGGTTTTCTCTGGCCACCCCCACCCCCAACCCCACCCCCATGCCTGGAATGTGCTCCCCCTCATCTCTGCCTTCAAGTTGCAGTTAAAACCCCACCTTCCACAGGAAGTCATTCCTGGTTCCCCCAATGCAAGGGCCTTCCCTCTGGGATGATATCCAAATAGGCATGCATAGATCACACACACACACACACACACACACACACACACACACACTCACACTTTCTCGGGGCCTGGGTTCAAATCTTGCCTGTGACATTTACTAGCTAGGTGACTCTAACCAAGACACCTCACTTGTGTGAGGCTCATCTCTAAAGTGGGGACAATCACACCTGCGACCACCTCAGAGGGTAGTTAAAAAGATCAAATGAGAAGATGGATGCCAAGTGATTTGCAAACCCTCAAGCACTACATTCATGTCAGTTATTCATATTCTTACTGTTACTGCAAAAATCCGGCCTCAGATTTTGTCGTTGTGAATGAACTGATTGTTTTTGCTTCAGGTGTATCCGACGTGTTTCAGAACACAGTAGTGACTTCTATCTCACAACGACAACATTCACTCTGCTGTGGGTGCTTTTACGATATACTCAGAAAGTATGAAGTAAAAACCAGTCAATGAAATCGGCCGACTTGGAGAAATCAGACCACTTCAAGACACAGCTGTGCACAGTCTGCCAGCGCCCCTTAACCAGGGAGCTGACTGGCAGACTGGCTGTACCACTCTGCTACTGAGCTCCCTACCACAAAAGGGCCTCGGTCCCACAAGGCACACAGCAATTCAGCGACCTCAGCTTTCAGCACCCGGCACTCCCACGTCACTAACCTTGCTAACTGGCCACTGGCGTCACCGGACCTGCTCTGGCCTCACAGACATTTGTGATGATTTGAATGATACCAGGCCCATTCAGTGTTAGTGCAACGCTGTAGCTCCTAGAGGCCAGGCTGCATGACACACGGCAGCCTTAAAGGATGAACTAGCAGATAGGGGGGAAAATCTTCTACACTGCAGTTGGAAGCCAATTTGGGGACCATCCTGATTTTTCTTTCATATTTTCAATCTACGTGAAAAATTAAGGCACGTTCATAGTTATGTTCCAGCCCTAAGTTCTGGGACATCGTAAGCGCAGCCTTCCTGGATTTGATCAGTGTCCCTCAACCTGAACCATAATGTCAGCTGCTGAGATGTCCTACTGGCCTTCCACTGCCTTCACCTCTAGGGGCTTGGGAGCGGAGGGCAGGGAGCTGGGGACATGTAGGGAGAGTAAAGGAGAGATTTCCTAAGTTTCTAATTCCAAAGAAGTGGGACCTTTACTTGCCACCGATTAGTGCCAGTGGATGGACAGCGGGGAGACACTGGACTAGAGGAATTCCTAAAGAAATCTTCCACCCCACTATTCCCTAACAAGGTTTGGAATCATTTCTAACTCATTATTGACTGATAGCAGCTGAAAATAGCACACGATGATGAAGTTTGTGCAAGAGCAATACACATGTTCATGGATCCTGAGCCAGAAGGGGTCTCAGAAGTCCACACACATTTACTAAGCAGCTAATCTCTAACATTTTTCATACTGTTATAATATATTCAGACCCATGGATATGTATTCACACACACATGACGGATCTCTAGGGAAGCCAAGCAATTTTTGTCCAAACTTTGTGTAAAGGGATTGCAAAGACAACTTTCTGCACAAAGTTTGATGCTGCCCATAAGACCAAACCCAAGCCTTCTGACCCCAATCCACTTGGCCTCAGAGTGTGGGAATCCCATTTAACACCACAATGACATATAACTGAGGACACTGCCTAGCCGGTAAAGGTCACAAGAGCATCACTAATTTAGGGTGAACTGACTGGATTAGGGTTCCTGCAGATCTGGAACCCATAGCTGGACTCAGATTGGGGAGGAAATATCAGAGGACCAGAGGAGAGCTGAGTCCATATACGCATAGGCTGACAGGATCCGATCCTCGGAGGGGAGGGGAAGTGAGGAGCCTTTCCATTCATTCAGCTCCCCAAAGATCTTCCAAGCCCCAGAAGTGGCAGATCCTCTCAGCCTGAGATGTAGCAGCAGCCAGATGCTCTCCAAATGAGGAGAGGAGGCTTCTACTCTCTCCTTCAATCCAGCCTTCTGGAAAGGGAAGCCAACCCACAGCTCCAGAGCTAGATAACAGAAAGAACTGGGTTATGCTGTGGGGGATCCTAAGGTCATTGACTGAGCCTGAAGAGAACCTTGAAGGCAATCTCACTGAAGCCCTCAGAGGCTCCACGACGGTCGAGGACCTGTCCCACAGTCAGGCAGTGGCAGAGCCCATGGTCCTGCCCTCCAGCCTGATGCCTCCCAGCAGTAGTTCTATATCTCTTCTGTTCTCTGTAGCCAAACTTCTCAAAAAGCCATCTACAACAGACACCTCCACTTTCTTCCTTTTCTCTCTTCTGAACCCCTTGAAGTCAGGCTTCCAATCTCATCGGTCCACCAAACTGCTTTCTGCAATCCAATGACCTTCTCTTAGTCCTGCTTCTCCCTGACCTCTCTGCATCCTCTGACACTGTGGATCCCTGACACTCTCTTTTCTGTAGTTTTTTGGGACACAACTCTCTCTTGGTTCTCCTCTTACCCATCTGATCACTCCTCCTCTGTCTCTCTTTTACTTGCTTTTTTTTTTGAGGGGCAACTGGGGTTAAGTGACTTGCCCAAGGTCACATGGCTAGTAAATGTTAAGTGTCTGAGGCTGGATTTGAACTCAGGTCCTCCGGACTCCAGGACTGGTGCTCTATTCACTGTGCCACCTGGCCACCCTGTCTCTCTTTTAGATTCTCTGTCACATTACACCTTTGTGTGTGTGTGTGTGTTGATTCTGTTTTCTTCTTCTTTTTTTAAATTAATTAATTTATTTTCTTGTTTACATCACTCATTTCCATGAGATTTTGAGTTACAAATTCTCTCCCCATCTTTCCCCCACCCACTACCCCACATTACACCTTAACACGTGTGTCTCTCAGGGTTCTGTCCTGGTGTCTCTTCTCTTCTCCCCCTATATTAATTCCCATGGTTTTAATTACCACCTCTATGCTAAGGCTTCTCATATGGATGGACCTTTCCTGCCCCCAGCTCTCTGAAGGCCTTCAATCGTGCCTCTCCAACTGCCTTCTAGATATCTCAAGCCAGGTGTCCAGTAGACCTCTTAAACTCAATGTGTCCAAAAGTGGATGCGCTATTTTTCTTCCTAAACTGTTCCCACCTCCTGCCTTCCCTGTCACCGTAGAAAGCCTCAAATCTTCCCAGTCCCTTAGGCTCCACCCTAGCAGTCACCCTGGACTCCTCATGATCTCTCACTGCCCATGTCCAAGTTGCTATCAAGGCCTATGGACTTCACCTCTGCAGCATTTCTCCAATCAGCCCCCTTCTTCCCTCTGACACCTCTACCCCACCCCATCACTTCACCCCTGGAGCACTGTAACAGCTGCTGGGGGGTCTGCCGCCCTCAAGGCTCTCCCCACTCCCCTCCATCCTCCATTTAGCCATGAAAGCCAAATCTCTAACGCAAAGTCTGACCATGTTACCCCCCTCCCCAGATTAGTGAGAATAGATTTTTGTAGCAGATTGGGGGAGAGGGGAAAGTGAGTTCGATGGTAAGGAAATTACAAATTAAATCCAACGTAAACTGAACGAGAGGTAGAGGCTGCGACTCCATCCTCAGCAGAATGGAACAGACTGAGGCATCAACTGGCGAGGCGAGAGTGCGCCCACATGGCCTGTGCATCACCCTCTTCAAAAGGGACCCGATGACAGCCCCAGAGGAAACCCAAGAGAAAACTCGAAGTCATCCACTGGGGACCTCAAGTACTTTAATCTGTACTTCCACTTACTTTGCTAACACAGGAGACTTTAAGGGAAATTTACTAGGATGAAGAGGAATAACTTGAAAAATCTATCAGCCAGGATGACATTTCATCAAGTTTATGTTGGTAGTTTTCAATATCTTCTCAGAGAATCACAGTTTTAAATCCCATGATATTTTTTCTTCCTTACAAAAATGGGGATGTTTCCTTTGGTGGTTCTCTTAAAAAATGAATCACTGTCATTTCAATGAATTTCACTTTTACCCTTTTAATATAATAAAATGAAGCCAACATCTTTGAAGCAGTTTTAACCTAGAGAAGTCTAAGTCAACCTAATAAAACCCATGTCATATCCTTTTAGGATAAAAAATTTTATATACATATATGTGTGTGCACATACATATATGCATGTGTGTATATATGTATATATATGTGGACACACATATTTTTTTCTGACATTTCATTATTCCTTATTATCCTAGGAAAAAGCAAACAGGAGCAGGTATATTCATTTCTACACATGCAATCACTGGGTAACAGAACAGGAGAAAGTGGAGCTCAGTCCCTCATCAGACAACATTGTTTTTTATGAAATGTGGAACAAAAACAATGATGGCATTCCTAGCACTATATGTTCCTCCCAAGTTGTGGGTCTAGGATTCCAAAAACCTTTGTGGAGAGAGACACAAAATGGACTCATGGTTATTGCCCTCAGTGAGGATAACCAGACATCTTCAGAAATCAGACAGAGACCCCACTATGCTCACGGAGGAGGTAAGTGAAGGTTTGGGCAAAGTGGAGAGGACTAGATCCACGCATGAGGAAGACTGGTCTGGTTGGGCCTTCTCAGTTACAGAGGTCAGTCTCCTCTCTACCTCCGACCTTCACACTCACCTCTAAATAAATGTTGCCTTTTCTATTCTCGAAGAATTGAAAGGATATTAGTGTTGAGTTGATTTGTGGGGAAAAGGTTCTGTAAATAGCAAGTAGTACTGTGTCATCATTATCCTAAGTTTCTTTTTTTTTCCCTCCAAGCTTTCCCTTAGTAACTCTAACAAGTTTGCTACTAATATTCCACAACAAGCCACATCACCCTCCAACATGGCAACTCACCAGGAAACAGAAACATCGCCCAGTGACAAGGTAATCGGCATCTTGGTTTACAACGTGTGAATCACAGAAGCAAGAGAACCAATCATTAGGTAAAAATAGATTAGCATTCAAGCAGGATGGCTTCACGCTCCCTCTTGGAACCGGCTCAATGAACAGAGATAAAGATAGAAGGCAGACATGGAAGAGAAGGCTCTTTCCAACTGTTTCAACTGCAAAGTGTGGAGAACCGCTAGTTTGAAACATTTCCTTGTCTCTAGGGGAAAAAAAGGCCCCTTAATAACTACAGTTACAGTATGGTAAATATAAAGATGGTTAATGAGCCTTCCATGATTCCAACTATCAACTTTTGGAGATTATCAAAAGGAGAGTTCCCTTTCTAGCCTTAAAGCCATCTCCTCCCATCTCCTCCAGAACCTTGAATCATCTTATTCTTTGTAAATAAATTTTTATTTATATCTTTTGTTTTTACTTCACCAAAATTTCTTCCAGTCTCCTCTGCCCAAGAGTCAACCCAAAGAATAAATCATATTTTTTAAAGGAAAAAAAAGAAGAGAACAAAATCAACACATGAAAAACACATGAAAATATACTCCGCATTTTACCCCCCGCTTTATGAAGGACCGAGGTAGACGATGTCTTTTCCTATCTCTTCTCTGGGACCAATCTTAACCTTTGTGGTTCTGCAGCATTCACATCTGACAGGTCTTTCCATTTCCATGACTGCAGACACAGTGTATACTGTTTCCCTGGTTCTGCTCACTTCATTCTACATCAGTTCATGTAAATGTTTCCTTGCTTCTCTGTAATCTTCACGTTGGTCGTTTCCCTCTAATGTAGCACAGCAATATCAATCACATTCATACACCTCCATGTGTCTAGGCGCTCCTCAATCGATGGGCATCTAATTGGTTTTTGGTTCTGTGTGACCACAAAAAGTGCTGCTGCTAACACTGCAATGTCCTTATCAATGGCCTCCTTGGGGCAGATGCTTAGGTACATCTTATTCTCTCTTCAGTCTCTTTCTCTCCACTGGCCCCTTCCCTTTTGGCTACACGATTGCTCAGGTGTCCCCTAGCCTCCCAAAAAAACAAAACCTCTTTCCTTGACCCTCACCCTTAAGCTATCATCCTCCATTTGTTGTCCTGTGGTTACATCCACTGCCTGGCCATCTTCTCCACAGGGCCTGGCTCATCATCACTGGCCAGGAATGTCCAGACGACTCCTTGGCACTCGGCACATCTGGCCCTGTTGTATACTACTTTTTCTAGTCATGTGCTTTCCCCCTGTTACGTTATAATATTATTGCTTCTCATTTTATACTCTTGTACACAGGGGACAGTTAATATGTAGCTGCCTTTGGGGGAAGGAGAGGAGTCTTTTGTTTAAGATTTGCTTTTCTATGAACACCTTTTTCAAGATTTAATTTTGCAGTATCTTGTGATTCAAATGCACTGGTAAAGAGAGAGATTCTCAATGGCATTTATTATCCTCAGCGTGATTTTGGCTAACTGTTATATTCTCTTAGTTCAAAGAGATAATAAATACGGCATATTAACTGATGTGATAAATCCTAGTTGTTCCTGATAACTTCTGAGCAAAAGATGTGTTTGTAATAATAATTGTCGACAAGTAGGTGTTGAGGTTAGGGTTAAGAACCAAGTTTCCTGTGGGCAGGCCTTTGTCCAGCTGATTCCAGATAGGGCCACCTTCTCTGGTCACTGAGAAGACAAACAGGAACCAGATAAACAGTCCAAGTCTTTCCTAGATCACTTTTGGTTTACTTAATTTGTTCATGTCTCCATACTGATCTGCATTCAGAACGGAGCATGTCAAGGACTAGGCATGGGCCCATGGGCCTGTACCTGATGTGAGGCAGGGGAAGGGAGAGAGAGTTTATTAAAGTGTTTAATACAGATCAGCAACCCTTTCGTGCTCCATTCTAATGCCTTATCATCTTTGACGTGGGAACTATAGAATAAGCAATTTGATAAATGAGTCTAAAGGTTTCTTAATTCCCCTATAGTTTTTCTGTAAGGTCCTCACATCCATCTTAGGTACAAAGCAAGCCTGTGGTGCTTTTCCCTTTTTACCTTGTCATTGTGAGTTGCAGAGAAGAGACTGCCCTGCATCAGCGGATGTAATTTCCTCATCAGGGAGTTCCCTACATTAATGAAATCAGGCAGGTCCATCATCCCCTAATGTATACAGAAGAATATCCTTATACCACCAGAACCTAAGGGGCAGTATAAAGGCCCAGTAATTCCCTACAGCAAATGCAGCTGGTCTGGGCATTGGGGGCAAATCTGAAGCTGCATGAAGCTAGAAGCCTTATTATCCTGGGCTCACGCTGTAGCCAAAGGACATGGCCAGGGAGCTCCAGTACAAAATAACAGATAGCCATTCAATTGAGTGAGCATTCAGGAATCGCCTGCTACGTGCTGGGCACCTGGAGAAGGCCTAGAGATACCGAGACAAAAACAAGTGGTTCCTTCTCTCAAAGAGCTACCTTCTAGTGCTAAATGCGTTAGAGAGGCACAAACGGGTACAAAAGTGGAAGGGCCAGCAGGGACCGAGAGGGATTAAAGTGGTTCAGGGGGAGTTGGCTTCCTGCTCCAGACCCGGAAGGACCTCAGGTGCCATCTAGTTTAAGGCCCTAATTTTCTTTTTGCAGGGGGGACGGTAGGGCAATGGTGGATGAGTGACTTGCCCAAGGTCACACGACATGTGTGTGTGTGTGTGTGTGTGTGTGTGTGTGTGTGTGTGTGTTAAGTGTCTGAGGCTGGATTTGAACTCAAGTCCTCCTGACTCCAGGGCCAGTGCTCTCCATTCACTGAGCCACCTAACCGCCCCTAAGGTCCTTATTTCACAAAGGAAATTGAGGCTCATGGGAATGAAGGGCCTTGCCCAGGTCATACAGGCAGTATTTTTTTTTTTGTTTTGTTTTTTGTTTTGTTTTTTTAATTTTATTATAGTTTGCATCATTCATTTCCACAAGATTTTGAGTTACATATTTTCTCCCC
>CM053585.1:535703229-535796229 GCA_028646515.1 Pseudochirops corinnae
TATTGTGATATATTGTGAATGTTTGTCTTGATTTGTAATGGAATAAACAGAGTGTTCACTATATTTTGTAATCTGAACTCTAAAAGCTGTTCACAGTAGCATTCCTTTGGGAATCTGCTGGTGCATGGCATTACAGAGCTCCAGAGGCAGCCACACTGCAGCAGCTGCAGCCACCACACCTTTGCCACCTCTGGCCCGGGGTAGGAGCCAGACCACACTCTTCCATCACCTGGTTCTAACAGAGTTCCCCACTGACCTTTTACTTTCTCTTTGGTGTTTATGGATTGAGAATTCTGGAAACTGCCACAGTTGCTGGTGACTCACTCTCCTGAAATATGTTACTGCCAGTCTGTGCCACTGGTTGGGACGCCCTGGGTCTGGGCCCGTGCAGCTCACGCAGGACTGCTCAGCTCCTAGCCCACTGTGATAGACCCTTCCTGTCAGCCTGCCAGGCTGCCTTTAGGGGAGATTTGTTTCTCTGTGTCACTTTGTGGATTCTGTAGCTCTAAAATTTGTTTAGAGTCATATTTTACAGGTTTGGGAGGTGGTTGTGGCGGGAGCAAGCCTTCTTGGCTCCCCGTCACCCAAATCCATGTATTTTGATGGTTCTCATAGCTCACATGTCTGTGGCTCTTTAAGGCTGGCAAATCACTTTTTATAATGTTCATCTTGTTTCTATTGGGTCTAGTCTAATTTTCAGGGAGTTTGTTGCGAGGGCAGTCGGGTTTTTTAACCTCTTGTGCCAAGCTGTTGATTCCCTTTACAATTTTTTCTTCTGTTGCTCTCATTTCTTTTCCATTTTTTTTTTCCTCTGGTGATTTTATTTTATTTAGAGAAACATTTGTAAATTCTCTTTAAAACTCTTGATTTATATCCTTCAGGAATTTTGGTTAAATTTGTCCTAAAGGTGTGTTTTTCTTTTCTTTTCTGTGAGGCTTTGCTTGTAAATGTTTTGGAGTCATTCTCTTTGGGTTTATGTCTTGAGCATCCTGGTTACCATTGATGTTAGGGCCAGGCTC
Organism: Pseudochirops corinnae; assembly: GCA_028646515.1. Classification (NCBI taxonomy): domain Eukaryota; kingdom Metazoa; phylum Chordata; class Mammalia; order Diprotodontia; family Pseudocheiridae; genus Pseudochirops; species Pseudochirops corinnae. The sequence continues at coordinate 535,704,249 of CM053585.1, forward strand.
CTCCTGTTGCTGCTTTCTTGGGTATTGAGTTCTGTGCTATTCCAGGCTCTCTAGGACAACTGGGATCTATAAACTTTTACTGCCCCCCAAATGGACTGTTGTAGGGCAAACCTGACTGTTGTCTCCCTGTCTGAGCTCTGAAGTTCCTGATTTGGGTTTGGGTCTGAGCGGCATGCCTGTGGGCTGGTTCACTTTCTTTGGAGTTTCATTAGAAGGCTTCCACACTCAGCCCCCTTTCAGCCAGCAAAAAACTCTCTGTTCTTCAGAAAGATAGAACTCAGGTGTGGCTAGGTGGCACAGTGAATAGAACACTGGCCCTGGAGTCAGGAGGACCTGAGCTCAAATCCGGCCTCAGACACTTAACACAAAAACTAGCTGTGTGGCCTTGGGCAAGTCACTTAACCCCACTTGCCCTCCAAAAGCAAAAACCAAAAAAAGAAGAAGAAGAAGGATAGAACTCTCGGTTTCCCTTTGGTCTGGGATCCCTGTCCTGCTTGTTTCTCTGCTAGAGGCTGGAACTGAGACCCTGCTCAGCTCCTGAAATCCAAGCCTCTCAGCCTTTTTCTTGGTGTCGATTTAAAACTTTTATTTGCTTTTTTTCAAGTGTGTTGAATTTCTCCTTTCTCTTTTAAAGTTAATGAAACTTTCTTAGATTCTGTCTTTTGCCTTTGGCCAGAGAAGATGTGGAAACCATTTTGCGGGCTAGCTTCTCTGTTATGTTTGACTGCGTTCTCTGTGACAGCTTAGCTTGCTAGATCGTGCTCCATCCATAAATCCCTCCCAGGGGACTGCCATATGGCACTTGTTGGAAGTACCCATGTCTTATTTAAAACCCTTACCATATGAAAGTATAGTAAGCACAGGTGTGATAAATATAGCCATACCAGTATATGTACTGCTTAGAGAGCAAATCCTCCTGAACAACTCCAGTTTATTTTTAGTGTTCCTAAACAGTGTGCAATAGAAATTTGTTTAAGCAAATAAGACCAATGAGCCCATTGTGTTCTCAGAGGATGTGCCACAAACCTCCACAGACCCCACGACTTCATGTTGACCAGTCTGTCCACACCCACAGCTGTAAGTTTGCCACTTACTCTGCCATGTTTGGGCTTGGGGAGGTCATGATAGCTTCAGACATGGAGATTCGATTCTGGAGAAATATAAGGGGGGAAGAGGGTGAGGGGTTCCCAACCCCTTGGAGGGAGCCTCCTTCGTGGTCTTCTTTGGCTTCTGGCTTGCCCTTAGTACACGGCCTGGGACTGCCCACTGCTGCTTGCTCTGGGATGCCAGTCCTGGCCAGTCAGGGTCAAGCCTGTGTCTGTGATCCAGAAGCAGAGAGTGATTGACAAAGCTGCCAGTTGGTGCTTGTTCCCAACACTCTGCAGATGCTCTTTCATTCCCAGCGTCCATAGATCTCCCTGTCTGTCTCCCAATGCTGACGTAAACTAGAAAAATGACTCCCTGTGACCTTTTCTTGGATTTTCCTGTCAGGATTTTGTCTGGTCTGTTTCCTAGAACTCTTGAGGAGGTTTAGTTGGGGAGAGAGTGGGCTTACGGTGCTTCTTCCTGCTCCTCTGCCATCTTGGCTCCAACCTGACAAACTGAGAGTTAACTAACATGGGAGGGTACAAGCTGTGCTTCATGGTGTGGTGCAGACAGCAAACCCTGGGAGTCCAGGGAGCCAAGGTCATGACGAGCTAGGCGGGTTAGGGGAGACTCCAAAGAAGAGCCACTTCAGAAACATCCATCAAAATCAGGCTAGATGAGGAGGGATGGGAGGGCAGGGGTTGTAGGATGAGAGCAGAGACACAGAGCCACAAAAATCTACCTTCTGGTCGCTACCTCCCTCCACCCATCCTTTTATAGGTGAGGAAGTTGAGGCTCAGATAGTTAAGTGACTAGTCTGGGGTCATATAGCATCAGAGCCATGATTTGACCCCAGTCCCTGCACTTGAAATCCAGTATTCCTGTCACTATAGCAGGGAGAACAGTGGGAAGGAGAACTAGAAAGGGCAGTTAGGGTATGCTTGGGATGGGCCTTGAAGGCAAGGCCATGATGTAAAGATAAGTCCCTTCCAACTCGGAGTTTGGAATGGTCAAATAACATTTTAATAAGAATTTTCTGCCCTTTCCTCGTTATATAACATTTTAAATAATGCCTGGTTTTTTTCCTCGCATCCTCTCCCCTCATAGAAAGATGGAAACAAAAAGCATTTTGATAAACACAAATGAAGTTAGTCTTGGCAGAGTAAATGCATGGGGAAAAGGAGAATAAATAAGCATATTGTAACTTCTTATTTATGTCGTAACATTTCATGACAAAAGTTTCGCTCTCTGACTGCGCCTGGGGATATTGGGCGGTTGCCAGGGCCTTTCATGTGTCAGCCTGAGAAGCGATCAGATAAAAATAGTGGCTACGTTCGGAGGAACCTATTACAATAATATTTATAATTTTTTTTATTCCAGGCCTCTGTTAGTTGAATAAAGCAATTGTATATTAGCACAATATAGAAGTACAATTAAAGTTACCATGGTGACGATTGTAAGGCCTAGATTTCCAAGACTCTTGCGCTTCCGATCTCAGCAGGGACGCTACACCTAATCACTAAGGACTTTTCAGGCTTAGTCTCCTCTGGTACATTTGAGGAGGGAGGGAAGGTGAAGGGGATGTATTTTTAAATGGCTGGCTTTATGGTAAAAGGTGGGATTGTCAGAATGCACATTGCCAGGGGTGGTGAACATTGTCTGTTTCTGTGCATCATAGCAAAACCATGAGCCTGTACTCACTGCCGTGTTTGCCTTTGGCCTATTCTCAAGGGCTCGATAAAATTGAGTTTCTGTCCCCTGCCAAACACTGTTCTAGGCCCTATGGGCTATGTAAGAAATTTCGACACAGTTCATGCCCATGAGGAACTTGGGGGAAACAATACACATGCACACATGAAACATTCTGGATGAGGCAGAATTTTATATAACCTCATCCTTTCTTAATTGAATAAAGGGTGGGATAGCCCAAGCCTTTCCCTGGAAGAGAGATTTGTACAAGTCAACATGGGACCCAGACTCCCCTCAACACAGAGCAAGTACCCTGCTGCAGGCTCAGCCACATAGAGCCCAAGGGCCCCAGGATTTTTTTGTCCACTGAACGGTTTCAGCCGTAGGCTGGAGTTTGTATGATCAACTTCACCGTTTTCAGGCTTGCTGCCAAGAGACAACATTTGAGCACTTAGTTGAGAGTTGTTGAAGAGGCAGGCCTCCTGCAAGGATAATCAGTGAAAACTTTGTGGGGATTTTTAGGATTCAGGGCAACATTGCAATATTTCTCCGGCTACAAATCACTTTTTTCCCTGGACCCGTGAGCAGCTCTGGTTTCAGAGTCAGTTAAGGCCACTCACCCTTGAAACTCGAAGTGAGATGCTGAGACAGGAGCTGTCAGAAATGAAGGATGATGATGCTAAAACATGTGGATATAAACACAGAAACAAAAGAACATGTCTCCCCTTTCCTGGTGGGACTGTCCCTCTGTGCCTCGGAGCACACATGTGGATGGCAGCAAGGCATGAGTTTTGTATTTGTGCTTTCTGTGATCCCTTCCAGACACAAATCTGAGCTGTATTTTAAAGAGGCCCAAATTTAATGTGGATCAATACAGACAGACTCTAGGCTTTGGCTTAATAGAGCTGGGGGCTGTGCAGACCCTTCTTTGAAGTATTGCAGACTCCATCAAATTAATGACTTAATAGATTCATGGATTTTTACTGTTTAGTTTGTTTTACCAAAACATCGCAAGAGGGCTAAATGATCATAATGGGAAATGAAATTTTATTCAGGGCATAAAATGCTCCTTATTTCTTGCTGTTATTATGTTATAGACAGGGCAGTTTTAAGTTAACTGCCTCTTGCATCATTTAAACGAACAGTATTCCTTTAAAACAATTGCATTGATCATAAATCTTTGGATGGTACTTATAAATCTGGCCAGTTGAAGTTAGCCAGACTGCGCTGTGATTACTTATAAGGTTGTAATTAAAATATGAAACGGGTTTAGCATCAGAGCACTGGCTAATTAACCCTTTACAAACTCTGGTTATAGTAACAAAGTAGGATGGCGTTCTCCTTTAAGATTATTTTCTTTCTCTCCAATACTGTGTTGAAGCTATGAATAGCGTAATTCAAAATTGCGAACATGGCGTATGAGACCTCCTTGGGAGTTTTGTGGATGTTTGATTGAGTTTAACTAAGGAATCAATTGAATCAAGTGCATTTTCTGACTGTAAGCTTGCTTCCTTCTCATACTGGTAATTTGCTGAGCGATCACAGTGCTTTAGGAGAAGGTGACTAATGTGCCTGTGACAAGGTCTGCATGAATTTTTAATGATTGGATCTGTTTTAAAAAACAGGCAGCCAAGATGTGTCTGTCCTTCAGGAGACTGTGGAGCACCCTTCTTTTCAGTTGCAGCCTTTCTCTTTTTGAACCACTTCCTTCTCGAGTTTTCACCCAGGTTGTGAACAGTCACATCTGCCTCCCAAAAGGCAGTCGATCTCTGGTGGCTCTGTGTTTTCCTCCTCAGAGACTCCGATAGGAGGCTTGAAGATAGCCTTCAGAGTTGCCGGCATTATTTGCTACCTCATCACAAAGATCATCCTTGCTCTTTGCTGGATGTCTGGACCCCGCCTTTTCTTCCCAAAGCCAGATCTAGGGGCAGATGGCAGGTTATTTTTAACACGGCTCATGACATCGTAGGGAGAGATTCATTCGGGCACATTTTACAAAATTTGATTTTTAGTCACCAAGTATGTAGGATATTTTTTAAGCAAACTGAATAGTAAAAGAATATTACGCTCAGCATAAAAATCCCACACTCTAGCACATATTTGGGGCTCTACAAAAATTGCATGATGATAATAGTAACACATTTGACAAAGTTGTGAGACAGTGCAAAGAAGTCTGTCACGTAACCTTCACGCCCCAACCACCTTCAGCTCCGTTGTCCTTCCACAGGGCAAGTCAGGGAGCGTTTCCTTTCGAGAGTTTCAGGGTTTTGGAGATCACTGCAAGGTGGCGTCTTGCAGAAGATAAGAAAGAATTGGTGTCTTAACTCTGCAAGCCTCGGGGTGGAAGGAGATGCCTGCATTCAGAGAAAAATCTAGAAAGACCAGAGTTTAAATGGAGACTGAAGCAATACATACTGTCGTTCTTTTTCATGTTTGGTTTCGCTTCTTTTTCTCCCAGTGATCACTCATTGGTTATAACCCTTCTGTACAACCAGACTATTGTACAATGTGAAAGTATTTGCAGATCCTATACATGACTGCACGCCACCATGGGGGGGGGAGGGAGGAGGGGAGAAAATCTGAAACTCAAGGGATTGTGGAACTGAACCCTGTAAACTAAAAGTAAATTAAAAAAAAAAAGAATTGGTGTATTTAGCTTGAGAAGATGACGCAGTCTGTGGATTCTCTGAAGCAATCACACTGCCTGTGTGCCCTGCTGCAGACAGAACTCACTTATGTGTAGTTGTGCCATATAAATGAGCTGAGGAAGCAGAGGTTGCGGCAGAAAGAGAAAAGCCTCTGGAGTCAGAGGACTTGAGTTCGGATCCCACCTGTGTGATCGGGACCTGTGAGACCCTGAGCAGTGACTTCAAGGGCACCTAAGTTTCCTCGTCAGAAAATGGGGGGGGGGGGGAGCAGAGTTAATGGTCTCTGAGATCCCTTCTGTCTTCAGATCCATGGTCCATGAGCCTATGATTCTTCCAGAAAACCAAAGTCTACCCTTTAAGAAAAGTTGAAGCTGTAAAATTTTTCGTGGAAATGTAACTAGAATATAGTATATTCCTCTGCTTTCTTTAACCTAGCACACTTGAACATCTCACTGACTAAGGAGAATTATTATGGACACAATTATTGTTCCATTTTATAATATGCTAGTCTTCTCAAGAACTATTGAGGATTGCAAAAGTTTGCCCCAAAGCTACATGGGTCCAGATTGCTCTTCTTTTGGAGCTCTCTCTCACTTGTGACAAGTGTGACTAAAAAAGGAAATGGGTCAGCCATGTAGCAATAGCTAGGGATGACAGATGGCCAGCCTGAGCACTGCACTGGTAGCCACATGATAGCAAAGGAGCCAGAGGAAGGCTTGCAGGGTTGGTCCTCAGTGGAGGCTTTATGGAAGAATGAAGATAAGAATCCCACAGGATAGGAAGGCATGGGAGGACTGCTTTTTATAGAAGTCAGAGGGAGTACTCCCACTGAGAAGATAGTGTACATCCATTGAATTATAGTCTTATAAAGCTGTGAAAATCAGATGAAGGGAGAATGAGGCTTCAGTGAGCTTGGTGCGAGATCTGCTTTGAGTGCATTTGTAAATAAAACTAAAGGGGGAAAACAAACAGATATCAAATGGGACAGATCAGCTAGTATTCTGTCCTCGCCTTAACAATAGTGGAACCACCACATTTAGATTCTACCGCTTTGGTACTGAATATATTATGTGAAAAAGCAGAAGCAACACTTTAAGAACGAGGGAGTAGTGGGTGGACATCCTACAAAGGAGTTCTGTGTTGGAGGTAATGCAATTTTATATGCACTCAGAGATCAATCTCAAGGTATTTCAGAAAGGGGAAGAGAAGAAAAGAATGAGAAGGATCAAAGATCCTTCATTATTACTAACCTATGTTTTTTTCTTTTTCATCTTAGTAAAATCATAATAAATACATAATTAAATTGATGAAAATAATAAATAAAAATCTCAATAAAATACATTGAGCATATTCTTGATGAAACTGAGAAGTGACTAGATAGGCTTTCTTTTCTTCCTTTTTAAAAAAAATATTTTTAACATTCTTTTTCTTAAATTTTGAATTCCAAATTCTGTCTCTTCTAACCCCTCCCCCATTCACTGAGAAGGCAAGCAACTTGGTATCAGTTAAAGCATGTAGAGTTCATCAGTTCTCTCTCTGGAAGTAGACAGCATTTTTCATCATGTGTCCTTCAGAATTGTCTTGGATCATTGTATTGATTAGAGTAACCAAGTCTTTTACAGTTGATCATCATTACAACATTGCTGTTACTGTGTGCAGTGTTCTGGTTTTGCTCACTTCGCTTTGTATCAGTTCATTTATGTCTTCCCAGGTTTTTCTGAAGCCCTCCCTTTCATCATTTCTTATAGCACCATAGTATTCTATCACAATCAGATACTATAACTTGTTCAGTCATTCCCCACTTGATGAGCATTCCCTCAATTTCCAGTTCTTTGCTACCACAGAAAGAGCTACTATGAATATTGTTGTATATATCAGTCGTTTTCCTTTTCCTTTGATCTCTTTGGGATATAGTTTTAGTATTGGTATGGCTAGGTCAAAGGATATGCACAGTTCTATAGCCCTTTGGGCATAGTTCAAATTGTTCTCCAGAACGCTTGTGCAACCAACAGTGCATCAATGCTCCAGTTTTTCCACATCCCTCCAGCATAGGTCATTCTTTTTTCTATCCTGTCATCTCCCTGGTGTCAAGGTCTCCTTCAAGAAGGAAGGACAAACAACAGTAACAACATGTTGGCCAGTCTGATGGGTGTGAGCTGGTACCTGAGAGTTGTTGTAATTTGCATTTCTCTAACCAATAGTGATTTAGAGCATTTTTATGTGGCTTCATAGCTTTGATTTCCTTGTCTAAAAACTGCCTGTTCATATCCTTTGACCACTTATCAATTGAGGAATAGCTGTTTTATAAATTTGGTTCAGCTCCCTATGTATTTAAGAAATGAGGCCTTTATCAGAGAAACTTCCTGTAAAAATTCTTTCCCTGTTTTTTGCTTTCCTTCTAATTTTGACTATATTGTTTCTGCAAAGACATTTTAATTTCATATAATCAAAATTTTTTATTTTACTTCCTGAGATACTCTCTATCTCTTGTTTGGTCATAAATTCTTCTGTTATCCAGAGATCTGACAGGTAAATTTTTCCATGCTCTCATAATTTGATTATGTCTTTCTTTATGTCTCAGTCATGTGCCCATTTTGACTATATCTTGGTTATATGCTGTGACATGTTGGTTTATGCCTAGTTTCTGCCAAACTGCTTTCCTGTTTCCCCAGCAATTTTTGTCAAATAGTAAATTCTTGCCTCGAAGCTTGGATCTTTGGGTTTATCAAGCACTAACTTCAGATAGGCTTTCACAGACATGTTTTCTAGAACAGATTGCATCTTTTTAGTCTCACAGTTGACTAAGAGGTGCAAAAAAAGTGAGAAGGTTTTTCGTTTGAGGGTGTCTCTTGAGTTCGAAAAAGCATTTGACTTAGTTGTACAAAATATAAATCCTAAGAGGTCTCCTATGCATATATTAAAATCAGATATGATTTTTGATATTTATGATTATAGGAATTACTTACCTAACAATCTTTTGAGCAGCAGGAAAATATATATTATATATACTATATATATTATACACATACACTATATCTCTCTATATATGTACATACATACATACATACATACATATATATTCACCTAAGGACTTTTCCATTGTCAGAGAAGATGTTCTGTACTGAGTCCAGATAGAAGAAGGCTTTCCAAATCCCAGAATCTCAGAGTGGAGAGGTTCCCAAGTTGAGTTCATCCCATACCTGGTGAAGAATCTTCTCCAAAATCTTTTGACAAGTAGCTTTTCAGCCTGTGTTTTTCCAGTGTTGGAGTACCCAGTCTTCTTCTAGATAACTTTGATGGTTAGGATATTTTTCTTAATATTGAACTGAAATCTTTAACTTCCATACATTGCTCCTTGTTCTGCCTCCCAGGTTCAAGCAGAATAGGTCTAGTCCTCCTTCAAAAATTTCAAAACTGCCATCATGTTCCCCTTAAGTCTTCTCTCTAAACTAAACATAATCAGTTCCGCTATCTACCAGGTGAACATGACAAGCCAAAAAACCTGACCACTATAGTGCAAGAAAACTGCCTAGAACCTCTGAACACAGAAAACAAAGCCCCATTCCAAAGGGTCTTTAGATCACTTCCAGAGGAAAACCCTGTGCTTTAAACTCCCAGGCAGCCAGGTAAGTGCAGTGGATAGAGAACTACCCTTCGAGTAAGGGAAGTCTGAGTTCCAGTCTGGTTGCAGATACATACTAGCATCACATAGAGTGACCCTGGGTAAGTCACTTCACTGCTCTCTCTCAATTTCCTCATCTGTAAAATGGGATTAATACTAGCACCTACCTCTCAGGGTTATTGTGAGGATCAAATAATGTGATATTTGTAAAGCACTTTGCAAACCTTAAGCATTACATAAATGCCAGCTATCATCATCAGCATCATCACAGTGGCTAAACTGACTGATTCTAATGACAAATCCTGTAAGTGATGAGGAGAAAGACGTTCGTGAGCAAAGGAAAGGAAACAAATTTGAACAAAACAAATTCTGTACCCACCAGAAATCACAGAAGAGAATTTAACAATACATTCCCCCAAGTGGAGGCGCAGTTCCATGGGCAGGGAGCCTGTTGAATTGGCTGCCGCTGTACCCTTAGATAGGATGTCATCTTGGGCATACATTGCAGACGAATAGTGCAGCTGGATCCAGAACTGAATGAGAAGAGAGGAGGCTCGATTGCATTCCCCAACCACGCAGTGCTCTTTAAAATCAACTCAACTTTTGTTCTTGTATCACCTACGTTTTCCCCTTCCGTCCATGCAACATAACAAAGAAATGTTTTAAAGAGAAAGAAGAAAAAAGAAATTCAGCAAAATCAGTCAACGCATTGAAAGAATCTCTTATGTGCTGTGTTCTCAGCTGTGGCCTCCACCTCTACAAAGGAACGGAGCCAAGTCAAGACCACAAGCATTTATTAAGCACTTGCTGTGTGCTCTGCATGGTGCCAAGGACTGAGGATACAGAGAAGGGCAAATGAAACAGCAGTGCCCACTCTCAAGGAGCTCACGGTTTAATGGTGGAGACAACATGCAAACAACTATGTGCATACGAGGTAGATAAGAGATAAACTTGGGATAATTTCGGAGAGAAGGCGTTGAGAGTAGGGAGGACTGGGAAAGGCTTCTTGTAGAGGAAGGGACTTCAGCTGAGGTTTAGAGGAAGCTGGGAAAGCCGGGTAGGAGGAGGTAGGAGGGAGGCACAGGGGGCAGTCAGGTAAAATGCCCAGAGCTGGGAGACTGTAATGTTAGACTCTAAGCATGTTGTTCCACTGTTTGGAGAGTAAAAAAGAGTTTGTTATGAAAATCTTGATCACTATCTTTTGTTTATTTGTGGTCTTCCTTCCAGTTTCATCCTTAACTACCCTCTGGTTGACCTTTCTGAGTTGGGTCTCCTGTCAATCTTTTTGTTAACTTTTTCAACCCTGTTTCTTACAGTTTTATGATATCATACTTTTCATCATTTCCCATCATTCTCTTTCATAAGATTTTTGAAAAATGAGTTTACATTCTAAAATGTAAATTTTAGCTTAGCTACTAAATCTTTGGTGAGGAAATCAAGTGTTTCCTTATTGAATTGGTTTCTAGATTCTTTTGACCTCCTTATTATGGTGACTGATTTACATCAGCTAATTTCCTTAGGAGAAAACATTAGTCCATGTCAATGACCATACTTTTATCCATTTCTCTTTTTTTGTATGTCAGAAGTTTATTTGAATATGTCAGGTTATTGTTTGCACACCATGTTTTCTCATCTTTAGTCTTCTGGGTTGGTAATGATTTTGATCTTTGTTCTGACAATTTGTGGCCTGACTTACATGTGCAGACAATTCAGAAATAATCCTTACATCTATTAACATGTGCCAGGGTCACACAGCCACTGTATGTCAGGGACAGGACTTAATGCTGACCCTGAGGCTAACCCTCCATCCAGTGTCCCATGCTATCTGTCATAATTGTATCAGGATACCACACTATAGAAGTAGCTATCCTAGCACTATACTATATAGTAGCTGTAGCCATACCATAATAGTAGCTATGTATATGTATATGTATAATAATACATAATATTATATATGCAGTAATACAAAATACAACATGACAGGTGTCTAAGTAAATGTAAACAGAGTGAAGCTTGAAAGAGGAAGGGGGCAGTTCTGATTTAGTTGGCCTGGTGGGAGGTGGTACTAGAAGCCTAAGTAAACAGACTTTTAATTAATGAAAAATTTTGCATATGAAGAATTATTCCTAAAAAAACCATACCTGTATTGCAACTCTATTCAACAACCCAGTTCAATTCAATAAATATTAAGTCTATACTCTGTGCTAGGCACATTGATTCAGAGATGAAAAACTGTTACTCCTGCCCCCAAGGACCTTAGAGTTTAATGGGCAGGGAAGTGAGGTACAAATAAATGAATGTAATAGAAGCACTCTAGGGAAACTGGAGAAGGAAGAGATGACATTTAGCTGGGGGTCGGGGGTGGGGTAGGTGAGTGGAGTAGTCCCTGAGCTGAAAAGTAAAGGGGACGAAGGAGTATACTCCAGACACCGGGCACCGCCTTCTTGAACGGATGGATGGGAGAGAATGGGACGGGACGGGGGAAGGATGGGTTGTCATTTGGCTTGGATTAAAGTCCACAAAGCGATGGTAGCATGAAATGAGGATAGAGAGGTGGGCAGGAGCCCCATCTGGGGCCCTTAAATGCCAGCCCAGAGTCTTTTCATTTGCGTGACTTTACCTTTGAAGCAGTCGAGAGCCAGTGAAGAATTTGGGGCAGGGGAGGGGTAGCTTTAGGTCTGTGCCTGAGGAAGATTATTTTGGATTGGGGAGGAGAATGACCAGTTAGAAGGCCCTTGTGATAGTTTAGATGAGAGAGAATGAGAGTCTATGTGAGTACAGAGAAGGGAAGAGTTCTTGTGAAGGCATAATACTAAGACTTGACCACCGACTTGATGTGGATGTGAAAGAAGGTACAGAAGAGGGGCTCCAGCTCTTCCGTATGGGCCCTGAGGGATGGGGTCAGCAGGGATATAAGGACTGAAAATGCAGTTCTGATAAATGAGCCACTTCAGCCCATTTTGTTGTGAAGTCGTTTCAGTCATGTCCGACTCTCCATGACCCCATTTGGGGTTTTCTTGGCATGGATACCAGAATGGTTTGCCATTTCCTTCTCCAGCTCATTTTACAGATGGGGAAACTGAGGCAAACAGGGTGAAGTGACTTAACCAGGGTCACACAGCTAGTGTCTGAGGCCAGATTTGAACTCCACTCTTCCTTATGTTCTGTTCATGGGTGCTCTATCCACTGTGCCACCTAGCTGCCCATTTTTATGCAAGTCATAGGTTATATAGTAGGACCTGTTCTTATCTCCTTCACTATTCTTTTCCTTTCTTTTGTGGAATTATTTTACAAGAAAAAGATGTCAAGAATTCAGAGAAAGATCAAACAAAGATATTATTTACCAATAATATTTCTGGTCCCTTTGTGAGTGATCAGTTATTTCACATGGAAAATCCTTACTCACTTAAAAATGTGATTACCATGAAAAACCAAAAAAAAAAAAAATTAAAGGAAACTATTGGAATATTTCTTATGAATCTAGATGTGACAATATGGCTTTGAAGTGTATCGGACGAATTAAGAATTCTTCTGTGATTTGGGAGCTGAGACCTGTTTCTAACTCTACTGTTTACTTGCATATTACTTGGAGATAATCTCACTGTCTCTGTTTTCGCATTTGGAGAATGGTGTCTTCTAACTCCCCGCATCACAGGCACAAACAGGAGGTTCCCGTGCGTATGGAGGTTTCCTTAGAAGAAAGGGACTATCGAGTTTTTAAAATAAAGAAAATAATGCTTGTTTTTCATTTAACATGAATAGAATTTGAAGGTTATTTTAGCCAGCAGAGGGAGCCCATATTTTTTCATTTAACGTCACAGGAACATTGATTAAGGATTATTGTACAGGTAAATGGTTGTAAACATGAGTGTTTCAGATGTGGGTTTGGGGCACTTCCAGCCAGTGATTTATGTGTCCATAACATTGTAAGAATCCTATCCCCTGAAATGGTTTTATTTTGTCTATTCATAGAAAAAAAGTTGAGCATGTGAGGATTCTGACACTTCGATCCCTCCCTGATCTCCATTCCCCAGTCTGGCACATCAGAGTGTGAGCCCTTCCCAGGCAGGAACTGTCTGTTTTTGTATTTGTCGACAGTGCTTAAAGCAGCCTTTGACCTTGTAAATGCCTTTTTACTGATGCTTTTACAGTGCCTTAAATTACAGAAACCTTCACATACACGGTCTCAATGGCATTCACAGTTTTCCTGAAATAGATGCCTTAGGTGTTGTTATTCCTGCTTTACCGCTGAGGAAGCTGAGCCTCAGAGAGGTTTAATGATTGCCCCGTATTTGCACACGTCAGTAAGTGCCAGAGAGACTCGGTCAGATCTCGCTCTCTAATTCCAAGTCCACTGTTCTTCCCAGTACCCCTCCAGTTAAGTAACTACCCTTTGCCAGTCTTACACAAGGACATATGTTTTGATTAACAAAGTAATACTCAGTTCAGCTTAGTTAAAGGTATGTTTTCTTTTCCTAAAAATGGGACTTGTCCTGGAAAATTTGAGAATCTGAGCTACAGGGTTGTACATTGCAGAGGACGGGTGGTATTTATTGTAGCAATAGTGACAACTTCCTTCTGAAATGATGGATGAGTTGAGACCAGTTTACTGAGTTTCCTTTCTCCCAGGCTTTGTGTCCCCCTCTCAGGATTATGGAGGATACAGGAGGCTATGAGGTGCAGAGGTACAAGATACCTCTTTTAAATTCTTCTTAAACAAGTGAGCCTTCTTTAGGGCATTCCTGGCACTGCTGCTTGTGTGCGGGAGCAGTATCTGCTGGGATTCTTACAGTGCAATTTGAGAATGCCTCCTGCCTACCTAGAATCTTGAGAAAGCCTTCAAAGACCAGGGACTCCTTTCTCTATGTCTCTGTCTCTCTGTCTCTTCTCTCTCTCTCTCTCTCTCTCTCTCTCTCTCTCTCTGTCTCTTTCTGTCTCTCTGTCTCTCTGTGTTTCTCTGTCTCCCCCTTCCAAAACAAAAGTAAGACTTAGCAGTTCACACAAAATATTTTGATAAATGAGTAAGCGCATTTTATGACAGTTCACAGATGTGACTTAGAATATGGTACTTAATAGTGGGTTGGGTCTTTTTGACACGTGAATAGAACATTTCATGCTCTCTTAAAATCCATTAAAAGAATTATATTAGTCATTAGTGACTTGACTTATTAGAGGAGAATTTACTTTGATAGGCTCAAGACATCTAATCAGCCTTAAGAAGAAGTCCAGAGATAATGTCACAAAAATACAAGTATGGTAAGACAGCCCTGGGTTTCGCTTTGGGTTTTTTAAATTCATTTTTAGGTTTGCTAACATTATATTCAAGTCGTTTAGATGACATGAGAAGTAAATCCTTTTCCTCAATATTAAGTAAACCACCACCAAATGATATATAGTTCTTGGGTATAGGTACAACATACATTCCATCTATTGGTCTGCTCTCAGCAAAGAGGCTCAGAAGAGGAAGGGAATTTAGAACATTTCTACTAATAAACCTGGGGTTCTGGAAAGGGCATATTGCTTCGCCCTCTCCTTACTCAAGTGGTTTGGTCTAGGAGCAGTCTCTTGTCTTCCTGAGGCCTTCCTAGGGAGTCAGAAAGAATTGGGCTGATCTTACCTGCAGCCGTCCTGCCTTGTGAGGAACAATCCAGGAACCAGAAATGTTATCTTCTGTTTCCAGCAGGTGTTTGAGCCATGGTCCATGTACCAGTAATGGGTACCATTTTCCTTCACCCATCCAAAGTGATGACCTTTAAAGACATTCCCCAAAGTAGAATGTGGAGGCAGAAACTGGGAAGGACATGTTGTCATGATGTGTAAGAGAAGGCAACAGAAATATAGACAGTGGAAGAACATTCCTTGGCGGGGGTGGGGGAGTAGGGAGGTGGCAGAGGCGGGCAAAGGATTATTGGGAGTGCTGGTTTTGAGAACTCAGATTCCTGTATTGATTCATGTAAGCCAACAGGCTGATGTGGCCTCCTTGTAGGAAGAGTGAATCAGTGCAGTATTGCTCAGATTTGGGACAGTGACAGTAGGGAAGAAGTAATGAACTAGGATTCTAAGCGGAGCTTTGTGGAGACCATCACCCTACCATTTCTTCCCTGTGATCACCTCTTCTTTTCTGATCAGAGGGAATTATGGGGAGAAGAACGTGTGGGGAAGTTCAGGTTGACAAATTTTAAGAGCCACTGATCTAATGAAAGCAACAATGAAAAGAGAATTGGAAGATCTGGCCCAGTCACTGGTTTTGTCTCCTTGGGGCCTTCCTCAGTTTCTTTCCTCATCTATAAAATACACATAACTGCCTGCCTCCCACCAACACCACGAAGGCTGAGAATGCACCAAGCAGGTTTGAGCCACGCCCATCATTCTTCCATGTAATTGACAGTCTGTTCAATATATGTCATTGTGAAAATACCACCAGGCATTTGAGTATTCCGATGCCTTCCTCTCCAGGTTTTTATGTCTCTCTTAAATCAGTCAGTGAGCTTGGAATAAGCTGAATAAATTAATCCTCCTGAATGACCTACCCAGAATTACAGATAAGACTCGTGGAAGCCAGGTTACCCAAGTCTTGGCCAAGGGGACCTAGTCCTAGTGATCCTCCCTAGAGGTGTACAGATTGCTGGTTGTGTTCAGTGCATCTCTTTGCATTCCTGTTGTGTTCCTGCTGAGCCTTCCAAGTTCTTTTTGGTAGCTTTAAGAGAAAGGCTGGACTCCAGAATTTTCTGAAGCTTCATTGTGCAGCATTGTCTTTAATGGTGTCTTTGTCGAACCTCATAACTAGAGTGAGAAAGAAATTTTTGTGACCATCTTCTCAGATCTTGTTCTTTATATATCGAAAATGTGTAGGTAGGCCACGTTCATAAAGGAGGAAAAGGCCTGTTCCTTTAATGTCACCTTGGGAGCCAGATCTCTGTGCGGAGCAAACATTGCCAGTTGAACGATAAACTTTTTTAAAAACAAGAGCTTTGGTTTAAATTCAGAAAGTGTTTTTCTCTCTAATGGTAACTCTGAACTTATCTTCAACTGTGCTTGATTTGAGAATTGTATCCCAATTGAAACATAAAGGGACCCTTCTTAGACCAAATTACATTTCTTCACACTTGTATGGTAGTAACAGTGATTGAATAGGGCTTACTTCAGAAAGAAAAAAGCTCACATCAGACCTTTATCAAGTAAAAAAAGACAAGGGGCCAATGTATCTTTTTAGTGTGTGCATGATGCAATAATGTGCAACCCACAAGTACTTATTAGATGCCTACTGTATACAAACCATTGGAGACACAAAGACCAAAATGAGAAACAGCCCTTTTCACTCAGGGAATTTTCATTCTGATGGTCAGTGAAGAGAGATTTCATGTGTCAACAGATTAGCACATAGGTAATTTGAAAAGGAGAAGAGCACCAAGCAGGAGGGGCAGGCAGAAAAGGCTTCTTTCAGAAGCTGGCATATTAACTGAGCTTAGAGCAAAGACTTAGAATTTCTAGAAGATGAGCGTCAGGTGGGAGTGGTTCCTGTCCAACAGTGTGGCAATAGCGGGTGGGCCAGCTTGGCCCAGCTGGAGAATGAATAGAGGGACGGAATGTGCAATAAGCCTGGAAAGGTAGGCTAGACCCCTGTTGGGAAGATCTTCAGCTGCCAAGCTTAGGAGGCCATATCTTGTCCTCTAAGCAACAGGGAGCTATTGCAAGGAAAGGCGCTTGAGCAGATCCGTGCTTTTAGAAGGTCACTGTGGCAGCTTTGTGGAGGATGGATCTCAGTCGTCCAAGTCTGAGGTGACATGTGCGAAATAGAGAATAAGGGACAACTGTGGGACAGGCTGTGAGGGTTGGACAGAAAACATCTGGCTGCTGATTAGATGCAAGGCATGAGAGAGTGAGAAGAATTTAGGAGATTGTGTGACTGGGAGGATGGTGATCACCTCAACTGAATTAGGAATTTGGAAGAAAAGACAGTCTGTTCCATTTTAGTTTGAGACAGCTCCAGGAAATCCAGGTGCAGATCTGTGACACTTGGAGGCAGGTGGAGTGGATGAGAGGGACTAGAACATAAAGATGGAGACTGGATCTTCTCATGCTGAGATTGCCAGTAGGAAAGGGGCCCATCAGTACAAGCTCCCATCTGCTTTTCATGCTTTCTATCTATAACATACACTGAGAATCATTACTAATTGTGTCATCACATAAGTACATTGGTGTGCATGTTTGTGTGTATATACACACACACACTCAAAACACACAGTGGAATGGTCACTGGAGATGGTATCTTCCATTCATGAAATGTTGAGTGGACACCTAGATAATCAGTACTAATGAGATACTTTATAATTATTTGGGCCATGGATACACCAACTCCTTCATCTTTGTGCTGTAGCTCACACAGCAGTTTAAAATCGATACTATTTTGTGAAAATTTTTTCTCACTTAGGAATTGCTATGCTTAAAGAAAAACTATCCAGTTCTCAGAAGTGTGGTTTTTAGAATTCTGTCTACTGAAATCAGTGGGGATGTTCCCCGTGCACATCTCGGCTGCATTGTCACCATCATCATCCTCTTTCTCAGTTGTTCCTTGGGGGCGGCCGAGCAGCCTTGGCCTGGGAAGGCAGTAGATGCTTCACTGGTGAGAATGGCTCAAGATCAGGTTGGCTTCTTCGGAGGCTGCATTTTCTCCCATCAACTTGAAAGAGTAAAATGATTCTGACTTCTTTAAAAGATATCACAAGGTTAAAATGGATTGATTCATCTCTGTCTGCCTGCCCTCTCCCTTACTGCCAGTGACTTTGGGCACACCTCAATTCCTCTCTCTTTTGTTCTCCATGGGACAGCTCAAAACTTCACTTTTCAGTGCAACAAGTTCTTAGTTAATTTCGTCTTCTTGAGCTCTTTCTCTTTTTATCTTGATATTGAATAGGTTCGTTTTATAGAGATTTTCCCTTGGATGTCGACGTGCCTTTTAGGCTAAATAAATCAAAATGACACCTTTTCAATATAAAAAGCAGATTGCAATAGGTATTGGTACAAGCCTTTGGGGAAGCTAGGTAGTATAGTGAAGGGAGCATCAGGCCTGGGAGTCAGGGAGAGCTGAGTTCAAATGTGGTCTCAGACATTTCCTAGCTGTGGGACCCCAGCTGGGCAAGTCACTTAAGCCTGTTTCCTTTGACCATTTATCAACTGGGGAATGGCTCTTATTTTTATAAATTTGACTCAGTTCTATACTCAGTATATATTGGAGAAATAAAAGCTTTATCAGAAAAACTTGCTATAAATTTTTTTTGTATTATCTCATTGTCTATGGTCCTTTTTAGCATAATGTAGTTTCCCTGCTTATCTCTTTTAATTAGGTCTGTTTTTGCTTTTGCTTTTGTCTGAGGCCATGATTGCTGCCCCTGCCTTTTTTTTAGTTTAGCTGAAGCATATTAGATTGTGCTCCAGCCCCTCATTTTAATTCTGTGTGTGTCTTGCTGTTTCAAATGTATCTCTTAAAAACACTGTTGGATTCTGATTTCTAATTCATTTTGCCATCCACTTCTGTTTTATGGATGAGTTCATCCCATTTAACATTCACATTTACGATTACTATAAATATCTCACCATCCCATTTTCTTCTGTTTCTTCTCTCTTTTTTTTAATCCTGCCCTTCCTCAAAAGTCTATTTTGCTTCTAACCACTGTCTCCCTTAATCTGCCTTCCATTTTATCATTCCCTCACCTCTATCTCTTATCCTTTTCCTGTCCTATTTCCCTATTGGTTACGTTACATTTCTGTATACAACTGAGTATGTATACAACTAAGTATTCTTCCCTCTTTGAACCAATTCCAATGAGATTGAGGTTCAAGCATTGCCTGCCACCCCCACTCTTTCCTTCTCCACTGTAAAAGCTTTTCCTTGTGCACCTCTTTTATGTGAGAAAATTTTCCATATTTTATTTCCCTTTTCCTCCTCTCCCAATGCATCTCTCTTGCCTCTTCATGTTTTAGGGATTTTATTACAACATAATCAAATCATATCCATTGCCCTCTGTCCTACTCCTTCTAATTGCCCTAATAATGATGAAGTTCTTAAGAGTTACATGTATCATCTTTCCATATAGGAAGGTAAGCAGTTTAACCTTTTTGAGTCCCTTATGATTTTTCTCATGTTTACCTCTTTATGCCTCTCTTGGGTCTTGTGCTTGAATGTTAAGTTTTCTATTCAGCTCCGATCTTTTCATCAGGAATGCTTAAAAAGCTTCTATTTCATTAAATATTCATTTTTATCCCCAAAGGACTATACTCACTTTTACCAGGTAGGTGATTCTTGGTTGTAATCTTAGTTCCTTTACCTTCTGGAATATCAAATTCTAAGCCCTCACTCCCTTAATATGGAAGCTGCTAAATTTTGTGTGATCCTGATGTGGGCTCCACAGTATTTGAATTGTTTCTGTCTGATTGCTTGAAGTATTTTCTCTTTGACCTAGGCACTCTAGAATTTAGCTATAATATGCCTGGGCGTTTCCATGTTGGAATCTCTTTCAGGAGGTAATCAGTAGATTCTTTCATTTTCTTTTTTGCCCTCTATATCTAAGATATTAGGGTAGTTTTCTGTTACAGTTTCCTGAAATTTTATGTCTATGGTCTTTCTTTGATCATGGCTTTCATATAGTTTAATAATTCTTAAATTATCTCTCCTTGATCTATTTCCAGGTCAGTTGTTTTTCTAGTGAGATATTTCCCATTTTCTTCTATTTTTATTTCATTCTTTTGACTTTGTTTGACTGTTTCTTGATGCCTTATGGAGTCATTAGCTTCAACTTGCTCAGTTCTAATTTTTAAGGAATTATTTCTCCAGTGAGATTTTTTTTAACCCCTTTTTCCATTTGGCCTGTTCTGCTTTTTAACAGTTCTTTTCTTCAGTGAATTTTTGTGCTTCTTTTAGCATTTGCCAATTCTGTTTTTTAAGGTATTTTCTTCAGGGGTGTGTGTGTGTGTGTGTGTGTGTGTGTGTGTGTGTGTGTGTGTGTGTGCATCTTTTACCAAGCTATTAATTGTCATCCTAATTTTTTTCCTTCATTCTCATTTCTTTTCCTTTTTTTCTCTACAACTCTTACTGCTTTCTTTAACTCTTCCAGGAATTCTTTTTGGGTTTGGGTCTAATTAGCATTTTTCTTTGAGACTTTGCTTATATTTTTATATTGTTGTGTTCTTCTAAGTTTATGTCTTTGTCTTCCCTGACAACTTAGTATTTTTATGGTTGGTTCTTTTTTCATTGTTTGCTCATCTTTCTAGCCCAGTTCTTGATTTTGAACTTTTGTTAAAGTTGTATTCCTCTCTCTTGTGCGTGAGGAGGCACTGTGCCAAGCTTTAGGCTTTTTTGTGCTGCTATTTTCAGATCTAGTTTTGGGGGCCTGCTTATTTTCAGTGCTTCCAAGGTAGTGTGATTCAGGGAGAGGTATAGTCACTGCTTTCTTGCTCTGTGTTCTTGTGTTTTACCCAGGAAAGGGTCCTTGCTCCTCTGTAGCCACAAGCATTACTGTTCCTCTTGATGCTGAAACTGTGACTAGGTCCTTTGCTTCCTGTCCACCCTAGAAGTGCAACCCAGAACTCCATACAGGTAATAGATAATATATAGATAATATCTGCCAATCAGTACCATCTGTACCCAATGCCAGCAAAGAGTCCCCATAATCCCAGTTGTCCTACTGCTAGTGCTCCTGCTGCCTTCTGGGCCTGCGCCCACTGCAGTGTTAGAGACCTCTCCTGTAGGCCTCCTAAGTTGTCTTAAACTGGAAAAATATCTCCCTCTGACCTTTTGTTGGTTCCACTGCTCCAAAATTTGATGAATCATTATATTAAAGTTGGTTGGAAGAAGATATTGGGAGAGTTAAGCTGGGTCTCAGCCTGGATGCCACCATCTTAGCTCCACCCCCTGGGTCAGTGCTTCTTACTCAAATGCTAGTGATGAGAATGGATGCTGAGGAAAGACAGAACCTTTCGAGGAAACACATTTAAAGTCTTGAAGTTTTAATGAGGGTGTTAAATAGATGTTGTCAAAAATGAAGAGGGTGAGGAAAGCTCGGTGTTTCGGGACCCCAGTGAATTTTTTGAGGGTTCTAGTCTGGAAAGAATTTCACAGGACTCAAGCAATCTTGTGAGTCAGGATTGTGAAAGTTTATTGTTACTCTTTACAGTGGGCGGGGTCTTAGGGAACCTGCAAACCTACAGGAGTTAGGGGTACAGGTTATAAAGCAATAAAATCGTAAATCAGTTATGCTAACTAGGTGAGTTAAGGGTGGGATTAGGGGGAAGTTAAGGAGTGATCAGTGCTTAAAGGGACATGCACTTTTCATATCTACTGCCCAGGTGTATTGCCCATAATTCACTGGGAAAAAGCCCATGGCAGGGGGGGCTGCCTGGAGGTGTGGTTTTAGGCTTGAAATGTCACTTGGTCAGCTAACGGTCAGTGCTGACTGAGAGGTGTCCAGTCTGTTACCCATCAATATCCTGTTTGACAAGATGGATGTTGGGAAGCTAGACTAATTGGGGATCCAGGATGTGCCTAATTGGAGAGGAGTTAGCTTACTGATAGTGCATTGAAGGGTTCATAGGTGCAGCTGGCCACTAGAACAAGGGTGCTATACATTTCTTTAAGCTAAAGGGATTGTTTATAGATGGTTGAGTGAAGGATTCATAGGTTTAGCTTGTTATTGTACCAAGCAGGGATAAACAGTTCATGAACTGTAGCTAGGCAGAGTGCTGGCCTAGGAAAGAGGCAGAGTTAATGCTTTTAGGCTGGGGGAAGTGTGATTTTGCAACTTGATTTCGCAAGCTGATATTACAGACATAGGTACCCGAACACAAGTGTGATTTTACAAATTGAAGTTACAACTGGAGTTACAAACATAGGCACCCCAACACCCCATCATTTTATAAACCCAGAGCTGGATTTGATCAATGCAGAACCTCATGTTTATTTGAAAGTGTAATATGTTAGACAGTGAAAGAGAACATTATTTGAGGCCAGATTCTTTTTGCAATGAGCCAGTAAGGGCAGCTAGGTGACTCAGTGAATAGAGCACCAGCTCTGGCGTCAGAAGGACCTGAGTTCAAATCCGGCCTCAGACACATAATACTTACTAGCTGTGTCACCTTGAACAAATCACTTAACCTCAACTGTCCTGCCTTCCCCCCTCCAAAAAGGCAAACGAACAAGCAAACAGAAAGAAATGAGCCAGTAAAGAGGCCTTGGGTTCAAGGAGGCAGAGTGTGTCTAATGTTGTTTTTAGTTTAAAACTGCTGGATGGGTATTGGTTCCAGGGCTTTTCAAAAGGCAGTTCTACCTCCAGGGTAGGGGAGAGCCGAAGAGAACTCTTACCTGCTAGGAGATAAGGGAGAATGATCATGCTCCCTGAGCCAGTGGATGAATGGAGAGCCAGGCTCTACCTGCATGGCTACTTATAGATGTATCAAAGCACACTAATTTAATAAGTGGCTGGTTCTTTAAGGCAAATCCTTCCCCTTGAACTTGGTCTATATGGTCAGTTATATTTATTTCTGTTTGCTTAGATAAAGGAGGCCCTTAAGTCATATATATGGTCCTAATCTGATGGGAAGTTCTCTTAGTCACTTTTAAGTGACTAAATCTATTTAATTCTAGAAGAGTTTGGCTGCAGGTTTGGGCCTTCTTATTACATTAGGATCCAATAAGAGTAAGAAAACAGAATAATGAAATCAGTGCTAGACCCAAATGTAATCTTTAGGCTTTGTGGAATGCTAATTACTAAAGCCAGTTATCAGTTAGGTACACGTGTATTTTCGTCTAAACTTCTTCCTCAAATTTATTGTCAGTCTAGGACTAGAAAGATGGGGAGCTGGGCTATTTCTCAGTGCTCTTTTGAATGTCAAAAAGACTTTCTTGCTGAGGGCAAGAGATATGTAAATCACCATGCTCATTGTCTGAGACTGTATTGAATTGGTGCTGGGCTATTTCTAAAGAAGGAAACTCCTAGCCAGCCAATTCATATTTCAAAGGACAAAGATAACAGGTGATTTAATGGCCTGTGGCTCCTGTGAACAGCAGGGCCTGCCCAAAGCAGCTAACACACAGATCAGCTGAGTCATATTCAGACCTTCTTGTAAGATTTCTACAGACAAGGGAAGAAAACTTTTTGAAGTATTCACCTGGGCATATCAGAATACTAAAAAGCTTCTGACTTTGGTTGCCTAATCTTAGAATAATACCTAGAAACTCAAAGGAGTAATTTCAGATCAACTCCAGGTATAGTAATAGTGAGGTGGTTGAGCAGAATTATGTAAAGGGAGGGTGGGGTGGGGAAGAAATCTCTAAAAATCTCCCCCACACTCTAAGAATTGTGGGGGATTGAATTTGTGAATTTAACATCTTAAAACAAATGTTTGAAGAATGAATGAAGGGATTCACCATAGTGACTATCAATCAATCAGTTAAGAGGCATGTATCGGTTATTCTGTGTCAAGCCCTGTCCTGGGAATATAGAGACAAAAGAAAAGATCCTGAGTATCACAAGACTTACGTTCTCTCAGGGGAGATAAGGGATCGGCAGATTTCATGTAAAGTGGTGGTATCTGACTCAGAGAAGAACCAGGGTCACTAGTCTGACATAAGGATGCCTACAAGTCACATATTGACTCAGGGATATATAATA
Source organism: Pseudochirops corinnae (assembly GCA_028646515.1). Taxonomy (NCBI): domain Eukaryota; kingdom Metazoa; phylum Chordata; class Mammalia; order Diprotodontia; family Pseudocheiridae; genus Pseudochirops; species Pseudochirops corinnae. The sequence goes on from CM053585.1 coordinate 535,727,957, forward strand.
TTATTGTAATATGTAATACTATCTATGTTTTATTATATTTTAACTTATTTTGTTAAATGTTTCCCATTTATATTTTAATCTGGTTCCAGCTATACTCTAGCTGGGTTTTTGACACCTCTGATAGAGAAGAAATACAAAATAAACAGCACGAAGTTCAATACACGTAGACTAAGGAGGGAGGGAGCACCCAAGCAGGTGGGGAGTGGGAGACAAGGGTATATATCAGGAAAGGCTCTTGTGGAGTAAGGAGGAGGGGCCGGCCAGGGCAAAGGCCCAGAGATGGGAAATGGGATTCAGAGTAGGGTGGGTGCTGAGCCAAGAGAAGGATGGTTGAGTTGGAGTGCAGATGGCAGGAAAGGGGAGTGATGTATCATGGCACTAGAAGGACTGACTAAGCCCTGATTGTGGGCACCTTTAAATGCTAGAGGCACTTATGTATTGGATCCTAGAAGCACTAGGGAGCCACTGTATATTATTGAGTAGGGAGTGACATAGCCAGATCTGTGCATATGGGACATCACTGTAACACTAACACATTTCCACTTGCAGCCAGCTCGGTGGCCTTTCTGCTCACATAACTGGAGCCCTGGACCAAGCAGAGCGTACCAATGGTACCATAAACATTTATTAAGTGCCTGCTGGGTACTAGGCACTGTATAAATCATCTGTCCTACAAGGTAGGTGCTTGTATTCTCTAGTTGAGGTGACTGAGTGAGGCAGAGGTTAATTGATTTGCCCGGTGTCTGAGGCTGGATTTGAACTTGGGTCTTCCTAATTCCAGGCCCAGTGCTCTCTGTGCTGCTAGGCTGAGCTAGCTACCTGAAAGGCAGGTGACAGCCCCAGCTCTCCAGGAGCTCACTGTCTAACAGGGAAGACAGCATGCAAACAGCTGGGAACACAGGAGAGCTAGAGGCAGGATAAATCAGTGGTGATCACAGGGGGAGGGCCCCCACACTGAAAGGGCTTGGAAAAGGCTTCTTGGGGAAGGTGGGGTTTTGATTGGAGCCTGAAGGAAGCCAGGAGGCAGAAATGAGAAAGGAGAACATTTCAGGCATGAGGGACGGCCAGAGTCAGAGAGGGGGCTGTCTCTTTGGAGGAACAGCCAGGAGGCCAGTGTGGCTATCCCAGAGTGGGGGGCTGGGGAGAGCCTGGCAGGGTAGGAGGGATTTTGAGTTCTAAACAGAGGGTTTCCTGTTTGATCCTGGAGGTAACAGGGAGCCGTAGAGAGATGGTGTGGTTGGAAGATCTCTGTGACACCTGAGTGGAGGCAAAGGAGACCAGCCCCAGGCATTGTAATAGACCAGGCAGGAAGGGAGGGGTCCTGTGTCTCTTCTAAGAAGTCTTTAAGCTTTCCTGTAAAGCTGTTCATGTCAGCCATCCTTCTCTTTTTCATTCTTTTACAATCTCTCGATGCCAAGGGCCAAGTCGTTGTGCTGATGTCACTGCAAAGCCTGTTCTCTTTGTGGCCTTGGGATGAGTCAGTAAGTTTGGTGACTCACTTGGAATTATTAGCGCTTCTTAATTTGGGAGTTGGTTCTGTAGCATTAAATTAAGGATTTGCTAATTTCAGAATCACTTTATTTATTTAGAATTTATATCCCACCTACTTCTAAAAGAATGTGAGCTTACACAATTAAATGTGGTGGAAAATAGGACACTTTGTGATAAAAACAACTGAGACCTTCAGAAGGGAACAGAGAGAGGAGATGTTACCTGACACGTGAAATGAGGTCATTCCTCGACTTGGGGACTGAATTTGGCTCTGGGCCCTGGCAGCACCAGGGCCAAAAGGGGAAGCATATTGGATGACATAATTTCAGTTGTCTGTCAGAAGAAAACTTTCCTATTCCTCTGTAGAAGAGAAGTCTACTTTTTTTCTGAAACTAAATTCATGAAAGAAGTTATGTTGGTGACTTGTTTAATCTTCCTGAGTTCAAATCCAGCCTTAGACACTTATAGGCTGTGTGATCCTGGACAAGTCCCTGTACCCTTTTTGCCTTAGTTTCCTCATCTGTAACAAAAGCTGGAGAAGGAAGTGACAAACCACTCCAGTATCTCAACTAAAAAAAAAAAACAACCCAGATGTAATCACAGAGTCAGACACAACTGAAACAACTGAGCAACGAAAATTTGTTTAAGGGGCGGCTGGGTGGCGCAGTGAATAGAGTGCCTGCCCTGGAGTTAGGAGGACCTGAGTTCAGATCTGGCCTCAGACACTTAAAACTTACTAGCTGTGTGACCTTGGGCAAGTCACCTAACCCCAATTGCCCTGCCCTTCCCCCTCCAAAAAGCCAAAAATAAAACATATGTTTAAAGGGCACTGGGTTGTATAACAGACATTATCTTTTGTAGTTTTGCAAAAGACACACAAATGTGTTTCATATGACTTAGGTTTTACAGCAGCTCTTACAAAAGGATAAGGTTCAGCATTAAAATTCTCAGGGAAGGCATTTCTGTGAGAGGGCTGCCATGCTCTTTTTACTCTTGGATGGCATAGGGATGGACCAGACCTGTCATTTCATTAAAATGGGTGTCTCCCGGATGAGGAAACACCCTCTACCAATGCTGATGAGTGCCACTCTCCAGCTTTATGGAGTTTATCATGTTAAGAGTTGTCTGATACACTGAGAGGCTCCATGACTTATCCAGTGTAACGTGGGCAGAGTGGCTCAGAGGGCAGCTCTTCATGGTACCACCCTGCCTCACACTCTTGGGCGATCCTGTTTCATGTGGGTGTAGAGTGGGAGAATCTCAATAATCAGTGGCTACGAGAGTCTGTCTGTCACATGACCTTTTGCCAAGGTCAGGTTCTGAAGCGAGCTGTGACAGCTTGCAACAGTGGGCGAGTCATAGCTGACCTCTCCAGAGTCCAGGCATGCAGCCGGCCTCTGTTCTTGGGCCCAGTGAGAACCCTGGACATCAGACATCAGTGAAGCAAAGATACTCCTCTGCTCGGAAAGCTTAAGGACCCTCCCCTTGGTCAGCCCATCCTAGCACAGCTCTGGGTGACAGAGCTGCCCACAGGGAGGCTGGACTTTGGTTCTTCCGTTCTGCCAATGAGAGAGCTTTGGCACTTCCTGAGCCCCTGTGCTAGCTGAGATCTCCAAGCCCTGTGTCATTTTACTATGGAAGAGATTGAGGATTAACCTGAAAAGTTCTAGGGCGTCAGTGACAGTATGGTCACTGATCATAAGAACAATTAGATCCTGATGGGTCAGCCTTGGTGAATTAGCTACAAAATGCCTCCTCCATTAGGTAAACTGGCCTCTTAGAAAGGGTTATTTATGATTGATTATTTAGATGGTGAAGAATGTCAACCAAATATCACTTTAATTCCATTATAATTGCTGCTGGCTGTTGTCCTTTGTACTCAAAGAGGACCAAACTTACATCACTATATTAGGGTTAAGGCACAGTGTGTCTTACTGTGACTGATCAGACAGCACGAGTTTGGAATACTCTACCACAGGTCGGACACAAATAGTCCATAGAAATGTTTGGAGTGGAGATGTCTCTAAATTTGTGCATCATTTCTTCTGAGCTACTGAAATTCTACTTTGTTCATAGAGTACACACCTTCTTTGGTGCAGGCACACCATGACAGGTGGTGTCTCCCATATTTCACAATCGATTCCAGCGTTCTTCAGAGAGATGTTGATAGCGTCCTTGTATCACTTCTTCTGACCTCTGTGTGAGCACTTGCCTTGTGCGAGTTGTCCATAAAACAGTCTTTTAGGCAAACATACTTTTAGTATTCAAACAATGTGGTCAGCCCTTGGAGTTGTGCTCTCTGCAGTAAAGTTTGAATACTTGGCAGTTCAGCTCAAGAAGGGACCTCGGTCAGGTATCTTATCCCGCCAGGTGATCTTCAGAATCTTCCTAAGACAATTCAAATGGAAGCGATCCAGTTTCCTGGCATGACCCTGCTAGACTGTCCAGGTTTCACAAGCATACAACAGTAAGGTCATCACAACAGCTCTGTAGGCTTTCAGTTTGGTGGGTAACCTAATACCTGTTCTCTCCCATGCTTTCCTTTGGAACTTCCCAAACACTAAGCTATCTCTGACAATGCACATGTCAGCTTCATCATCTATGTGTACCTACTGCCAAGATAAGTGAGCTTACCCACACCACTCAGAATTTCTCCATTTGCTGTAACTGATGGCTCCATGTATGGATGGTGTGATAGTGGCTGGTAGAGATACCTGTTTTCTTGGTGTTTATCATCAGGCCGAAATTAGCACAAGCAGATAGAGAATTGATCCATACTCTGTTCCAGCTCAACCTCAGAGGTTTCATTGAGTGCACAATTATCTGCAAACAAAGAATCATGCACCAGCTCTCCCTCCATTTTAGTCTTGGCTTGTAGCCTTTTCAAGTTAATAATTTACCATCAGTGGAGTCAATGACCTTGATGCCATTTTCATCCTTGTTGAAGGCATCTGACAGCATTACTGAAAACGTCATGCTAAAATGCACAGGAGCAAGCACACAGCCCTGCTTCCATCCACTGGTAACTGGGGAAGTGTGAGGGTATCACCCCTTATCCAGAACCTGGGCAAGTCTGCCGTCATGGAACTGGCATCCAAGACTGATGAACTTCTCTGGGCAACTGACTTCCCATAGTCATTGCTGAATAAGTTGTTTTCAACATGTGAACTGCATCATTTAAAAAAAGGTGTCTTTTTACATCCCTATTGCTTCCCAATTATTCTTTCTTCTCTCCCAAATAGCACCTTACACTGTCATTATTCAGTCATTTCAGTCATGTCCAACTCTTCATAACCTCTTTTGGGGTTCTCAGTAGACATACTGGAACAATTTGCTGTTTCCTTCTCTAACTCATTTTACAGATGAGGAGACTGAGGCAAACAGAGTAAAGTGACTTAGCCAGGGTCTTGTGACCCTGGTTCTGTTCTCTATCCACTGTGCCATGTTGCTGCCCTCCATTGTAATAAACAGTTAAGTAAAACAGTCAATATTTGGTCAGATTTGAAATTATATATTTTATGTTGCACCTCTGTTCAGTTACCTACGAGCCCGGAGGCAAGAGTCATGATTCACTCTCAGCGTTCTGAAGTTGTGAATGGTCAGTTCATGGATTAGAATTCTCAGGTCTTATAATATTTTTTCTTATACATTCTTGTCATCAGTGTGTACACTTTTGTCCTGGTTCTCCTTACGTCACTCAGAATCCTACATCATAAACTTTATTGAGGACCAAAAGGGATATTAGAGGTCTTTGAGTCCAGTGCCCTTATCTTACAGATGAGGAAAATGAAGCCGAGTTAAGTGACTTTCCCAGGGACCCACAGCCAGTCATGTGTGAAGCCAGACTCAGACTCTTCTTTCTGACTTGGAACTCTATGTTCTATCTACTATAATTCATACAAATTTTCCCAAGTTTTTCATTTTGCAATGCAGTAACATTCCATTAACTTCAATATAACGATTTGTTTAACCATTCCCTAATCAATAGGGACCTATCCATGGGGGGGTGTGGCGGGGGAGGGGAGTGGAATCTATCCATAGAAATCTGTCAGTGATTTCCCTTCTATTTCTTGCTACTCCAAAGAGTGTTGCTATGAGTACTTTAGTGCACATCAGGTCTCTCTTACCTTTTTCTAGTACCACCTAGTATTAATAATATTGGGTCAAAGTTTACACAAAGTTCGGTAGTTCTACCATTAGTGCTCCAGATTGTTTTCTAGAGCAGCTGACCCTGTCTGCAGCTCAGGAATGCATTAAGGTACCCAGTCGCAGATCCTCCACATTTCCCCATTCTGGTCTTTGCCAAGCTTATGGTTAAGTGTAAGATAGAACCTCAGTGTTGTTGTCATTCACAGCTCTCTTGTTATGAGTGATTGGGAGAATTCTTATGGGTGGTTCTTAATGAGCGTGCATTTATGCTTTTGAAACCTGCTTCTATGTTCTTTGGCCACGTACATGCACTTGCTTCTTTCGACCAAAAAGTGAATAAGTCCGTGTCATCACCATAGAAAATGATGTTTGCCTTTTGGGTTTTTCCAGCAGGCCAGGCATCCAGTTCAGGTCAGCAAGTGTGAAAATGTCCACTATGTGTGAATAATGTTCTGGGCATGAATACAAAGCCAGGCGCCATCTTCATGGTGTTTGCAGTTTTCTAGGGGCAGGGGATAAACATGTAAATAGCCAGGTAAACACAAAAGATATAGAGAGTAAATAGAAATGGATTTGAAGGGTAACAGAGAGTGTGCTCCCACCTCGGGGAATCATCAGTAAGGGTTTTGTGTAGGAGCCATGACCTGAGGAGACATCGAAGGGAAAGAAGGGTTCCAGCAGGTGGATCAAGGAGGGCAGGGGTCTCAGAAAGGAAGCAGAAGGTAGAATGTTATGTTTGGGGAACAACAAGTAATACAGTTTGCCTGGAAGGTAGAATATGGGAGGTGGTGGGGCATAATGTAGAATTGGTTTGGAAAGGTTGGATGGCGCCCGGCTGTGAAGTCTTTAAAAGTCAAATGGAAGAGCTTGTGTAGTATCTAAAAGGCAATAATAAAGGCAATAATAAAAGGCAAAAATAAAAAAATAATAAAATAAAAAGAAAGTTCTCTTGCTCCATGGAGGAGGGACTGGGAGGAGGAGGGGGCACAGATTCGAATCCTGTTGCTGTGGCCAGGTGAGAGCTGATGAGGGCTTGAACAAGGGCTGTGGTTGTGTGAGTGGAGAGATGGAAACAGATGAGAAGTATGTTGTTGAGGCAGAATTGGCAAGAAAGACTTAGCAGCAGCCTGGGTTCCTATGAGGGGAGCACAGAATGTGAAGAGTCAAGGACAGCCCAACTCAGGTTGAGAACCCAGGTAACCTAAAGTATGGCGGTGCCCCAGAAAAGATCGGGAAGGTCGCTGATCCTGGAGTTTGGGCTAATGTGTTTAGATACAGAATTTTTAAAAGGTGGGGAGGGTACAGTGGTCTTGACCCTTGCTTAAGACTAAGATGATGTGTAAACACAATGAGCATCCATGGTTCTGGAAGAGCAGTGGTGAGCCATGCTGCCCACTTCCTCATAGAGGGGTGCAGGATGCAAGATGCACATTCTGGGTAAGGCCCACACAAGAGCTTGTTTTGCTTGACTGTACGTTTGTTCAAAGTATCTTGCCTTTCTTAATGTTTTTTCAATAGGAAGATGGGGAGGAGGAAAGAAGAGAAAATAAGCGCTTGTTAATGGAAACAAAGTAAAAATAAAATTGAAGTTATATAAAAAATGTCCTTAAAGACTTGAGATTGCCTCTATCATGAGACCATTCCTACCAACTCAAATTCTAGTGGAAGTAGTTTGACAGAGGCCTCTAGAGAAGTCTTGGTAACTTCTGATCTCTATATGGTTTGGCCCATAAACAGTTGGTGTCTGTTGAACCAGAGGCCAGTGATAGATGTATGAAAATTGCAAATAAATTGGTTTTTCTAAAACTGTTTTCTCTGTGAAATAGAACCATGGTATTAAATTGATCAACGTTTTTATGCAAGGTATTAGTTTGGAAAATCCAATTTCTTGAGCATAAATCTGTCACAGAAGATTGGCCAACAGGCTGATCAATCTCTAATTTGAGAGTAATAAAATATTGTGCCTTTCAAAATTGAGAAACACATTCCAGGTCATTTCACGTGAAGGCATGAAATAGATTAAAAGGGTTAATTTGGGATAGTGAATTTGGTGAGGATTGGATCCCACTCCTCAGTAGAGATTCTGAACATTTCTGGTGGCAAGAAATTTTTTTTTTTCCAGGACTCTTTCAAAGTTTTATGCATTTAATGAGAAATTCTCCCAAAATCTCCCACCAGAGAATCTATGTAATGGGCCATAGACCTTCAGAGATAGCAGGGCAGCATCCAGCAGCCCAAGTAGTATCTTATGGAGGGAGATGACAGAGAATTCACAGGAGGAGAGAGAGTGGGGGTTATTGGAAGCACTCAGACTGATGAAAGCATTGGCCCCATCACCCACTGAAATAAACATGATCTTTTCTCACACGGAAGTCCCTGAAAGCTCCTGAGTCATATCTAGCTCAGAGGCAGCTCGCTGCAGGAAGGAAAGCAGAGGATTCTGGGGCAGAGGACCTGGGTTCCAGTTTTGGCCCCTGTGCGCCCTCCCTGTGTGATGCTGGGTAATCATTTCCCCATTCTGGGCCAGTGATCATCATTCAGCCAGCTAGAATGGATATTTGTGCTTCAGGAATTTGCCTTACAAAAGCCAACCTTTAATCAACAGCATCTCCAGCTGTTAGCTGCTGTTCCTGACATCAGGCCCAGAGCCTCCTGGCTACATAGTAGGTAGCAGTAGTGAGAGTTGGTCAGCATGAAGTTACACTAGATAATGGCTCTTATGGCTAAAGTAAACAAACTAATTACCTTACTTAATAACGTAGTAACTTGGATTTATCTTTAGCGTAGATACACATTTCTGTAAACAAGAAAGGCCCAAACATGTATTTCAGTCAAGAAAATTCCACCGACGCCCAAGAAGATGTTAAAGGTGATCTTACGGTTGTAGTTGGCATCTGGGTAGTAAACAGTAACACTGTCTCCTTAATGGAATAATGTTCACTTTTATTTGTTTCTTAACTTAGTCATCAGGGATCCATTTTTGGGGGGGGGGGCGGTTTGCTAAAAAGCCAGATAACTTAACACCTACTTCTCTTGTCTGGCCAATTAAAAATGTTACAGGTCATCAAATTTAATGAAGGAGATATTGTTTGCACTAATTATCCTTCGAGAAACTTCCATTTACTCCAAGAGAATAAAGCTTATCTACTGTACTATATTGGAGCCTTAACTTTGCTTCCTCTAGTCTTTTATTGATTTGGTTTCTCGATTTTAGATGATGATGTTTGATGGATCCCTTTGAAGCCATAGACAGTCTCTTAAGCTATTGACTGGACAGTTTCCTAATATGAGAATAGAAAGAAAATTAGAAAAGGAAAGCCTGAACTTAGAACAGACATCGCAAGTCCTGATCAGTCGTCTTTAGCCTCTTTATGTTCCACATAAAAATCGATAGGTTTTCATCTTCCCTCTGCCTAAGACCTAAAGAGGGAGACAAAGGACTCATCACGTTATAGCCACCCACACAAAAAAGAAGTTCCATGTTCTGGCACCTTTCCATTCTCAGCCTTGTACCTCACAGCAGGGTGACCAGATTTGACCAAGATACAAGGTTAGAGGGAATCCCCTTTGGGAGAACAGAATAGCATTAATTTGCTTCTGGGCCTATCTTCATCCTCCTCATCTTAAGGGGCAGAGACTGGATGACCAGTGCTGTAGTGGTTCTGAGATAGCCTAGGGCTGCATGGCCAGCCACAGGATCCTGAGCCTTGGGGGCAGATAAGCCTTGGGTTCTGTAGCTACCCTTGCCCACAGACCCCTTGTCTAGGAATGCTGTTGTGGAAAGGCTTGGAGAGGTTCTCTGGCATATTCTTTGCCAGCCTCTGACCTTCATCTCTGAACTGCGATTTTCTCATCTATGGAATGAGGATCTCCCAGGAATATTGTGATAATTGGGTGAGACAAATGGAAGTGGTGCGATGCAGTCACAGGCTGTTCAAACAAATGAACAAATGTTTAGGACTAAGGGCAGTGCCCAGGCCACTGTGGGCTCCAGCCATCCAGCGGATGTCTCTCTTTGGAGAGCGAGGCTAGCACAATGGAAACCCAAGTAATAGAATGACTCTAATCAGCCAGGACCTGCAACTTAAGGCCTTCTTAAATTGGTTTTCTGAACTTCTAAAAGGAAGGAACAAATCTTAAGAGTATTAAGAGCTGGAAAGAATGTTAGAGCCCATCTAGTCAAAGCCCTAGAGAATGAAGGGACTTAACCAAAAGACATTATGAGATTAAGTATCAGAGCCTGAGTTTGAAACAAGAGCTTCTAGTGTGAAACCCAGTGCTTTGAAGGGGAAAAAATTTTTCCATCATCAAAGAGCAGTGAAGTTAATTTCAACGTGCGGTACTGAGTAAGGCAAGAAAATAGCTTAGTACCTTGGAAAGTTTCATAAAGAATTGAAGTCAAAAGAGTTTTCTACTTAGCCTTTGATTAAGTGGACGATGTACTTGATCTAAATACATGAAGCTCTTGAGTATTCCAGTTAAGTGAGGTATTAACTTTGGCTTAATGTGAAACCACTTCCTAGATGGAAGCTTGTAGAAAGTAGGAAGAGAAAGGAGTTTCGTTTTTGCTCAGATTTATCCCTCACGCTGAATTCAGTTTCTGATCTGTCCACCTCATGCAGGTCCATATCAATAGTAAGGGATTAGACACACATCATACATGAGTGTGCGTATGTATACGTATGCATGTATATACATCATTTGAGAGTGTGGGGTTATGGAAGAGACTTCAGATCCCGGAAAGGGTTACCTGAGACTTTCTCAGACTAGCCAAGCACTCTAATAAATGAGTATCAGCACTTAGAGTCATCTTTGTTTTGTTCAGCCCAGACCTGTGATGTTACCAGCAGAAGGAATAAAGGAAGGAAGGAGGGAAGGACATGGGCATTTATACAGCACCTACTGTGTGCCAGGCCCTGTGCTGAGTGCTTTACAGATACTATCTCATTTGAGGAAAATGAGGCAAAAAGAGGCTAAGTCACTTGGTCAGAGTCACATGGCTACCAAAGTGTTGGAGGTCACATTTGAAATCAGGTCTTCCTAACTCCAGGACCGGTAGGCTTCCACACCGCCTTTATAGGGTATTCGTAGTGTGAACACATCCACCCAAACACACTGGCAACTCATCTATAATTAATATTCCCAGAGAGTTCCCTGGGCCACTGAGATATGGCACTGAGACTTACTTGTCCAGGGCCACACAACACGTGTCAGAAGCCAGATCTTCCTGACTCTGAGGCTGACGTTCCTGCCTCTCCCTCAGGGTTCCTCTGAGGACAAATCCTCGTTTAGAACTTCATTTTTATAGATGAAAAGGCTGTGTCCCAGAAGAGTTGAGTGACTTTTAAAATATCCATTCTTATTCTGAAGGAAGCACCGCAAATGAAGTGAGCATTCCAGTTTGCATGTTGTTGTTCATCCGTCATTCCCAAAGAGGACTGTGCCCTCATGGAGATATGTCTGAGATGGATCTGAGGGAGGCAGCACGGCGTTGTTGGCCCCAGCGTTGTCTGTGAGACAGCAGGTCTCTCTGTTGTGCTTGGCTCACCCAAGATGTAGCTTCCCAGGCGGCCACGCCGCTTGGTGCCTCTCTCAGACATTCCCTCTGTTTGCCTGGCTCAGTCACTTGTCATGTTCACACAGTCAGTCCATCAGTCAGTGGTACATATGAGGCTGGAGCTTCTGCCAGCCATGTTTCCTAGGGGATATCTAAGTGATGGAATTCCATTACAAACAAGTGGACATTTTTATTAAGTGACTATGTTAAAATTCAAAGAATTTTTTTTTTAAAACCTGATCTTTATAAAAATGTATCCAGAAAAATCACTAGTACCAAATTTCCCTCATCTTCAATGATTATCTCATAGGATGGCAAAGATAAGGATAGGGACCATATCTGAGATTTTATTGGTAGTCTTGGGAACTCCCTGAAGAGGAACCCCCCTCTTACCCCTGCAGACTGGCACCTCCTCTTCAACGTGTGGTCTTTGAGAGTTCCCTAGGATACTAAGCCATTAAGAAACTTGCCTAAACTCACACAGCCAGTGTGGGTCAGAGGTGGGATTTGAACCCAGGACCCCTACTCTAAGGGCAACTTTCTGCCATACTGTGAAGTGTTTGGAGAAACTGGGAACTCTCAGTGCTTGGGAGGAGGTCGGGTGTTGGCCAGTAATTGGGGCCACAAGGGCCAGGGTGGGCTCCTCTAGAAAGGCTTTTGAAAACTGTTCATTGAGGAGTCACCACTTCCTCAGAGTCATGGAGGGAGAAAATTGGGGGCTGTGACACGTGAAGAAGGGTAGAAGATGACGTTGGACTGAATGTCCTCCGCGGTTCCAGCTCTAAGGCTCTGATCCTGTGATCTGCTCTATAAGTTGGAATCTGTTATACTCCTTTAAGGTTTGTGGAGCAGCTTTTATACTTTACCTCCACTGATCCTCACAACAGCTGGATGGAGTAGGTAATGTCCCCCATTTTACAGATGAGGCAACAGCACCAGGGACTAAGATAACGCAGCTAGTAAGTCATGGAGACAGTATTCAGGCCCCCCACATCTTCTCAACTCCAAGGCCAAACTTCTCTCCCCTGTGCCACAATATCTGTTGTGGGAGGAGCACTGGACTTATAGCCAAAAGACCAAGTTCCAATGCTGACCCCATTGATTAGTGTCTGTATGATAAGTCACTTACCCGCTCCAGGTGTCAGGGCCCTCCTGAATTCTGCAATGCTGCCTTTTATTTTGAGCGCTAGTCACAAAATTGAAGTCATGATTTGTAACATACTTTTCAGATATCCTCTTTCCAGTAGAGAAGCACGTAGCAAGCCGGGAGGCTGTGGATCTTGCTAAGACTTGATAATGTCATGACAGAAATCCACCAGAGGTTCCTATCTAGATACATGCCTTCTCGCGCTATTGATTAGAACTGGGTGAGATGAAATCAGTAACTCTGAACAATCTATCTGTCAGGCATTGGAAAATCATTGTCAAGATGGTGAAATGGAAAAGCAGCTATCTGGTTGTATCTGAGTAATCTGCAATCGGAGATTTCTTGGACCCAATTTTACTATCACAATTATTCACATTCTAGGCAGTTGAGATCAGTCACAAAAGAGGTAACATCCTGGGTGATTGACTTTGTGTGATGTAGTGTCCACTACAAGTGCTCAGAACTCTTCTCCTTCTTTCTTTCTTTTCTGTCCAGTAGTTGGTTCCATGATGCAGAATCAGGTGCCCCCCATCACCTGTGTGATAGGCAGCCAAAGGCGAGGGAGGACAAGCAAGTCTGATAGGTCTTGGACTGAGCTGGGACCTACTCCAGGCCTGTGTGTGTCATCTAGCCCTCTTCCTGTTCTCAGGATCCCCCCCTCCCTTCTCCCTGGGCCCTACCCAGACTCACTGACTAGTGCCTCTGATTTCGAGGGGGGATAAAGTAGAGTGTTCTTATGGAACTAGAGATATATAGTGGGCACTAGCGCAGGCCAAAGAAGTGCCCTGAGGAGTGAGCGTGTCTCGTAAAGCCTGGATGAACGTCAGGAGCTGAACCCAACACGTTCTCCTGTCCAAGTGACTCTGCTGAATGTGGGGGGAGCAGCTTTGCCAGGTCCCAGCGAGGGTGGGAGGGCCGTGCTGCTGTGTGCTGCTCCCATTCCCTCCTGACAAGTTCTTTACTTTTGTGGAAATCTGTGGCCTGCTGTCGAGCCGTCCTGCATGTTCAGCCATGGTGACTTCTCTGCCGTCTCACGTTACTTCGTGCAGCCCATGATCTCTTTGATCTGGTCATTCTCAGGCCGCCAGTGCCTTTCTCGTTCATTCTGGGGTCATCATGGCCACACAATTCATCTGCCAGTGACCATCTGCATCTCATGTCTGACCCCTGTCAGCCTCTCTTCTCTCCTGCTTTGCCATCAAACTGACATTCCTAAAATACAGGTCCGACAGTTCAGAAATCTGTACTGGTGCCCTTGTGTCTATAGGCCAGAATACAAAGCCCTCATCCTGGCATTAAAGCCCCTACACACTAGGGGTCCTGCCAGGGTGGCTGAAGCAACGCAGTGTTGGACGGGAGTCAGGGAGACCTGAGTCCAGATCTCGCCCTCAGACTTAGTGCCTCTGTGCCCGTAAGTAAGACCCTCCCCTTCTCTGTGCTTCCACTTCCCCTGATAATATCTGGAGTGACATATGAAGTTGAAGTGCTGTATGAAACTAATAACTGTTACCTTCCCTGCCTTACTTCCTCTTCGTCCTCTTCCTCTTGGTGCATCAGATATCTGCTGCTGTTTCTTGTACATGAAATTCTCTCTCCTACCTGTGTGCCTTTGCTAGGTGGGCCCCTGTCTCTGAGATACTCACCCTGCTCACCTTCACCACTTAGCGCCCCTCGCTTCCAAAAGGCCATGCAGCCTTTCCTGGTCCCCCAACAGTTAGTGACTTCTCCCTCTTAAAATGACTTTACATAACCTTGTATATGCTAAGTTAAGTTAATGTTGTGGGTGGTCTAAACACTGTGCACTCTCTGTCTCTGTTATTGTAGAAACAGAAGGGGGTTAGGGACCATTTTCTGTTATTTTTGTTTAATGGACTGTCATGGCTGAAAAAATCATTCCTGACTGGCCAGCCTACTGATGACGAGCGTAGCTGGGCTGATCCTTCAAAAGCAGACTCATGCTGGTGCTGGGACCATATTCAGAGCTCCACCAGATAGCCAGAGATAGGATTCTGCTGGCATCATCCAGTCAGATCAATGCATTTATTAAGAGCCTGCATGTGCTTATTGTTGAGGCTACAAAGAAAGGCAATAACCAGTTCCTGCCGTAAGGATCTCATAGTCTAATGATAGGGGAGACAACATGGGAACAGCCATGTGCCAACTAGCCATCCACAGGATCAGTCAGCAGAGGGAAAGCTCTGGCATTAAGGGAAGGCCTAGCTTTCAGGAACCCACTGCCACCTGAGTACTACAAGGAGGCATCAAAGAAGGAGGCTTCAGAGCAGGAGCCATTGTATTGTTTTGTATTTAGTGTGTAGCATAGTGCCTGGCATTGTCATGAGCACTTAATAAATGCTCATTGATTGATTGGTTGATAAGCGGGGTCTGGCATTGGAAGTGAAGAAGTGGAAGCTTACAGATTGATTTTTTTTCTTAATTAAAACATGAAAGCAATATTTCCTAAACTTCCAGATAAACCCAGTGTTCCATGCATTGAGAATGGAATTATGTGAAAAAATGTTGATGGTAGTGAGACTCTTCCTTCTAAAATATTAAATATGTTACAGATTCACGTGTAACAATTGGGGGCACGGAAATCAACCCCATTTCTAGGGTTGTTTGGGTTTTGGTTTTTTTGCTGATAGATGTGATTGATTTTCCATTTTCCAAGGACAGTTCCAAACTGCCAGCCCACAGACCTACTTTTTTGTCATTTCATCAAGACCCAAAGTATTCTGTGCCCAAATTAGTTGGAGAACCTCTCTGTGAGGACATTTTGGCAATGAGCTGCACCTGTCAGGGTCTCTTCCAGTTTGTAACATTTGCAATTGGCCAAGAGTACATCCTAATGGAAGGTAGGCATCAGCCACAGTGTTCAGTTCAGTTCCATTGATGGCCTTCTGTCCATTTTTCTCTGAGAATGTACTTCAAAGCATGGTCCAAGCTTTAGTGTTCATTT
Source organism: Pseudochirops corinnae (assembly GCA_028646515.1). NCBI lineage: Eukaryota > Metazoa > Chordata > Mammalia > Diprotodontia > Pseudocheiridae > Pseudochirops > Pseudochirops corinnae. The sequence continues at coordinate 535,743,260 of CM053585.1, forward strand.
GATTCAGCATTAGCTAATTTGACTTTTGGCAGCTGTCATACTGGTTGCTATCAAATGCCTTCCATAAATTGAGAAAAGCAATAGTGCCAAAGTATTTCCAAATTATAGAATGGTAATGTACAGGGAGGTGCATTATTGTCACTGACTGCTGGGCTAGGAGACTGACTATTTACAAAGAGCAGAAGCCTCCAGCGACCTCCAGGGCATTGTTCATAGGTCAGCTTTTAGAGCAGATGGCGCATTGAAGCTTGCCCAGCTAGTTCATGCCAGTCTTCTACATAATTCTGTCATCTCTAAGCAGCAGCTCCATCTACCACTATAGCATAGTATATTCTGAGCTGTGAAGTGAAGCATTGTATGCAAAGTAGGATGTGTAAAAATCAAGGGCAAGAGTAGGCAAGGGGCCACCATGGTAGGGCTCGAAATAGAAGTTTTGGTCCCTGACTGCCTCTCCTGGCTTGCTCTTTACTTTCCAGACTTTCTCACAATGTATCATCTACAGTCTTAACCTGGAACATCCACCGCCCCCTGTGGCCCTCTCACCTTGGAGAACACCTTTGCCATGTTGGCCCCATTTTCCCATTGGAGTTGGGAGTTCCTCTGAGGGTCTCCATTTGCGAGAAGAGCTCTAGCTGGCTCCCCATCCCTGCTCTGCTTTTGACTTTCAGACTTTGACACTTGGGCAAGTGGGTGTTTTCACCCCAACTCCAACCTTCCAGCTCTTTGTTGTATGCGGTCTTCTCCCATCAGAATGTAAGCTCCTTGAGGGCAGAGATAGTCTTTCTTTTTGTTTGTATACCCCTTATTCAGCTTGGTGCCTGGCACACAGTGAGTGTTTAATAAAACTTTTATATTGGCATGTCCTTTTTGTACTAACCATGCTTCACCTCGATGACTGTTAAGTTCCTAGTGAGAAAGCCAAATTCACTTATTTGAGTACATGAACTGAGCAACCCCCTTTATAGGAGAGCATGTGATTATGCCCTGCCTCTGCTTACCTTCAAGGAATTTGTCATCCTCTCCTCTTTCTCCTCTAAAACCTCTTCCAGTACCAGTCATTATTCAGCTGAATTCTCCTCTTTGGAGTTCTCCACTGGCCTCCTCATTGAAGAGCCTTGTCTCCATACTGGTCCCTCCTGAGCTCCCTCTTTGGCACTGTCAATCGATGCCTTCTCCTTCTCCATATTATCTCTGCTTGGTTTTTGTGACATGGCTCTTCTGGTACTTCTTTACTTCTGGCTCTTCTTGCTCAGTCTCCTTGGCTGGTTCTTCATTTATCTCACACCTGTTCACTGGGGGCGTCCCTGAAAGCCCCATCCTGGGCACACTCTCCCACTTGGTGATTTATTAGTTTCTATGGTTCATTTGTCATCTCTGCAGATGATTCATAGCCCTCGTCTTTCTCCCATCCCATCATCACCAACTACCTTTTGGACATGTTGAAGTGGACACGACAATTCAAACCTACCATGTCCAAACCAGAACTTGTTGTCTTCCCCCCATTCACCCCTTCTTCTCAGCTTCTTTATTACTGTTGCGGGCACCGCCATCTTCCCAGGTCTCCAGCCTCCCAACCCCATTGCCATCCTTGACTTCGCCTTCTCACTCACCCCACATGTCCTCTCCATGACCCAGTCTTTTTATTTCCATGTTCGTAACATCTTTCCATCCCCACAGCCACAAGGATTTTTCAGGCCTTCATCAGCTCTCCCTTTGGCTACTATGGCAGACTTCTTACTGGCTGGTCTCCTAGCTTTAGGACTTCCTCCACTACCTCTGTTCTTAACTCACCCAGGTCTGACCGTGTCACTCCCCTGCTCAGTGAGTTTCATTAGTTCTTGATTACCTCCAGGGTCAGATAGAAGAAGCTCCTTGGTTTGGCATTTATCAAGCTGCCCCTCCAGAAGAATGTGGCAGAAAGCACAGTCTGGAGAAGGCATGAGCTTGGTTCAGGGCCCAGTGAGGAGGAAGACCTTTTTAGACAGGAGGGTGTATATTGAAGAAGCAGATGGTGACCTGTAAGGAGATGTGGTGGAAGGTTCATCTTTGAACCCCCCACTGTTCCATACACAGTACTGAGCATATGTTACTGAATTGAATGAACTTAACAGGATTCCATGTCTATGTTGGGGACAGGTCCCATCTTTCCCTAGGTAAGACACCCCCCCCCCCCACCTCACCAGTCCCATGGCCCAACAGTGACTCTTCTAAAAGCAGTGACTAAGCCAGGCACTTACATTCTTCATAAACAGATGATGGAATTTGACATTTTCCACAGAAAATCATCTGTAAATGGAAAATAAGCGTCAGAAAGTGATGCCCGAAGGACAGTTTTTAGAAGGATGCCAGTAGCTTTTAGCGGAGATTTAATAAGAGCCCGGCTTTAGGCAGCATCACAGAAAATAAGTACAAATGTGTGCCGAGATCTCTTCCTGGGGCTGTGTAGCTGATTATTGCCTCAGTCTATAGATGACTGAATGGTGTGTGAAGCCCCTTTGATTTCAGTTTGCCATTTGAGTTTTTTAATGTCTTGCAAACAGTCCTTGAAGATGAAGGTCTGATTAAAAAGGTCTGATCATCATGGTGAGGGGCAGGTCTCGGATGTGTCACCCAGACGCGCATGAAGAGCCCAACGTGTCATCTTTCCATGACTTCAGGGAGCAGATTTTCTATGCTTTCAGCTCCTTTGACATGCATTGAAAAGGACATTCTCTTTCCCCTCCCTCTGAAATCTAAATGCCATAGGGAACCTGACAGAACAGCGTTAGAATGAGCGTTTAATGTGTTCTAAACACAGTCAATTCGATAGTGAATTTAATCCAAAACACAGATGTCTTTTGTACAGTCCTGAGGTGTGTGCTATCTTTCTCGAAGTGCTCTGATTTTCCAATTTGTAATTTCTGAAATCCATTTTTTCCTCATTGGAGAATGTATGAAATGTCCATCCACCTACCCCCTCCGCTAGGGCTGACTAAACTCTTAGTTATGTGAACAGAGACAGCTTAGAAAAGACTTTCTCATGCTCCCTTTTGTCTTTTACACGACCTGTGTTCCAGCATATTCCCCTGCCTTCCCCAGGTCAAGGCTCTGTACTTAGAACAAAGCATTACAAGGAGGAAAAACCCAGTTCAGAAGAGCTAGCCCTGGAGGCCTGCCAGCCCATGCAGCGTTCCACACCTCTGCAGAGAGGCCGGGGAGATGCCAGGCCCCGTCACCATCGCTGCGCAGCATTCCGTTTGGACTATTTGCTTGTTGCTGGCTCCGTTTACTTTGTTTTATAAACTGTTCTTTTCTAAATAGGGTGTGATAGAATTGCAGAAAATGTCAGAGGTGAAAGCATTTCATCCAACCCTTTTGTCTTACGGATGAGGAAACTGAGGCCCACAGAGGTCAGGTGACTTGCTAAATGTCACACAGGCTGCCCTAACCAAGCCAAGACTTCAATCAGGGCCTTTGATTTCTAGCTTTTTTGGTTTGGGGGGTTAGATCTGAATTAGGACCAAGTCCCTTTCCTTGCTCAGCTGATCTCCATTATTCTAGGGGAAGAGGGGAGCACACAAGGATTTTCTTTGTAAAAAGAAGGCCGGGTGGCGCTAGCCTGTTCTCTCTGTGAATGCTCCTAGAGTCCGATGATGAGTCTTGGCCTTTTGGAAGGGTCATTTCCGAGCACTAGAAGGCTCACCATCTGGGAGAGGAGGAGTTAGACTTTTTGACCATCATTCTGCAGGCCACATTTGCCCCTGATGTGCTCACTGTCTCTCTGCTGTTTGGTTTCCTTCCTCCCAGAAGCTGGGGGAGGTGAAATGCAGACAAGGGCTGGCCACCTCCAAAGTCCTGTTGAAGGGCTTCAGGAGGGTGTGCCAGGGGAGGGCAGAGGCTGCTGACATACTCATGCCACAGGTATCACGAGGCAGTAGCACTGGGGGGCATTGCAGGGAGGCAGCTTGGTGAGACACGGGACTCAGATCCTGGGTGACCCTGAACAAGGCATGTCATCCATCTGAATATGAAAGGATTTGGGCTCAGTGGCCTGGAAGGTTCTTCCTAGCTCTAAGTCATGGTCCAGTGAATCCCAAATGCCAGGTTGGTGTCATTTGTCCATTGTTCTCCTAGAGGACCATGACATGAGGGAGGTGATGCCATGACATACAAGTGAATTGGATTTAAATGAGGCAGGGCTGGGCAAAGTCACCAGATGCACTCTCTCCTCCAGAGCCACCTGGGCCCAGTGGCCAGATAGAGAGGAGGGCGACTGGGAGGGCATGTGCCAGGGGAGGGCAGAGATGCCCCCAGAATGACAGGCACACTTGACCTCTTGCCTCCCCACATCTCCCCTCCCTAATGCCCTCCCCTCTGCTCTTGGCTGCCCATTGCATTCTGTCATCCTATCAACAGAGCAAGAGTGGCATGATGTGGAAATGGCACCTGATGACTGACGTTGACTGAACATCTGCCTTCGTACATGGAGGCAGCACAGATAATGACTTCATTTTTGCTGCAAGGAAAGTTGCCGCAGTCAGAGTCTGGGGTAGGAGTCATCCTAAAGTCCTAGGACCATTGTCACAAGCATTTATTGAGCTCTTAGAGTATATCAGGTCCTGTGCTGAGCCCGGATAATATACATAGAAGCAAAAAGGAAGACAATACCTCCCCTCAAGGAGCTTCCTTTCTAATGGGGAAGACAGCACATGGAAGGGAACTGAAAAACATGGGGGAGTGCCCATGCTGGAGCAGGAGAAGGGGCCGGCATGGCGGACATGGTCCAGAGCCAGGAGGCCCTGGGTGCTGAGGGAAGGCCCCAGGCAAGATGGTGCCAGAACAGATGACCTGGGAGATGTCCAGTCCAACCCCCTCACTTGACACATGAGGAAAATGAACTTTTCCTTTATGTGTAGAAGAGCGGGCATTAGAGATTATCTAACCAGTCTCCTCCATTTTACAGAGGAGGAAACTGAGGCTTGAGGGAGAGGCAACCTGGTTCAAAGGACAAAGCAAGAAGTGCTTGGAGGTCAGCTTCGAGTGCTGGATTCCAGTCTCGCCTCACAACCTGCCCTGTAACTTAGTGCCCTTGTGTCTGCCCCAGAGCTTTTCAGGTATTGGGCAAGTTAAGCTGTGTTCTCCTTTCTCTGATGGCCTGTTTCGGACCTGACTGACTCATCCTTTCTTGCCGGGGTCAGGCCTTTTTCAGGAGGTACATGAGCTGTGTGACACAAAGCAGGCCGCTTTCCAGGGCCTGGGCACATTTGGTTCTATGTAAACTTGACCCTTCGTCAAAGTCTTATGATGAAGCTATGGCTCATGGAAAATATCCTCTGTGTTTGGCTTCAGGAGATAGGTGCCAAGCACAGAATCCTGGGAGCTGAGCCTCCCTCGTCATTGTGTCCTAGATGGAGATGGGCAAAGCACCTCATCAAGGCCGGCCGCAATGCCGTTGCAGCTACCTCTCAGGGCCAGGTTCTCTGAAGATTTGTTTTGTCTGGGGTAATGGATTTAGGGCCCATGCAAGCCAGGCCTTTGTGTCATCCATCACCATGAAAATCAGCCGATGTCACTCAGTGCTTGAGAAAATGATGTGGAAAGCTTTCATTTCCTGGAACTAAGACTATCTGGGAAGCTGCCAGGGCCTTGTCCTGGAGGTCAGGCAGGAGGAGCCAGAGTTGCAGTGTCAACCTTTGGAAGAATATCTTGTTTAGATAGAATGCCAGAATTAGCCAAAATAAAGAAATTAGTTGAATAAAGAATTGGTCCACGTCAGAGTAAGGGGAGTTACTCTTCTGTTTAACTGCTGAACAGAGACACTGCTTAGCTATTTTTGGGTCATCAGTTCATTTCTTCAAAGGAATAGCTGTTTCCCACATGGTGTATGCATGATGTAAGGCCCCAAGTCTGAAGGACAAGCAGGATCTCGTAACAGTGGCTAATTGAGGTTCTGTTAATTGGAAAAGGACAATTACAGAGTGCCCAGGAAGAGGTGGTCAGGGCCAGGGATAAAGGAGACACGCTCCTGCCCAGCTCCACCCCTGCCTGGGTGGCTTTGGGCAAGTGGCTCCTTTGGGCAAGCCCAGTATCTGGGCCTCTTTCCCCTTTTTGGTAGATGAAGTGACTTTATAAGGTCTGTTCTAGCTCTAATTCAAATCCCTCCATGACAGCGACAGCAGAGCTTGTAATTAAGATACACACATTCACACACACACATGGACACACACAGACGAGCTAGAATTTGAACCCAGGGCCCCAGGCTCCAGATCCTTTTTTGGTAACCCCACACCAGCTCCTCACTCATCGCCTGCCTCACTGCAGGAGGTGCTTGTTTGTTGAAGCTCATTTCCTCACTCTGTTGAGGGTTCATTATGTGTGTGTCTGACCTCCCTGAAGAAGGTTCAGCATCTTTCCCTTTTCCCATCAGAGCAAGTGTCCCTTCAGAGGCAGTGTGATGTCGTGGACAGATGGAACAATGGCCTTGGAGCCCAGAGGACCTATCTTCAGGCCCAGCCTGTGGCCAAGACCCCCAACCTGCCAGGGTCCCAGACAGATTACAGAGATGCAGCTGATCTCTGGGTGGAAGGAGCTTACCAGAGGCTGCCTCCATCACTGAGATCACAGCTCCAATCCTTCTCTATCCCTGCCCCCCGAATAATAAGCCCCCTCTTATGATAGGATTGAGCCCCCCATCTCTATGGCCTCAGACCAGAGCTGTCACACCCTCGGGCCACACAGGGCCCACAGCACCCAAGCAGTGGTAAGATGTCAATGTTTATTGATAACACAGCAGAACATACTCACGTGGTGGTTTTCTAAGGCATTTTGTGATCTCCATTTCTGTAAGATGGCACCACTGCACTGGGCTGTGTGATTGCTAAAGCCCCTTTCAGCCATAAGGTATTGGGGGGTGTGTGGCAACAGGAGAGGAATAGCCAACCCCTGACCATGGCAGCAGCGCCGGGCATGATGAGAAGTTGCGTGAGATCAGGCTTGTTGGGGAGACTGGAGCCAGATCCAGGAGGGCCTCAGGTGCCAGGCTGAGAAACCTGCAGCATAGAAGCCATGCTGTTGCTCAGCCATTTTCCAGCTGTGTCCGATGCCAAGTGGGGTTTTCTTGGTAAAGATACTGGAGGGGTTTGCCATCTCCTTCTCCAGCTGACTTTACAGATGAGGAAACCAAGGCAAACAAGGTGAAGTGACTTACCCAGGGTCACACGACTAGGCAGTATCTGAGGCTGGATTTGAACTCGGGAAGATTTGTCTTCCCAACTTTGGGCCTGGCGCTCTGTGCATGAGACAACCCCTGACTGTGCCCCATAGAAGCACTGTGGAGCTGCCAGAGGCTCTTGAGTAGAGTAGCCTGGCCAAACCTGTGCAGTGGATTGGAAAGGGAGAAGGACCGGAGGCCATGGCCCATCTGGCCTCATTGCAGTGGTCTGTGTGAGAGGTCCTGGGAGGGCAGAGGCGAGGGGGGATGTCAGGAATGACTGCAAAGGTACAAACCCCGGGGGGTGGGGAGGAGAAGGAGGAGGAGGAAGACGAAGAAGACAAGGAAGATGAAGAGGACAAAGAGAAGGAGAGAGGAGGAGGAGGAGGAAGAGGAAGAAGAGGAGGAAGAGGGGGGAGGAAGAAGAAGAGAAGGAGGGGGAAGAGGGGGAGGAGGAGGAGAAGAAGGAAGGGGAGGAGGGGGAATAAGAGAAGAGGGAGGAGGAGGAGGTGGAAGAAGAGGAGGGGAAGGAAGAGAAGGAGGAAGAGGAGGAGGAGGGGGAAGAAGGGGAGGAGGCTTTCAAAAGAAATCTGGAGTTTGGGGCAGGGGCAGGTTTTGTGGGTCCAGATGATAATTATCTGGGTCCAGGCGGAGCTATCCAGCAGTCAGGAGCTAAGATGAAGCTAAAACTCAAGGTCCAGCTCAGGGTTGAATTGAGACCATTGACCCAGGAGAGCCTCGGACTGCCCGATACTGTGCCCACTCCCTGGTACCACACCCACTCGCAGAGACTGGGAGAGGATGATGAATCCACGAAGGATACTGGGCAGGAGAGGGCGGTGGAAGGAGGGTAATTGGGGCAGTGCCACGGAATCCATGGGGTGGAGAAGGCGAAGGAAGGCAGGGAGCCCAGGAGGGCTGCAGGCTTCTGTGCCTCAGAGAGGACAGAAGGAATGGGAGGGGACGAGGTCTGGGATGAAGGGGGCTTTCATGAGAGAACAGGGAGCTGCACAGACCTTGTAGAAGAGAAAGGGGAGGAGGACTGGCTCTGCAAGGACTGGGCCAGAGCTGGAGGAGTGTCCAGAGTCCAGTGAAATGAGAGACAAAGCGGGAATTCGAGGAACAACAACACCCCCCAAAAAGCTGGGGCTCAGACTCGGACCCTGGTCCCACGTGAGTCCAGCCAGTTCTGTGAAACTGGCCCCAGCGGCCCCACCCTGTGTCTGTGCTTCTTTGGGAGCATAATGGACGCTGCTTCTGAGGACAGGCCCAAAGTAAGCCCTGGCCCCCAGAGGAACTGTTAGTGCTCAGGAGAGGGGGGCTGTGTCTGCAGGGACCACCCACCCAGCCCCCCTTCCTCCCTGCTCCTCTCCCTTGTGCCCTCGCCTGACTGGGCCCAGGCTCTGTTCTGATGGCCCTTGGGCAGTCAGAGGGACTGGGAGCTCTCAGCGGTAGAGGGGGCAGCACAAGCATTCTCCTCCCTGGTCCCCTATGCAGGCTGTGACCATCCTTCAGTCCGCATCCCTGGCCCTTCCGATCCAGATCCTGATGAGGCAAGGGGTCCTGCCGATTGTCTGTCTATAGCAGGCCCTTGTCAGCTGGAGGTAGCCAGGTGGCCTGGAGGGTGGAAGGCTGAATGTGGAGTCAGGAAGACCTGAGTCCTGAGCCTGTCTTGGGCACTAGCTGTGTGTCCCTGGGCATGTCACTGTCCCACAATCTGCCTCAGTTTCCTGCTCTGTAAAATGGGGATCATATTAGCACCTACCTCCCAAGGTTGTTGTGAGAATCATTTGTAAAGCGTTTAACACAGTGTGTGGGGTGGAGAATCCATGGCCTTGAGATGGCCTTCTAGATCCTTAAGTGCAGCCTCTTGACTGAATCCAAAGCCTTTTATTAAATTATGTAAAATGTGAATCCAGTCAAAAAACTGTGCTCAAGGATCTGGAAGGCCACATGTGGCCTCAAGGCCTGGCTAGCATGTGGTAGGTGCTGCCCAAATGCCTGTCCCCTCCTCCTTCCTCAGTGTGCATGCTGCACACTGCCCATGTATTCATTTGTGAGAGTTCCTGTATCTCCCCAGGTTCATTCCTCTGCTTCCGGATAGGCTGCCCAGCCTGTGGATCGTCCTTGAGGTAGCTTGAATTCCCAGGCTGAGGCCTTGTTGATCTCTGTTCATCTTTGGGAAGGAGAGGTGGTCCAGGACTCTGCTGGAGTGGGTCACAGCTCAGGAGTTGGGAGCACTTGATGAGAGCTGGCGGGCGTTTCCGAGCTGTTGTCTGTGTCCGGTGCAGTATAAAGCTAGGGATGTGACTCCACCCACAAAGCCAATGCAGCAGAAAGCCAGTGTCTCCTGGTGGGGGCTTTTCTGAGTGTAGTGCTGGGTCTTGGGGGTACAGTGAAAGTCAGTAAGGTAAACATCTAATAAGAGAAAATAGCCTTCCCAGAACACTTCATCCACCCGAGGATTGCATCTGAGAAATGTTTTCAGGCTATGAAGCTTTTTTGTTGTTTCAACTTGTCACCCCAATCAAAAATAATTATTAGAGAAAGAAGCAAACCCCACTTAAATGTGAGCCTGCTCCAGAGGTCACCCCCTTTCTTTGTTGTCACATCTGGCCCAGGGCTTGCCTCCTTCAAGCAGTGTGCTCTGGAGGCCTCAGCAGAGCCAAAGGAGTGAGTGGCTTCTGGTCCTCCTGGGGCCAGAGGCTGACAGTAAGAGCCTTGAAAGCAGCCTCCTGCTGACCCCTTCAGCTGTCATGATTGCTTCTCTTCCTTCTATTAGGGGAATATTTTCTGCTCCTCCCAACTCCCTCCTTTCAGATCTCATCAGTGGCCAAGTCCTATTCATTCTATGCCTGCGATGCCTCGTTCCCTCCCTCACCTTCCACCCTGGGTATGAGGTGGGCTCCCACCAGAGTCTCCTGGCACAGGCTTTGGGCCTTTCCTTCTCCTGATCTGCCCAAGGAACCTTCTTGTTTTGATCATAACACTCCCATGCTCCCACTGATTGCCAAATAAAGGTGGACCTTTGAGCTTGGCACTGAAGACCCTCTCTCCAGGGTCTTCTGGCCCTCCTCACCCTCCCTGCCTCATCTCTACCTTCTCCTTCATGCCCTCCCATTCCCTACTCTGTCTGCACTTTGCTGCTTTGGCAGCAATGTGGGGCTTTTTCCAGGGGTGCTGTCTCCCTGCCCGTCCTGCAAGTAGCAGCTCCCTCCTCTTAGACCCCTCCCAAGGCCTCCTGCACTGGTCATGTTCAGACGAGGGTTAGATATCTCCGTGTTTATCTGGATCATAAATTCCTGGAGGGGAGGGCTTGTATCTTGTTCACCTTGTGTCCTCTGTTATGTAGTAGAAGCTTTTTAATTTTTAATAATATTTTTTTTCAATTACACATGAAGACAACTTTTAACATTCTTTTTAAATAAAATTGAGTTCCAAATTTTTCTCCTCCCATCATCTTCCCAAGAAGGCAAGCAATCTGATATGGTTATACATGTACAATCATGTAAAACATATTTCCACATTAGTCATGTTGTGAAAGAAGAAACAGAACAAAAGGAAAAAAAACACACACCAAAAAATGTGAAAGGTAGTCTGCTTTAATCTGCCTTCAGACTCCAGAGTTCTTTCTCTGGGTGGGGATAGCATTTTCCATCTTGTGTCTTTTAGAATTGTCTTGGATCACTGCATTGCTGAGAAGAGCTAAGTCTTAGTTGATTGTCACATAATGTTGCCATTACTGTGCACAATGCTCTGGTTCTGCTCACTTTACTTTGTATCAGTTCATGTAAGTCTTCCCAGGTTTTTCTGAAACTATCCTACTCATCATTTCTTATAGCATTCCTTACATTCATACACCACAACTTGTTCAGCCATTCCCCAGTTCATGGGCATCCCCTCAGTTTCAAATTCTTTGTCACTACAAAAAGAGTTGCCATAAATATTTTTGTGTATATGGGTCCCTTTCCCTTTTTTTGTGACCTCTCTGGGATACAGACCTACTAGTGGTATTGCTGGGTCAAAAGGGTATGCACAGTTTTATAGTTCTTTGGGCATAGTTCCAAATTGCTCTCCAGAGTGGGTGGATCAGTTCACAACTCCACCAGCAATGCATTAGTGTCCCAGTTTTCCCATATCCTCTCTAACATTCATAATTTTCCTTTTCTTTTATATTAGCCAATCTAAGAGATATGAGGTGATATCTCAGAGTACTTAATAAATACCTGCCAGTTAATTGAAAAAATAACTCAGTTATGAAGATATTATGTTACAAGAGAAACAAAGAAATGGCATGCTTTCTTAATGCTTGCTTAATGTTGAATTTCTTCCTATTAATACTGGCTTTACTACCTCCCAAAATTAGTATATTTGAGGGTAAAAAAAGGAAACTTTTTTTGTAATAATCTGTTCTGCTCTTTTCATTGGGCTTCCTAAGATTTTCCCTGATGCCTCCCCTTGAGAGCTCATCTTTTCGTTCTTCTCCTTACACACAGAAGAACTTGGAGCCCCGATGTCCAGCCCTCTTGGAATGAGAACAGGGCCCTCGTACAGCTCCATGTGGGCCAGGAGGATTCTGCTTCTCAGACCAGGATTGAAGGCATCCTGGGCCTAGCCTGCCATACCTGGATCTTTCTAAGGAAAAAGGAAGCAGCCCCAGGTAGACCTATCACAAGCCAGATATTTGGGCCACAAACTGAGCCTACTGAGAGGAACACTCCTAGAATGTCACCTAATCGCCAACCATGGGGAGGGCTCAGGTTTAATATGTTAGTGATGCAGACAAAGGTGCAGCTTGTGTTACCTGCCTGCCTGGACACACCGGCCCTTTTGTGCTCTGTGCTATAGACAGTCTGTACTACTGGCTTTTCCTTTACAGGTTTTTCTATCTGTCATTCCATTAATCACTCATTCTTAATTGGCATTTGGTGTGTAATTGGCCTGTTAATCAGCAGGGGATGCTTTTGCACGTGTTTTCCTGTTCAGTGGGTGCTAGCCTGGGAATGGAAGGAGGCATTGCTACTGTCTTGCCACTATAGAAATAAAATTAGCTGTTCAGAATTCTGAGAATTCAGCTCTTAATTTGCATTTTCTATTTTAGAAGAGACAGGGTGGGGGACACATTGTTGCAAAACACAGCTGCTGCCTCCGCTGCAGTGGTGCCCCTCGAACTGGCTTTGTCCAGATACAGTCGACGTGCTCACCAGTGGAGTGCACAGCATGAGGCCCCTGATAGTCTAATAGCCCGAGATTAGCAGGGGTTAGCAAGACCCGGAGAGGCAGGGCCTGTTCTCTCCATACACATTAAGCAGATGGCAGAAGAGAAGGCTGCTTTATGCCATAAAACCAAATACACCATTTGTACATTTTAATTTTCTCTGATTGGGTCTCTCACACCAAGCCATTTAACCATCACAGGAACAATATGTTCTTTCTCTGGTTTCAGAATTTTTAGCCCTGATTTCCCCTCCTTCAAGGTTGGGAAAAAAGAAGGCCGAGCAACAAGCCTGAGAATTTGACCTGAATAATGGGAATGTCGCTTCTCTAGATAGGCCGCTCCTCCCCAGATATGAGCAGATTCCCACTTCCCCTTCGTCAGACTTTTCCCTAACGAGTCAGAATGGTGAAAACACTCTGTGCCATGTTGTTTCCCAGGTCACCACATAGAGTTGGGGTGGCTCTTCTGTATTTGTGTCTCACATGTATACTGACTGAGTACTTTGGGGTTTTCCCACCTTCCCCTTTTTATAAATAGGTTATGTTTCAGAATTTCAGCTCTGTGTTACTGACTTGGAATTCGGATTGGGAGATGATGATGCCTGGGAAGTAGCTTTAGTGGTCTGGGTCCAAGCAAGAGAAGGCTCCTGGTAACCAGGCAGAAGTTAGCCAAGGTCCGGGGGGAGGGGGGAGGCTTGAGTTCTGAGGGAAGATTGAATAGACATAAGTATATATAGATGAGCAAATGAAGTCAGTGCCTTGAACTTGCCTGGAGATGGAGGCCTCCCTCAGCACCTGCTTCTGAACCAATGTTCTGAAGTCTTTGAGTGTCGCTTTTCTTTACACTGCTGTGCCATCCATCGTGTCCTCCCTTCTCTCTGCATCAGCTGATATAGGTCTTCCTAAGTGTCTCTCAGTGCCTCATTTTGATCAAGTGCCAGTGGCCACTCACAGGCCTGATGCCAAGTGACATCTCTAGGATCATGCCGCTCTTTTGTATGAGTTAGAATTGTTAGATCAATTCATAGTTCCACCCTCCTAGCATCTGAAATAAAAAATACAGCTCTTCATACTGCCAGCAATTGTGTTAAGGAAATGCAACCAGAATTAAGCTAATCTTAACTTTCCTTAACAAAGGAAAATTGATTAAACACCCTACCCTCTACTATACTTTATTTTTTTCTGAAAAATTTTCTGTTCTGCCATGGGCTGCCAGAAATTCTCTTTAGGAGTTTCCCAGTAATAACTGATCCTTTATTTATGTGTTCCTCTCTTTATGGCCTCTGGGGCTCCTCAGTAGCTTCCTTCCTTCTTAAGTTCTTTGGCCCTCTGTCTGTCTCTCTCTCACCGTACTGCTCCTGAAGGGTGTTCCATGCATAGTAGTAGTATTTTTTTTTTAAATGAGCCTTGTATTTTGCACATTGTAAAGCTGGGAGAACGATCTATCAAATAAATGTGCACTTTTGCTATCAGAAAAATCAGTGTGTCTCTCAGTCGCCTGTTTTACAGATGCTGTTAGAAGCTTCTATTAGTCCTTAAAATGTTCTTCTCTTAGGTAGGATTTACTTCACTGTTTCAAAAGATGAGAGTAAGTACTCCTTCCACCTACATAGGTCACAGTTCATTCATGACCCAGTGGATGATTTCATCAATTATTGTATCAGAGATACTGTTATCACATAATAACCAGTCCTCTGGTGATGATCCTTGTAGAGTTTGGCCAGTCTCTGCTGGTCACTGGGCCCTTTCCATTTCAGTCAGTAGGATCTGTTATGGCTTGAGATCCATTGGCAGAGCCTTGAGAACCCAGGGTCACTCTTGCTCTGATGAGACCTCAGGGTAGGTCTCTGAACAGGGTTAGGCAGCAGCTGTCTTGGTCATCACCGTTAACTTTGATTTATCCATGTAAAAAGTCATGCATTCATGGCAAATTAAATATTAGTCTCTCTTCATTCTTTATCTGATGCTTCCATTGGAATAAATGTCATATAAAACTCCAAATATGTTCATGGAAAGAACATAGCCTTGTCTGAATTAACTCCTGTATATTCCTTGTAAATTACATCAAGGTCTCCTTGTCTTTTTTTTTTTTTTTTATCTTTGAGGCATTTAGGTCAGATCTACTTTATATGAGTTCTTGTAAATCCACATTGACCAGACTTCATTCAGTTATGCCTTTACTTCCAGTTGTTTCCCTGTTATGTTACCCAGATCTGTATTTTTCCAGTTCCTCTTTCAGTAATGGTTGTCAAACATAAGTTCTGTTTTTTCCTCCCTGTGTACTCCAGATCCCTTATTTAATACACATGACAGATTTCCTCTGGCTTCCCAAGCTAGGAAGGCGCCTGTTTTGCTCTGGGCTTCTGCCCTTTTTCAAGGACTCTAATTGTGTAATTACTTGTCCTGTCATGAATCTGATTTTCTCCAATATTTCATCTTTCTCCCAGGAGAAATCCATTTGGCTTTCCTCCCTCATCCTCCTTTGTAAATATTGCAGCAAAGGATCCATCTGATTTTTGCTCAGCCATCCTTGCTTTTCTTTCAGTAATTTCACCGCTTCATCTCTTCTTAGTGGACCTCACGCCTCCACTGACTTGCCTGCTTCTTATGTGCCTTTCAGTGAGAATTACTGACTTAAAGAGTCTTCTGTGCTAGCCCCTTACTATTTTTGGTTCCCACGTTATCAGACCCAGCTTTGTTCTTGTACTTCTCGGGCTTTTCTGGGTGTCAGTGCCGGATCACAAGGGCCTCTTAGAAAGGTTCAGCGTCTACACAACTGAGTCTGTAGCAAAAGCAGCCCTTTGTCTTGCTTCACACATGGAAGCTAAATACTCAGGATTACTGGGCCTTTCAAATGTTAGAATGCAGTAGGTCACAGTGAGAATACCAGTGCTGTGGAATAAGTCCCCTTTGGTGGGTTTTGTGTGTGTTGGTGAGGAAAGGACATCATGTTTCTATGTACTTAGGGACATAGTTTGCCCTAAAGTGTAATGGAATCGGTGATACTGTATAGAATCAGTAATCAAACATTTATTAAGCATGTGTAAGAAATTGTGGTAGGCGCCTTTGGGGATATAAAACGTAAAAGATGTGGTCCCAGCCCTCAGCAAGAATTATAAGGTATACATGCACAGGTGAAAAAAACGAACATTTCAAGGTGGTGTGGCACAGAATAACTTAGAGGGGTGGATGGTGCATCAAAGACCACCTGGTTCAACCCAGACCTAAATAGATGCCCTCTCTATAGCATCTCCAAGAAGTGATCACTGTGAAGTGAGAGGGACTCCACTGCCTTCTGAAGCTACTCATTAAACTTTGGGGTAAAGAAGCTTTGTCTTACTTTGAGCAGAACTCTCCTTCCCCACCCCATTGCTCCTGGTCCTCCCCTCTGGGAGCCATGTAGAACACAGGGCAGCCCATCACAGAACTGAAGGCAATGGCCGTGTCTACCCCTGCCCACTGAGTCCTCATTTCTCTGGGCTGAGCATCCTTATTTCTTTCAGATAATCCTCCATGCTTAGTCCTTGATCCTGTTCAGCCTAAACTGCTGCTTAGCAAGGCCACTCCCTAAAACGTGGCCACCCAGATAACAAAAACTGAAAACAGTGGCTGCCCACTTAGGTAATTGGTAGACCAATGGTGACATTTGGATGCAGTGAATTCTCGTGCTGTCAGAAATATCAGGAATTCAGAGAAACTCTGGAAGACTTAAGGACTGATGGGGAATGAAATCAAGAGAAGCAGGAGAATTAGGCATCACTGAGAGGCCAGCTGGTGTCGGAGGAGAAGAGACATCCTACAGATGCACTCCACGCCCGTGTTTCCACCAGAATCATTCTCTCAGCTTTGCTTCCATTTTTCTCTTTGTCACAAATCATAATTTAATGGTGCAAGAGCTAGGGAGGGAGCCTACAACTGAAATTTAGTATAAAAAACAAAAACCGTCAATGACAAGTTTGGGGGGGAGGGGTTAATGAAAAGAAAATATGGCACCCAGCACTAAATACAGTACTCTGACTATGGTCTGACCAAGGCAAGACTGGCATGGCCCTCTTTCTGGCTCGTAGCAGGTGATTAATGAATGCTTTTTGAATTAAATTAAATTCTAGACACCATGTCTCTTAATTCGGTCTTAGATTTTGTGGCTGCCCTGGTGCCCTGATGACTTACGTGGAGCTTATAGCTCAATGATGTGGCCATCAAGATGTCAATGCTCCCGGGGATGGGAATCCAGTGATATAGCAGCTATTACAAAGCATCTGTTAAGGAACGGACAGTGACAGCGGCAGAGTCCTGGAGGGCATTGGAGAAAGTGAAGAGAGTGCTTCAGGATGGCAGGAGTGAGGGAGAGTCTTTACAGAGAAGAGGGGGTTAGAGCGAGGTTTGGAGGAAGACTAGGCCTCTGCCAGGTGGGGAAGGAAAGGCAGAGAGAATCTGGGAGAGGTATAAACAACTATCGGGATGAAAGGACAACTCTCAAGATAACCTTTTTGAATAAGATTCATCTTTAAATAAAATATTAAGAAGCAACATATTCCTTCATTTGTACACAAAATTGGTTTTAAAGGAACCAAGTAAAGAAGAAATTGTTTAGTGTGTCAAATCAAAGTGTCCTCTATCTAAGTAAGGGGTCTGACAGGGACCCCTGAGGCCCTGTAGTTCCAGCTGTCCCTGAACAGCAATCCCTGACGTCCAGGCTCTGTGTGAATATGTCTAGTGAAAGGTATGCACTGCCTCCGGAGGCAGCCCATCCCACATAGGGGCAGCTTGGTTGGGGAGTTCCTTATGCTCCAGAATGTAAGCTCCTTGAAGGCAGGAACTGCTCCAGTTGTGTATTTTTATCCCTGACACCTAGTAGAGGGTTTGGCATATAGTAATTGCTTGATCAATATTTTTTCATCCATCTATCAATCCATTCATTGACCAAACCCAGCCTTTTCTCTCTGTTTCTTCCATCCATCCCTACTACCTCTACTCTTTGAGATACAAGCAGGAAATGTCTGATCCAGCTTTCATATAGACACCCTTCAGATGTCTGGAGAGAGCTACAGAATCTCCTGTTAATAGATCTTGGATGCTTCACTGAGCACTGATTGGGCGTGACTGACTGGATGAATGCTGGAGATCTGCAGAGTGCTTTGGCTCCCCATTTTGTTTCCTCGGGTTTATGGTATATTGGGGGCATCTTCACATGTGCATTTCTCTTCTTGTTTCCAGCACGCCCTGCTAGCACTGAAGTTTGTCCTGGCCTTTGCCATCCCCGATAAGCCACACGAGATCCGGGTGAAGCTGGCCAAATTGGAATTTGAGTCTTTAGAAGCCCTCAAACAGCAGGTAAGAGAAACTCTCATGGGAAAGCAAAGAAACACTGCTAAGAGCCAGTCACCCCTGCAGCCTTTACTTCAATCCTGTCTTCTGCCAGTCTGAAGTAATACACATAGTCCCAGCATATGCCCACTTCCCATCTTAAACAACAATAAGAAGTAAACCAGATTCTGCATGTTATACTAGTCTTTGTTTGAACCCCTTGATGTCTGTTTCTATAATTCTTTCATATTCATTTTCATATTACTTTATTTCTGTCATTCTTTAAAAAAAATGTGGTATTTATTTGGTCTGACAAAGCCATGGCACTCTATAAAATTATGACCAATTCAGGAAAGTAGGACTGGTAAAAACCAGAGGACAAAAGGTCTGGGGTTTGCCAGAAGTGTGGCTGATCCTAGGCCACTGATTGGTTTAGTTGTACAGGTATGTTGGGGGGCCCCGCTGCAAGCGCAGCCATCATCTCCATGCTTGTTTACCCATTTCATTGAGAAAAGAAGACATGACTCAGAAATCTTAATGACTCTTTTCTTACCTAACAATGTATGTTTGTTTCCCAAAGAGCAGTAGCCATCATCTGTTCAACATGTTTGATGTGTTCAGGGTTCAGGTACTGACCAAGTTCTGGGTCTGGGGCCACACCCGGAGTTGAGGGGGGTTTTGTGCCAGGTTGCCTTCAAGCAGATGTTCTGGGGGACCATGCTGGATTGTTAGTCACCCAATCTGATACCTGTGTGGTGTTCCAGAAGCTCAGCTGTTTCATAAGAGGAGGCCCATCTCTAGCAGAGACATGGAAAATAACCTCAGGTTCCTGGAGCCTTACCTCCAGCCCCAGGTGAAGAGCCTCTGCTCCTTATCTTCAGCAGGACAGCTGCTTTTTCAGCACTAGAGTCCAGAGGTGGCCCAAGATCAAGGAATGGGTCAGGGCATCCATCACTGGAGAGTTTGGAGAGTGAAAGTTCTGATGGCCCCTTCCTCCTTCTCCTTTGCTTGTCCCAAAGAACTTGGCTGTCAGGCACTACTTAGCTCAGTGCCAGTGGCCCAGGCCTGGGGCACTGTGATCGTCCTCAGCATCATCTGCAGCAGGAAGCAGCGTCTTCATACAAGGCCCTGTCATGGAGTGCAGATATCCTCACAGAGGGGACACATCATTCTTGTCTTGACTAATTTATGCTCCAGGCAAGTGGTTAAAGGCAGCTCCCCTTCCTTTGAAAGTTGGCTTGTGGCAACAGGAACAAATCTAGGCCCCAGATTCTCTAGCAGATTCTCTCCCTTTGTCTTCTGTCTCACATTGAACTTTCTGAATGATGGGCCGGCTGAGCTTTGAATGGCTAGGCTCCCCACTCTGCCAAGTGCTGTGGGCTATGTGCCTCAGTCACAGACTCGGGGCAGAAGAAAAACATTGAAAGAAAAGTGAAGATCAGATCTGTTTAACTCAACCTTCCCTATCCTGCAAACTGATCCAGTTCTGACTTTTGTGCCAAGCACCAGGCTAAGGACTGGGAGGGATACCGTCTATCAGGGAGGAAGATGGGACCCAGATGGAGGGTGCGGTGATATCCACTGTTATGGGAAGCACAAGGTAGGTGCCAGGTGCCATCAGAGGAAAGAGGCCACCACTGGTAGTGAGGACCAGGGCAGCCTTGGAGGAGGAGAAGAAGTAAGGAGAGTTATGAGAGTAGAGTCCTTAAAGTGAGAAGAGGAGAGAGTGCTCAGGGCCCTGGAGCTCAGTCAGCAGGGTCAGAATCTGTAGGGAGGCAGAAAGGATGAGAGCTGAAGAAAGGCTCCCGCATGTGAAACTGAGGAGTGAAGGGAGCAACACAGAGCCCATGGGCTACAGGGGACAGGGGAAGAAGGCCTGAACACCTTATGGGCAGATGAAAGAGATGGACAAGAGGGGATGACCACTGTGGCAAAGCCCTGGAGGAGTCAGAAGGTGGTGGGGTCGATGTAAAGGGTTAGCCGTATTGTATAATAGGGCTGCCCAGAGGGAAAGAAGAGTGGGGGAGAAGGAAGGAAGGAGAGAGGAAAGAAGAGAAAAGAGAAGGAAGGGCAGGTAGGATAGGTCATGCCTGAAGTGTGACAACCTTCTTAGAAGGATGTGTCAGCTGAGTCCCTCCCATTACTCCTGCTGGAGCTGCTTCCTCTCTGCTTGATTCACATCTGAGTCACCCCACAGCCCCACCTGATTCAGGTGTGGGCCATTTAGTGAGGTCACTCTGGGCTCCTAGGGACTGCCCTGCCATATTTTAAGATCCTTTCAAAAATTAGACATCTGGAACTTTTAAGTGGATGGGTCTTTTTGTCTCAACCCCATGGAGTCTCCATTACTGCCCAGTACTGGCCATTTAATAAGAAGGGGGAGAAAGTCCAGACCACTCTATTTGTCATCAGCCTGTTTTCCCTCTTGGGTTCTCCTTGATTCTTGCAGAGTCTTTCTCAGTTTCAGTATTTTCTGTTCTAAGTAATCCCCCAGGACAGAGTGATGTTTTATGCAGCTCTGGTTTTCTCTTTTCCTTTTTAAATATCATATTGGCCATGATATTTGTTTCTTCAGCATGTGCCAACAAATGAGGCAAATTTTTTAAAGACAAGAGTGTCAGATAAGAGAATTGTTTATTTTTTAAAGGGCATTTTCAAATGCTCTGAAGCTTTCACTCATGGTGACCTTTAGAGCTCAACCCTAGACAATAAATACTTTCTTGATGATGCTTTAAAATTTTAAAATTGATTTCAACACTCTCAGTGATTTAATAAGGGGCATTGCAGCACAATATGGTCTTCCTGTACAGATCATATCTGATAGCATGGAGCACAAACTGAGAAAGATCCCATTTTACTGATCTCTAGCATCCAGATTTTGGGTGAATTCAGCCACCACAGACAAGAACTGTGTCATGGAAAGAATAAAAGCTGCTGGTCTGAGCCATTGGACAAGATCTACAAAACTTCGGAAGTCACTTTGAAATAATGCTTAGAACCATGAAGGGCCCCGTGGCAGGGGAAGCAATGGCCAGCAAGCTGGTGTTCATGGCCTGTCTAAGCTTGGTCATCAGGGGATACCAGAGACCAACTGGAAGCTCTTCCTCCTTTGTTGTCAGACCTGTAGGAGCCTGAGTCTGGGACTGAAAGAAAAACCATCTTTTAGTCAGGGTTTTTTCTGCTCAGAGATTCCAAAGGCAGCCTGAGGTGGATGTTTTTATCACTATATCTTTAGATGGAATTACACTCACAAAATGTAAAAATGATAGCACACATAAACACAGCCATTTGGAGTTTATAAAATTCTTTCTTCCATACCCCCCTGAGAGGTGCCCAGGGCCAACATAATTCTACTGTTTCAAGTATCCCTGCTTCCCTTGGCCAGGCCTCCCTCCGGCAGCCCAGATCCTAAAGCCTTTACAACCTAGTGAGGCTGGGACCAAAACACTGTGTGACCTGCCTGGTGATGAACTTCTCTAATCCCAGTAGGCCTGGTCCTCCAGGACAGGCACACAAGCCCCTACTAGGTTTGTATTTGAACGAATGAGTGAATGAATGAGTGAAATTTTTTTTAAGTGCTCCCAGTGTGCCAAGCACTGAGCTAAGCTCTGGGGAGAGAAACAGCAAAGCCAGAGCCGAAGGGTTCTCAGGGAGCAGATAAAGGCCCCCATCATGGTCCTGACGGACAGCAGCAAAGCAGCTGGTGCAGCAGCCCCTCTGATAGTTTTTCACTTGATAAAACCATCTTGTGATTGAACACTGGTGATGCCAAGGATTTTGAACCTTTTCTTTTAAGTCTTTGGAACTCATGAAGTAGTAGAAATGTTATTATTCCTACACTATAGATGTGGAAACTGGGACTCAGACATCAGTCATGGGATCATGGCAGCATAAATCTTGAGTTGAGGATTTATGAGACATCTAGTCCAATCTCCTCATTTTTTAGAGGAGGAAACAGAGGCTCAGAGAGGCTTTCTGGCCCAAAGTCACCTGGTTAGTGCTTGTCTAAGGTGGGATTTGAATCCACAGCCTCAGCTCCCCCCCACCCCACCCCCAGCCAGGGCTTTTCCTGCTCAGCCACTCTGCTACCCATAGAGTCCCAAAAGCTCCTGACTCTCCCAGGCCCAGAGGATTAACAGCTCATTGTGCCATGCTAACTCTCTAACTACCCAGGGCTTTTTGATAACTCCTCCAGGCTCTGTTTTTAAATGATTTGTCATTTGTCTTGGATTTCTGAGACACACTGCTTTCAACCTGTGAAATTTAGGGGGAATTTGTACTTCTCCATTTGTTTTAGCTTATATTTCATCCAGTAAAGCTTTAAAGCTTACAAAACATTTCCCCACAACAATCCTGTGAGGTTGGTAGTAAAAGTATTGTGCCTCTTTTACAGATGCGGAAGCTGAGGTTTAAGAGAAGGGAAAGGAATTATCCAGGGTCGCTCTTTTAGGAAGTATTGGAGCCAGAATTAGAACTCGGGCTTCTCCAGACTTTGTGGCCGATTCTCTTCCTGCCGTGCTTGGCTGCTCTCCTGCAGCAGTCTTATTGCTCTAAGTTGTGTTTAAATTGTTTAGCTTAAGGCTTGGGAAACAATTTAAACACTGTGTTTTTGGTGACAGTCTTTCAGAATGTTTAGATTAATAGGTCTTTCATTGCTGCCTTTCGTTTTCATGCCACATTCATTCTAAATACATCCCTCCATCCTCCTTTATCCAGTAAGTCCTGCCTTAGAAAAAGAAACGAAGAAAAACATACAACAAATTCAACCCATACATCGAGCCTTCCTGACAGCACGTGTAATATTCCATGCCTGTGGTCCCCACCACCTCTAAAGTTGTCTGTTCTTCTTTCTTGAAGAGGACCGTGCCATCAGGGAGGTAATGCCGTGACATGCACGTGAATCAGATCTAAGTGAGAGAGGGCTGTACAGTCACAAGCCTCACTGTCTCCTCTGGAGCCATCTGGGTCCAATGGCCAGATATAGATCAGGATGACTGGAGATGCCCCCTCCCCCCCAACATCTAAAACAAAAGAAGAGAAGTGTATCTTAAAAACTCTTCCCTGAGACCAAGCTTGGTCATTGTGGATTCATAGACTCTTAGAGCTGGACTGCAGCTCCTTTGTTTTCCAGGTGGGAGAACTAGAGTCTGAATTAGTGCAGACTTGCCTAAGGTCACACGGTTGGTCAGTGGCAAAGCTGGAAATAGACCCTGGGGCCCCTGGCTCCTAGTGGCATGAACTAAACACATCATGTTTCCTTCTTAACACCATAGCTGAAGGTTTTATGGCCAGCTTTAGAACCTCTGAAGCACAAAGGGCTGTATTCTAAAAACTAAGCTCTACCTGTCCAGAGGTCGTTTCTAGCCCAAGCATTGGTGGTTTGGGTCACCCTCTAATCCATAGTCTGTAGCTGGCCAGTTCCCTCCCTCGGAGTTGATGAGGCTGAGAGTGCCATTCAGAATCCAGGTGGGCCTCCTGGCTCTCTGTTATGCCACAGGCCAGCCTTTGCATTTAATCTCCATAGTAAGCTATCAGTAATAATAAAAATGCAATTGCTTGTCATAAAAGCAAATGGTTTCATCCAGAGAAAGATTTGGGGTTTAGGAAACGCAGGAGCCATGAATGCATCCCAGAGCTCCCTTGCCTGTCTAAAGATAGAAGATGGTTAAGCTGCTCTCGGTACCCTCTGCTGGCTGATCTATGGATTTATTGGCATGGTTACTATAGAGAAGTGGTGCTGAGAGAAAGACATCTAGACTGCTCATTCCTACCCTGTTTGGCTCAATGCTACTTAAAAATAGCCTAAGAAAGGACAAAGAAGAAGTTATGCTATTGAGGAAGTAAGGCCACTGTGAATTTCCCTTGGCATTATATCTCCATCATGTTTGGTTTCAAGAAAAATAATCTTGTACTGTACACGTGCAGGTGTCTTCCTTAGCAATGAATTTTAACTTCTTGAACACGACAGTGAAAATACACAACTGTCATATACCCCTTGCAAATGAGGGGCCCCTACCAAGCAGTGGGCATGATAGCTGGCGAGCTGGCCTTGGAGGGGACAAGGCTTGCCTCTGACATATCCCAGCTGGGTGACCCTGATGGAACTTCTCTGGACTCCACAAAGCTGGAGAACGTTAGAACATTAGAACATTCGAATGTTCCCTATACCAGTGGAATCAGATTTGGAATTCCTCTCCCCATCTTCCCCCTCAAAAGATCGACCCAAGGTAATGAATTGCAGCCACTTCACAGTGGCTACACTTAGGGGATGGTGAGGTTTAGTGACCAGAAAGAGCTTTAGCGATCCATTCTACACATTTCATTGATTAAAAACCCTGGGGTCCTGGGGGAGAGATGACTTGCCTGGAGTCACCATAGAAGTCTTAAAAAGGAGAACGAGGATTGAAATCCAGGTCCCCAACTCCAAAGCCATTAGCCTTCTCCTCAATCATACTATTTCCTTCCATACACTTATATTTTATCGAATTATTGTCTCATTTAATAAATGAGGAAATGTTTGTAAAGTGCTGAGCACAGAGCCTGGCACATAGTAGGTGCCTGTAATGAATCCTTGTCCTTCTTTCCCTTTAAAGATTTATGATTTTAATTAGCTGAAATTAGATTCCAGTTAATCCTCGTGACCAGCTGGTTGTTTAGAGTACGGAGAGGTTACTGTATTGAAGATTTTTCTGTGGAGATATTTTCAAGGAGTAGATAAAACTGACCTGGCTTTGTTTTGAGCTAAATGTTAAGGTTTTATAGGTGACTTGTGGCCCAGAATTAATGTACTAGGTTTACACAAACTAGGTTTGATCTTGAGGCCTTCTTTCAAAATTCTTTTTGGTTCCTGCCCCCACTCAGGATTTCTCTTGGGAATATCCAAATTTGACTTGGGTCTTAATCTCACAAAAAGGGGAAATAGGCTCAGGTCCCAACAGAGCCCTCAAGCCATGCAAACATCAGAGGTATGACAGGCTTTTACTTAATCCAACAATTAACAGATACATAATTCATCTGAACCCAGATTCTTTCAAGAAACCTCCATTTTGCCCTGTGGTCAGCATCAGCCTTCCCTAGAAACCTCACCATCTTCCCTGCATGGTCCTCCAGACTTCAGTACTGCCTCAAGACCCGAACCTAGAGAGGAAAGAATGCAGGATGGCTGGGAAGCCAAGTGACCCTCCCTTTTTGGGGAGCCCCACTTCCCAATACCCTCTCTTCCAGCTTGCCTTCCTGCCCCATGCACAAAGAGGGAACGCACTTGGAAGAATCTGAAAGTTAACTCTTGTCTCCAAAAATGCACAGTTCATGTGATTCACCCGTCAGTCAGTGAACATGTTGTAAGTGCTTCCTGTGTCCCCGGCGCTGTGCTGAGGGCTGGAGATACAATGAAAGGTAAAGGACAGTCCTTGGTCTCAGCATCCAGGTCAGGTCACCCATCTGTGACTCTCTACCTTGCTGGACCCTCACTTGTTCCAGAAACTCCTCCCTGCCCAGATTTGCTCCAGAACTCCTTACTGTGTCCACCATCTCTCTCTGTGGCATTCTGGTTCCCTGGAACAGGTATGTGTCTATATAGGCCCCCTCTGCAGAACCAATATAAGCCGAGTTAGCCTGTGTCCCCAGTTCTCCAGTCCTGCTTTTTCTCTGCCCACTTTAAAAGTCAAGGCCCTGTCAATAGCCACATCAAAAAATAGTCTGAATCACTAATAATTTGAGAAATGCGAATTAAAGCAACTCTGAGGTTCTGCCTCATAACCGTCAGATTGGCAAAACTGACAAAAAGAAAAAATGGAAGATGCCAGATGTTGGAGGTTTTGTGGAACCACTAGTTCATTGATGCCCTGTTGGTGGAGCTTCGAGTTGGTCCAGAAATTCTGGAAGTCGTTGTGGAACTCTGCCCCCAGGTATCAAAATGCATGCCTACCCTTTGTTAACCTGTGACCCAACAATACCACTACCAGGCCTGTATACCCAAAGAGAAAAAAGAAAGAGGAATGGGATCCATATATAAAAAATACATATAACAGCTCTTTTAGGACAGGCAAAGAATCAGAAACTAAGGCTATGCTAAATGAAAATCGTATAGACTAATGCCAAATAATAAAGAGAACCATACGTACCATAACAACAATATTGTAAAAGTGAACCGTTTTGAAAGACTTTGGAATTCTGATCAATGCAGTAATCAGCCCTAATTCTTGGTGATAAAGATGGTTCCTCCTCCCACCCCCACCCAGCACATCGTGCAGATGGAGACACGACCAGTGATTGGTTATTCAGCTTCCTTACAAAGGTTTTGTTTTGCTTCTTCTACTTTCCCCCCCCCCCCAATGGGCATGGGGGTAGGAAAGAAAACAGATAACCTGATCCTTGGAGGAAGAAAATTATAAACGACCAAATCTAAAGTGTCACTCAGGTTTCTGCACTGCCTTGAATTAGTCCGAGTGTCACACGCTCCAAATAGCCAGGACAAGGCCAAGGAAGCAGAAATGTGGAAGGGCAAAAGGCCAGTCCAGTGTGGCAAGACCCAGGACAACGTCAGGGCCCATCTCTCATAGAAAGTAGCCGTGAGCCTTGTGTCTCTGCTGAGAGTAGCTGTGGAGTCTTCTTATGCTCTGTACATCCCGCAACTGTCAAATCCTATTTTCATGTGCACTATCTTTTCCTGGAAAGGGAAATGTGTATTGTTCTCCTGGAAGTGGTTTGGAGATGTCATCGCCACGTGGATGTGCCAGCGGCTGTAGATTAAAATTGGACCACACTGAAGTAAGGGAATGCGTTCAGAGACACCAGGTACACTTCTTGTGGGCAGTTACGGAGGTGCTCCAAAGATTCTGGTTGGCCTGATAGTACCTTGCCTGATGTCTGGTTTCCTGATGGAGAAAAGCAGTGCTTGTATAGAGGAGACATTCAGGAAGGACATGACCCTGAGAAAAGACGTGATCCTTCTCATCTGCGTTGGAATTATTTTAAAAGCAAAGCATAGGAAAGTAATTTGTGAGTTTCTTCCTTTGAAGTGATCCCAAACCATATTTGTATTCTTCTGTAAATCAGAATCATCTGGCCATAATTGTAGCTGTCCCACAAGAGACACAGAGACATTGTCTTTTGTTTTCATCTCAAGGATGTTCATTTTTTGAGGGAGGCGGATCAGTATCTTCGCTTTGTGAATCCTCCTTTGGACATGACTCGAGTCAATTCAGTGAAAGCTCGCTTCTCCTTGACATTGGGACTGATTCTTGATTTCACTCAGTTCCTTGGAAGCTTTTAAGAAATGGGAAAAGCAGCCAGTTAGTTTTATCATCTGCTCTCATCTCGGTCATCAGAAATCTAACACTGAGACTCTTCAGTTCATCCATCTGAGCCTGCCAAAATCCAAGCTCCCCTCAACACAGGGGATGCCATTGAACAGGAGAAAAGACTAAAAATGAGGAGTCAGAGAATCTAGGTTTGAATTCTAGCTTCCACCTATTATTCATGTGGCCTTAGGTAAGTTAATTCACCTCCCCAGAACTGTTCCTCCTTTGAAAAATGAAGGGGTTGGATTTGTTGCCCTCTAACCTCCCTTCCAGCCCTAAGTCTTTGGTCCTATCATCCTAAAAGACTTCCAAAGCAAATCAGTCAAAATGGCAGGCAGAGTTGGTTTTATTCTTATTCTCTAAGAGGAATTAAAAAAAAAACAACCCACTACAACAAACCAGGAGGATTATATTTTATTATATTATGTTGCTTTAAATTTGCTCTAGTAAACAGTGTGATGTAGGGTTCCAGTCTTGCCTTTGGTTCATCCCGGCCGTGTGACCCAATGCAAATCCTTTAATTTCTCGATGACTTGGGCGGATCTCTGAGATGCTAAGTCACAGGTGAGTGTCTGCTCTGAAGCCCAGACAGGGCTTAATGCAAGGAATGTGGGCACCAGCAGCTCCTTCCAGGGAGGCCCCAAACAACATGTAGCAGGAAGTTCAGTAGCACCAGGAAGCTATGAAGTGGGGACACATCAGAGGCCCTTGGAAGATGTGCTGGTAGGTTAGCATCCGGAAAACGAATTGTGTGATGGCAATAATCCTGTGTTATAAATTGCAAAAGCTGTATGTCTTTCTTTTTAACAAGGTTATAGATACTTTGTCTTAGGAGAACCCTCTGATAGTAGCTAGCCAGCCCTACAGAAGTCCATCTCTTTGGGAGCTGTGGCCTGGTCCCCTAACCCCCAACTCACCATATGACCTAAAACAAGTTACCTACAACTCAGTTCTCAAATGGCCTGTTTCCTTATCTCTAGAATGAAAGCTGTGGACCAGATGGCCCCTCAGCTTCCTTACTGCTCTGACACTCCACTGTGGGGGACTGAGTGGCTTCCGACCTCTAGCATATATACCCTCATTCATTAACAAGATGCTTATGCAAAATTCTGGAATAAAATTGTAGCCTGAAAGTAGGTTAAGATGACGGGAGAATTCTGCAGTTAGAGCAGACTTTAAATTTCTTACTGTGACCTCAATACTGTTAGTAGATTTTTCCAATGCCTTTAAAAACGTGTAAATAATTACATTACCACAGTTTGCACCTTTATCCAAGGAACACAAAGTCCTTTCCAAATATATTAGGCACATATTAGGTGACAAATGATGTTCCTGGACAAAAATGAGGGATCATAAGACAGTCACTCCGGCAGAAGTAGAAATGAACAGTTGGCTCATATGCCTTTCTTGGATTTCAAAAAATAAATCTAACCTTAGGAATTGTAAGTGCACTAAGAAACTCTGCTCCTCTGGGTTTGATCCCTTGGTCCTGGCCTCCCTGAAGCCCCAGGCTTCTAATTTACACTCTTGTAGCCAGGAGGACCAGAAATGATTCTTTAAATGATGACAGTGTATGGGGTGGCTAGGTAGCGCAGGGAATAAATAGAGCACCGGCCCTGGAGTCAGGAGGACCTGAATTCAAATGTGGCCTCAGACACTTAACACTTACTAGACTAGCCATGTGAACTTGGGCAAGTCGCTTCACCCCAATTGTCCTGCCCTTCCCCCTCCAAAAAAACAAAACAAAACAAAAAAATGATGACAGTATGGTCAAAAGGAGGAGCAGCTTTATTAGGACTCTTGGAAGCTGTTGAAGTGAGCATCCAGCCGACCCCATAAAAGTCAGTATTTGGGAAGGGCCAGCCAGGACCAAGTGATGAGTGTGAATACAGCCCACGTTGGCAAAGGCCTCTGATGCTTGATGCTTGCTCAAATCCTAAAAAGCTCCCCACGCTGCACAAACTGGAGTCAGAGCCACACTTCAGAAGGTGACTGCATGGGTCACGTTGGGTCACTTTATAAATGCAGCAGTATGGCTACACAAAAACACTTTGCCCAAGCGTGTAAGAAAAATCTCACTAAGGAATAAAGCACTTTTTAAAAAATCACATATCTAGAAGAAAAGTGATATAATTTCCTGATAAGTCAATCATAATTCCCAAAACATTTTTCAGCTACAAACATGGTGCTAGATTATTCATTAGGCTCAGAATCAAAAGATCTGGGTGCAAATCTTGCTTCTGTAACTTAATAGCTGTGGCATCTTAGGCCAGCACCTTACCTGCTCTGGGCTTCAACTTCTTTTTTTTTTCTTAACTCTCATTGTACTTTGTTTGGTGAGTGTTGAATGTTTTGTGGATACCAGTGTAGCCCTGGCAGTCCTTTTGTAATTCCTCACCCCAATTCTGACTCCAAATCCAGCATTGTTTCCACACCACCACCAGAACCCACATACTTGCTCTCAAACCTTCAAGTTTACCATCCATGCCCATGTATAGATCTTTCTCAGCAAGATGCTGTAGAGTCCAGAAGCTGGCTGATGATTGCTGAGAAAGTCTTTTGCCTTTTGGGTGGTGATAATTATGTTGGGATCATTTCTGTCCTTTTAAAATATTTCCCACTTTGAGATATGTTGACAATGAATATTTGTCTTGCCTCAAACACCAGCTTCTTCTGAATGTATTTGATTAGCTCCAGTTAATGCTTCTGAATCCATGGTGATAAGCATTATCTCCATACTTTACTACTGAGATAGTGTGTCCAACCTGGCGGTTCTGCCATGACTGAAGATGAGAACAGGTCATTCTGACAGCCCAAGCAGCTCTGTTCCATTTCACATCTGTTTCCTGGTCAGGCCAGTTTTATATGTCTGTGTTCTTTGGAGGATGGGGCTTAGATTCAACACCAAGCTTGCTACCAGTTTGCCTTTCGTTCCTCTGGTCACTTTCCAAATGCCCCTGTCCTCTGAGCATGGCAGTTCGCTGCCAAAGAGACAAAAATTCAGTGACTGAGGCCGATTCTTTGTTGGTTGGCCTTCTCCCTTGGGGTAGCTGTTTTACACCATTTAATGTTCTCTGTGAAATGGTGACCCAGGCTCCATTTCTTACAGCTTATAGGATCTTATATGTAGAGCCTGAAAGCCATGCAGTCTCCCCATTCATTTGAGACGAAGGTCTCTAGACCCCATTCTAGAGATCCGGAGAGGTTTAGGGACTTAGATGAGCCCCACGGTAGGAAGGGACCCGCTCGATTTTGAACCCACATTTCCTCTGATGCCAAATCCAAGTGAACGCTAGCATAGTTCTGATCACACATGCAGTGCCTCTAGCGTTCTCTCTCCTCATTATTTGATACTGATTTTGACTGTGGCTTTAAAACACCAGTTATCAAGGTGGGTCACTGAGCAGACACTCAGATTCATTGAGATGGAGGTCTGAGCTTGGATTGAAGGAACCTCACGTGTTCTTCATAGAATCTCATCTCCTGGAACATATATTAGCAAATGAACTACAGTTACTTGCATATTGTTTGTTTGATTTTACTTTTAGGGAGCCCTGATAGGTGAGGTGACCAGGCATCCCATAAAATGCTATTTCTGGTTGCCTTTCCAAATGGGAATCCACTCGCCTCTCTGAGGAAAACCTGTGAGCTGCCCTGCACAGAGCTACCAGTTATTATGGTGATTATGGCATCTGGTTTCCCTGATGATGACAGTGTCAGTAATGTGAGCACATCCTCAGGGCTTCTGGAGCATCAGCTCCCTGGTTTTTGAATGAAGCTCTCCCGTTAAGAGTACTCACACTCAGAAGAAGAATTGCAGATTACCGATAGCTACACAAAAAGTCACTGTAAGAAGAAAAATACAAATGAAAACAACCCAAGGTTTTGCTTCACACCCAGTCAACTGGCAAAAGAAGTGAATGATGTAGGAAGGGTAATGGAGAGATGGGCACACTGATGCATTGTTGGTAGAGCTGTGAATTGGTACAATTTTCTAAAAAATGATTTCAAATTATACAGATAAAGTGAAGAACATAGATATAGGCTTTGACCAGAAATTCCAGGGCTAAACACATCCCCCAAGGAGGGCATCAACCAAAAGAAAAGCACCATGCGCCCTAGTGTTCATAGCAGCACACTTTAAGGTATCAAAGACCTAGAAACAAAGTGGACGAGCCCTTCGGATGACCAGTCTTGTAGTGTGTGAAGGTAATGGAGTGTGTTATTGTGCTGCAAGGAGTCAGCATGATGAAGACAGAAAGGCAAGGAAAGACTGGCAAAGGGAAGGGCGCTGAGCCAGGTAAACAGTCCAAAGAGTGACTGTCCTGATGCAGGTGAACAGACCACAAGCACGTTGCAGTCAGATCCCATATTGTGAAATCATAATCAGTGAGCCTGTCCCCAGAGACATAGGAGAAGATATCTCCCTCTGCTACTGTGTGGAGATCAGCATCTCCAGGGGTGGGACTGTGCAGGGAAGGTCTGGTTTTTTTCCACTTGCTGATTGGTTTTTCAGGATTTTTTTTTCTTATTTATCTTTTCCTTTTTAAAAACAACTCCTACTTTTAACATAATCATGATTCCTGGCAGTCTGGGCACTATCATGGGGCCACTTTCCCAGAGTGTAAGTGGGGCCCACAAAAGACCATGGTCAGGGGACTTTAGGAAAATTCATTAGATTGTGAGCTCTGAGACTACAGAGGCTCTGGGCCTTTTTTGGTATCCCCAGCTTTTAGTACAATGCCTGGCGCACAGGTAGGCACTTAATAAATGCTTGTTGTCTTGTTTCTTAATGGAAGAATGCAGGATGGATTTGAAGGGAGACAGCCTGGGAGCAAAGAAGAGCTTTGCAGAACTTTTTGCAGTAGACTAAGCCTTGTTGTAAGTGGTGACTAAAGGAATGAAGAGGAAGGGAACTAGGTGGGGCCTTTGAGATCTCTCAGTCTCCTGGTTTTCCAGATATGGGCCAAAGGCCCAGGGCTCCTAATCAAGAATAAATGGATTTGGGTAAACTGATTGGCTGTGGATGGAACAGGAGGCCCCCGAGAGGCCTGCAGAGGTCTGAGTTTGGGGTGTGGGGCGGGTGTGTGCCACTGACCCAGACTGGCTGGTATGGGGAGCCAGGGCCAGGCAGATGGTGAGTTCAGGTTGGAATGAATGATTTTCTTCTGGGAGTCATGACCTCAAGGCCTCCTTCACTAACTGGGCTCAGGCTTGTGGACTAACCTGTTCTTACATGAGCCCTCCTGGATTCCACCCTGGATTAGAAAGATTGGCTCTCACTGGTTACCTATGCTAATGGTGGAAGTTAACCACCAGTTTCCTATGGGTCATGGTCTATTTCTGACACCAAAAGCTTCCTCTCTATAACCTACACATCCTTTTCCATTGCTAACCTGCCCCTCAAAGACATTCTGCTTCTGAGCCGAGGTCTTGCCATTATCCTTTTAAGGCATCGCCTTCCCCTGGATCCCTGGTCAAGCTGACAGTTCTCAGTGTGAGATCATAACACCCCCAGCCCCGGGAGCAAGGACTGGGTCTTTCTGATCTTGGACTCTGGAGCCCCCAGTTCAGTGCATTCTACACGTTATTCTTAATAACTATTTGTTGAATGGAATTCTACAAAGTTTTTATGTAACCTTCAACACTTCGGATTTAAAGCAGCCTTGATTACTTTGTAGCTATGAAAGGTCATTACTCTAAGGATGGATTATTTCCTCAACTCCATTTTCTACAGGCTGTCTCCTGTTCTGCTTATTATGTACTTAGGAAGAAATGTCTATAGATTCAGACTGAATGGAAAGGCTGGCATTTGTGGCATTCTCTTCAGAACAGGCTACAGTGAGTTCTGGGATCTCAGAAAACTGAGATTTAAAATGAAGTACATTTAGCCTTCTTAATGCCTGATGTTGTCAGATCAATGACATTTGTCTAAGGAGTAGGCGTGGAAAGGTCAAGTGCTTGTTTCCTGAAGAATCCTATGCGGGATACTCTGACCGCTTTCTTCTCCCCCAGCTTTTAAAATGGTCTGAGTTCAGCAGCCCCTGAGCAGGCCTGGTTGCTCCTGCTTCTTCTGGGAAAATAACAGAGGCGCCATGTGGTGCTTTACGTGAATTTGACAACTACAGTACATTTTCATATGCTTATGTAAAAGCAACTTTTTATTCACAGCAGGCAGTTTTGAAAAGACTTAGCACAGTGAAAGCAACTTAAAAGTCTGGACTAGAATAAACTGTTCCCTTCTTGGAAGTGTCAGTAAAGCAAGGCCCCAGGGCTCTCAAACGGGTGGTGGGCTTGGGGCCTTTCAGCGTGTGTTTCAATCCATTTTGTTGCAAATGTTTCTGAACTCTATTAGTCCCTTTTCCTGCCATGGCAAATTGAATACTCAAATGTAATTTAATGTTTCTTTTAGTTAGGATATTACAACGCCCCAAAGTCAGGATTTTGAATTTAATTCTTGGTTGTACGGTGTCGGAGTGTGTGAATGTAAATGGTAAGCGACTGGACTGGCAGTGTATTGCTCCAAGGACATATGATATTGTTGGGAACTCCTGGTCCAGCCGTTGAATCTCTGAGCATCACCTCCTCTCCACTGGGTAATTATTGCTCCCACTGTGCTGACAGAAATCTTTACAGATGTGGCCGTTTGGCCACACTTTTAAATCTTACTAACCCTCGCAATTCTCGACCAGCCTATTGGACATGGTGGGTACTTTGTTGAGGACTTTTGACCTCCAAGTTCCTATTTTCCTTCTTTGTAGGGAGAGGAGAACATGTTGCATTTCTTAAATCCATGGGTCACTTTTTAGACATCTCTACCCACTCACACTCCTGCCATTGTAGAGCTCAGTCCTGAGATCTGTGGTCATTATTGGGACGGGAGGTTGCCCCAGCATCTTCAGGACCTGGTTGTGTGGCAACTAACTAAGAATGTTCCACAACAAGCCCAGACAGAGAGTCTGTAGCAGCCTACACAGGCATAAATCTACCATGGGCTGCTTGACTTCAGTAGCAGAATTGATGATTTCTGTGTACACGTAAGCGATAAAGGCTGACCTTTGTCATTGGTCGGAGGAATTCTCACCACCAAGGCAGGGCAGGGCATTACACTGTTTGCAGTGTCTAAGCTTAGGGGGTCTTTCAGAGCACCAGAGAGGCAGGGACTTGGTGAGGTATGGAGGATGTTCTGAATGAGGAGCCTGAGGAGCAGCTGCACTGCTTCCTGCTCTGGTCGCCATCTGTAGAGCTAAGCTTCTTCAGCTGTACAAGGAAGAGGCTGGATGGGATTGTCTCCTAGACCCCCGAATCTGGGATCCCTATGGTCCCCCCGCCCAGCTTAGCCATGCTGCATAGTGACTCCATCATGGAATTAACCCATTTCACAAGTTAGGGATTCTGCTGAAGAAACCTCTGTTAGTTAATGTTGTCCAGATTTGTAGAATGCGCTTTACCTCCTCAATTATTACAAGATCGATGAGAATCTTAAAAAGTATTTTATACATCGGGGAAACTGTTTTCTCTCATTGTGAAATACATGGAAATAGAAACTCTGAACTGTTAACGATTGGGTCTGAGGGTTCATTATTGTGTGTCCTATTTGAATTCTTATTGCCTTCCCTAAGAAAACCAAAGAGCTGTTTTGAGAGATCAGTCACAGTGCAGGCCTTTCTCTTTCTCTCTGCTGTTTAGAAGAGTTGATGGTGCTGCATGGGACACACTTGATTCTTTTTAAATTTTTACTTATTAGAGCAATTAGGCTGCCCTCTCTAGAAAGATGAAAGGAAATGAAGAGTTTGCTTCCTCTAAAATATGTATAGACCCTGGATATGTCACTGCTTTAAAAAAAACTATTAGATCTTGTTGAATTTTATTGACAACATGAACTGGTCTAGTAACTTTGTCAAAAAAAAAAAGGAAATTGTTAGTTGGGCCCCATCTGTTTGAGGTTATATGACTTGCCCAGGGTCATACAGCTAATGTCTGCAGCTGGATTTGAACTCAGGTCTTCCTGATTCCATGCTCTGTGCCCTGCAGAGCCCCCAGCTGCCTCATACATACATGTAAAATCTCCCCAATTTCTCTCTTCAAAGGCTCAGTCTCAGTGGAGCAGCTGGACTGGGCCCACACTGCCTCCTCTGGTTTTCTTTTATTTCCTGCTCTTGTTGGGGGGCACAGGGCACCCTGGTGCCAGGGCTGAACCCCTAGTGTGGCCTTCCCAGGGCGTCTGATCCCACTGGGGATAATTTTATGGTCACAGCAGGTGAGGTAAAAATGGAGTTAATTCAGATGCTTCTGCTGAGTGATTCAGCCCTGCAGCTAACTCAGCTCACCATCTTTAGTTATAAAATGAATGGTTTGTCTCTCTCTGCCCATGGACACAAACCAGTCGGGTAAGATTTTACATTTGTTAACATCGCAGTCCTGGCTGGTGGGTGAGGGGATACCTTCTGCCAAGGCCCATCTGCTCTGTCCATGGTCATGCCAGTCTCTGGTGGCCTTTCCCTAGAAGGCCTCAGAAAAGAGGGAGGAGATGAGCAATATGCCAAGACCTCGGCAGTCACAATGCAGGACCAGAGGGTTTTGAGAGTCAGAAGTGGGACTTCCATAGGCCTGGAGTTATTCTGTTCTGCTGGCAGTGAAGTGTCAGTGAAGCTTGGGTCTGTGGTCACAGTGATCAGGCTTGTCAGGAACTGAGTGGATGCCCCAAAGTGAAGCTATGGGGAAAGTTACCATCCCCACCGTCTTCTGAAGTGCTGAAGATCATGGGGTGTGTGCTGAGCCAGGTGAGTCCGCAGGCCCAAGCGAGCTGCCTGTGAGCTCTGTCTGTCCAATAGGACCCCAGGGCCTTCTCTCTTCATGTGCCCCAGACTGGCCCATTTCTGTCCCGTTCTCTGACTCTGACCCTTGGATCATCAGCTCAAGCTTCCTCAGGCTCATTCCCTGGTAGTTGCTGGTGAGAGGCAGGTGCAGATACAGGTGAAAAGAATCAGGAATGGGTCTGTTTTTAATTCCTCCCTGCTCAGTCTCACTAGCTGAGGCGACTGGTATTTTCCTGTCTGCGGTCTCTGTGAGACTGTGCTGTTTCATCCAGCTAATGAAGAAAAATTAAGAGGAATCACCTTCTTTTCCTCGTGACTTTAAGGCCTGGCCTGGCTTGGCTTCACATCAACTGCCTCAGAATCAGACAGCTTGGCTGGAGAGAACAGCAAAATCTGAATTCCTGTTGGTTAATTAAATCTGAACATCCCTGGAGCAGCAGGGAAGACATGGATAATGGCAGAGCCAGCACATCCTTTGGAAGGGATTTTCAGAAGGCCTAGGACTTCACCTTGCAGCCTCCCCTGAACCCCAAACAAATAGGGAGCCTGTTAGACTAGAAACCATCTGTTTGTTTGCAGCCAGAGCATCCATCTTGCCCTGCTCCAGACACCGTGATGAGGGCCCCACTCCAGAGGGGCACCATCAGAGAGAGCATCATTTAGGGGCTCCTGCCAACTTGGTTTCACCAGGCAGTTCATTTACATTGATTTGATTAGGTCCCGGACAAAGAGCAAAAGAAAAATCTGGAGTTGATTCCAAATCGAACTCTGTCAGCTCACAGTCTTCTGCTTTTGAATCTCCTGGGCTCCCAGCTGGATTAAAAAGCATTTAATCTACTTTAATTATGGCTGCATGTGGGCTGCTGCTCTCAAAATAACACCTTTGCAAAAACCAGACCAGGTAGCTGGGTGCAGGTACCCCGGGAGCCAGAGCTGCTCCTAGGAAGAGGTCCCCAGAGGAGCCAGCAGCAGTGCACAAGGCACCAGCCTGGATGTGTCTCCGGTCAGCTCCGCATAAGCAGCTTCAAGCACATTTGGATCAGGAGCTGTGTCACGCGGCATTGATACACATCATATTTTCCACAACAAAACCCCTGCTGCCCCAGTCAGTATGAGGGGAGCGCTGGCTCCCACCCCTCCCTGAAGCCTCATGGCTCCAGACACAGCTGTACAAGAAGGAGAGCTGTGCATGTTTGCATTGGTCATTGACTGAAGAGCTGAGGCCTTGCTGGGGAGATGAAAAATTCCTTTCAGGTGCACCGGGGGAGGCTGGTGTTAGTAGATGTTTGCTGAGTCATCCCAGCTGTGGTCATTCATTCAGCAGTTGGTGGGGGATTTTAAAAAAGAAAGGTAATCCTCAGCTCTCCCAGAGCTATATTAGGCACTTGCAAACATCCAGAGAAAACTTCTGTCTCACAAACATTGCACTATTGTATTTTAAGTCACATTTGATCATGCTCCTCTGTGTGGAAAACTGGCATCTGGCTGTTAGCCACGGCAGGCCCAGCATTAAGGCAGCCTCACCTTGTCTCTTCTATAAAGGACTCTGTGCCCCAGTGTTTATTTACCTCTGCTCTCTCACACACCTAGCAAAGTCACGTGGAGCTGTGAGGAGTCAAGGACGACTTTATTTTTAAAGGAGAAGCAGACTGCAGCTGGACTTCTGGAGACCAGGGTCAGAAGGCTCGGGAGGGGCCCTGCAGGGGCCTGAAGCCAAGAAGTAATAGGCCCCAGAACCAGAGTAGGGACCAATGGGCCAGAGAGTGGTCATTGGGCCAAACTGTCCTTAACTCTGAAGAGGGAGCATCTCAATTCAGGAGGGTGCAGACAGCTAACTAGCAAGCCCTGCTCTTGTAGAGACTCCCTGAGACCCTCCCCAGTAATAGTCCCAGGGCAATTGTGTTCATGCACATGTGAGGAGGGCCTGTCAGTCGGTAAGGAGTCCATGTGGAATCAGGGCTAGAAGGAGGTAAGCATTGGATGTTGTCCAGTGGAAGGCTGTAAGCCCCAAGAGCAAGCACAGGCAAGAGCTCGCAGTGGTGTTGGTGGGCTTGCCCTCACCCATGCAAACCATGCTCCCCCCCCCCCTCCACCGACCCCCATCAGTTCCTGTGGTCTTTGCTTTAACATTCCCTTTCTGATCTGTTAGAATATTGCCTTATAATCCCTCTCAGAGAATTTGCTAAAGAAGGACCCTTCCTTTCCCTCCAGCTCTGCTGGCCAAACCCACTTTTCAGCAAAAAACAAATTTATCCTATTTTGAGTTTATTGTGAAAAGAAATGTTTCTTAGATTTTCCTGCCCTTTTGCTCTCCGCTGTCTCTCTGAAAGGCCATTTCATGGCAATCTCAGCTTCAGGGGAGAAGCCCACAATTGTATAACGTCTTCCAAAGACCTTCGAGGTGGTCTCTCCACTTACCAGAAATGATACTTTCTCACCTTGGTCGGTGTGTTACCTGCCTCCAAAGGCCCCACTAACCAGACAGCCACAAACATTGGTGTGAACTGGGCCCTTTGTGGACAGGGAGAGTAAACAACAGGAAAATTGCTTGAAATTATAGGTGAGTAAATAGGGGGATTTTTTATGAGATTTGTGACATTAACACCCACCTGCTTTGAAGTATCGTCATCATCGCACTTTACCATCAGGGACCACTGTTCTTATGCTGTTTGGTAAACAGTAACTTGGTCATTTGTTTCAGTTCTCTCTGAGACAGGTAAACTCAGTGAGCTGCATTCCAGCTTATTGCCAGAAAGATAAGTTCCCAAGTTTAGAGAGACAAACGGCCCAGCTGTGTGTAGAAGAGGACGTCTGAATTAGAATTGGGAATAGCATTTAGTATTTTCTTCTGCTCATGATCGGGAGGATATGCAGATGCCAGAAGCTCACTGAGGCGCTCAGGACCGATGCCGCGTTTGGGAACACCCAGGTGGGAGTCATCTCTCTCCCATCGGTCCCAAGTGACCCTCAGGTGGAGGGGGAGATACCAAGGAGCCACCCCAATACTCAGTCCTCAGTAGGATTTCCAAAGCAGCAGCAGGTGCACCCTTGGGGGGAGGGGTAAGAAGAGAATATGGATAACTTCCTCTAATATCCCTGGGTCCCTTGTCACGAGCAGGCAGACAGGGCATGCAGCAGCAGTTGAGGCCGAGATAGTAATGACTGATTAACCAGTTGTACACATGCATGCATCAGTGAATGAATGGAGCATTTATTAGGTGCTTACAAGATGCCAAGCCATTAATAGCTCTCCTGCAAATTATGAGACTCCTTCCTCTTTGGCTTCTGTTTTTCAACTGCCTTGCCAGCTTAGAGAAATGTCCACCTTGAGGCCTCGCTGTCCAGGGTGATGATTGCCGGTCCTGGACCACTTCGTTCCCTGCTCACTGGCTCTTGCCTCCCCAGCCTCATTCCAGTCCTCTCAGCTTCTGGAACCAACCCTGACCCCTGATCAGATCAACTCTGGCATTGTATCCACATGCGCTTTGTCTGGCTGCTCTTCCGTGACTCCGCTTCTCCCCATAAGTGCTGACCCCTAGCTACCACTCTTCCCCATTGCAATGCAAGCTCCTGGGAGGGTTGGCTTTGCTTCTGTATTTCTCGTTCTCTGCTATTGATTTTTTTATTTATTTGTTTTTAGTTTTCAACGTTCACTTCTATAAGGTTTTGATTTCTAAATTTTCTCTCTCTCCCTGCCCTTCCCCCTTCCCAAGATGGCATGCAGTCTGATATAGGCTATACATGTACAGTCATGTTAAACCTATTTCCATATTAGTCGTGTTGTAAAGAATTAGAACCAAAGAAAAAGAGAAAATATTATGCCTTGATCTGCATTCAGGCTCCATAGTTCTTTCTCTGGATGTGGATGGCATTTTCCGTCATGAGACCTCTAGAATTGTCTTAGATCCTTACATTGCTGAGGAGAGCTAAGTCTATCAAAGTCGGTCATCATACAGTGTTGCTCTTACTGTGTACAGTGTTCTCCTGGTTCTG
Source organism: Pseudochirops corinnae (assembly GCA_028646515.1). Classification (NCBI taxonomy): domain Eukaryota; kingdom Metazoa; phylum Chordata; class Mammalia; order Diprotodontia; family Pseudocheiridae; genus Pseudochirops; species Pseudochirops corinnae. Next base: position 535,783,087 of record CM053585.1, read on the forward strand.
CTCCCTTTACTCAGCATCAGTTCATGTAAGTCTTTCCAGGTTTCTCTGAAGTCCTGCTCATCATTTCTTATGGTTCCATAGTAGTATCCCATTCTCTGTATTTGTATCTCCAACACAGCACAGGGCTTGTTTGAGGCATAGAAGCTCTCACTAAATTTTTCTTTTTCCTTTTTTTTCCTTCCCTCCATCCCTGCTCTCCTCTTCCTCTCTCCTTCCTTTCTTCCTTCTTTTTCTTCCTCCCTTTATCCCTCTTTCATAATTCATGATGACATGGAGGTAGCCTGTGCCTAACAGTGTGGCACAAGCCCTGGCAGCCCCTACCAGATAGGGAAGGAAGGCTTTGAGTATAGATAGGCCCAATGACAGACTTGTGTCTGATCTCTGAGGACTCTGAGCCTGCCTGAATACAGAGTCTTATCAGCAAATGATCAGAGTTTTGGGCCAAACTCATGAAGACTTTCTGCTAAGTCATGAAGGGTAGTGGTCTACCGTGGTGGAAGGAATAGGCATACCAGGGAGATCACAGCTCCTTCAGGTACTTCTGGGGATCGGTTGCTATAAAATTCCTATGAAAGTCCTGGTTTATATGCACCATCATTCCCATTCCTCTGTAGTGAGGAAAGAAGGTTGAAGGACGTTTGTTGAAGAATGGATCTATCATTCCAGCCATATCTTTGTAGCTTAAAAAAAATTATTTAACTGATAGAAAGTTAATACTGATTTTACCAGGTAGCAATAAGCAATCTTTGTCACTGAGGCAACGGCCAGCTGTCATCTTGAGAACAGGAAAAGAATTAAAACAAAAATGATGAGCATAATTACTATATGTGGTATCTTGGGCCATTCAGTTGAGCTCCCCACGCTGCATGGCGCTGCGGAGGGGCTGGTGGGCGTGGAAGCTGTCAACCCAGAAAATGCAAGGAGGAGCCATGAGAAAAGTGGTCCCCATGCCAAGGAGGCAGGTCTGTCTGGGATTTCTTTAACGAGACCTTCTGACTTCCCCCTTGACAGCAGCAAATTTACATGGGCTTGATTGGACTGGCAAAACCTTGCAGCACTGCTAAGGCCAGTGTCAAACAGAACAGTAGAGCCTGGTTATTACAGTATGACAGGGGGTGGTTTAGAAGGGAGAACATTTTGTGAGAATGTAAGTACTTATTATAAATCCTCCGTGGCCAAAATCTTCAATTACACCTACTAATTCCTTGAAGATGCACTAACGTGAAAATCAGAACCCATTTAATTTTCTTTTATCTCCAGAGAATGGGTATATTCTTCAACAGAACACATTTTGAAAACTGGCATTTCTGTATTTGATGTTTCAAAAAGCAGAGAATTTCTCTCTGTCTTGATGAGTAAAAAAATAATGTATTTTTCTAATCAAAACCTCAGCAGCAGATAATCTGTTTCCTTTCAATCAGCTTTTCAAGAACAAAGATCTGAAAGCTTTTTAAAAGGAATTTTGACACATATACTTGTGTACATGGGCTTCATCAATAAGTAGTTCTCATCCAGGCCTGAAAAGGGAGAAAGAAAGTGTGCTGGATCCTGCCTGGGGAGGGCACTCACTTCCTCTCCTTTGAGCATCTGTGATTTTGCCAGTGTTGGCCACACAGTAGATGATACTTGAGCCGCCCAAACTTCTGGTGAAAAACTTCTCTAGTTCTCAGGGAGCAGGTACCCATGCTGTCATCATGCCCACCCTGGAAGCTCTTCCAGTGTCCTGAGGATCTGCTGAGTGTGCCCTGACGAGGCCTTAGAGGAGAGTAGCAGCAAGTGGAGGGAGGCACTTTGGTGCAGGGAGCAGAGGGCATGAGTTCAGATCCCAGCTCTGTCATTTACTAGCTTCAGGAGCTGCTCACCCTCTCTAGACCTTAGTTCTCTCATTTGTCAGTAAGGAGGGTGTCTCTAAGGCCCTTCAGCTTCAGATCAATGACCCTATGATGCTAATCACATAAAAGTCAACTCAAAAGGGTAATCTAGAAAAGGAAATACTGTTGATAAAGATGTATTGTTAAAATTTCAAAATACATAAAAGAAAAAACCTGAATGACCTAAAAATACGATGACAATGAATCCAATTTTCAGAATAAATTGGACACTTTTGGAATCCAAGATCAACTGTCTAAGGTTTTCGTGGGCTGTTCAGTAGACTGAAGACATCATTTACAAAAAGAGACAGGCAGAGTTCTCTGGTAAATGATCTAGACTTTGCCTGATATTCCTACATTTCTTACATAATAAATGATCGACCCAAGTGAAATGACAGAAGGCGGACATCTCAGACCAGCTCCCGGAAGGCAGACATCCAAGTTCCAACAAGTGTAGCCCCTAGAGTCCAGCTCCACCAAAAGGGAATTGAAGCAGGTTGTCCACACGTTTATTTTCTTGTTAGATTCATAGATAGCGGAGTTATTGATATGGAGCATATTCATCATCTGAGATTGAAGTGTGTACTTTGAGTTCTGGATTCAGAAAAAGCATTTTCTGAAGACATTCATGCTTAGGGGAAGAACATGTTGAGTGAGTGGTCCTGAGCCTTATGGCCACAACCCTGAGTCTCTCACAACACACATCTTTGGTAAATAAAGTTTTTAGTTTTCCAGCAATATGAGATTCAACTTCTGACCCCTTTTGGAGTTCTGAATAGGATTTTCTTTTTTATCAACAAGAGGAAAAAGAGTTGTGTGAAGAAGGGCGAGAAGGAATCTGGTCAAGGATTCCCAAGGACGTGGTCTGGCCATACTATGACTGCTTTGTGTCACTTGGAATCTGATTTCAGCTGAGTCCATCTTGGCCACTGATTAAAAGCAGTTAGTTAGCAGAAAGCCTCCTTCTCTCCTGTGACATGATCCCGTGGCACAGATCCTGAGTGTGGTGTACAGTAATAACAGCCGACCCAGAATAGTTTAAAATTGGTGAAACGTTTTTTGTGTTATCTTACTGAAGCCTCACAGAAGCCCTGAGAGGTCAGCATAGCAGGTGTTTTTATCCCCATTATAAAGATAAAGAAACTGAGCCTTGGAGACTTTAAACATAACGTGGCTAGTAAGCATCCAAGGCAGGATTTGAACCCAGCTCTTTCTTACTCCAGTTCCAGCACTGTCTGTGGCACACCGTGTGCAGTGGGAGGCTGGTGTTATATGATGGCATTATATACCTGTGTGCTTTACCAATATGGCAGGGCTTTGCTTTTCAGCTCATCTATGCTTCTAAGTCCTTGCTTGAAACACAGCCTCTCTGAGAATGGGAATCACGTCTCCAATCATGTCTCCAGATTCTGCCATCTCTGCCTTGACACTTTTTGCATCAAACTCCTCCACCCCCAAACTGCTGCCAGCTTACGCCAGGCCCTCCTCACCTTCCGCCTACATCATTACAACAGCCTCCTCCTGCCTCACTACAGCCTCTCACCCCTCTACTTCATGCTGGACTGAAGATCTGGCCTTGTGATTCCCCTACTCCCCAACTCCCGTGACTTCCTTTGGCCTCTAGAGTAAAATGTGATACATTTGTTTAGCTTTTAAAGCCCCACACAACCTTACCCCAACCCAGCGGTTTCATTAAACATTATTCCCCTCCCTGCATCCTGCAAACCAGCTAAAGCGGCTTTCTCCCTCATCCTCACACACAAGACTGTTGCCCATCTCCGTGCCTTTGCACTGGCAGTCCCCCTTGCCTGGATGTGCCCCTGTCCTTACCACTGATTCATAGAAAGCTCTACTGGAAGATGCAGCTCAGACATCATCTCCTGTTTACTTATCTTTCCTGATGCCTCGTGTACTGAGCCTACCTTTCTAGAGTACCTTCTATTGAAGGATTTTGTGGGCACATATGCATTTATTAACTTTACATGCATATGTATGCTTATTTTTGCTTTATATGTATTTTATGTTATTTGATAGTGAAGATTTGGCCTAATCCTACCCCCTACCCATCGATGCCAATATATCTAAACAGATCTGGTTGTAGGAATTCCTGCCTCATATACACTGATTTCTGAGAAAGATGGGGCCAGAAATTTCTTTGGGAGTCCATTCTGCTGTCAGTAACCTTTGCTACAGAAAGTACTTTCCTGTGTCTTAGGTGTTATAGAATAATTCGACCTGAAGAGGTTGCTATAAATCAATCATTTCACTAAAGTAGTTAAATTTATTTCATTCCCAAAATGGCCTTCAGACAAGGAACAAAAACCCCAAAATGCCCCTTCAGGCAGATCATACTGCACTGTGAGACCCAAGGGAGTCAAAGCCAAATCCATTGGGAAGCCAGAGAAACTCTGGGGCTTTATTTCATTAAATTTGATAATCAGCAACATGTCTTTCTTGTTTACCTGCCATAAAAAGATAAATTGTCCACTAGATAACTTGACCCTTGTACTGGCTAAACACAGACCATCTTCCACGGACACAGAAAAGAGACTCCTAAAGAGCCCAGAGCTTCTCATCATTAAGCCCACAGTGCTTAGGGTCCTAGGCCTGACTCAGCCACTAATTTGTTAGAACCTGCAGGTCACCTTGTCTGTGACCTCAGTTTCTTACTGACAGAGTGAGCAGATTGGATTAGATTGTCAGATTCTGATGATGATGCAGAAGGCTAGTGGCAGGCCAGGAGACAGCAGCATGGGCCCAGGCAGTTACTACCACCTTCACTACCATCTCCCCTGATACCCTGCTGGAGACCAGATAGCACAGTGCCTTGGGAATGGCCAGGCTGCAGCCTGGACCTGCTCCCAAGCAGCCAGAGATGATGAAGACCCAAGAAAGAAGAAACCAGTGTCCTCAGCCCTGTCCATTGGTCTAACATCAGAAACTGAAATGACTTTATCAATGGAAATGATGCCATGAGAGGCCTCACTCTCTGTTCTGCTGCCCCTGAGGACTGTGGGACCTTCCCTCTGTGTTGTCTCCTCCATGACAGTGTGGCCTCCCTAAGAGTGAGGATGGGCTTCCTTTTCTCTTTGTGTGCCCAGCCCTTAGCACAGTGCTATGTATGTAGCAGGCATTTAATAAGTGCTTTATTCACTCATTCACATTGGTTAGAATAATTTAGCCAAAATAAGAAATGTCAAGTGATCCAGGCCAAGGGAGCTGCCCTTCTGCTCAGGAGGCACGTGACAAAAGTGGACCAGGGGCACATGGGATGCCTCAGGAGGGAAGAGGCTCCTTTCCAGCAGAGGCTAAATGCCCTCTTGTTAGGATGTTGTGGAAGGGGATTTTTGGCCAGCCGGGGGGTTGGACAAGATGGGCGCTGAGGTCTATTCCAGCAGGGAGAATCTGTGAACTGCAATCTTGTTTCTGCAGAGTTCCGATTTCTGGCTCTTCTAGAATCCACAATGACAACTTCCTCATTAGGGTGTATTTTTGATGATTCCTTCACTAATACCTAAAGGCTTTATAATTCATGCACAAAGATAAAAACACACTATGTTTGGGTGTGATAGGGGAGGCAAGGCCAGCTTATTCTGTTAAGAACAGTGAATTTGCTGGGCATCTCAGGTTTCTTTGGGGGGCTTCCTTAGGCCTCATAGAATCTCTGGTGTTTGTGGAGATGGTCTTCTCCCCAGTGGGTACCATCTTGAATGTTCCTTGTCTCTACCACCTCATGGTTAATGTTGTGTTTTCAATTGGATGTGAGCTACTTTATGTGCAGAGAAGGAAGATAAATAAACCACAGACAGAGGGATGAATGGATGACAGCTAACCTTTCTGTCGGGCCTTCTGGGCAGGCCCCAACTCTCAGGTTGATGGTGGGTGGGCACCAAGAAGCCATTGCCATTTGGCAGATGGTACCCAGAGAACATGAAGAACCCCTAGCTCCCTCCCAAGTCAGTCTCTGGGGCTCGTCCCCCAGGCTTTGCTGAAGACTCCCGACTATCCTCGGTCATATGGCATGTCATGAATCACATTGGCACGCCAGTGTCTCACGGTTCTGATGATGTCTGTCACATGTGATGTGTAGACAAGAGTCTTTCCCATGGAGCTAGTTACTGCATAACTGCTGTGTGAGAACGAGAGGGCCCAGAACTTTGGAAGCTGCCTTTTGGACTTAGAAATGCCAGTGTTATGTTTCATGTCTTTCTAAATATAAAAAAGTTTCTCTCTTACTGGTTTCACAGCAACCCTCTCCCAAAACACACACACACACACACACACACACACACACACACACACACACACTCAGTTTGAACAGTCTCCTGATGTTTTTTGTAATGACTTTGCATGTGGTGGGTAGAAAGGGTGACAGGTCACGTGTGTTTAATCTATTTCATATAAATTTTCTGGGGGCATTCCAGTCTAATACAGAGAATATAAAATCTGCTCTAAACATCCTGTCTCCCAGTGTGTGTAATTTGTGGGAGACAGTTACAGATCTCAAGAGTCCTTTCATCCTTCTGTGCATTGAATTAATCTCCTCCTAAACGCTCATTCAGAAAGTGCCAGCAGGCGGCTCGGCTTGGTTGCCATGGTAGATATTTTTCTTCCTGTTCCCCCGAGAGCGACATTTCTATAAACTGTGGATGTTTTCAAGTTGATCACAGCAGCAAGCTGTGGTTAGCCTGCTCTTTATGCTGACAGTTTCCTTCTCTGCCCCGATGATTTCTTTCTTTTTCTTCTCATAATACCCTTTCAAGAATAGTTAAAATAATTTCCTCACCTTAACTGCTGCACTTTAGGCAGATTAGTGTACCAGCTTTCTTATGCTAGGGCCCAAAGGGCAAGAAAAGTATTTGAAGCCCAAACTGTGGAGAATAGGTAAAAATACCACCCGCCAAAGAAGTGATAAAAATAGGGGTGATATCAGAGAAATCTATCCATTAGTAGGCAATGAGCAATGCTGCTGTGAATTCAGTGGCTTCTTCCCTTCTGCTGAGGGGGCTGGGCTCACTTGCTATGCAGATCCCTGCTTTGGATGCTTTTAAACTGAGCCAGAAAGCCTGTCCACCTGTGGTGCAGCCCACACCCCTGTTCAGGGCAGGCATCCAGCAGGGGTCATTGCTCAGGACTCCTGCGTTTGCCATGAATTTCCATAGTTCTCTTCAAGAGAGGCAGCCACCTGTTGAAGTCATTTGTTGTTCAGTCATGTCCAGCTCTACAAGACCCCAAGGACAAAGTCCACAGGGTTTTCTTGGCGACAGTACTGGAGTGGTTTGCCTTTTCCTTCTCCAGTGTGACTGCACTTTACAGATGAGGAACTGAAGCAAATTAAGTAAGGTGATTTGCCCAAGTTCACACAGCTGGCATGTGTCTGAGACTGGATTTGAACTCAGATCATTCTGACTCCAGGCCTGGTGCTCTAACCACCAGGCCACCGCTCTCATCATCATGGCCATTGTAAGTTTGAAAATATGAAGTATTCTGTGCTCAGTTGTTCTGTGTATGTGTCTTTTCAGTAGGGAAGTATAGGCAGCCCCCAGCCTAAGAATGGGTTGTGGTCCAAAAGGTTGTTAGGAAGTCTTTGAATTCAGGAGGAACCGTGTCATGCTTCATGCCTGACTGGACCAGTCCACAGGGGCCTGTTTCATCCAGTGCTGGTTGGGCCGAGGGGCCCCAGAGGTGACCTTGGAGCTCAGAGGACTCCCTTCTGTCCCTCAAGCCATGCTCTGGGACCTGAAGTAGCCAAGCATGAGGGGTTCTGCTGTAGAAGAGGGGATTTCCTGTACCTGGAAATCATAGGCTCAGTGCTTCACAAAAGAAAATGTTGATTAATCTAGCCTGAGGTCTACAGCATGGAAGGAGAAATGTTCCTGACCTTTCTTGGACAGAACTGTTTTTTTGCTCTAAGTTAGTCTCTGATTGGTGGACTGTGGGTGGTAGAGGAGGTAAAAGCCTAGGAAGGACACTGTCCCCCACCCCTACCTCCCCAGGCTCCCACTAGGGTTTCTAGCACCCTCCCCAGGCACTTGGGGTTACACATGACAGTGTCCTCAGCTCTTCAGTTTCCCATCTCCCCCTCGCTCGCCAACCCATTGGTCACCATGTCTTGTCCACTCCACCTACACGGCCACCTCTGCCTGCAGCCCCTCCTCCACATGCCCAGCCACTACCTGGGCAGCCCCCAGCTTCCTTTTTGGTCTCTGCCTCCTCCATCTGCTTCACCAAGCAGTCACCAAAGCTCAAGGCTGACCTAGTCCCTTCCCTCCTAAGGAAACTTCAGTAACTCCCTCCCTTCCAATACAAACTCCTGGGATTGGCATTCAAAGCCTCTCACCATCGGGTTCCCACTCCTCTTTCCAGACATCCTACATAATGACCCCCCATGTTCTCCACGTACCAGCCACGCACACTGATGCCCCTCTGCTTCTTGGAATTCTACAGGCCTTTCCTGCATCCCCAGATGTTAGTGCTACTTTGTACTGATTGTGTAAAAAGTCTGTGTTAGTCTGTGTGCCCAGAACAGAAGCTCCCTGAGCACAGGCTCCGTTTTGTTTTTATCCTTGTGACCCCAGTGCCAGCAGCCAGCCTGGTGCCTAGCAGGCCCTTTGAGAGTTGAATTAAGCTCACAGGGGGCTCCCACACTGGCCATCTGACCCCCTCATCCACACCGCATTAGACCAGGCCTGATGTTCACATCTCCTCTTCCTCCACTGCAGCACAGTAGGCAGGTTCTCCAAAAACTCCAGGCTTTGGTTTTTCCTCATAAAGAGGCCATAAGTGTCCAGTCATGGCAGCTCTGACCTTGGCACCAACCGAATTCACCAAATAGCTATTTGGCAATCAGCTGTTCCCTGCCAGGAACCGTGCCAGGCCCTGGTGTTTGTAAGTCAAGGATTGTCTTTGCATCAGCATCTGATGGGCTTGGAATTTAACCTCATTTATCAGCTTTAGAAATGGCGACTTGCTTCTTATCAACAAGCAGGGAAAGTTCTAACTTTGCTTTGCAAGAAGAGTCTGACCTCTCTTTGGCCTCCAGAATCCTTGGGTGATTTCTTCCTCCATCACATAGCCGGGCTTCAGCTGGAGCTGAGGGGCTCTTCTGGCCAGAGTGAGAGAATGCGCTCTTTCTGGCCCATTCAGGCCTTTCATGGCTTGGCCAGGACTCCTCCTCGAGAGGAGAATTAGGACCAGAGATAGCAGGACTGTGGTTTAATAGAATGGCCTTCACCCCAAAGGGAGTTGAAGTCAATTGTCACCTGCAGTGAGCATTGATCATATTTTAGGCATCAGTCATCTTCAGTCTCCAAAATAAAGTCGTTGTCTCTGACTGTTGAGAGTTGTACTTTCAGAAAAGGGTAGGAAGAACGCACAGCTGAGAGGCTGGAGACCTGGTTTCTCGTTTTCAACCTCCCTCTGATGAGTTTGTAATGAGGAACAAATCCCTTAACCTCCTTGGGCCTCAGTTCTCCTGTCTGTAAAATGAATTATACCAGCTGAGCCATTTTCTAAGGGACTTTTCTTCTTCCAACAGTGTGTCTGGCTCTCACCCCATGAGTGGTTTATTTTTATGAGGGATGTTGTTTTGGGTCTCCTTTCAGATGCACCATTTTAGAAAAATAACATAATCCAGAATAAATATGAAGCTCTCTGAGGGCAGGACCTGGCCCCACTGCCCAGCAGAGTACTGAGCACATAGAGTAGGAACTTCATAAAGGTTTATTGAAGAGTGAATAAATGTAGGGGAAGCCCTGGGAACATCAGAAAGCTGCCAGTTATCATTGAACTTTTTTAAATTTATGCTTGGGGTCTCATCCAGCAATTAGGACAAAAAATAATAACATAAAATTGTTTCCCCTTGGAGTTGGAGGTTTTTCAAAGGCAAAAATACTGTGAGGTGTGTTGTGATGCCCCCTCCTGCCCGGAATGACAGCTGAACCGTGAAACTACTGATCTGTGAAATGATTAAACAAAGAAAAAAAATGAGTGTAAACAAGCTTGAGTGAAAGTAATGGGACACTCTTTAACTCTCCAAGCACAAATAGGGTTGCCTTAGCTAAAGCAAATGAGGCCTGAGGTGTGTTTGTGGAGGCTTTTGTTTGTTTTTTAAACTCAAGGTATTAAATGTGTCTCTTTGGGTGAGTGCTCTGTTGTTATGGAAGGAGCCCGGTACCAGGCATCAGCAGACCTGGGTTTGTTTTCCATCTCTAGCACTGCCCGGCCTTGGGCCTTCATTCCCTCCCCTGCCTCCTGAGGGGCTCTGTCATACACAAATGTCAGGGTTTCTCATTTTGTGAGCCTCAGGGTGAAATAGAAATACAACCCATGCCCACTGGAACCTGATGTGAAGTGCGAGCACAGAGGGAGGGCCCCTCTAATGTAGAATCAAGTGAGAGAAGTACAAGGGGGAACTTTAAAACCAGCCACCACAGCAAGCTTGGTCCCAGCACAAGGCTCAGTTATAGGATCCTAGCTCTGGAACCAGAAGGAACAGAAGAGGCCTCAAGACCCCTTCCCCCTTTTTACAAATGAGGAAACTGAGGCTCAGAGTGGTGCCATACTTGCCCACAGTCACATAGGTAGTAAGTACAGATGAAATTTGAACCCAGGCTCTCTGGTACCAGATGTCTGAGAAATTAACACAGATCAACAGAGTGCCGACATCACAAACACTGTTTTTTGTTAGGCTTCCCCACAAGCAAGCTCCCCTAGTCCGCTCACTCTCGTTTCTCTCTCTCTACTCTGCTCCTTTCTCTACTCTGTCTAAGCAATACAGTATATACTGTTTCCTAGTCAAAGGCACTTGATTGGGTCCAGAAAAACAACCAAAAAATCCTACTTTGCTTGCCATTGTGCCAGAGTTGGCGCCCTTTCTGCTGCCAAGCACATAGGAAACAGCCCCTACCTTCAGACAGGCTTCCTTTTCCTCATGTACTTTCTTCTTCTTCTCAGTGTTTGTTACTCCCTATAGGAGGCACTTGAGAGATCTTCTAGACAGATTCCATCATTTTACAGATGAAAGAACTGAGTCCCTGAGCAGTAAAGTGAGCCAAGCCTGTGGACAAGGTTAGCTCTTCTGTGGTAGATTGGTCCTGAGGAGTCTGAGTTAGTGAGGGGTAGTATATACATGTCTGTGTGGTCTGTGGACCAGCCTCGTTCAGTTGATCACAGGATCTCAGATCCAGAATTGGAAAGGACCTCAGAAGCCATCTAGTCTAAACCCTCATTTTGACATGGGAAGAAACTGAGGCCTGGGGAGGTTGAGATGATTGACCTAACTTGACACCATAAATTAATGCTTTGAGGGAGTCACTACAACCCATGGGACAAACAAATATAAAATGGGCTTTTCTGTGGAGCTCCTCTTCTCTCCCATCCAGATAGGGCTGGAGGGGAAGATGGAGAAGAGGTTGCTTTTTAAAAATCACATTGTTCTTAGATCATCTACAAGCCCTAACCCGACTGGCAGTGCTCTTAACATATGACCTGTATGCAGTAACTCACAGTTTGAGGCATGATGCCATATTTGTATTGACATTCTCAACCTATGAAAGACTAGAAAGGAAGAAGAAACTGTAGCCAAAGGCAGTGGCACCTCACAAAGGGATTGCAGTTTGTTACCAACATTCTTTGCAAAAAATGGCTAGAGAAATTCACTGTGAAAAATGGAAAATAGACAAAAGTCAAGGAACTGACTCTTTCCTTTTGTCTTAGAAAAGTTTAACCGCTGCAAAGCAATCACCACAGTGTGGAGGCCGTGGTAGTCTAGAAATTGCTTCAGCCAGCAACAATAGAACTCCTTTACCAAGGGAGCAGTCACAGCATCAAAATACAATGCTGATTCAGCACGTGAACTCGTTTGTAGAAGCATCATGGGAAAGGATGCTACAAAAGCATTGGCAACGTTGGCAGAGAAAAAAACCTAAAACTAAAAGGAATTAAGAAAATTGGTTTGGTGTAAAATCCACCCAGTCCAGATGATCCCAGGCATTTTTGTAGATAAAACTGGAAGGAGGGCAGCAAACAGACACAAAATGGAACAGATCTCCATTTTATAGTGAGCTGGGGATTCCTTAAGAGTAATGGGTCACACACTTTTGGAATCTATGATTCTGGTTATGGTATGTGGGACTAGACATGGAAAGTAAGGGAATCAAGTCAGACAAAAAGGGCCAAACATGTTTAAATGCATAAGGAAAAGACTTGCACTTGGAGCAGCACCATTTTGAAAGTATATTAGGATTAATTTTCTTTTTTTTCTTGATTTTACGTAAACAAAAACTTCTAACATTTGTTTTTTAAAATTTTGATTTCCAAAGTCTCTTTCTCCTGGAGAAAGCAAACAATGTGATATATTCAATATAGGCAGTCTTATACAACATTTCAGTATTAGCCTTGATGCAAAAGAAAATGCAGAAGACCAGGGGGACGGAGTCAAGACAGCGATGTAGAAACAGGAGAACTCCATGGCTCCCCCCATAACCACCTCAAGTACCTATAAAATATAACTCTAAACAAATTTTAGAGCCCCAGAACTCATAAAATGACAGAGAAACAAGGCTCTCGCTTAAGGTAGCCTGGCAGATGGACGGAAAGGGCTCATTGCAGTGCACTAGGAGCAGAGCCCCACCCCATATGGTTTTAGGCACAGGCTATCCAGGAGAAGCCCCAGCTAGAGCTTTCAGGAGAGCAGATCACCAGCAGCTGTGGCGGTTTCCAAAATTACCAACCCATAAGAGCCAAGGACAAAGAGAAAAAGTCAGTGGAACTCAGCTAAATTTTGGGGGAGAGGGTCCAGCCTACTACCTCCAGAGCTAGAAGCAGTCTGAAGCAGGGCCCTGCAGCCGCCTCCACATGGCTGCTTCAGAAGCTTCCAGACTGCAGATTGCAGGGGGCCAAGCAATCATTCAGAGGCTAAGTGTTCTTGCCTTGAGCTGCCTGGATCAGGATCATAGTCTTGGGTGGTGGTCCTGAGGTGCATTTTCAGTGAGCCAAAGCTGGTGGGGGCTACAGAGACTGCGGCCTCCTAATAACTCCAGCAGCTGTGAAAACCCCAGCAATTTGGGACAGAGCTTTTCCTTCTGAAAGCAGAGTTCTACTGAGCCCAAAAGTCAAGTAACTGACTGCAACATGAGCAGGCAAAGGAAGTAAAGAAAGCTCAGCAATCCAACTTTAGATTCCTTTTTTGGGGACAAAAAGGATCAAAGCTTGGAACAGGAGGAAGACAACACAGTCAGAACTCCTGCACCAAAAGCTTCCAAGAAAAATG
>CM053585.1:535796729-535807076 GCA_028646515.1 Pseudochirops corinnae
TCCTCCTGAACTAGGTAAATGATATGTTTGATTAAAGTAAGATTGTTAACCCATTTTGAGTTGCTTTCCTTTAGAAAAGCAGATCTAAGAACCTGTGCTAGTAGCCGCCCTAGGCATGCTAGGGTGCTTGCTGTTACAGATGGCCCAGGGCACACAATTCTCACTCATCATTCTTCCTTTCATCTGTCTCCTGGGGCCTGCTTCATTCTCTTCATAAAGACTCCTTGCTCACAGCCAAAGGCACCACCCATACGTACACCATGGAAAACTCCAGCCTCTTTCTCTGACTCCCTCTTACCCCCAGGTACTCAGTTAACCTACTACCATCCCTGTCATCCAAGACGTGGTGGGACAAGGGGCCGCCTAAGCTAAGGAAGCAGATGCATTAGAATAAAATATGCCCACGAGCCAGCCAGAGGGTCTCCCATTCTCAATCAGTGCTTTCAGCTTTTGTTTCTCTGATATGGCGTAAGCTTTGTAATCGACAAAAATTCCATTCAGCATATTCCATTGGATATTCAACATGAAAACATTCAATATTCCACAAGAAAATTCGATCTAATTCATTTACTCTCTGTGGAAAAGAAATTGGTATTTAAGTATTTCCTTTAAAAGCCCATCCTGGTATCAGCATCCTTTTAAAATTGTCTGCTGTAAGTACCCATTAGCTATTAGTGTAGAATTAAAAGTGTGCTTTATGGTTCTAGAGTGACTTTTGACTCCTAAAAGAAAAGAAACTAAAATATTTAGTAATAAAGATGGAGGCAGTTTGTAGGAAAAATAGATTTAGCATGGGAAGGGACCTCAGAAACCATTGGTCTCAGTCTCTTCTTTTTACAGATGAGGAAGCTGAGACCCAAAGAGAGAAAATGGTTTGTTCAGGGTCACAGAAGTGGTGGAGCCATGAGTCCGGCCTCGCCCTCCAGCTCCAAAGGCAGCGCCCTGGCCGCCACACCCCATGGCTCTTTTTCATGGTGCTCGCCCCACCTGATCACTTATCCTTGGGTCTTTCTAATTATTGGAAATCTGCGTATTGCTGGGGACAGAGTGAAGTGGGGCGGTCAGATGCCAGCTGTGCCCCAACCACCTTGTGACATTGGGCGTCAGCTCCCTGGGCCTCAGGGGGTTCTCCTGTAAACTGAGAGGCAAGACTGGGTGGCCTCGGCGGAAGCCACGATCGCATGGCCCCTGCTCCTAGTCAGCACTGAGTGACTGCATTTTCACTAAGGTCACTCTTCCTTGAGTTGTGTTTCAGCTAGAAGTTGACAAGAAATCACTGGTGCCACAGTCAACTCTAATTTCTAATTGTCTTCCACTTAGGACCCGTTATATCCTTTGCTCATTTTCCGTGACGGTTTTCCTCAAATCATGCCCACGTGGCAGTGGATTTGGTAACACGGCACCTCAGGTGAGGGGGCTCTGAGCACCTTTTGCCAATATTTACTTAATGTAACATACTTAAATAGGCAGATGCAGATAAGTTTAAGAGCTGTGGTGGCCTGGGTGAAAAAGATGATGAAATGATAAGACAAAAGGAGCCAGAAACTTCTGAGGCAAGGAGGATAACGTGGTCAGTCACGGAGCAATATGTCAGAGCAAGAATTTTTTCTTGTTTGGTTTTCTCACGACGCTCAAGATCCACGAATTGTTAGGCCACAAATGATCCTTTTAAAGACCCCAGACAACTTACAACCTAGACTCCCCAAGTCGGTGTCAAGAGACCTTCCAGTAGGCCATGAAGGATCAGTGTTTCATAAAGTATTCTATTAGCGATGGTGAAAGCTCTTTAAACAGACCTTGACCTCTGTAAGAGAGTGTGTTTGTTATTAAAGGAACTGATGAATGCGGACCCAAGATAGTGAAATAGGGAGAAGAAATACTTCCTGGCTCCCCCCACTGTCCCTCTTCCACAAAGATCCTGAAAAATGTACCACACCAAATCCTAATCAGGAAATCTAAGGAAAACAGGTTTTTTTTAAAGTTTGATTAATTTTTAAATTTTATTGTTAATTGTTAATTAAATTTTACTGTTAGTTAATATTGTTAATAAAACAAGCATTTCTATAACAGGGTACAACCAGTCATTTTTCCAGACCAGGTCAACATAGGGAGACAGAAAAGTCTGCGGATACTGGAGACCAAGTCTGGCCAAGCACAGGGCCATGCAGCATATTTTGGTATCCAGTAGCCTCCCAGGGGCAAGGTTTGTAGCCAGGGCAGGAAGCCCAGAGCAGGAAGACAACTCAGGTCCCTGAGCTTGTGCAGAGTGTGGACAAGGAGGCCATCTGGAAGCTGCGTTGCTCACTCCCCAGAAGTCACAGATCCAGGGAAGACTGAGGAGGAGACCTCTGTCCCTTGAGGTTGTGGCTAGAGGACAGAAAGACTTGGCTTCAGGCCCCAGCTGTGTCCAGAGTGAGGAATAAGTTCAGAAACAAACAGGACCCTGGGAGCAGAGCAGAGACTCAGTCCCAGCCTCCAGGCCAGAACAGAAGTCCCGGACCCAATGGGCCCCTTCAGGTGGGTTACACAGAAGCTACAGAGTTTCCCAGGAGGTAAATAGAGACTGATGCCTCTACTAGAACTTCCAACCAGGGGCACACCAATAGGCATCTTTTTTAGGCTTAAATCTTTCTCAGGAACTTGCAGAACTCAGACTAGGAGGTCAATGAACAGACTTTGTCCCTGATCACACCACTTTGGAAGGACTAAAAGCTTTCAGGCCCATAACGTGAGGTGTACCTAAGATTGTGGAAACAGGAGGAAAAGGAGTTAAGAGAAAGGAGGTTAACATGAAGGACGGTAGATTAAAGGGAGGGGTCAGGCAGAAGCAAAACAGACTCTTAACTGAGGGGCAAGAAGCAAAGAGAAGCAAAAATGTAAGAAAATAAGATAGAGGGAAATACACAATTAGTGATCATCCTTATGAATGTGAATGGGGTGGGCTCATCCATAAAACAGAAGCAGACAGCAGAGTGAATCCAAGAGTGTGTTGTTTATAGGAAACACACAAGAGACAGAAAGAATTATGTCCAGTTAAAAATAAGGGGCTGGAGTGGAGTCTCTTATTCTTCCACTGAAGTAAAAGCCGGGGATGGCGATGGCGATTTCAGAGAAGGCGACAAAAGCAGACCTAATTAAAAGATACAGACAGGGTACTAGAGGCCAAATGACTTCGTGTCAGTATTGTGCATATATGGACCAAATGACAGGGCATCTAACTCCTTAAAGAAAAGTTAAATGGGTTACAGGGAGAGGAATAATGGACCTCAGCTTTGCCTCTTGCAGACCCCTCTTCTCCCTGTCCTTCTCTGTTACAAGTCTCTCCTTTTCCACCTCCCTAATGAACTATCCCACTCACCACTTAGCACTTCAAGCCTCCCCTGGCTCCCTCTCAGCTGAGCCCATAGCCTCGTATTTTATCAAAGAAAACAGGCCATTTGCCCAGAGCTCCTTCTTCCCGTCTCCCCATCACACATCACTCAGATGCCTTCTGCCACTGTCTCCTCCTTCCCCTTCGTCTCCCATGATGAGGGGCTTTTCTCCTTGCCAGGGCCAACTCCTCTACATGCACAAGTGATTTTATTTCATCCCATCTTCTCCAAGAGTTTTCCCCATCTATCACCTGTACTCTCACCTTCATCCTCTCCCTGTCTACTGGCTACTTCCCAACTGCCTACAAGCATGCCTATGTCTTCTCCCATCCTCAGAAGACCCTCATTTCATCCATCCAACTCCATTATCACTCTCTATCTCTCCTCTTTGATGGCTAAAGTCCTTGAGGCTACCATCTTCAGCAGGTGCCTCCATTGCTTCTCCTCTCACTCTCTTCTCAGCCCTCTCCAGTCTGGCTGTCACCATCATCGTTCAACCAAAGCTGCTCTCTCCCACTGCCAAATCCAGCAGCCTTTTGTCAGTCCTTATTCTGTGGCCTCTCTGAAGCCTTTGACACCATCAATCACCCTTTTCTCCCTACTACTCTCTTCTCTCTAGGTTTTTAGGACATTGCTCTGTTGGTTCTCTTACAGCCTTTCTGACCCCACCATCTCAGCATCCTTTGTTGGAGGTTCTTTCAAGTCATTCCTGCTAACCATGGGTGAGCACCAAGGCTCTTTCCTGAATCCTGTCAGTTCCCATGGATTCATTTGTCATGTATCTCTGTGCTGATGATTTTCAGTTATACAGATCCGGTCTTAACTTCTGTTGGAATTAGTTGCTTTGTTTTGTTTTGGGTTTGGGTTTGGGTTTGGTTTGGCTTGTTTTTTGGTGGAACAAAGATGAGAAGCTGTTGAGTGGGGCCTTTTATTTAGAGAATGACTGAACAAGTCAAGGTATATGAATGTGATGGAATACTGTTGTGCTGTAAGAAATGAAGGGGATGGTTTCAGAGAACCTGAGAAGACTTGTATGACCTTAGGCAAAGTGAAGTGAGTAAAACCAGAAGAATGAGTGATGTGGTAACAACAATATTATAAAGACGAACGATTTTGAAAGACTTAGGAACTCTGATCAACATAATGACTAGCCACAGTTTCAGAGGACCAGAGAGACAGACAGAGTCAGAGACAGACAGAGAGAAAAGGAAGTAGGAAAGGAGAGAGAGAGAGAGAAACAGAGAGAGAAAAAAGGAAGGAGGGAAGGAGAGACAGAGAGAAAAGGAAGGAGGGAAGGAGAGAGAGACAGAGAGAAAAAGAAGGAGAGACAGAGAGAGAAAAGGAAGGAGGGAAGGAGAGAGAGACAGAGAAAAAGGAAGGAGGGAAGGAGAGACAGAGAGCTGATGGGCTCAGAGGGCAGACAGACACTGTGGGGATGGTGGAGTTGGACACTGGAAACTTGTTTTGCTTAACTATGCCTGTTTGTAATGGGCTTTGTTCTTGCTTTCTCCTTTTGGGGGAGAGGGAGGTGAGAGCGAACAAGGATTTGAAGATAATTTTTTTTAAAGAACTGCTATTTCTCAATCCAAGCACCAGCACCTGCACTGCAGGGAGCACCCTGCTAGGCTCTGGGGACACAAAGGCGAAAAACGAAAAGATCTTTGTAATCAAAAAGCTTGCATTTTATAGGGTTAGAATAGAAGATGCCAAGGTCCTTCCATGATCAGTCTGTGAACCTGAGGCCAGACTATTTATGATCCTACAAACTCAAGGTCCATTTCTTCTGGTCCCTTACCTTTCACGTTCTGCAGGATTTCCCTCTCCCTCACAGATGGGCCACAAGAATGGCCTGTATGTAGTCTTTTCCCAGCAGCAGCTGGCACGCGTTGTTTCTGATTCCTTTGGTCTGTGAATCCTCCGTTCTGTCTGTGAAGTCACAGAAGTCACTCCTCTGAAGCAGTGACTCGACTTGGGAGCATGTTGATGAGTGATTTCACACAATGTCGGTCTTTCACTAGTTTTAATAAAACAAAAAAAAAATGTCCTTGGCCAGCTCCACTTTCAGAGGCCCTTGCCTTTCCCTCTTGTCCCGTCTGGGCCTTCCCCTCCTGCCACCCCCACATCTATGTAAGAAAAGTGACATTGGTCATTCTGTCCAAGTTCCCCACATGGCTGACCAGAAGAGAAATGCCTTTTGTTCCAGTACTTCAGGGAAATGAGAAAAAGGCCTGAATCCCTCAACTTGTCTAGTCTGGCATTTCATCCACCCCTGCCCTGGTAGACATGGATAGAGACTTTCCAGGAAGCCTCAGGAGAAGCTGGCAAAGTCCTGCAGTGTCCATTGTGTCTGTGTTTGAAAACCCGACCTGGGGTCACAGAGGAAGCTCTAAGGAGTGTTCAGAGGGGTGGTGAGACCTCGGGTTACCGCCCCCCGGGGGCCATTGTGCTCAGCATCTGTGCATTGGGGAACCCCTTCTCCTCATTCTGCCCTTCTCTGAGCCTCCTTCTTTCCCCAGTTTAATGCAAATGACACCAACAAAAAAAATCACTGTTGTTGTCAGCTTCGCCACCCTCTGAGCCTGAGCATGTGTGACACTCGGATCAGCCCCATGCCAAACTTCTATGCCTGTGGGGGCCTAGAAACCTCAAGGGCCCTTGAATCCAAACTCCTTATTTGACAGACCAGAAAACCCAGACCCAGGGACTTGCCAACAGTAGTAGCTAAACACAATCTGAACTGGGTTCTGAACCCTGGGAGCCGAGTAAGACCTTAAAGGGGAAATTCAGCGTATCAAGGATGGGGAGAGAGCGGAGTAGGCTCTGCCCGTGCTGAGACAGTGGGATTCCATCTTCCTAGTACTTGAGAGGCTGAAAAACCCTTTGCAGACATTACTGAGTGAATTAATGTACCAGCATTTGTAAGGAGCTTCCTGGGGAATCAGAGTACAAAGGGGAGACTTCCCCTGCCCTCAGAAGCCTCCCTTCTAACAGGGCAGGGGTAGCCTGGGAAGAGGGCAGCTCCAAGGACCGAGCATAGGCCTAGGATGAGAATGGCCAATGTCCTTTCCACTTGATTACTGTTCAGTTAGTTACAGAGCAACAGGACGTGTGGGGCAGCTCCATTTTACAGACAAGGAGCTGGAGGCCAGGAGAGGCCAAGGAACTTCCCAGGAATTCACAGCTAATAGGTGTCTGAGCAGGATTGGAAGCTGGCCCCTCCTGTCTCCAAGGCAAGTTCTCTGTTGGGCACGCCTCACATTTCATAAAGTGACGTATCGAACAGATTCATCCTTCTTGGATCCAGCGGCTCGGCTCCCCCCCCCCCCCCCCCAGGGTCTCCGAGAAGCCCATGAGCACTGCACACAAGGCACCTCTTACTGACCTTCGAAGGGGGAGAACGACAGGACAGTGGCAGGGCCCATTGCCCCCAGCGGAGGTGGCATTTCTGGGACCTGTCCAGGGAACCGTGGACCAAATGACCTTGACCTCCTCCTTCCCTCCTCACCCTGGAATTCAGCTTTGGTTTGCTGCTCCCGTGGCGTGGTTTTTCTGTTAACGTCCGCACTTACTTCATGACTTTGGGCTTCGGGGTTTTGTTGGTGTGTCCCCAGCCTCTGTTGGTGCGTCCCTTCTGTGCCTTAACTGACCACGTGCAGGAGCTGCTGTGGCTGAAGACAGGCCTTCCTTGGTAGACCTACGCCCAGGTGACAGTATGGAACAGCCCTGGGTAAGTGAGGCTGAGCCCTGCCCTCGACAGGTAGGCCTTTGGAGGGGGCAGCCTTTGAGAGCCCCTGGGCGCCTCTGTCCTCCAAGGAATTGGCTAAAGAGCCCCTCATTGGAGGGGTGGCCAAAGCGTGGGACATCATCACATGAGCTCAGGCTCTTCTGGATACAGGGAGTGCTCTGGCCAAGCCCCAGCAGGAAGGCTGTCATTGTCATTCAGGATAACTGCTGGGCTGTGGGACCAGCACTTGCATTGTTCCTCTGTGTATGAAAACAGACAGGACACTTGTGGCCAGCAGCTGGCCTGCTGACGCTTTCTGCTTTGCTGTCCCAGCCTGCCTCGGGATGGGCCAGAGCTGAGCAAGCCAGGACTCCATCAGACAGATTTCATTCAGCACCGTTTCACATGCTTTTTCTGAAAAGCTTGTTTTCCTCTAAATCATTTGGGGTTGAGCTCTTAGTTGGGGGTCTGCTTTGTCTTTCTATGGCAGTGTAAATCTTCAGCCCATAACCCTCCCCTGCCCTCAGAGCCCCATCTGGCCCTGCACCGAGGCATGGCAGGCACCACCTTTCTGAGATTGCCTTGTGATGTCACCTCCCAAATCCAAGCCGTTGGCCGTCTCCTGTATGGTTGCTGTCCCCTTCCATGACCCCATGCATCCATCCCTTCTTGTGCAACAGTTCCCCAAATGGCCCTCCTCTTCCTTCCCAGCACTTGGCACCCTTTCACAGAAGACCAGAATGCCATTAGGTCCGTTGGTCCTTTTTTTACAGAAGAGGTTATGAAACTCATGAGCCATTGCCACCCTCTCCCCATGGGCCCAAGACATCCCTGCCATTCTGCTAGTGAGTTTCTTTGGGAGGGTTCTCGCCTTCACCCAGATAATAGCCTTGGCCACACGTAACACCCTTCCCCCACCAGTCAGTCAATCAGCAGACATTTATTAAGAACTCTTCTTCCTTCCCTCCTTCTGGTGGAACTACCTGTTAATGATTCCCCGGTTCTCCTGCATTGACTTCTGTCTGTTCCCACTCTCTCCCCCTTTGGACTGGAAGCTCCTTGAGGGCAAAGATGATTTCTTCTTTGCCTTTGTGTGCCCAGCACGGCTAATGCACCCTCAGAGCCCAGTAGATGCTCAGTAAATGCTGCTGATTGATTGCTTCAAATGCTAAAGAGTGCACTGTGTGCCAGGCACGGTGCTAGGCCCTGCCCTCAAGGAGCAGACGCACAGAAGAGGACGCTCCGTTTACACCAAATGTGGAATGTGATTGCACATGTATCACCTATATCAGATTGCTCACCATCTTGGGTCAGCAGGAGGGGAAGAATTTGGAACTCCAAATCTTATGAAAAATGAATGTTGAAAACTATCTTTACATGTAATTGGAAAAAGTAAAATACTATTTTCAACCAATAGCAAATCTATTCCAGGAGGAACAGTTATGATCAGGGGGCTTGGGAGGGGCCTCAGGTAGGAGGGGATATTTGAGATGAGTTCTAAGGACCCCAAGGACTCTGACTGGTAGATCTGGATTGTTATCCCTCTATCAAGGAACTTTCATTAAGTGTTTACTGTGTGCCCAGCACTAGGCTGAGTGCTGGAGCTGGAGAAAATGCCAGCTTTTCAAAGCTTACCACAGCAGCCTGGTGAGAGGGGCAGGGCAAAGAGTGCTGGGCAAAGACCCCTTTCAGAGACTAGAAAACCGTGGTAGGGCCAGTTCTTCTGTTTCTTGGCACTAAGGTCTGGCCTCACTGCACTTTTTGTGGCAATGTTCTATGACAGGGGTGTGGCCTCGAGGCCACTTGTGGACCTCTAGATGCTCAGGTGTGGCCCTTTGGGGATTTGTTCTGTGAAGTTTAGATTCGGTCAAAGGGCTGCCCTTAAGGATCTAGAGGTTCCCCAGCCCTGGGTATGACAACAGGTGAGTCATCAGGAATGCTGCTAGGCTTTATCTCCCTGCTGAGGTGGAGAACAGGCTACTTCCAGATTGTGGGGAGCCCTGCTTTGGAGGTTGCTTTCTTGCAAAGCTATTTTATGGGAGGACCAGCAGACTTTATGGCTTTGTCCGTTGGGTCCCTGCAACCCTCGTCATCCCTTTTTGGTTTGATTTAAAGGAGATATGAAGCATTAAGTGGATCATTAGCACTTGTTATCCAGGACACAAAGAGTTCATAATTAACCTGAGTTGGAATATTACAGTTTCCTTATGAAGAAAAATTTCACATGAGCAGTTAGCAGAGCAAGCTGGCTTGGGAGCCCATGGAAAGCATTTGTAATGGAAAAGCTAGAGATGCAAAAAGTAACTTCGGCGAGATGACCATGTGCTCTGACAGACAGACCCGCTGCCACAGGTTGGGGAAATACCAAACCACCTCAGCGGCAGGCTGGAAATACCAGCAGCTTCTTCGAATGGAAATAGAGTTACCACAGCACCAAGGGAATCTGGCGGTGCTGGCCAAGGCCAAGTCCCCAGGCCAGGCTGCCGAGTTCCTCAGCACAGCTGGATTTCTGCCTTCTGACGTGCCCCAAACTCTCAGCCTTGGGCTCCTTTGGAGGTCAGGGGCAGGAGGGAGCTTCCTCTGCCCAAGAGTCTTCCCTCTTGGTCCAGAAATGTCACCCATCCACTCCATTCTTTGGGCTTGTTCACATGGGGGCTCCCGGAGACCCTGCTGACATGGACATAGGCCTTCAAAACCATCCCAGGTGCTTAACTGTCAAGCTCATCTGAGAGTGGGGTAGACAAGAGCTGCTGCCTGAGGGGTCACTGGGGGCTCTGAGGGAGAGGAAATCAAAGGAGAATTGTGAAAAATCAGGGAACAGTAAAGTGAATGCCTGGGATTCATTATCTCTGATTGAGAGACTGTCTTGGTGATGTGTCTGGTTAGCAGCCTGATAACTTCAAGGCTCCCCTGAGCAGAGCCCCCCCTTCAGACAGTGGCCATACAGGGTGGAGAAGCCCCCGGGAGGAATGGCTGGTAAGTGGCATATGCTCTGAGGGGAGAGTCTAAGCCCAGGAACCTGAAGAGAAAAGAAGCCACGTGACAAGAGCTAGTGTCATTACCTTGGGCTTTAGGATTACCAAAGTATTCTCTCATCTGACCCTCCTGGATGTTCCTGGCTGTTACTTATTTAAAAAACAAACTTGGCAGATTTCAGAATGTTTTTCCCCTTTGTGCCTTATACCCACCCCTCTGGCCATCTGGGGACGCCTATGGGCCACTTCTCAGAATGATGTTTTTAAATACACAAAC
>CM053585.1:535807176-535873872 GCA_028646515.1 Pseudochirops corinnae
AGATAGAATCAGGCCGTTCCAGATGAGTGGGACTCAGAAGGGGGAGTCTGTGAGGGCATTAAGCCTGCCCAGCTCAGAAGAATGTGCCTCCCTTGAACAAGCGGCTGCACCTGGGGGTACTTTCTCACCGACAAAATAAGGGGTCTGGCCTGGCTTATTCGCCTCGTGGGCCCTGGATTGTCCCTGGCTACTGCTCTCCTCCAGCTCAGGGCCGTCTGAGAGGAGGTTCGCTTCCCCTTGCTGGGGCTTACCATTCCGGGAAGCCAGTGGGGCCGAGTGCGAGTTACTCAGGGCTTCTTTCTCTGTTCTTTCTGCAGCACATTAAACTTGTCGCGGAGTCGATGAAGGAGGAAGGCAAGGAGGAAGAGAAGGAGGAAGAGAAGGCGGCCGCTTAGCAGAGTTTGCCCACCGAGTCCCCTGGGTGCATCCATTCCTCAGAGTTGGCGGTTACCCGATCCGGGCAGAATTGTCTCCGAGCGGTGGAACCCCCCAGGCCTGGCCTCCGCTGTGTCCGAGACTCTGCCCCTGCCAGCCCAGTCTAGCTTGGGCTGGGGTTTAACCAGCAGGCCGGGCTCCAGCCAGCCTCCCCCGCCCCCCCGCCCCCAGGCTGCCCCCGGGCCCTCCCGGCAGCCACCCCCCCCCCCTTTAGAATTCACTTGAGGTAGCTGAAACCAGGGTCTGCTGGCCGCTCTTGCTGCGCCTTCCTCTTCTGCCCGGCTTTGGAGCAGGGGTCACTATGCATCGGGCTGGCCTCTGGGTCCGTCCACACTGGCTTTTTACTCCATTGGCCAAGCCTGATTTCTTTCCCGGGTAGTTTCTGATGGTCCGTTTTTTCTTACTCCTGGTCTACTGATTTCACTTTAGCCCGGCAGAGCCGATGACTTTCCAGCTCTGCCTACCGTCCAGCGCAGTGACTGGGTTCTTTTGGCCCGTCCGCACAGCCGGGCGTCACTGTGGGCACTGCAGAAGCAGGTCAGAGAGCCCGGCGCGGCACCGGCGGCTGCCCAGCCGGCACACTGCCCGGCCTGCCCGCTGCCCAGCCGCAGCGCCTCTACCAATACCTCCGTCCTGGTTCTGTCTTACAGTGTGCTCCTGGATTCTCTTGTTCGTTAAAATGATATGACAGCTATTAACGACAAAGATGCATGGCTGCTAAGCTTGTGTGTGGCCTGATGAGTCTCCGAAGCGCTCTGTCCCGGGCCCGTCTGTGGCCTCCCAGCCCTTCTCCGAGTCCCGGTTTCACTTGAGTCACTCACTATCGTTAGTGTTCCGTGGCCTCTGGTGTTGCTATGGGACCCTCCCACCCCCGCACGTACCGTCCCAGAGACCCCTGGGAAGAAGGCAAAAGAGGGCACCCTAATCTAAGCCCCCCAGATCAAGTGACTGAGCTGGTCGCTTCTCCTTTCTGTTTGTTGTTGTCTGGTTTTGTTTTGGGTTTTTGCTTTCCTAGAGGGGGGAAAGTAGGGCAGTTGGGGTTAAGTGACTTGCCCGAGGTCACACGGCCGTATTTGAACTCAGGTCCTCCTGACCTCAGGGCCAGAGCTCTATTCACTGCGCTACCTAGCCGTTGCAGCCCCCCCCTTTCCCCTTTCTGAGTCCCTGAAGGGATGGGGCCAGGCCACATTGCGAGCCCGTGATGTACCTAATAAGCGCAGCTGGGCTGAGATGAGGCCACCTAGGGCACGCCCACTCCGGGACCCCTGCCGGTGATCTGCCAGCTAGGACATGAGCGAGCTCTGGCCCGAGATCCAGCCAGCGTTCAGTCTGGAAATAGGAGGAAATGAAAAGAGCCCCGAAGTGGGGAGCTGGGACGCAGCCTCCAGCTGCGAGCTGGACGAGATTTCCAGGAGCGGAGGGGATGCGCCCACTCCTAGGGAGCCTTATCAGGCTCCCGTCTCTGTTCTTTCAGAGCAGGAGCCGGCTGGGCCCGGGCGAGGAGGAAGTGAAGCGAACCTCAGCCGCAGCCAGTCCAGTAGGGCTGCCCAGGACCCAGGGTAGGCCGGCCCCTTCCCTCCCTAACACCGGCGGGAGCTTGTCACTCTGGAAGATCAGCTGAGAGCTGGAACCGGCGCGTCCAGAATAGCACCTGCCCTTTGGGCTAACGCCAGGGGCTCCCCCCCACCCCCGCAGTTCTGGGTCCAGCCGTGGTCATCCCATCTCTGCCCGGGCTCTTCTTAATTTCTGCTAAAGCATATGGCAGGAGTATCTCTGGGGCCCGAGGGTTAGCCTGTTAATGGGGACCAGCTTGGAGGCAGGCGTTCAAAGAGACTAGAGAAAGCTACATGTAGGAATCGAGGCTTTCACATCCATTATGGGATGGACAGTTAGAAAGGAACTTGGCCCTCATCGGAGCCAACCCCCTCCTTTCACGAATAAGGAAACTGAGGCCCGAGGAGTGACACGTAGTGAGCATCAGAGATGGGATTTGAACCCAGTGCTTCACTAGGTGCTTCCCACCCACGTCCTAGGCAAACAGGATGAGCAATGCTGCATCATTGAGGGGGGGTGGTACCGTGATCATGTGGAAATAATGACTCATGCTTCTGAAGCTCCTTCGTATTTAACAACCCTAGGCATTATGATTGCCATTTTACAGAGGGGGAGACTGAGGCTCAAAGGCCTTGCCTTGGGTCACCAAGACGGATCTCCTTCACCCACCCACTGCCCCAGCCCAGAAGCTTCCCTACAGCGTCCAGCCTGGGCGGGGTTGAGGGGGCAGCCAAGCCTCGATCACACACACTCTAGTGGCTCCCAAGTGACTGGCTGACCCAGATTACTCAGGTAACAAGCAATTAAAGTGTGAGAAGATTGGGAGGGCAGGCAGAGGCCAGGCTGGGAAGGACTTCCCAAGACAAACAGAGATTAGGGAGGACCAGCGATGGTGACTTCCTCCCAGAAACACTGCTTTGGCTCCTGACGGCATAGTCCAATCTTACAGCCTATTTGAGGGAGAACTGGGGCGTGAGCTTTTTTACAAAGCCGGAGCTCACGGTGGGTTTTCTACAGTTAAGATGAGGCCAGAAGTCAGTCCTCTCTCTGGAAAGCCAAAGCGTTTCCCAGATGGTCGCTGTTGGCCTGAGGCTCTCTGTCAGGCTGCCTTGCCAATGAGCTCTCCCCTTAAGGTCTGTTTGGCAACAACTAGAAATAAACTGTGGGTCAGAAGTCACTTCGGACACTGGAGGACTCTGGAGTCAGGAAAGGCAGCTAGGCTCTTAATGTTCCATTCTGGGGCAGAGCTCCACATTCCCCAGTCCTGCCTGGGTTCCCATGACTATCCACTCAACTCTTCATCAAGGACATGCACTCTCCCCCAGAACCCGGCTCACCACCCCTTAGAAAAAGGAGGCAGCTACCTGAGTTGTGGTTTCTCCACTGCCCACCAGCTGATACCTGGCATTACCTCCTCTTCCCAAGTCCACCAAGATTGGTGTTTTGGTACCACAAGAAGATATCATGTAGCCCCTTGCATTAGGCCAGCCTCCATCTAGGTTTTTCTGGAACAAAAACAAGCCCACTTATCCCTGCTTCCATCCCCCTTGTAACGTTTGCTTAGCTTGAGACAAAGGCAAGAACCTCTGGGCTGCAAACCTATTCAGAATTGGGGTATTTGGCAGGGAAGGCAGGTGGGAGTGAGAGGCCTTCAAAGCAGGCAGTGCCTTGGGGGAGCAGATATTTGCTCACTGGTGAGGAGGGTAAAGGGTGTGGAAGCCCTGCATCTCAGCTCTGTGGAGTGGTATGGGTGAAAGTCCTTTGGTAGTGAAGTCCTTGGCACAAAGGACTCAGAGTCAGAAACACATCAGGTTTGACCACTAGAAGGAGGATGCCTCACCATTGCAGCCTTTCCCTATGCCCTGCTGAGGACTCCTGCTGCGGGTACTGTCTGAGCTGCTTGCCAGCAAGGATGGGGTCTCCCTTTTCTGTCTGAATTCCAGGCCTCAACACTTGCCAAGTGCTAAATAAATGCTTTTCGTTCTTTGTGGGGGAAGGCAAATTATCAGTTTTCAGGATGGCCAAATTTACAAGGTAACAAATGACCTTGTTCTGTGATGCTCTGGGAAGAGCAATTTTGTATCTCAGTCCCAGCTATGCCTCTTACCGAGAGTTGTGTACCCGTGGGAAAAACCCTTAACCTCTGGTCCTCATTTTCCAAACTAGAAAAATGGGCAGATATGAGGAAATTTGCTGAAAAACCTAAAAATTCTACAAAAAGTGAGTTTTCATTGCTGTCTGGTTCTGAAAAGCTCCGTAAGATTTTCATCGTAAATCTGTAAAGTGGGTCCATCTGGGTTAAATAATCTCCGGTGCACCAGAAAAAGTGGAAATCTATCAGGGGTGCAGAATGCACCAGGAGAGATAAGTGGAAGTTCTTTCCCCCTTTGGAGGGACAGACCTGCTTCTCCCCCCAGGACTTTCTGTCCTGTCAGGGAGGGAATAGTAATGGTGTGATCTGTCAGGTGCCTCACTGAGCTTTGTACAATGTGGCTGATGCATCACCCTCAATGACTGATAATACAATGAAGAAAACCCATCTTGCTCTTGGCCCTGAAGCCTCAGTCTGGCTCGGACAAAGTTCCTAAAATCCTAAAAAGTTCCTAAAAAATGCTTTCTCATCTTCTGCTAAGAAAACCCCCACTCCCTTCAAATAAATCAACCTGAACTTGGACCAGTGGTAGATAATTAATCAGTCAACAAGCAAGATGTGCTGGGCACTGACTGAGACAAAAGTAAGACTTTTCCTGCCCTCAAGGTGCTCACATTCTATTGGCTTGAAAGCGTCCCCTCCTCCCATCCCTTCCTCCCATCCCCTACCTTCCATTTTCACTGCCCCTGGAAGAAATGTGACTTGGCTGACTAGTCTTAAGCCAGAAAGAATTTATCATCAAATCAGCTCCATGGTTGTCTGGCCCTCCCACCCAGTAAACTGAGAAGCTCAAAGAAAGCTTAAGGGCAACTCAAGTTCAAGTTATCCCAAGAAAAGGAAAACAGCCTTGGCATCGCCATATTCTTCCCGTTGGGCTCTGAACAAGTTCCTGGCCCTCCTGGGGACTCTGCTAAGGCCTGTCTAGCTCATCTGATTCTTATTTATGTCACCTACACTACAGAGCACATGTCATTCTGACGTTTCAGTCATTCTAAAGAGTAAGTGTGGGGCGGGTAGGTGGCACAGTGAACAGAGCACGGGCCCTGGAGTCAAGAGGACCTGAATTCAAATCTGGCCTCACACACTTAACACAATAGCCATGTGACCTTGGGCAAGTCACTTAACCCCAATTGCCCTCCAAAAAAAAAAAGCACACAAGAATGAGGAAGTGGCCACTGGGATGGATCCCACAGTCAAGGCTGGGAGGGCAGCAATGAGTCCATAAAAAGGAATCTCCTAAATCATGGGCTGGCCAGTTGAATCTATGGATGCCAAGAGTTGTATGCACCACACGCACGTGGTCAGCTATCACTGAGGTCCCTCAATGCTCATTTGTTTTGTCCTGGCTCTGCAGTTTTGAGGAGCAATTGTTCTTCCACGTATCAGTGGCAGCAGGCCATAGCTGGAGGGGAGAGGGCCCTATGAGACAGGCATTAACCAAGCCATGAACACTTATTTAGTGCCTACTGTGTGCTGGCACTGGGCTAAAGGCTAGATCAAGCACTAGCCTGCATCCCTTGGATACATGTGGTTTGTAGAATACTCTTGGCTGAAGGTGTGGTCACTCCCCAGTGAGTCCAGTGTGAGCCTTCCTAGAGAGGTTCCATAAGAACACAGAGTAAAGCTGGGAGGGGCCCTTCAACATCCAGTCCCTTTATTTTTGTAAATGGAGAAGCTGGGGCCCAGAGAGGTTAAGTAATTTAACCCCCCAGCAGCTGGTATTTATCTAGCACTCCATGCACCTCACAGAATGGCAGAGACAAGATTCAAATGCAGGCTCTCAGAATCCAAAGCTGTTGCACCACACTGTTCGACCTACGTAGGCAGTGACTCACCAAAGACCCACATTTCTTGTCCAAAAAGTTCAAAACCCTGGTTCTCCGTAGAAACAATTGATCAATAAGAATTTAATTAAGCTCTGAATCCAGGCACTGCAGTATTAAAATGGAATGACTTTACACAGCATGGGGGTGAGAGAACCAAGAAATGATTGAGGACGTATTTTATGTAGGGAAGTCACAGCTTATACTAGGCAGTGAGAGTGAAGAATTTGGATGAAGTCCTACAGCAGGACTTATGCATGGTTTATACACGTGTTATGTATATGTATGTGTATATATACACATGTATGTATGTGTATATATCCATATATGTTGGGTTTGTATGTCTGTTTTAACTTCCGTATTGGTGCTGTGTAAAGAGGGCTGCACTTGGAGCCAGAGTACCTGGGTTTAAATCTTAACTCAGCTAATTACTGCCCTTCTGACCTAGGACTAGCAGCCCCCAAGACCACTTCCAGCCCCAAACTATGACCCCATGGATCTTTAAATCCACCACAGCGGTCTCATTTCTAACTGTCCACTGGGAATTGCTTCTTGGATATTGAACTACTAACTTAAGTTCGACTTGGCCATCTGGGAGTCACCCAAACAGCCACATGTCTCCATCCTATGGCTGGCACCGCCATTGCTCCACTCACATAGGCTATAAAGCCTGGTGTTATCTTGCTCTTCCTTCTCCTCCCACCTTGAGGAGATGTATATAAGGAATAAGAAGATGGATTAGGAGGAGAACCAAGTGTATCAGCAAGGACCCTAGCATACCCAGGGTGGCTGCTAGCACAGGTTCTTAGATCTGCTTTTCTAAAGGAAAGCAACTCAAAGTGGGTTAACAGTCTCACTTTAATCAATCAAACAAATATCATTTACCTAGTTCAGGGGGAAAAGTCAGCACCCTGAACTTCAGAGAATACAAACAGAAGTTACAAGCGGACAAAGAAACAGATCGGCAGACAGCCTTCTGGCATCTGACCATTACATCAGTTACCTATTCAGTTCCCAGAGAGGGAAGCACCAACATCTGGGTTTTCAAAGCCGGGGGCAGGGGTGGGGAGGTGGGGGCGCTCAATGGCTGCCCAGAGTCTCATCTGGCCAAATCACACAACTCTTCTCAAAGTGAGCCCCAAAGCAAAACCTCACATCAGCAGTTTACATAGTCTTCTCCTGGATCAGAGATTGTCACAGCCCTCTTGACCCACGGCCCAATCACAAAGTAATAAGGTGTGGGCATTCCTGAAGAACAAGCCTTCTGCCACAGGCTCTATGTGACCACATTCAGCCTATTAGGAGGCAGAGTATACTTTCAAATCAGGGAGGGTTCTCAGAGCCACTTAAGCCACTTAAGCAAACGGCCTAGAGGCAGAGAAGATCTTCAGATTCCCATAACACCGAGAGAAACCGGTGGCATGCCAATCCAGAAAGGAAGGGAAGGTGGTCATCACATGCTAAAAAGATCCAGGTTGACCACTGAGAGAAACCTATTGGATTTGGTCATTAAAAGTTGACCGATACGTTTTGGCAGAGTTGGTTAAATGATTAGGTCAGAAGTGAGACCACAGAGGGTTGAGAAGGGAGCAAAAAGTATCTTAACTTTTGAACCCAATACCCTGAGCATAAGGAAGCAAATGAACACATTAAGTACTTCGAAAACCAGCTCAGTGTTGTGGAATGGGCGAGGAAGGTGACATTTGTGAGGCACTTTGAGGCCGACAAAGCATTTTCTTCCCATGGGCCCTCTGAGGTAAGCAGTGCAGGCACTGACACCTGTATTTTACAAATGAGGAAACCAAAGCTCTGAGGACAAGTGACTTGGCCAGGGTCACACAGCTAAGGCAGTGTTCAAGGTTGGATCTTCTGGGAGTCCAGTACTCTCTGTTTGGTTCCCGACTCCAGCGTTTATGGAAACTTGGATTCTCCTTTTTCTTACCTGTGAAATGGAGATGACAACACCTGCCCGGTCACTTCACTGGGACTATTATGAGCATGCCCGGAGAAAGCTGATAGGAAAGTACTGTGTAGCAAGGCCCTCCACTCTCTCTCTGATGTCTATCGGCATCTGAGACCATCTGGTCTTTTCCTTTGTTAGGAGTAGACTCTTGTTGCTAGGGCTGTTTGGATGAACATCCTTGGGCTGGTCCACTCACTGCAGCCAGAGAGCACAAAGCAGGTCAGAGAACCCATTCAGCCCTTACCGGTCCTTCAAGGCCCACACTCATCATCCTCTCTGGTCTTTTGTCTTGCACCCACCAAAGGCCCTAGTACACAGTAAGCAGCTTAGTAAATACTTCCTTATGTGCTTAAAATGTCAACGTTTCCTAGTGGGACCAGGCAGCTGTCCTTATACAGGGGTCCTAGGAACTGAAATCTAGTCCTGCTACCTCCTTAACCTCTCACCAGCACGAGGCTTCTGCAAATGCTCACTTCTGTCAGTTGTCTTTCAATGCATGTAATTATTCATCCAGCCACTGTCGAATCTATTTCTCTAATTAGTTCTGTAAAACCTGGATTTGGTCAAAGGGCTGCACTTGCGGACCTAGAGGGCCACATGTAGTCTCAAGGCTGCCCCCTCCCTTTCTGTCTGATCCCATTTGCAGCAATGACATTTTACGCCTTCCTAACTGATTCTCTGTCCCACTGACTGCAGGGCTCTTCCAAACCCTTCTCTTCTCTCCTCAAGCTTCCACCACCCCAAAAGGAAGAAGCCCTGTTCTTGTCTGGGATTTTGACTTGACTTAAACAAGGGAAGCCTTTCATAGTGACCTCCCTCTTCCCTCCTTCTCATCATCTCAAAATCCCTTGACACCATTCCCCTTCTCTCCATCCTCCTTTCTCCTGGTCTCTTCACAAAGTGCCCCTTCTTGCCAAGTCCAATCCCTCTTTGGGTGCCCTGTCACAAGAGAGCTTAATGGCTGCACAAAGGAGAGGCCTAGTGAAGGTCTGTTCTCTCCTCCCCTCCTGGATCCCCTCCCCTCTCATCTGCAGGGGCAGTTTGCCCCCCTCAATCAATTTACTGGTGCCCTCCTTGTATACCCAAGTCTCTCCATCCTTCAAAATCTCTCCCCTGCCATCCCTGCCACATACAGGCCTTTGCATCTCCTTTCTCAGCATCCTCCCCACTAAAAAAAAGCATTTATCTTTGAGAATTCTGCTCTCAGCGCTTCCACCTTTCTTTTCACCCTCCTCTGAACCCTCCATTGGTCTGGATCAAATATACCTGCCAAAAGTCACCAGTGAAATCTTTTTTTAAAAATTCATTTTGTTAAAATTTCCTCAATTACACATAACAAAAAATTTTAACAAACATTCTTTAAAATTCTGAGTTCCAAACTCTCTTCCCCCCTCCCCCCCTTCCCCACCCCTTGAGGAGGCAAGCAGTAAGACATCGATTATACAGATGAAGTCGCAAAACATACTTCCATATTAGCCATGTTGTAGAAGAAAACATCGACCAAAAAAAATTAAAAATACAAGAAAGATAAAGCTAAAAAAAGTCTGCTTTGATCTGCTTTCAGGATTCATCAGTTCTCTCTCTGGGGGTGAAGAGCACTTTTCATCATGGGGCCTCTGGAATTGTCCTGGACTCTTGTGTTGATTAGAGTAGCCAAGTCTTTCACTGTTATCATCATTACATTACATACATAATTTAAAAAAAAAAGTTGCTGGTTCTATTTGTAACTAATAATCTAATCAGCTTCAGGATCGCTTTTCTTCCTCTTCATCTTCCCTGAATGGTTCCCATCATCTGCTCTGGCCCTCTCCCTTTCCATCGGCTGCTTTAACCAATCTTTCCTCAGCTGCTTCAGCAGGTGGAAAGTGAGCCACCCTTGTCCATCAATTTTGAGGCCAGGGACTTTGAAGCCAAGCTCTCCACCATGGCAACCTCCATAGCACCGGCACCTATGGCTTCTTACAAGGCAGACTTTGCACCCCCCAGCAGCTGACCCTGCTTTCTGCTGGGGAGGTATCCGAGTTCTACATATGGGGGAACTCAGACATGTGCTCTGATGCCAAGTTCTTCCTAGAGGTCCCAGACAAGGTCGACACTGGGGAACCTGTCCAAAAACCAGTAGCTCAGCCATAAGTAGATAATTAACCAAAAATAATAAAAAATGATCACTTATTTTTAACATTCCTTTTTTTAAATTTTGAGTTCTAAATTCTCTCCCCCATTCATTAAGAAGGCAAGCAATCTATCACTTATATTTGTGAAATCATGCAAAATATATTTCCATTTTCACCATATCAGAAAAAAAGAAGCAAGAACGATAAGGTGAAAAAAGTATCATCGTGGGTCCTTTGGAATTGTCTTGGTTCACTGTAGTGATTAGAGTAACTAAGTCTTTCATGGCTGATCATCGCTACAATGTTGCAGTTACTGAGGACAGTGATCTCCTGGTTCTGCTCACTTCACTTTGTGTCAGTTCATATAGGTCTTTCCAGATTTTTCTGAAAGTATGCTGCTTGTCATTTCTTATAGCACAATAGTATTCCATCACAAGCAGATGACACAACTTGTTCAGCCATTCCCCAATTGATGGGCATATCCTCAATTTCCAGTCCTTTGCCTCCACAAAAAGAGCTGCTATAAATAATTTTGTACATATAGGCCTTTTTAACTTTTTTATGATCTCTTTGGGACACAGATCTAGTAGTGGTATTGTGGGATCAAAGGGTGTGCAGTTTGATAGCCCTTTGGGCGTGGTTCCAGAGTGCTCTCCAGAGTGGTTGAATCAGTTCACAACTCCACCTGATTTTTCCATACCCCCTCCAGCATTTGTCATTCTCTTTTTCTGTCATGTTAGCCAGTCTGACAGGTATGAGGCAGTATCTCAGAGCTGTTTTAATTTCCCTTTCTCTAATTAATAGTGACCTAGAGCATTTTTTCATGACTGTCAATAGCTTGGATTTCTTGTTCTGAAAATCTGTCTATTCATGTCCTTTGGCTATTTATTAATGGGAGAATGGGTCTTATTTTTATAAATTTGGCTCAGTTCCTAATATTTGAGAAATGAGGCCTTTATCAGAGAAACTTGATATAAACTTTTTCCCATTTCGACTTTTCCTTCTAATTTCGGCCTCATTTGTTTGTGCAAATTAATTTCATCTAATCAAAATTATCTTTTACTTCCTGTGATTCTATCTCTTGTTTGCCATAAACTCTTCCCTTATCCATAGATCTGGCAAGTACATTTTTCCACACTCCCCTAGTTTACTTATGATATCACTCTTTTATGTCTAAACCATTTAGTCATTTTCACCTTATTTTGCTATACAGTATGAGATACTACTCTAGGCCTAGTTTCTGCCAAACTGCTTTCTGGTTTTCCCAGCAATTTTTGTCAAATAGTGAGTTCTTATCCAAAAAACTTGGATCTTTGGGTTTATCAAACATTAGATGGGCAGCTAAGTGGCACAGTAGATAGAATGATGAGACTGGAGTCAGGGAGACTCACCTTCCTGAGTTTGAATCTGGCCTCAGATGCTTCCTAGCTGTGTGACCCTGGGCAAGTCACTTTACCCTGTCTGCCTCAGTTTCCTCATCTGTAAAATGAGCTCCAGAAGGAAATGGCAACAACTTTAGAGTCTCTGCCAAGAAAACTCTAAATGGGGTCACAAAGAATTGGACATGACTGAACGACAAAAGTTCTGTACATTTTTTTTGTACCTAATCTTTTCCACTGATCCATTCCTCTCTCTTAGCCAGCACCAGATTGTTTTAATGATCCCCTCTTTGTAATAGTTTGAAATCTGGTACTTCGAGGTCATCTTGTTTCATAATTTTTTCATTGGCTCTCTTGATGTTCTTGACCTTTTGTTCTTCTGGATGAATTTTATTATTTTTTCTCACTCTTTAAAATAATTCTTTGGTATGTGTGGCATAACACTGAATAAGTAAATTAACTTAGAATGGTGTTTATTATTATTATTATTATATTGGCTTGACCTACCCATGAGCAATTAATATTTCTCCAGTTTTTTAGATCTTTGTGTGAAAAGTTTTTTGCATTTCTGTTCCTATGGTTCCTGGGTTTGTTTTGGCAGGTAGACTCCCAAGTATTTTACATTTTTGGCAGTTCTTTTAAATAGAATTCTGTCTTCCATTTGGGTTTTGTTGGTAATATATAAAAATGCTGACGACTTTTTTTATCCTACAACTTTGCTGAAGTTATTGTTTAAAGTAGTTTTTTGGGTTCTTTAAGTATACCATCCTATCATCTGCAAAGAGTGATCAGTTAGTTTCCTCACTGCCCATTTTTATTCTTCCATTTTTTTCTTGTCTTATTGTTATAGCTAACATTTCTAATACAAATTTTGAATTAGTGAGTTGTGGTCATTCACCCCAATCTTACTGGGAAGGCTCCAAGTTTATCCTTTTATAGATAGTGCTTGCTTTTGTTTTTAGATACTACTTGTCATCTTAGGATTCCATTGATGCTTATTTTTTCTAGTGTTTTTAATAGGAATGGGTGTTGCACTTAATCAAAAGCTCTTTTGTGGTGGTAAAGAAATGGAAATCAAGGGAATCAATTGGGGAATGGCTGAATAAGTTGTAGTATTTGAATGTAATAGAATACTATTGTCACATAAAAAATGTTGAGCAGGTTTTAGAAAAACCTGGAAAGACTTACATGAACTGATGCTGAGTGAAGTGAGCTGAACCAGAATATTGTACAGTAACAGCAACATTGTACAATTATCAACTATAATAGACTTAGCTCTGCTCAGCAATGCAATGATTAAAGACAATGTCAGAAGACTTGTGATGGAAAATGCTGACCACACTATGGAGTCTGAATGCAGATTGAAGCACACAATTTTCCCTTTTTATTGCTTTTTTTCTTTCTCATGGTTTTTCCCTTTTGCTCTATCCTCTTTCACAACATAACTAATGTGGAAACTTGCTTAACATGGTTGTATATGTATAACCTATATCAGATTGTTTGTTGTCTTGGGGAGGGGGAAGAGAAGGAGGGGAGGGAGGAAAAATTTGGAGCTCAAAATCTTACAGAGATGAATGTTGAAAACTATCTTTACATGCAATTACAAAAATTAAATGCTGTTTTTTTTATTTTAAACTTAAATACAAAACTGGGGGGGGGGAGAGAGCATTGCCATGAATAAAGCTGATCATGAGAGGATTCAGTATAAAACAATAAATTTCCATTTCAAAAAACCTATGTAATAAATACTACACATTGTTTTCAAAGTTGGACCCAGCTTTTTTTCTTTCTTGTTGGTTTTCTTTTGCTCGCCACTGTGCATTTTTTAGTTTATTTTTTTCCCCTCCCACCTCCCACCAACCTAAAGAAGGCTACAATTAAGAGTGGATGGATTCTGGTTTCTAATCCATTCTGCTATCCACTTCCATTTTATAGCTGAGTTCATCTGATTCACATTCATACTTCTTAACTGTACATTTCCCTCCATCCTGGTTTTTTTTTTTCCTGTTTATCCTTTGGTCTCTTTTTATTCTGGTCTTCCCCTAAGATCTAGTTTACTTCTGACCGCTAGCTTCCTTTATCTGGCCTCTCTTTTATCACCACCATCACTCCCTTTTCTCCTAACCTCTTCCCCTCTTCCTTCCCTAGTGGGTAAAATCAATCTCTATTTCCAACTGAGTGTGTATATATGTGTATTTTCCCTTCTTTGAACCAATAAAGTTCTTAGGAGGTACATATATCATCTTCCCATACAGGCATGTAAACAGTTTAACTTTATTGAGACCCTTATGATTTTTCTTTCAAGTTTACATGTTTATGCTTCTCTTGAGTCTTGTATCTGAAAGCAAATTTTTCTATTAATCTCTGGTCTTTTCATTAGGATGCTTTAAAGTCCTCTATTTCATTAAATATCCATCTCCCCACCCCCCCTACTCCCAACCTTGAAGGATTATACTCGATTTTGCTGAGTAGGTTATTCTTGGTTGTTATTCTTGGTTACTCTTAGCTTGTCTGTCTTCCAGAATGTCATAGTCCAAGCCCTCTGCTCCTTGTGTGACCCTGACTGTGGCTCCAGGACATTTGAACAGTTTTTTTCTGGCTACTTGAAGTATTTTCTCCTTTACCCTAGAGCTCTGGAATTTAGCTGCAATAGTCCTGGCAGTTTTCATTTTAGGATCTCTTTCAAACAGTAATCTGTGGATTCTATTTTTGTTTTACCCTCTAGTTTTAGGATATTGAGGCAGCGTTCCTTTCTACTTTCTTGTACTATCATGTCTAAGCTCCTTCTTTGATCATGACTTTGAGATAGTACAGTAATTCTTAAATTAACTCTCCTTGATCTGTTTTTGAAGTCAATTGTTTTTCCAGTGAGATATTTAATATTTTCTTCCATTTTTTCCCCCTAGTCTTTTGATTTTGTTTGTTTCTTGATTTCTCATGGAGTCATTACCTTCAACTTGCCCAATTCTTATTTTTAAGGAATTTTTTCTTCAGTGAACTTTTATACCTGTTTCCATTTTGCCAATTACATTTTTAAGGTGCTATTTTCTTCAGTGTTGTCTTTTCATAATTTTCTTCCTTTATCTTCATTTTGTTACCTGATTTTTCCTCTACCACTCTTACTTGATTTTGAAAATTATTTTTTTAGCCCTTCCAGGAATTTTGTTGGGCTTCTGTGTAATTCTTTTTTCCTCCCTTTGAGGGTGCCTGTGGCTGTTTTGACTTTATTGTCTTCTGAGTTTGTCTTGATCTTTCCTGTCACCATAGTAGCTTTTTATGGTCAAGTTCTTTGTGGTTTGCTCATTTTTTCCCAATCTTTTTCTTGACTTTGAATTAAAGTTGAGCTCTGTTTCTGACATGGGGTGCATGAAGGGCATCATCCCCAGCTTACTTTTTTTTGCACTGTTTTCAGAGAAAGTTCTGGAGTTTGGAGGGTTTGGGTTCTTCCAAGATAGTGTGATCTGGGGAGATGTGTGTTCACTGTTCTCCTGAACTTGGCTCTGTTCCTTACGCAGGGAAGGCCCCTGATCCCTTGGGATTACAATCAATATTGCTCATCAGGGTTCCTGCTCCCTTGGGACTATAAGTGATGATATTGCTTCCCTTGACTAGAAAGTCTTCACTGCCCTGGAACTGTGACCCAGAGGTGGGTATAGGCAATGAAGTTACCAAGCAGTGTCTGGACCTGTATCCAGTGTTAGCACAAGGGCCCCCTGCAATATCTACCTGACCAGCCACCAGATCCTCTTACCACCTGACTTGAGAGCTCCCAAAGCTGTCAATGCTTCTGTTATCACCACTGAGTCCCACCATGGGTGTTGCCTCCCATGTATGCTCCCCATCAGCCCACAGCTCCATCACAGATCTCTCCTCTCAACCTCCTACATGGTCTTGGGCTGAAGAAATGGCTTGTACTGACTTTTTGGCTTTGCTACTCCAGAATTTTATTTGAGGTGTTTAGAAGGGAATGTTGGGAGGGTTCAGCTGAATGCTTCTACTCTGCCATCTTGGCTTTGTCCCCAGAAGCACTACCAATGACTTCTTAATGGTCAAATCCAATAGGCTTTTCTCAACTGTCACCCTTTACTTCCACAGATGATTTTTCATCACCTCCTCTCTGAGTTTTCATGACGTTGCTCTCAGTTCTCCCCATCTGACAACTGCTTTCTAGGTCTCCTTTGCAGGACCTTTGTTCAGCTCAAGCCTAATTGGATGGACAGAAAGGCTCTGTCCTAGACAATTTTCTTTTTTCCATACACACTCTGTGACCTCATCATCCTCCATGGCTTTATCATCTCCATGTGGATAATCCCAGAATCCATGACTTTGCTCCTAAATCCAACTTTTCTATTGTTGATGACATCAAAGTTCTGATCATATCCATCTCATTAAACTCTAGGGTCAAACAGAAAATCCTTTGTTTGGCCTTTCAAGTTGCTCACTCCCTCTTCCCTCCTCTCCTAAGTATGCTCCTGGCTAGTGTCCTGCTCCACCTTCTGACTGTCCTAATACTCTCCCTTCTCACGTCCACCTCCTGACTGACTTCAGGACCCAGTTCAAATCCTACCTTCTGCATGGAACCTTTCTGATGTCCCCCACTCTCTGAAATGCCTCCCCTGATCCTGTACAAGGCTCTTTTCCCCCTTTATGATGTGAGCTCCTTTAGGGCAGGGAAGGTTTTTGCTTTCCTTTGTAGGCTCAGCACAGTGCCCCGCCAAGTTTGCCACCTCAGTGTCATCCTCAAATCTCCTCACTCCACATATCCAGGCAGAAGACAAACTTCTCTACACTGAGGCCCTCACTCACCACCCCTCGACCTGGACTCCTTCACTGGCCAATTTGTCCCCCCGCCTCAAGACTCTGCCTCTGTTCCATTCTCTCTAGAGCTGTGGAAGTGACTCACCTTCAGCTCAGACCTGTCACATCCCCCCTAGTTCTCCACACATTGGTTGCTTCTTGACTTTTCACTCCCCTCTCTGCAGCCTTGCCCTGGGATTCTGCTCAAGCCCCACCTTCGGGAGCAGTCCCTGCTGGGGTCCCTCCCCACTGAGGCTACCTTGTACCCTCCTTACACGGTACTATAAACATATATGGGGTCTCCCTTATTAGAATGTATGCTCCCTGAGGCTAGGACTTCTTTATGCAAATACAAGAACCTAGAATTTTGGAGTGAATTCCCCAGTGTCCACAGACACTCAGCCCAGTGTTCAGTCAGCCACGTCAGCCTCTCCTTCAACGAATTTTGCCCCACCTAAATCAAAGTATAGAGGGGCACTGCCTGTTTACTGAGCAAAGACCTACTTGACTAAGAGAGGATGGCAGTTTCAACACAGCGTGGAATACCGTTCTACCAAGATTCCATTTGCAAACTGCAGAAATCTGACAGAGAACACCATGTATGTGCCGAACACCAAGATGTTACTTTATTAGTTGGATTTTTTTCCATTTCTGTCACACATCTGTGAATGTTTACACAATGAAAAAATTCGGACAGCTGGAAGCAACTGACCAGATCAGCTGGTTTTCCTGTACCCTCTTAACACATCGCAATTCTTACTTGGTGGGGATATCCTCAATTCAGTTCTGTTTTGCTAAATCTGTTCATTTTCACGGCTATCCTTAAAATTCGGTGTCAAGATTGTCACATCTTTAAATACAGATAGAATTGTTAGAGGTACATAATTATATATACACACATACAGAAAAATACAAGACTAATTGTTCTCACACAATATTTAATTTATACACTACTGTAACTCTTATGCAACTTTTAAAGACGGCTTAAGGGGTACAAGAAACTGTTTAGAGCAAGTACATAGTTTGGTCCAATATTATCGTAATGTAATGGTTATTCTCTCCCTCCCTTTATTGGGACAACACACTAGGACAGACGACAGACACATGCACAGTCATTCACTTATGAACATATGGATAAAAGACGACAACACTCAAGACTAACATCTGAACACCCAGAGGTTCCACCAACCATCCACAACTAAGAAGGCTGTCGCACAGCTCTGCAGCATAAATGGTCAACACTGCTGTTTCTAAAGTGAGCACCATATATATATATATTTATATATATATTTATATATTTTTATATACACATCTATATATATATACATCTGAATATAAAAAACGTTGGAAACCAAATACATAGGGGTTAGTTAAAAGGTGCCATTCCAAGGCTGTACATAATCACAGGAAAAAAGTATTTACATTACTTGGAAAAGACAGCTGCAACAAAGAGTTTATTGCCAATGCCCTTTGAGTAAGCGTCTCTCACGCTCACGCCTTGGTGAGCCCCACAGCTCTATTTCTGGCCCTTGAGAAGATCCCTGCTCAAAAGTTTCAAACACACACGTTCTCTGGCTTCACCCATACATCTATTCTCACAGCTTTTTGATGCAGAAACATCACACTGAATGAGCACTGAAGCTCTAAGAGCTAGTCTAGGTCTAGAAAGGAGAGTAGGTGTTTTCAGAAGCCTTGTCTACTTGGCTAAGTAGAGAGACTGGGAGTTAAGGACTAAGAGAGTGAGGGGGCCACAGCAACCAGGACCCAAGGTCACAATCACTTCTGTTCTTTGGCGCTCTGACCGCCCTGCCCGCAATGTCACACTCTCTGCTTCCAAGACCCAGTGCCCAGCACGCAAAGAGAACACTCCTGCCCTTTCCAAAGACAAGAACCTGCAATGTGCCATGTCCTACAGAACAAAAACGCCACCAAAAGTGGTCTCCATGTGAGAAGAGTCAAAAGCAAGAAGAACTTTACTATCATTATAGCAAGAGATGGGACTGAAATGGGAAGGCTTCCCAAAGGAAAAATATGAAAAGGGATTTTTCCCCTTCTCTTTATCTTGGGGTATGTGTGTGTCTATATCTGTATGTGAGTGTGTGTGTATGTGTGTGTGTGTATAAATATATATATATATACACACACACATATATGTATGTGTATGTGTGTGCATGTCTCTGTGTATACATATATGTGTGCACGTGTATACATACATGTGTGTGTACATGGGCGTGCCATGTTGGTTTCTATGTTCCAACCAGCCCATTTTTGTGGCAGACTAAATTCAAGAACATGAAGGAATAGAAGAAACAGAGAAGACAATATCATTTTCAAACTCCTGCAAAGAGCCAAA
The DNA here is from genome assembly GCA_028646515.1 of Pseudochirops corinnae. Classification (NCBI taxonomy): domain Eukaryota; kingdom Metazoa; phylum Chordata; class Mammalia; order Diprotodontia; family Pseudocheiridae; genus Pseudochirops; species Pseudochirops corinnae. The sequence goes on from CM053585.1 coordinate 535,825,747, forward strand.
GAGGAATTTGAAAAAAATACAATTCTGCCCTAATGTTCCAACATAAGCATGTGCCCCTGTTTCAACCTTTCATTCCTTGCTGAACTGGCATTCTATGGGCCTGTAAACCACAAGTATCTACATCATCTTAAGAGACACCCTGGGAGAGGCTTAGACTCATACAAGTTATGAATTTCTCTTCTGCCAGGGACAAGTCTCGACCTGTAGTTAAGCCTTCATCAATTATCATCACATTAAAAAATAAGATTGTCTGCCTGTAACAGTGACACACGACTGGGGGGAGCTGCCTGGCCAGTCTGGGAGCTAGGTCTCAGCTCCTGGGAAGATGAGGTCGTCTTTCAGCTTCAGAGTCCCAACTGGATGTAGGCCAGGGGTATGTGGGCCTCCCTCTGCCACTGGGAAGGCCAGTGCCAGGCCCCCAGAACTCATGTCCCTCTGAGTTCTCAGCATCCCAACATTATTGCTTTGGTTCTAGTTCAGACACAAAGGAGCGTAGGCCATGTAGCCCATAGTTCTGATATCACAGGTGGTCAGAACAGGAAGGTACATTTTCACGAAGAAACAAAAGCATTTTTCTCTCTAGATTATAAGTGCAGAACAGGAAATTTCTAAGTGCTCCATTTACATGTAGGCTCCAGACACACATTTTAATTTAATCTGGACCTTCCATATTAAAATTATAAATGTAGAAATTACACCATGAAATAAGACTATTCAGCGGGAAAAAAAAGTGTCGCGGCTAGCAGCATGCACAAAGACCATGCATTGTCATCTCACCGAGCACACAAATGAAAATGGGATAGATAACTGCTCAAAAGCTCATGGCAAAGGACTGAGACCACCACAGGGGTACAGTGAGAGAAGAGGGGGTCGTTCACAGCTCTGAACAGCAAGGAGGGAAGGAAGGAAGGAAGAAGAGAGGGAAGGAGAGGAGGAAAAGAGAAAGGAAACAAGGAGGGAAGGAAGGAGAGAGGGAGTGGTCGCAGAGCCAGCGCAGAGGAAGGAGCCCCCTCAGATGACATGGCAGCAGCTGGCAGGGCTGGAGGCGCACAGGAGGCCCTCCTTGGGGCCGCGCTGGATGTTCACTGAGATGGTTTTTTCACACAGAGGTAGTTGTAAGACGCTGTTTTTCAAGTTCTTGCTCTTTAGCTGGTCCAGCCCTTCAGCTGGGCCCACCATGCGGTCAGAGAACAATTTGACACGTGGTCCGGTGGGGGCCGGGCCGCCTGAGCCCACGCACATTCTCCAGGCAGATTTCTCCTGGACTCTCACGCTGGAAAAGGCCCATGCGCTCTGGGGGTCAAGGATGCAGCCGGCGCTGCCACGGATCTGTGCACCCAGGCACAGGCTCATGAGCTTGAGACTCTCCACCAGCTCGCCGGGGCCTGCGCACCTGCGCGTGGTACCCGAGGGGCTGGTGCCACTGCCCCCCGCACTGCCCGAGGGGCTGCCCCCACCCTGGCCGCCCCCTTCAGGGCTGGCCTTGTCCAGGCCGCGGTTGCCGTTGGCTGGCCTGCTCTGGCCACCGCCATCGCCCTGGCTGCCTGGAGGCCCTTCACTGCTATCCCGGCGGTGCCACGAGTAGGTGAAGCCGCTGTCCTTGTCCAGCCGCCGGCGACTCTCAGAATCATCGTCACTTGTCTCTGAGCTGCTACAGCTCGAGCCACGGCCCTGGCTCTTCCGCCGGTGGTAGCGCTTGTGCACAGTGCCCGGGGATGCGATGTTCATCTTGAGCCTGCTCAGTTTGGGCGGCAGGTTCTCGTCCATGTCGAACTCGTCATCCGACTCACCCTCCTCAAAGATCTGGTTCAACACTGGCGCGCTCTTGCGAGACGTGAGGCGGTTGGTGACGGATGGCTTCCGACGCAGGACCACTTGGGTGGAAAGGGATGCAGGCTTCTTGTCCTCTTCATCCTCCTCCTCATCTTCCTCCACGCGGAACAGACACTTGCGCCCACTCGTGGTGGGCTTGAGGCTCACTGAAGGAACCACAGACAGCGTGGGTCCTGCCAACTCTGGCAGGTCGTCCTTCTTTGTCACTGTGTCCCCTAGAGCTTTGTTCCTGTGGCCATTGAGGACGTTCTCAGCCGTGCGCGCGGGGGACTGAGGGACGGGGGTGTGGGACAGTGGAGACGCTGTGAGGTCATCTTCAAGGTCCTGGGGGACATCAATTTTCGTGGGCCACGATTGCCTACGTTAGAAATGACAGAGAGAAAGGATTTAGTTAAGTGAAGACATCCACAAAGTACCAGAGACCACTGGGAGCAGCTGCCATTTCCAAGGCCTTGGGATCCTTCAGTGGCCTTAGTGGGGTAGGCTCTGGGCAGGGCACTAGAGTCAGGAAGGTGGCCCTTATCAGGCTGCAGGCTGGCTCGGATCAACCCTTTTTCCACACTGCCTTTGAAGACATGAGGAAAGATGATGATTCCACCTTGACCCTGAATGCCCTGTGGAACTGAGTGCCTCCACAGAAATGTCCCACACACGTGGCCCTCAAATACTGCCCACACAACTGGCTGCACATTCACTGGACTGGCCCTGCTGGCTTTGGCTGATGCAGCTGATCAATCCATCAGCTCTGGCTGAGAAGGGCCAGGAGACCCTTTTACATGTGGGCTGGGCCTTGCAAGGCAAGGGACCTGGAGAGTGGGCATGACACACAGACGCGAAATCCTTCCCAACAGACACCCTCCCAACTGTGCATGCTATAAACACCAAGGCCAGAGTGGGGTGATAGTGAGCATTAGATTTCAGAGTAAAAAAGATCTGAGTTCAATCCTCAGATGTTCACATCCAAGTAGCCCTGGCTAAGCTGCTTAACCTTTCTTGGCCTCCTTTTCCTCACCTATAAAATGGGAATGATGCACATTGAGCCCATGGAGTTGTTACAAAGGTCAAATCAAAGGAGAGAGTGTATGTACAGTGTTTTACAAACCTTAAATTTCTATATAAATGCTAATTATTGTTAGCAGCAGATACCAAGCCTAAAGAATAAAGCGTATTTTGGAAGCAGTGCTCAACCTGAGGTGGGCCAACAACCGATGGAAGAAATCATCAGACAGAAAAGGCATAGAAGAAGCCCTGTGGTTTGAGCCGAGTCCAGCAGAGACCAGCAGGGACCAGCGCCACTGGCAGAGCTTAGCCTGCCATCCCTTGCTCCTCCACTCACAGGCAGCAGCCTCACCAAGAAGAGTGCCACCTGACTTCAGCAGCCTGGGCTCTCTAGCACTCAAGGATTAACAGTCATTTTTATGACACTGTTGACCTCATGTTTAAAGCCACTAAGCCAGAGAAAGAAATGCATTTCTATTTGCATGTGGAAAAGCCTGTTTTCCTAATAATTAAAAACACAGCAATCTGTGGTAGCTCAATGTTAAAAATGGGTTTTAGATTCCCCAGTGAGCATGGGAGGCATCTGGACCTTCCCCTCCTGGAACCCAGGCTCTGCTGCTGCTGGTCTGGTCCTTCCCTTCTGGGCAGATGCCAGACCCTGCCTGTCTTGGGCATGTCAAAACTGTGGGTACTTGAGCAGGAAAATAAGTGAATCTTTGCAAAAACAGGCACTGAAAGTGGTGGAAAGCTCTACCCTGGGGAGCTGCCACACCCCTACCCTGCCTGGCCTCATAACCTCACCAGCTACTTCCTCCAGATAGGGCTCCAACATCCCCATCTGGAAGGGCCAATGACTCATGCTGTTGTGGCTCATCCCATTTCCAGACCACGGAATCTGGGGGAGTGCATCACAGAGAGGGCCTCCCCTCCCTGGGCCCTGCAGCTAGTCAGCACTACCAATGCCTGTTCAATCTAATTCTCCATCAATTAGGAAACCTAATGCAAAGACCTCATTAGACATGTATGTATATACACACACATTCTCACATATACACACACACATACATATGCACTCATACTCACAATGCACACACACTCATTGTACACAACATACATACTCAGACACACTCCTAGCACATACATGCACGTGCTCACACACACACACACACACACACACACACACTCCAGAAAGCAGTGTTTGAAACACTTCATTCCGGTGTTACCCAAAAGATAACTTTTTAATAATTATGAGGACATCTTATTTTCAAATTATCTTTCTTGCTCCTCTACTAAGGTCCTTCTGATGCCCCTCAAGATGGTGCCAGCCCAGCTGAAACAAGGACCAATGGCCCTGGGATGACCCTCACAACTCATTGCCAGTCTTCTCATCTGTACAATGAGGGTAATAGCAGTGGCTGCCTGAAGAGCTCTCCCACTTCTGGCTCTGGCCTGAAATGAGAATAAGCTCATTATGGCCACTGGGTAATGGAGGGCTTTGGGTACAACCACAGACAAGCAACATCTAAAGCCATTTGGGGTCTGCAGTGATGGAGAAAGTACCTACTCCAATGAATTCACAGACCCTGCGACAAAAATAATTTTATACAATTATAATATGGGTAATTCCAAACCACAAATATGGACCCTGACAAGGTAAAAGAAAAGATGTGCAGGTGAGTATGACTCGTGGGCTCCTGCTCTGGCTCAGATGTGCCTCTCTCCAGCACCCTCCTCTCTGCTTCTTATTATGGAAGAGTTAGGAAGCTTTCCTAACAGGATCATCAGTCTAGGTATAGGAACCACTCTGACCCAAAAAGAGAGAGAATAGCAGTGACTGTATTAGGAATCTGTGTTCCCACACCTGAGCCAAAGGACAAAGCCTATGACTGCAGGGTCCTGATCTCCAGAAGAGAAAGACTCCTCCCAGGACCTTTTCTAGAACATTTGAACATATACACGCTGCCGTGAACTGTGTGTAGCTACTGTGGGCTCCTGAGTCAGACACAAAAGTCACTGTTATCACTGACTGCATAAAAACACTGTGATTCACTTACCTCTCTGGTCAGTGGGAAGAACTCCCAAAGAATGTGTATTTAAATTGTTTTGCTAAAGAAGTCTCTGGTGCATCCAAATTCCACCCAAGCACCTTCACCATATGACTTGATTCAATGTTCTCTTTTTTTTACCAGTGAAATGATGAGGCTCTGACTCAGAAAAGTTTGGCCCTGACCTCTCCAAAAGATCCTCATGATGGACAAAAGAATGCTATAAGTATTCTGAACAGAGAAGAGAAACGGGCCTTAATTTTTCATTCCACAAAATTTCTCTAATATATGAACAAGACTACTGAAATCACGTTTCCACTCAACCTAAGAACTTCTGGCCTCAAGAGGGAGCAGAAGCTGCTTTAAACCCTCTTCAATGTTTGCCTAAGAAATAAGCTACCAAGGCTTAAGGTTCTGGAATGTTCATTTGCTCTTGTCCAACACAGACCTCTTTATCACAGACCTTTAAACCTTTCAGGTTCCTATCTTCCATATTACTGTAGAGCGCACCACCATCTTCCCAGTCCTCCAGGTTTACAATTTAGGGGTCATTCTGGATTCCTCCCTCTCTCTTACATCCCCACCCCATATCCTGGCTGTTGCCAATATCTGTCAATTTTACCTCTGCAGCCTCTCTCATCAATTTCGCCTCTGCAGCATCTCTCATCAATTTCACCTCTGTAGCATTTCCTGTCAATTTCACCTCTGCAGCATCTCTCATCAATTTCACTTCTACAGCACCTCTTAAACATGCCCCATTCTCTCCTCTGACATGGTGCCCTCTCTGGTACAGGCCCTCATCACCTCATATCTGGATTATTGCAACAGTCTGCAGGTAGGTCTACCTGCCTAAAGTCTCTCCCCACTCCAGTCCATTCTCCATTCAACCACTAAAGTGATTTCTTTCCCTGTCCTTCTTTAAGTCACGTCTAAAATACCATCTTCTATAGGAAACCTTCCCCAACCCCTCTTAATTCTAGTACCTTCCCTCTCCTAATTATTTCCTATTTATCCCTTCTATAGCTTGCTTTGTATCTATTTGCTTGCATGTTGTCTCCCCCATTAGACTGTCAGCTCCTCAGCACTCAGCACATAGTAGGTGCTTAACAAATGTTGACAGATTAGACTGATTTCAATAGCAACCCCTAGGATATGTTGTTTCTTCCTGACTTTAATATCTGGATCACAATCTAGCAGAGCACATTCTTAATATATTGTTTTTCATTCATTTAGTACATACTCTATAGTTATAACCTAAAAAACTACACACCTCCACAGACCATAGAGCCTTGATTATTTTTTTCATTTAAAAAAAAATTTTGAACTAAACAAACACCAAATGAAATAAGTATTTAATTTACATTGTGGAACATAAGAAATGAAAAACTGGAAATGCATGAAACTGGAAGTCTGTATTATTGAAAGCTTACTTTACTTTTAAAGTATATGTTTTATATATATATATATATAGCAGCCAACATCTAACTTTCAAAACTGTTTTGTTTGTGTGGCTTCTGACTGAGGAAGACAGGGAACTATCTCAACTTCCCCCTCTTTACCCCACTCCCCTACCCTCAAAGCCTTGATAAAATATGAAGCCAGAAAATGAGGCCTCTTAACTAATTAATCTCATTGAGCAGAAATGGAAATAAGGCCTACATGTACCCAAGGAAAGTTCTAGAAAATACTGACCTTGGGATCTTGAAGCTTACACAGTACTGCATATAACTTGACTAATCACAAAATAAATACCTATGTGCCACAGAAAGCATGATTTGGGGGCATTTAAAGTATGTACATGTGTAAAAAGTAATGCCTGAAATGGGCCCTCTGCTTGGAGCAATCCCTCAGTCCCTCTTCTACTGGCCTCCCCACTGTCCTGGCCTCCTCCACTCTGCCACTGAACACCTGGAATTATATGCAGAAAACATAGCCAGTGCTCACGGCCTCCCAGAACTGTGCTCCCCACATTCCCTGACTGGTTGAGGAAACCACGATGGAGTCACTTTCCTGGGTCACAGGGTAGGACAGAAGGTGGGAATGGTCAGAGAAAGTGAGGACCCCCCCCCCCCCAGGGAGGGGCTACCTCCCACATGGGAGGGGCCTTTGCCCACAGGCTGTGATGACCAAGAAACTACAACAAAATGAAGGTGAATGCAAACTCTCCTGAATTATAATTCTTTCTAAGTTAGAGTCTTTCACAATTGAGACAACCAAGGGTCTGGGGTCAGGAATACCAGATTCAGACCTTTCCTGGACCCCTGAATAATTATGACCTTGAGCAATCCACTTCACAGCTGTCGGCCTCAGTTTCCACATCTATAAAATTCCCAGGAATCATGTAAGTAAAGTGCTCAGCTCAGCTTAACCTGGCACTAGGAAATAATGCATCAACGCTCTCCACATTGCTAGGCCTACAACTGCTACTGAGTCCCTCCCAGGCTGCTAGGCCACTCTAGGAGCTGGGGTGGGGGGTGCCTCAGCAGGCTTGCCCAACCCCTGCCCAGCAGCACCAAGAGGGGCTGGGGCGCGGGGGCCGGCCCCTGGGGGTCTCACTTGGTCCTGACCAGCTGGTGGGCAGCAGGAACAGGCCACTCCTTCCCCACCCCATTACCTGAACTGCGCTTTGATGTTACTGGGACTCGCCGACCTCGTCTGTATCTCCTTCTCTTGTTTTTCTCTCAGGATCCTCTCAGCCAGGAGGAAGTAGGTGGCTGTGATGTGATTGTACTTGTTGGTCTCCAGGGCCCTACAAGTGGGGAGGTCAAAGAGAAGGCACAAGAGTCAGACTAGGCTTTTCTGAACGGAAGGCCAAGAAGCCAGAGGCCACTGGGGAGGGGGGAAGCCTGCTGCCCAGGAAGATGATCTCCCAAAGAGGGAAGGGTAAATACATGAGGGGCTGCCCAGCAGGGGGCAAATGCCCACCAGACCTGCTTCCCCCGGGACAGACACAGCCCTCCCAGGAGGGTCAACACAAGGTGCTCATCAATGCTGTCCAAGACTGCCCCTGACCCAAGCCCGCCAGCACCATCAGCATCCTGCCTCTTTGGAGATCTTTCTTCCTGTACCCTGACCCACAAAAGGAATCAGAAATTCTCAGCCAAATTTCTACCTGTAATCAACAGGAATCAGCAGATTTAAATTGTCTGAAACATGATAATTAGTGAATAGGGCTATACTGCGAATGTGTACAGTGAAGTAAGAAAGAGAATTATCTCATACTGCTTTCTACAAAGGAAAACTACTGTATGATCTAAAAATATGAGGCAGATTCAGGTGAACAAGAAGAATCTAAAACTATGACCCATACAGACCACTGCAATGACCACCATTTTCTCAGCGTCACTAACAGGCTGGCAGACTCACCAGGGGTCTCCAGACCGCCCACCTTACTCACTCGACAATGCTCTCTTGGTCAGCTATGTCACTAACAGGCCAGCAGACTCGCTGAGGGTCTCCAGACCGCCCATGTTACTCACTCAACAATGCTCTCTTGGTCAGCTATGTCACTAATGGGCTGGCAGACTCGCCAGGGGTCTCCAGACCGCCCACGTTACTCACTCAACAATGCTCTCTCGGTCAGCTATGTCACCCAGGACCATGCGCTGAATGATGCTGTTGTGCTCTTCCTCAGACAGGTTCTTGTAGGAGACCAGGGGGATGTTGTACTTGGTGGCCGGGGACGGGTCAACGCCTTGGAGCCAGGGGTGTGTCTCAATCTCCTCCAGGGAGGCTCTGCGCTTTGGATCCCTCTGCAGCATCCGTGTAATCAGGCTGGAAAAGGACAGGATCGCTTAGACCAGATGCTGGCAGGGGACGCAGAGGGGGGCTGTCTATCAATTCTACCTCATCCCCAACACTGAGCAAGGGGGGAGTGAGTGGAAGCAGAAAAGGAAAGCCAGAACTTATGTGGCACACCCAAACACACCCACACAACAGGCTCTGAAAAGCCGCAATTAACTCAACGTATCAAAATAATACTAGACTGTTTTTTTAAAAAATGCTTTCTGGCCACATTTCCACTGTGGCTCATTAAACCCTATTGGGGCCATCAGCTGAGGAGGAAGGATGCATGTGGTACTTGGGCAGCTCCCATTTTAATTTTTGGTTATGCTTCAGAATCAAGTACAGAACTAAATCTGTGCATTGCACCAAAGATCTGGGATTTCATATGCCCCCTCCGCCAAAGCAGATAGCCATGCCTCCACATGAGTTCCTGTGGTGGCCTTCTAGGCCAGGCTGGCCCTTGGACAAGGGGCACAGAGTCTCTCCCTGCATCTGTGGTCTGAGCCTCAAGATGTCCCAACCTGCCTGAGCCATGAGCCACAATAAAGCTTTCTAGAGGACAATACATTCACAAAGAATGACCCAAAAAGCAGCATTGTAAACTTTCCATGATTTCATCCCAAGAGGAACCTGTGATGAGGCATTCACAGGTGTGGCAAACACCCAACCTGTGATGTGTGATGGACAAATGGAAACAGGCAGGCTGTGCTGCTCCCTGGCCCCACCTTGCCACACTCTCTGGACAGACAGTGGGGTGAAAGCAGAGATGCAGCAGAGGCTTCTCCACATTGGCTCAGTCCAGAAGCAATGCTCTCAATGGCAGCCAGGCCCCAGGTCAGCCCACAATGGCCACACTAGAATACTTAGGCACAGGTGTCCAAAGTGGGAGATACTGTCTCCTGCGGGGTGCTGGAATGATGGTGGGGTGTGTGTGTGTGTGTGTGTGTGTGTGTGTGTGTGTGTGTGTGTGTGTGTGTGTGTATGTGTATGTGTGTGATAGTAGCCTCAGGTGCAACTGGGGAACATTGAAGAAAAATAAGGGGGTAGTGGAAGCATAAGGAAAGAGAAGATAAAAACATTTTGAAAAACCAGTTGTAGTGATTTTCCAAACATACAAAATGCAGGATACAACCCATCAGTGGCCAAGTTCGCCGAAAGGTCTTAACAATCAAGTGTTAGCAGTCGACCATGTTAGGCATTTTCAGGAAGTCCAGTATGCATCACATGGGCAGGAATATGTGTGTGTAATGATTTGTTTACAATACAATACTATATGATTACATAATGCAAAATTGTATCATCAAAATTTCAATGCACAAATTTACAATAAATTATTAAAGTTAAGATGAATCATTTTTAAAAAATCATATTTTATGAAACAACACAAATTTTAAAAACAATTAAAGGGTTAAAGAAAGTAGATTTCCAGGGGAATGCTGAGTAACTTTTTTTTTTTGAAAAGGGGGCAGAAGGCCAAATAAGTTTGGGAACCTCTGAGCTAGAGCTTGCAGGCATGGCAAGGGAGAGGGAAGAAAGCAGGGCCTAAAGGACTAGACAGAGCAGAGCAACTAGTGAAGTGAAGGCAGCTCTGAATGGCCAAAAAGCTCCTTAAACTGGGGCTGATCTAACGGAGTGGCGCACACCTGGCTTCCTCTTTCAGGAGTGGCAGACTGCGCGCTCTGAGGCCTGGGACCGTCTTTTCCCTCCTTTTGTATTCCCAGTGGTTAGCACAGTGCGGGACACAGAGAAGGGGCTTAGCAGACATGAACTATTTTGAATTATTTTGTTTAGCTGGGGGTGGAGTAGGGAGTTAACCAGCAGTTTGCTGGGGACCATCACTCAGCTCTGCTGGTTTTACAGATGAGGGAGCGGAGGCCCGCAAGGGGCAAGGCAATGTCTTATCTTTGGTCACATGGGTAGGAAGAAAGAGAGTCGGAGTTAAAACCAAAGCATTAGGCTGGATGCTAAGTGAGATGCTTCACCTCAAAGGACACAGCCTCATAAGGCTCTGTTACCCCCGCTGCCCTCCCCCCCCCACAAGATTTTAAATTCCCAAATGCCACTGAAGTGAACTTTTAGAGCACAGCCCACGTTTGCATGGGGGGGGGGGTGTTTCTGTTGTCCCCAAGAGGATCCCTCAGACAAGAAAATAAGATGACAATCTGCACCAAGCGATCAGAACCACAAAAGGGATCATACCCTTGGGCCGATAAGTTCCTCTGCTGGGAACAAACACAAAAAAGGGCACCAAGACCACACAAAAGGTTCTCTGGTCCCTGTCATCACTTGGCCTTCCTTTATATGCCCAAAGTGTGAGGAGTCAAACGTATGACCGCAGGGGAAGGTCTGACGGCCCACATGGGGCATGACAGTCCTCACATGCTACAATGCAAGGAAGAGGAGTGGGCAGGAGCAACAGGGAGCAATCCGGAATGACCCCAAGGACGCGACACGGGAGTGATGGCGGCACACACCAGCCACGGCTGTGATAAGGGACCCAGGATCCCGGCCGAGGGAGGACCTTTCCTGCATTGGAATTCAGGCTGTTAGCTGTAATCATGGTGAACACGTAGTCTGTAAGAACCCATTTACATCTTTAAATGAGGCACTAGGTCCTGCAAGTCCCAAAATTAAGCCTCTGATGAGGTACCTAAGAAAAGAAAACTGCCCATGGTTTCCCAGAAGGTGAAGCCCTGATCACTCAAGGACCAGCTTGGTTGGCTGGGTGCCAAGGGCAAAGCTAAGTGTAAGACCTGACTTACAAGTGAAGCAGCCACTGCTAGCAGCTGCTCTGGCCATGCTGGGGCTCAGCTCACTGTGGCTGTGGCTGTGCCTGTGCCCCATGGTGCATGACTTACGCATCTCTGATGACCGATGGCTCCCTTTCTTGGTACTTACTCTTTACATTCTCTGGATACATGGGAAGGTACTGTGTACTTGCAGTCCATGATCATGGTTAGGGTTTCACTGTCATTGGCTTCCTGAAAGGGCGGCTGCCCACACACCAACATGAAGAGAATGACTCCCAGGCTCCATATATCTGGAAATAACAGACATTACATGGTATAAGCAGGAGAAAGCTATTCATTTTGGGAACTTTTAAAATGAAATAGAAAACATTTAACGTTACTTTCCCAAAATATTAATCAACTTTAAAAATCAGAAGAGGAGAACCTAAAATTTAATAACAAATGCTAAAGGCACATTATGATCCAGTCAGGTCTGGAGCAGTGAGAATAAAGGATCCCCAGAAGCAGCTGGATTACTTACGCTCACATGGCCGATTTCCATGGGGATGTAACTAATCACTGTATTTTACAGAATTCTAACCTGAACAGCGTCAATTTAAACACAGATGATCCCTTGGGAACTAGTCAGCAGGCGGGCCCTGCTGACCCTCCCCTCTCTCAGCTTGGCCCTCAGTATCCTGGGTTCTCCACACCCATCCCCAAAGCCACTTAGTACCTTTTCTCCCTCTTCCAGACACTCCCCTCAATTAATCAATTGTTTACTAAGTACCAGGCGCCAAGCACTACGCAAGGCCCCAGGAAGACAGTGACAGAAATCAATCTGTCCTCTCAAAGGGCTTCTTCCACCCCCCAGGAAAAAGTAACAGGGACACATGAGGGGGTGGCAGTGGAGGAGGGGACACCCTTCAGGACCTCACTAAAGGCAGCTGGGGGTTTTCAAACGCAAAGGTGAGAGGGGAGGGCATCACAGGCACAAGGGCTGGACTGTGCAAAAGCATGGAGATGGGAGATGGCTAGAAAGGGCAAGAAAGTTCAGCCAGATCTGTGCCACCAAGGATGGCAGGGGCCAAACAGCGGGATTTGTATTTGATCCCACAAGTAACTGAAAGCCACAGAGTGTTCCAAGCTGGGGAGCAGTCAGTCTGGTCCTTTCTGGCCTCTGGCAGCTGTGTGTGCAGGGAGAGCAAGAGCTGAGACTAGATGTAATGACGGATGGAGGTGAGGCAGGGCCTCGAGGAGGGGCATCCTGACGGAGGCAGCCGGAGGAGGGGTCTTTCGCCAAGCTCAGGGCCGTGTCATCAGTGCGGGGGGCTTTCGCTGCAGAGATCCCCTTCATGGAGGCAGAGCACCCACCAGGGACACCCTCTAAGGGCAGCTTTCACTCTAAGCCCTTACGAGAGGTCTGTTTAATGAGCACATGAAGGCTACTCAGGTCTGCAGTCATCCCAGTGCTCTCACCGTCTGTCTCGTACAACTGAGGACTTTACTGCATTAGCACAGGATGAGATTTGTATGTGCTACCACTCATCCTCAATTAGACCGTCAATGCACAGACTCTCAAGCTAGACCAGCTTTCAGAAAGGCGTCTAGCCTGGTGCTCGCATTCCTCCCAGGCCATGCAAAGAAGGAGCAAAGCTAGGACTTGATCTCAGGTCCCTGGACTCCAAATCACTCCCTGCACTTCACCCCAAACCACGACTCCACAACAAGCTCCCAGAGCAAAGGGGGCCTCGGCTCATTTTTCCTTCAGTGACCCATAGTTCCTAGCAAAGTGCCAAGTACACAGGCATTTGTCACAAAGAGGAAGACCACACTGGGGGGAAGCCCTCCTCCTGAGGGAGGCTGAGGACTGTGGTCACTTGAGTAAGGCTGGGAGCAACTGGGTGTCTGGTGTCCATATGGCGAACCCCTGGGTGCAGGGGGCCACCAGGCTGCCTGAGGAGGAGCCAACCAAGCCAGGCAAGAAACAAAGCACATCAAAGCTTCCGTGAGAGCCGGCAGGCCTAGGAGAGACCACAACAACTAGGTACCCCCATAGGGAAGGAGGTAGACATAGACAAGAAAGAAGAAAGGAAAAAAAGGCAAAATAAAAAGTTATAGAAGAAAGGAGAGTGAACATTTGCGCCAGAGAATAAGGCACTTAACATCATTTGAGACAAAACTTCCATGGGGTGTAACCTCCTGCCCTTTAAAATTCTGTGTAAGGGACGCGTATTCCCAGCTGGCTTTGAGGTTGACCTGGGGCTGGGCAGCCAAGGAGCCCCTGGAGCAAAGAAGGGACAACGACTTCCAAGGGGGAGCCTATACAGGACAGCAGCCTTGGGAGGGCAAGTTCAAAAACAAAGCCTAGGATGGCCAGAGAAGTGATCCTGCTGAGAGTGGGGAGACCAAGGGGAGGGCCATCCAGGAGGACACTGTCCTTTGGGTCTTTTCCCATTCCTGCCAAATGCAGAGCCACTGGTTCCTGCCTGAAGCAGAGAGTTTCAGCAGATGGTCTCAGAGCAAGGACAGAAGCCTGGTGTGCCAGCAGGACAGGCAGGAAAGGCTTCTTGGTCCAATCGAGGCACTGAGGGTCTCAATGACTTGACTGCTCCTCCGGCCATCTGGTGGCCAGAAGGTTCACAGAGCTGTGGCGATTCCTCTGCTGGTGAGGGGAGGCAGAGGAGGAAGAGGAGGCACCTGGGCTTGTGGCTGTGGAGGGGGGCCATTTTATGGCATCAATTGTTTTCTACAAGTATCACATGAGCTGTTCAGATAACAACTTGTCCATGGGCTCTGAACTCAGGGCTAGGGTTGGATCCTCTGGTAGTGCCTGGGACACCATGAGTTGTGATCAGCCAAATACACCAAGGCGAGGGGCTGCTCTATCAGCTACAGGGGCAGGACTACAGCCCAGCTCCTGCTCCCCCCTCTTCTGGGGGCCAGGCCTTTCCTGGGCCCAATTCTATCCTTTCTAATGTTAGTCCTAGCCGGCCTTCCAGGATCCCTTCCTGCTCCAACTATTTCCTTCCTGCTCTCCCTCCTTCCTTCTTTCTCTCTCCTTCCTCTCTTCTCCCTCTCTCTTCCTCCTCCTTCTCTGTCTGACTCTCTCTTGCACACACACACACACACACACATGCACACACACTTTTAAATGAGCAGTCAAGTACAAGGTACTCAGAATTAATGATTTTTACTTTGTATTTCCAGAATCCGAACTGAGGAGAGGTCACCTGCCTAAGGCCCTCCACCCCCCACCCCCAGCTCTGATAACTGAACTTCTCTCATTTGTGGGAACAGTGACCACATCCCACAATATCACATTTCCCCAGGAGCACGAGAGATCTTCACCAGCCATGTGCCCCCCACTCAGCACATGCCCTATGTCTGAGGCTGCAGGCAAAGTAATACAAGAAGGACACATGGCCCTTTGATGTTCTGTGGATGCCAAGAGAAGAAGCCACCTTCTAGGTCACTGTACAACATGGTTAAAATAGGTAATGATGTCCCTAAAACTCCTATGGAGCCAACAAAACACGAATTTGCACACGTACGCGCACATGTACACACGCAGACACACACAATTAGTTCTGTTTGTCTATGTCTTCTTCAAGCTCTCACAGAACAGTTTAAACATGCCCACAATCTGTTTGCTAACTAGAATGAGAAATCAAGGGAGAAATGTAAAGAAAGAGGGAAAGAAAAACAGCCCAAACCACAGCCCATTGGGCCATTGCTGTTTCCAGCTGATTCAAATAATCTCTGATAAAGAGAAAGGTTGGAAAAAATTAAAAATCTTCTTCTACAACTAATTTGGGAAATACTGCAAATTTCAATGCCTGACCCAGGGCGGACAAATGACCTGCCATGTTTGTTATCTGGGAACTGTCCATCTCGCAGGCCTCTGCATTTCCTATTGGCTGCTTCTCCCTTCTACATAAGGTCCCTCTCACAAGGAGTCCAAGACAAGAGAAGATTCTCCAACTCTGCTAATGGGCCCTGGGCCAAGGCTGGACAAGCTCCTCCCAAATCTGATGAAGGGCTTATTAACCTGGCCATGCCGGTGCCCTCCCAACACAAGCCACCGAGTTCCCTCCTGTCAAAAAACAGACCCCTGGCTGGGATGGTGCTTTTTAATCTTCCAATCTGGGAGGGGCAAAAGTTAAAAGCATGGGCTAGAGTTTTTAAACTAATGTTCCAAGTATTGATTACTTATTGCAATTATGAGTTGAAATAATAAGGATGCCTCATCACAGCGGGGAGGTGACTTGTATTCTTGAAAGCTACACTAGCCAAGTACACACTTGGATATAAAACTCAATGTTTTCCATTCTACCCAAGATGCAAAAACCAACCAGGTGAGGGACTGACTGTGTGTCAGTTTGTCCAGGAACTGGCTCAATTCAAAGAGGTTCAGGTAAGGTGGGGAGAGGATGCAATCTGCATATGGGGAAGGAGGGTCCACCCAACAAAATATAGAAGTTGGGACTTAGCTCCTCTAAGTCCTGATGTGTTAACATGAGAGAAATCTTACCTCCAAGAGGAGAGGCAGCTAACGCACAGGGGACAGTGCAACAGCCACAAGCTGGGAAGAGCAGTCAGGGCCCTTTCCCTGAGGATTCCAGGCAACATGGTGGAGAAGGTGCTCCCTTGGCATGTGCTATCAAAGATCCTGGCCCTAGCCTTGTCCTACCTAAAATAGAACATCACGAACTCATCTCAGGTTAAGACCCAAACTACGAAAAGCTAAGCAGAAGAGGAGATGAAGTTCTGGCCCAAGAACAGAGGACAGGATAGGCTCCAACACCTACCAGCCACATGGCCCTTCATCCCTCCAAGCCTCCCTTCTTTCTTCTATAAAATGGGGGTGAGACTTTTTTTTATCTTCTTCCCAGAATGTACTCAACAAGCTGCTTTTTCAGAAGTTAAAGCAGTATATGAATGTGGTCTATCACCATTAACAAAGTGAGGCACAGCTGTACTTAGTAAAAGACATACTGTATTAGAAAATCAATAATTGTTCTATGTTGTATTGGGACCAGTGTCTTTGAAGATTTTATGTAACTAGCTCCTACTTTGTGTGTGATCGCCAGGCCCTAACATGTGGCCCTCTGCTACCTGAGGAGGTAGCATTTCTTGGCCTCCCCACCCCCGCAAAGACAACCATGGCTGTGTTCAGTCACAGACCACCTTGGCACTGTAGTATCCATGGGGCAATCTCCCATGATGTCATAAATATATTAATTTTTTTCAAACCTAGTATAAGTTGGTTTATTTGCATTGCAGACAGAAGCATCTATGAAGCAAACATCTGTCTCCCCATTAATCTGTCTGGGGTGGGGGGTCTGTCCTGAGCCCTCTGCTCCACTCCTTCTGCTCTCATCAGCAGCTCCCCTGGATTCAGCAACTCCCCAAACAACAGGTGGGGCTTCGCCTCCTGAGTGGCAGCCACATCTCCGGTTGAGTGCTGGACATCTGTGGAGACGTTCTCCAAGCATCTCCAACTCAAACTCATACCTCCCTCTCTGTGTGAGGCAGCCCCCTTATAGACTTTCCATCTACCCTCTCAGTAGAAGCATCTTCACCTCTTCCCTGCCCTCAGGCCATGGAGCGCATCTGGGCCCAGTCTTGTTAGTTATAGCTCCTTGAAGTTTATGCATGGCCCCTTTCTGTCTCCTCAGAGGGAGCTGGTGGCACAGCAGATAGAGCACTGAGCCTGGAATCAGGAAGACCTGAGTTCAAATCCAACCTTGGACACTCACTAGCTGTGTGACCCTGGGTAAATTGCTTAGTCTCTGTCTGCCTCAATTTCCTCTTCTGTAAGATGGGGATGACGGCACCTCCTTCCTAGGTTGTTGGGAGGATCCAGTGAGATACTAATTAGAAAGAGCTTCGTGCCTGGTGCTTAATAAATAACTTATTCCCAGCTCCCTCTGCATGCACCAATCCCTCCTCCACAAAGCAGCCAAGCTGATCAGATCACTGACCTGCTCAGGAAGCCTCTGTACTCACGCTGCCTTCACAAAGAGTACAGACATCTCTCTGCCAGGCACACAAAGGCTGCTTTAATCATTAAAAATTTTCAAAATTATTATTTATTTTAACATTCTTTTCTTTTTAAATTTTGAGTTCTAAGCTCTCTCCTGTTCTCCTACCCCTCCCTCATCACTGAAAAAGCAAACAAAATGATATCAATTATACATGGAAATTCATGTAAAACATCTTTCCATATTAGCCATATCACAAAAAAGATTAAAAAAATTAAAAGCAAGAAAATTACACTTCAATTTGTACCCAGAGTTCATCAGTTCTCTCTCTGGAGGTAGAGGGCATTTTCCATCATGAGTCTTTGGAACTGTCGTGGATCACTGTATTGATCACAGTAGCCAAGTCTTTCACAACTGACCATCACTACCACGCTGCTCTTACGTGCACAATGATCTCCTGGTTCTTCTCACTTCTCTTTGCATCAGTTCATATAGGTCTTGTCAAGTTTTTCTGAAACTACCCCCCTTGTCGTTTCTTGCAGAACAAAATTCCTCGCAATTATACACCACAGCTTGTTAACCATTCCCCAACTGAGGGGCATCCCCTCAATCTCCAATTCTTTGCTACCACGAAAAGAGCTGCCATAAACATTTTTGTTCATGTGGGTCCTTTCCCCTTTTTTATCATCTCTTTGCAATAAAGACTGGATGGGGGTACTGCCGGATCCAAGGGCACGCACAGTGTTATGTGGGCCTTGTTCCAAACTGCTCTCCAGAATGGTTGGCCAGTTCACAACTCTACCAACAGTGCATTAGTGTCCCTATTTTTCCTTCATCCCTTCCCGCTTTTGTTATTTCAGATGGGTGTGAGATGATCCCTCAGAGTTGTTTTAATTTGTCTTTTTGCCAATCGGTGGTGATTTGGGGCATTTTTTCATTTGACTAGAGGCAGCTTTGATTCCCATCTGTTAACCATTTAGCAGTTGGGGAATGAAGGCCTCCCTAATCTTGATCCAGCCTCTCCTTCCAGGCTGATGATGCCTACTTGCTGCTTCTCAAAAGGACACTCTCTCTTCCAGGCTGCCTTCACACCTTCTCCCTTCCTCAACTCTATATGAGCCCTTCTTCTGATTCCCTGGAGGTGAGTTATCCCTGTCTTCAAATGATGGTGTCTCCTGAAGACCTGGGAAGATGGTGCCGTAGCATACTGCCACGTACCTATGTCTAGCCCACCTCTGTCCTCTTTAGCTGTAAGGGGACGTTGGCAGGCCTGGTTCTGAGGACAGAAAGCTAGCCAGCCAGGAAAAGCCCAAGTCACCTCAGGAGGCAAGGGAGAAAAGGAGGGGAGTGCAGAGGAGGAGAGATGGTCTAGAAAGGACCTATCTCCAGGCCTCTGGACTGATCCTATCCACCAACCCTGGAGGAGTGTGAATGGTCCTCTCTTACCAAACAAGAAAACAAGCGAAGCATTCACACCCCCAGCTCATGCCCATTCCAAATCCTTTAAAACTCAAAACGAAAGAGAAACCCATTTCTCTATCACACCCTGGTACAGAGGCAGCTGCCCAGAGGCTACCCTGGAGGGCACCACACTTGTCCTTCGGAGAGTGGCCCAGGGAGGCTAGGGCCTGGCTCTGGTTCCTGCTTTTTGACTAGTTTAGCGTTGCGGTCTTGAGCAATCACAACCTCTCTCTCCTCTTTTCCTTCCTCCACTCTGCTCTGAGGATCTCTGAAACAAAACATGATTTTACTTAATAATGAAAAACCTTCCTTAAATTTCTTATTTTAAGTTTGAGGAAGCAAAAGCAAAGATCTAGAAGTTAACGCTAATTACCTAATATCTTTAGAAGACAGGGTATAATGGCAAAGAGGTAAAATGTTGTTATGATAATAATATACACACTGGACCACCTCTTGCTCCACCCCTTCCCACCCCCAACCAAACCTTTAATGAGGGGGATGCAGGAAAAGTGGTGGACAAATGAAGAGATATCTGCTGACAATAAGCCAAAGTAAACCACAGAGTTTATCTGAGCATCTCTGGCAGGTCTGGCCACTTTCCCCCCAAGGCAAACACTAGTCTTCCTGGGGCTCCCAGACCCTCCAAAGGTGCCTCCCTGTCCCCAAGGCAAGAAGAGCCAGCTCCTAGTCTCAATACATTGTCTACACCAGGGTGTCAAACTCCAATGGAGCCACATACCGACTTACAAAACCACAAACTAACATGACCTAATTTTATCTATTTTGTTAAATACATCTTGATGACACCGACTGAAATGAAAAAGGAAGTTTCAAAGACCAAGTCTGGGCTTGAAGACAGATAAGAATGAATCTCCCTCTACACCCTTTCTACAGAGGTGGGGGCTAAGCCCATCTCAATCAACTCTAGGGGCTCCCTCCCACCTTCAGAATTCACAGAAACTACTCTGGGTGTCATATAAAGCTCACACTCTGCTTCAAAAGGGCCTTTCCAGACTTGCTCATGACTCCACTCCATGGAATGGAAGTTAGTTCTCATGGCCATTCCATCACCCATCCCTGGGACTTTGAACAAGCTTCCCCTTCCCCCTTGGCCTTTTAATCTCTGTCCAGCCTCAGCTAAGACATCCTCTTCTACAGGAGACTTTTCCTTATCTCCAAGGCTGGTAGCACCTCTCTCTGAAAGTAGTCTGCACCCCTACTGGAGCTGTTTTGTGTATTATTACAGGCACTTCTCTCCCCCAATAGAATGTCACCTCTTTGAGGGCAGAAACGAGTTTCTTCTGGACTCTGTAGGCCCCATCCCTAGTTAAAAGCCAAATGTTTGTGGATTCATAGACCACAAGCCTTTGGATGCACTGAGACCTGTGATCCCAGAATTCTAACTTTCCGTCGATAGGCAATGGTGAGTGAGGCAATTCCTTCTACTTGTTTAGGTCCTAGTCCTTGAGGGATGCCCACGACACAGAGAGGTTAATTAACTTGTCCATCATCATACAGACAGAACATGTCTGAGGCAAAGCTGGAACCCAAGCTTTCTTGACCTTAAGACCCGCTCTAATGCCTCTTTATCAGATGAAAACATTCACATAACCCCGAAACAAAATTACAAGTTAAAAAAGAAGAGATTGAGAAAAATAGGTTCAATATTACAGATAAAAATTTGACATCTAAAGTATATATGAAGCAGTTGGAAATTCCCCATCTCACATAAAAGAGGAATGAAAAAGCTTTTATAGTGGAAGGGAAAAGGGGGTGAGAGGGAGCGAGTGAGTGAACCTTTCATTAGAATTGGCTCAAAGAGGGAATAACATACACACTCAATTGGGTATAAAAACCTATCTTACCCTATAGCAAAGGGGGAGGGGAAGGGGAGAAGAGAAGGAGAGAAGGGGTAGTGATAGAGGGGAGGACAGATTAGAGGATAGGGTAGTCAGAAGCAAACCACTTTTGGGAGGGGAAAGGAGAGAGAATGGCGTGGTGGGTGAGGTGGATAGGATGGAGGGAAATTCAATTAACAATAGTAACTGTGAAAAAACTTTTGGACCAAGTGTCTCTGATAAAGGCCTCATTTCTCAAACATACAGAGAACTGAATCGAATTTATAAAAATAAGAGTCCCCAATTGATAAATGATCCAAAGATACGAACAGTTTTCACAGTAATCAAGTAAACAAAGCTGTCTACAGCCATATGGAAAAAAAATACTCTAACTCACTATTGGTTAGAGAAATGCAAACTAAAACAATTCTGAGGTACTGCCTCGTACCTCTTAGTCTGGCTAATCTAATTGGCTGACACGCCATAAAAGGAAAATGACAAGTTTTAGAGGGTATGTGAGGGAAATGGGACATTAATGCAATTAATGCACTGTTGGTGGAGTTGTGAACTGAATCAACCGTTCTATAGAGCAATTAGGAACTCTGCCCAAAGGGCTATAAAACCATGTCCTAGCAGCAATACAATATAAAATCCTTTGACCTAGGCAAAACCACTACCATGTCTGTATCTCAAAAGGAGTAAAAAACAAAAAGGAAAAGACCTATAAGTCTAAAAATATTTTTATCAACTCTTTGATGGCAAAGAATTGAAAATTGAGGGGATGCCCATCAATTGGGGAATGGCTGAACAAATTGTGCAATGTGATTATGATGGAATACTACTGTGCTATGAGAAATGATGAGCAGGATCCTCTCAGAAACCTAGAAAGACTGGCACGGGATGCCGCAAAGTGAACTGTAGGGTGTACAAAGTAACAGCAATGTTGTAAGATGATCAGCTGTGGAGGACTTAGTTATTCTCAGCAACATAATGATTCAAGACAACTCTGAAGGACTCGTGATGAAAGATGCTCTCTATCCCCAGAGAAAGAACTGACTGTCTGAATACAGACAGAAGCAGACTTTTTTACTTTCTTTATTTTTCTTAAGGGTTTTTTTGGTCTGTTTTCTTTCCCAACATGACTAATATGGAAATGTTTTGCATGACTACACATGTATAACCTATATCAGACTGCTTGCCTTCTCAATGGGGGGTGGGTGTGGAGTGGGGAGGGAGGAAGGGAGAGAGTTTGGAACTCAAAATTTTAAAAACAAATGTTAAAAACTGTTTTCACATGTAACTAGGGGAAAATAAAATACTAAATAAAATTTTTTTAAAAGAAATAAGGAAAGAAATGGGGTTGTGAAAGAGCTGCTAGAAGAGATGCTTCCGGAGCCATGACAACCCCAAAGCTACACATGCAACTTCCTTACATAACCACAGTTTGGTTTCCTTGGCAACCAGCCTTGGTCCCCACATGCCCTGCCCTGAGCCAGCTGGACGCACGGCTTGTGCCCTCAAGCTCATGTTTCTGAACGAGGTACTCATAGTATCCCCCTACATACACCCCCCAGGAGCAGAAAACTTCGCCATTTCAACACTCGGCTATGTGGAGAACACAAAATCTTATAGATCGTTCATTCTGCGGGTCAAACATCTCCTACCCAAGAAAGAATAACCATCATAAAGCCTCAAGTACAAAAAGTATTGGCCTTTCCTGTTCTATCCCTGAAGCGGTGCGCCTATCTGCCCTCAGCTTACCAAGTACCACTCTGGAATAAACAACCACCCACAAAATGATTTCATTTCTTGTCTGTATAAGGTAAAACAAACCCTAAATCATTAAAGTCCTCATTTGGTGAATCTCCTTCCTTTGCTTTCTGTACAACATTGCACAAAATCTGAAAATGTTCCCTCCCTGGTCAGGCGATGTAACACACCAGACCTGAGGCCCAAAGGCATGTAGGCCAACACCCCGTGTGAGTGAGACTCATGAGCAGAGGCCCCCACCACAGCCCCCCCTTCCAGCTTTCCTACCCCAGCAGAGAGTACAGAAATTCCCTGAGGACAGCTCTCCAAAGGCAAGGCTGCATCAGTTTCTACTTCCTAGACAGAATGAACATGGTGAGGTCATCTTTACTTTCATGCTCTGCTGGGGACACATCGGGCCTGGGGATTGGCCTCAAAAAAAGAAGGGAAACATAACAGGGAGACTTCTGCAAGAAAGGGGAAAAAGAATGATTGTCCTCTTATCACCAGGGCACATCAGGAGCCAAACACAATCCCCGGAAATGGGAGAAATGAATTAAAACATGAAGAAGCCTGACAGCTGTGTTCATTCACGCCTCTGCAGGGTCACTGTATAGGCAGAAGAGTGAGTGCCCTGGTCCTGCTTGGCCCTTCCAAAGGGAGCCTGGATAGTCACGTGCTGAGGGGACATCCCATTAACTTCTCTTTGGGCATGGGCGGTGCTGATGGCTTCAAGACCCTTCCTCTACATCTCTGAGGTACCTCCCATGGGTAAGGCGTCATTCCCCATGGTGCTGGGATTTCATCAGTGTCCGTATTCCCTACCCTAACCTTCCCTGTGCATGGAGAAAGGTCTGGGAACTTTTTGTAAAAATGTTTTGTCTCCTGTGTTTCAACAGAATTGAACTCCTTTGTGATCCCAGGCACCGAACAACAGGATTCTGAGAAGGCTCCATCAGCTTCCCCAGACTGCCTACCCAAGGGGTCCAGGGCATGACCTCTATAGCTGAGATCTCTGAAAAATTCAACACTGTGCAGCCAAACTGGTTGATGAGTCTCTCTGAAATTAGTTGGACCACTCTCACAAGGAGCGGTCCACATTCAACCTAGATATGGCATCAAACAACTTCAGGATTTTGGTACCCATGGTCCCCTGAAAAACCCAAGAAATAGGACCCTGATGAAACCCTAAAATGTAATACACACCTATGACCTATGTATGAAATGTTTTAAATCCCTAGTTTTCAACCTAAAACCTATTTTTAAAATATTATAAAACATTTAAAATATTAAGGCCATTTCAATTAACTGAACTTTCAGATATCTGTGAAAAATTGACACCAATATTTTAATAATTCCTAAGGTGGAAGCAGTTTTTTACATAGCAACTTATATTTTTCATTGCTTGCACACACATTATTTCACTTGGTCCAATTCTCACAAAAGTCCAATGAGACAAATTGAGCAGGTATATAATGTCATAAAGTAATCTATATTCATGTATATGAAATTAGAAACACACAGAAAGTATATGGCACTTTAACACATGTATATTAAAAGTCTTTTTGGAAGAAAAATTAACATACTTCCTTATTATGAAATTCTATTATTTCTACTCTTGCCTACTGTGAACCCAAATGAATGGGAACCTCCTGTTCCCATACTCAAACAAGAACAACTTTACCAATACCCATCAGTCTATGATAACAAATACACACAAGGCAGCTAGGGGGCGCCACAGTGCACAGAAGGCTAGGCCTGGAGTTCAAATCCAGCCTCAGACACTCACTAGCTGTGTGACCCTGGGCAAATCACTTCACCCTGTTTGCCTCAGTTTCCTTATCTGTCAAATGAGCTCGAGAAGGACATGGCCAACCACTGCTGTATCAAGAAAACCCCAAATGGGGTCACCAAGAGTCAGACAGAACTGAAAGAGCCCAACAACAACCTATCCCCACCAGGCTCCAAACCCCACAGTGGTGTGACACATGCCTTCAACAGGCCAGCTTCTGCTCCAGGCCTGCCCCTCCCTCGAGCAGGTGAGCTAGACCACAGTGAGGTTACTAGCAGAAGTTCCCCCATAAAATAGTTCTGTTACCAAGGCTAATTCTCCGGTGCTACCCAGGCCTCAGTTTCCCCATCTGTAGAATGAGGAGCCAGGGAGGGAGGGCCTGGCTCTGAGGTCCCCTCCAGCTCGGCCTCCAGCCCCTGGGATGAGCTTCTTCTCACTCCGACTGACCAAAGGAAGAGTTTAAACAGCTCATCTATACTTGCCACTGACTGAAATATGAGGTCATAACTGCTGATCCCCAGAACAGCGGTATCTTTTGGGGGCGGGGGGTGGGGCGTCACAAAGTTCTGAGAAACTTTAACAAAGTCAATCTACTTTTATATTAAAAGAATAAAGGCCCCACCTTGGCTGGGAGCAGAGTGGCTGGTGGCAGGGCAGGCCACAGCCTTCTCCCCCAATGGGAGCCGGCTGCCACTGACCTAACGTTGCCATGTTCTTCCCCATCCCACAATTCCTGACCTCTCAGGCCCTGGATCCAGGGTTCTCACTATCGGCTTCAAATGCTCAAGGGGACAAGGACAGAAAGGATCAATAGTCATTCAACAGGGTCCAAAACAGTCGCAAAAAGGCTGTTTGTAACAGAAGAACAAACAAAAACAGCTGGAAATGAACTGGCTGCTGACCAGGAGACTGGCTTAACAAAGAAGGGAAAGGCAGGCTGTAAGGGATGCTCAGAGGTAAAGACAGAGAAGGGATCCCTGGCACCACCAGCAGAGATCACCTGCCTCGATCCAACTTAGGGAGGCGAAGGAGCGGCCCAGCAGAGTCCGGGGGGCCTTGGGCTGGCCCTTTAAGGTCCCTCCCAGCTCGCTCTAAATGATGTCTATGACTTGTCCGGTTCACACAACTTCTGGGGCCTGGTATTCCTGACTAAGCCCAGCTCTCTAGCCCCAGGGCCATGGTGCCTCTTGCAAGACTCTATGAATAAATGGAAAGCATTGATTAAGTGCCTACTCTGTGCTAAGTGCCATGAAAAGGGGTGGGGGAGTAGACAAATGGGAAAAGCCCGACAGGCCCACATCGTACTTGGGGGAGCCAAGTCCCTGAGAGAGCTAACCCATGGTAGGAGGGGAAGGACCCAGACCCTGGAGGTAAGGCCTCTCAAGGGGCACCACGGCTTGCTGCCGACAGCTGTGTCCTGGCTAAGCAATGTTCAGGGTGGGCTTGGAGACACCACCAGGTCTGCTGGCTTCATCTGGCACATTCTAGAGAAGGGCCTGGGAGGGCAGCTCCTCTGGGAGTCCCTCATAAGTCAGGGGCAGCTACAGGGTGCCAGGGTGCACAGAACACTGGGTCAGGAAGGCCCCTCTGACGCACCGTTGAGCATGTCTGGGGTAAGACCAAGCATGGCCAACACCAAAGATGCCACAAGCTGTGATGTGAACAACAGTTTAAAAACGGGCTTTCTGGGTGATGAGAAGCATCAGTAACTTCAGTGAGCAAAAGTGTCCCACGGAGCACTCATGATTCTCGTGCTCTCAAGCAATTGGGCTAAACCCATGTCTCTTCTGGAATTCTAAAGAAAGCGAGGCCTCAACAGGGGCTGCCCTTTGAGACCTACCAGCGAAGACTGGGGCTTTACATCAAAGGCATGTGGAGGCCACTTGCAGGAGCCTGCCACTGGCCCTCATCTCGCTTGTTCCTGTTATTATTTTCAGCCCTGCTGAACGAAGGCCATTTCAGAAGCCCCTCCTAAGGAGTGGCAGTGGTGGTGCAGAGAGAGCAAGGCGCAGACCTGAGTTCAAAACATGTCTCTGCACTTGAGCGGCTGCATGGCCCTAGGTACATCACTCAGCCTGGGCTCAGCCTCCTCATCTGGAAAACGGGGAAAACTAGAGGTTTGGCTTGGTTTTTGTGAGTCCGTGACAAAATGTACACAAAGTCCTCTGTACGTATTTCACATGTACTCATGGGTGGACACAAGAACGTAAGCTCCCTGAGGGCAGGGGTGGTTGGTATCTGGCTCTCTGGCTCCAGGCAGTTTTTGGTGGACAGCAGGCACTCTGAAACATTTGTTGATTGACTGTATGCTTGAAAGATAACGAATGAGGCAGGCCCAGGCCCACTCCATCCATCTGGAGGAAGCACCTCTGGCAGGTGATGAGGGAGGCCTGGGATCAAGTCCTGTCTCGGACACACACTGGCCATGTGTCCCTGAATCCAAGATGCTTGGGTACAGAAGGATTGCCAACATGTGGTAGAAGAGGGAAGGGGAAGGGAAGGGAAGAAAGGGGAAGGGAGCAGGCAGGCTTTGGGGTTTGAGCCTCACAACAGCCCTGGGGAGGTCAGAGCAGTTATATGACCATTTTAAAATTGAGAAAACTGATGCTGCAGTGCTGTGGCCACAGCCAGGAAGTGTGTGAGGCTATATTTGAACTCAGGTCCTCCTGACTCTAGGTGCCGCGGCACCCCTCACTGCCTCCCTGAGGAGCTCCCCAAGCCTATCCCCCATCTGTAAGCTGACTTCTAGCAGGGGAGTTTGGGGGTTATGGTAGGCTTTGGGTGCAGGGGGTGAGAAAGGGAACGAGCCCCTGGGCAGCAGATGGGGGCGCCCTTTACCTCTGAGAAGAGGCTCCATTTCTAAAGGCTGGATGACCATTACTAAGGATACTAGAGGAGGGGTTTGGCCGGACAAGGAGGCCACTGCTGGTCCTATCTCACAGGTCTGTATGGACTGTGATTAATGGCATTAAAGCAAACATCATCCTAATCCCCCCAAACTCCCAACTAGGAGAATCCAAATTGAGAAGCTTTGCCCAGGCCACTGAACACAGAGTCAGTGGTTTTCTGCAGATCAAGGAAGAGCTCACGGTCTCGTGTGATGAGGGGTAAAAGGGATGTGACCCTGGCAGCTCGACCTGCTCAAGGGCTGGATTTGCCTTTGGGAGGCCCCAGTTCTCTTGATTCCAGTAACTTAGGAGAAATGCCCAGGAAGCCGGATGCTCGCTGGCCTCCCCTCGAGAAGAGAAGCACCCCTACCCCTCAGTAGGTCCTCGCATATTTGGCAGATGTCCCCCAACGAAGGAATCCATCAGAGGAAAGACGTCCCACATGTGGCAGAGGGCCAAGGGCAGCCCTGGCAACAGTTTGTGGGATACTGAGAGCCTCCCCCTAATCTACATGTCAGGAGAGGCTTATGGGAAGCAGGCCCCTACTAGGAGCAAGAGCCTACTGATACTGACCTGCAGCCGAGGTGGCCACAGCCACCAAACATGGACGTTCAGGACCGAGGAAAGCACCAATGACAGGAGAGGAGGTGTGGATTTCTTTGGTAGAAACACCAAGTGTCCTTGGCACAGTCAGTCCTCTCCCTCCTTGTTTACTCTCAGGTGACCAGCCCACCTGGCCTTCTGACTGGCCTCCCTACACATCATCTCTCTCCCATCTCCGCACCTTCACACACAACACCCTCCCCCTTGAGCATACGGGGTGTACATGTGAGTGACAGGCCAGGGCACAGACCAGGACCTACCTACAGCAGGAGCATCATACTCATCCCCGAGCAGGATTTCAGGAGCAGAATACGCAAGAGATCCGCAGCTCGTGGTGAGCTTCTTTCCAGGCTGGAATTTGTTGCTAAAGCCAAAGTCTGTCAGCTTCACAAGTCCTTGTTTTTCAAAGAAGACCACATTCTCCGGCTTCAGGTCTCTATGGACCACATGGAGTTTGTGGCAGTAAGATATAGCGTGCACAATCTGGGCAAAGTACTTCTTGGCGAGGTCTTCATTGAGACCCTCTTCATGCTTCATGATGTAGTCAAACATATCTCCTCCATCTCCAAGCTCGAGGATAAGGTACAGCTTGGTCTGAGTGTCAATGACCTCATAGAGGCGCACGATGTTGGGGTGCTGCACAAGCTTCATGCAGCGCACTTCCTGGAAGAGGTGGCCGGTGGCCAGAGTGTCCAGCTTGGTCTTGTCAATGACCTTCACAGCCACTTTTTCACCCGTGAAAACATGCCGGGCAAGTTTGACCACAGCAAAGTGGCCTCTGCCCAAGGTTTTGTCCAGGTCATACAAACCAGCAATTTTCCCATCATACCCTCTCTTGAAACCTGCCATCCTGTTCCAGGGGAGGGAAGGACACTCAAACTGCCTGCTGCCACTGGGTTCTTCTCAGAGAAGACTCTCTGATGAAAAGAAATCGTCCATGTTTGCTGTTCCCAAACACATCTGCAAGACAAGGAGAGACAAAAATGACTATTGATAACCCTGCCTTTACTAGGCCATATGTGACCAGAGCTTTATTTCCTAGGTAAGAACTATGCATTCTCATTCCCTAGGAAAAAAAGCATTTTAGGACATGAAACAAGAGCATGTTACGAGAATCAATTGTTCGGCTTTACAATAATACCCTGAATAACCTTGACATACTTCCATCTGCACTATCTCATAGGAGAATTCAAAAACCATAGGAAAATTATACTTTCACTAAGTATTACTTTTTACTATAATTAAAACAATATGAAAATTAGCAAATTTCAATGAGCTTTTACAAGTTAATACTTTTACAAAGTAGATTCCACCCTCTGCTATAAATTAAGCCAGGTTTGGTGAAATGATCAATATCTGGACAGCAACCAAAAACTTCCCTATCACAAAAAAAGCAAGGTTTTTTTTTTTATAAGAGTTAAAGGCAAAATAGTTTAGAAATCTAAGCACAAGCAACATTCTAGGACTTTTATTATATTCACTTAATTTAGCTGAGAGAATTTTGCAATTGATGTACAGCCTTATTAGATTCATAAATCAAACACCTGGTTTGACTTCATGTCCACATTTCCATACTTCAAAAGACTTAATTAGTGGAGGTTAACAGCTTCACCGAAGCTGACTGCAACCATTCCACACCTTACTAGACCACTTCATTCATTCCTGTGGTCAAAACAATCATTCATCAACTGTTGATCAACCTGTTCATGAGCATTATGATTTAACAATGCCCATAAAAAACCTAATTCAAGGAGTTGGATAGAATTGGATGCAACAATTACTTGGGAGAGTGTCCTTTTTTTTAAAACTAGTAAGCCACTGACATCTGTAAAAACTGAAATCCACGGAACCTGCAGGTGACGTGTGCAGTCTGGATCCCTTCTGTCCTTCCCTCTCCCCCAGACTTAATGGACCTTCCTGTCATTTCTCTTTTGTCTTCACAAAGATGGTTCTTTCTCATTCCCTTAAAACACAAAATTGACAGTCTGGGAATGGTCTTCCCAATGTAAACATTAGCCCCTAATGTCATTCACTCAAGAGTTCTCCACCAACTGGTGCTGACTAGAGTAAGTTCCTTGAGCGTAGGGGTTACTCAGGGATTTTTCTTTATATTCTCCAAGAGAAATACATACCACGCCTTGCCCAGGATACATATTTGCTGAATGAACAGTCAAATTCACATCTGATAAAAATAAGCTTAAAAGTTAAATGTATCATCTAAGACTTGAGAATTCAGGTTACTCAGATCAATTTCTATTAAATTCTTTTATTCAAAAAAGACTTTTCAAGGACAAAAACTGCTGGGTAATAGTAAAGAATAAACCAACAAACACAAATCTGGAATGAGAGACTCCTCCTTGCAAGAGATTGCTGCTCCCTGGCTGCAAGGCTCAGGTCAAGCCATCCGCTCCCACTGGCCCATTTTTTCATCTATCCAACAGGGAGGGACTGAGAGGAGATTTTCACAAAGTCCACAGTAAAAAGCAGGGAGAAGCTGCTCCAAGGCAGTCCTGCAAATTAGCAGGCTTGCCCATTTGTCAACCCTAACCAGGGGAAATGGAGCAACAGGCATCAAAGTAATTCAACAAGCCAGGACTTTTTAGCTTTTCAAGGCAATCTGTGTTTGTTGGGCAATCCTAAGTCTGCACCTGACAGATGTCAGAGTTCTCTTTCCCTAAGAAAGGACCGGCAGTGCAGAGAGGTAAGCATCAGGACAGGAAGGGCCCAACAATGGCCAACCTGAAAGTCAAAGAAAAAGATTCTTGGAAACCTACATTACATTTGGAATTTTCACTGTAAAGTCAAGCCTTCTGCCCAGCTGCTGGCTTTCATTACTCTCACCTCGGCGAGGTAGGAGAGGGAAGGGATAATCTTTTAAAACAAAACAATTATCTCCTGGTCCCCATCCCGGCCCATCCCATCCCTAAGGAAGGGTTCCAGGGGGACTGAGAGGGTAGTTCAGTTTAGGCTGGTGCCTCCTACCCGTCCTTAGCATGAAAGAGAAGAGATGAACACTGTGGCAAAACTGAATGGTTTTCAAGCCACTCCAAAGTCAGGCCTTCACAGTGTGACTTCCAATTTTGTTGGAAATATCACCCATACACCCAAATGCAAACAGAGATACAGCAGCTTCTCAGAGCAAACAAGAGATGTTGTGATCTGTACCACAGCACTTTCCACTGACACACATACCAAAGAGCTGACATTTGAAAAAAATCTGTCCTAAAACCACATTTATTAAAAGAACTCCCTTTATCCACAGAACACAGTAGTCAGGCCTATCTATGGGGGGAGAAATCTATTTATTTCAGGGGCAGGAACTAGTGTTCTTTCACTAAGTATACTAACCCTGATTTTGCTGTTAAAATTAGGAAGTACTAAGATTGATGATAAATGTGTTAGGAAAACTGTCCATTAAGTACTAGAATAATTTATTTCCTTTAAAAACAAAACTTAGTGCAAGGCTGAGTATTTCAAAAGAGCGTTTTCAATAATCCAGCATACTCTTCAGTCCAGCCTCCTCTACTGTTTCCCCAGGAATGTAAAAAGCACTGAAGGTCACCAGGATCTTCCCCCTTCCCCAACTAAGGACCCCCTCAGCAGGAGGGCAGTGAGCACCATAAGGAGGAGCCCAAGAGTGACCCAAGAGACCTCAACATCCCCAGGGGGGTGGCCTCAGCTCTAGCCTTCCTTTATGCATGGGGCCCACTGCCCATGAGTACCCCATCCCCCTTGTTGTCCAAGGCTGCTGGGAGTCTGTTGAAGTCAATGCTTGGAAATAACAGAAGGAAAAGTTTCAGTTAGACATTTGTTTTCCCATGAGAGTTCGGACTCCCTGCAATCTAGCCATGGACCACGTACCCTCAGTTAAGAACCCCTTCTCTAAACTGCATAAGAGCCACTGATCTACACTGGCAAAGGATGTTAACAGATGGACAAAATCACAGGTCCAGTAAGAAAAAAAGCATTAATCATCATTGTCAAACGTCATGTTTGTAAATCAAAGATGAAAAATGCAGAGAAAGCAAGGTTCACATTTTCCAGTTCACCCCCCAGGCCACAGTCAACCCCGAGGTTTCCTCCATTAGAATGTAAGCTCCCTTAGGGCAGGCACAGCCCAGTTCAGGTGTGGCTAGTACATAATTAGCACTTAGTTAGTACTCAAACGGAGATTCAAAACTGTTGTAGGTCCAAATCAAAAATGATCTCATGTGATAATCCTGGGACAAAAGCGAGGTGGAGAATAAGGGAAAAGTCAACTGTGAGTCCCGGGGAGTTTTTTATTCATATAATGATGTTCTTCTAGCTAAGACCAAGCAAAGTGCCTGACTATAAAAATGCATTCTTCCCCAGTATTAATTCCAGTTGGCTTAGAGCACTGCTGAAGTTTTTTTAGGTTTGCTCCTAATTTCCCATTGACTAAGTGACACCTTCATTTAATTCACTATACTACACAATGGCCATTTCCCAGGATCCCCCCCCATCTATACATGATGCAAATAAAGGACAGAACTGTTCACACACACACACACACGTATACATATTAAATAAGTTTAATAAATGCTTGTTGACTATAAAAAGAAGGAAAGCATTAGCAGAAGGTCAGATGAGGGTGACCAAGAAAGTCCTTCTATGGCAGGTTGAATTTTAACTGAGTCTTAAAGGAAGCTAGAGAAATGAACACAGAGGTGAGGGAGCTGAGCGTTCCCAGGGATGGGGGAAACCCCAGTGCAAAAGGCGGGGAGAGAGGAGACAAAAGTATTGTGTTTGAGGATGGGCAAGTAGGCTGGGACACAGAGCACCCATGAAGAGGCCAAACAGAAGGCTTACGTTTGACTGTAGAGACTCTGGGGAGCCCTTGAAGGTCACAGGATGAGGGGGTGACAGAGCTGCCCACTGGGTGCTTTACTACTGTCTTTGGACTGACTCTGGCTCTTCAGTAACTGAGCTATGCTGTGTCTCAGGGCTCTACAGTATCACTGGATGAAAGTGGGGTTACAAACGTTGGCTTTGGTTCAGGGAGACTATCAGAAAGCACTAGGGTCAACATAAAGCAGTTTCCTCATCTAGCTGGTGAGATGGAATAGAATGGGACAAAAAGTAGCTGTGTCATTTCAGGATTTCTAATCCTCCAGGCAAGTGTACTCCAGAAACTAGAGAAGAGCATTTCAAAAAATTCAGAGAAAAGATAGGCCTGAGGACTTCATGTCCCAAAGCTAAAAGAGAGAAGAGGCTCCTGGTAAGAGGAAGGCACGTAAAGAGCCACAGAAGACTTGGATGGAAAAGCGCGGGTCCCAGAACACATAAGCAAAGCCAAGAAGGCAGCACAGGCTTGCCAAAGAATGACCCCCAGAGAAAGGGCTCAGCAATGCGAGAGACAAAAATCAACTAAAGTTTGTTTTAAAAAAATTGAGGACCAAAAGGAGAGCTTTTTAAGGACTATCTGGCATGCAAAGAACAAACATAAAAAGAGAAATTGTTCAACTCCTGTCTCCTCTGGTCTGTCAAGGATCAGGATGGAATGGTGGCAGTGCCCAGAACTAACGGCAACTCTGTGGGGCTTTGCTTACGTACCTGATCTCCTCTGAGCCACACAACCACCTGGCAGGTACTGTTATTACACTCCTTTTACAGATGAGGAAACTGAGGCAGACAGAGGTCAAGTGACTTGCCTGGGGCTACACAGCCAAGAAGTGTGTGAAACAGGATTCGAACTCAGGTCTTCCTGACAGCAAGTCCAGTACTCTTAACCACTGAGTTACCTCTGAAGGACCAAAGGAGCTCAGAGATGAGATCAGTAAAGAATTCTGGAGAACAGAAAAGGCTCCAAAAGACTGGAGACAGACAAAAGGTGGTCCAATTTTCAAAAAACAAGAAAGCATACTCCTTAAATTATGAACAAGTGAGTTTGGCACTGATCCTTAGGCAAATCCTGAGATAGATTTTTTTACACAAATATTTAGCGTAAATTTAGCTGGTTTTGTTAGGACATCTCTTGTAACAAAGAGCTAAAAGAGAGGAAGAAGAAAGCCTCAACCAAACTGGCCAACATGGTGCCCACATCTGACATCCCACATGGGGTCCAGCCCCTGGGCCTCTGGGCCCTGCCAAGGCAGGGGCGTCCTCTCCATCTGCACACCATTTGGCTGGATCCCCTTCCTTCCTTGGCATGTTTGTCTAAGTCCTGAAGCCATGGCTGAAGGACTCTGACAAGCTGGAGAGTCGGGGCACAGCACAGACTTGTGCTGCCCAAGCATCAGGTGAATGAACTGAGGGAGAGGACATCTGTCTTCAAGTGTGTGGGGGATGGATGAGCTGTGTTCAGCCTGGCCGCAGAAGGGACAGAGAGGACAGCCCAAGTACCTGGCTTGTCTCAATGAGTTGGCCCTCCTGCGAAACTTGCAGGCAAAGACTTGTTGACCATCTGGGGACCCGTCACAGTGAAGGTGTCTTTGGTGTCCCAGTCGGACCAAATGGCTGCTGAAGCCCTTTCCAAATTTCCAGTCCTATGACTCTGTGATGTTCTCCCTCGGCCCTCCTCCTCAGGCCCGGCCCGGGACTTCCAAGGCAGTTGAGGGAGGGGCACCCTTTCCCCTAGAGGGAGGACCCACAGGCCTAACCCTCTGCCTTGACTGTGTCCTGCAGTCCCCCCAAACTGGCATCATCTGCCCCACCACAGAATCCCTAAGACTTCTGGACCTTTCCTTCTGATGAAAGGCTGAACTGAGTATTTTTCTTCCTCAAGCAGAGGGCAAGCTCCTTGAGAGTGGCGACTGTGTGGCTTCATCTGTCTGCATGCACACTGCCTGGCACACAGGGAGCACACAGTGAAAGGCTTCTTCATTCATCCTGTCTTATAAGCACACTAATATCTTGTTACATTCACGTACAACATGTTCAGTCATTCTCCAATGGGAGAGCATCTCTGTATTTCCAGTTCTTTGCTCCCTACGCACTGCTCCCATTCAAATCAGTGGGGGGGGGGTCTATGGGGCCTGTCTTTGTCACTTGGGGATCCACTCAGCAGTAGAATCTCTAGGTTAAAGGATGGAGCCACATTTGGGACTTTCTTCACGGAATTCCAGATAGCATTCAGAAGGGCAGGAACAATTCACTGCTCTGCCAACAATGCCCTTGGGTGCCTGCCTTTCCTCACAGACAACTCCTGGGCTGGGCGTGAGGTGAAAGCACAAGGTAGTTTGGATTTGCATTTCTCTTCTTAGTGATTCGGAGCCGTCTTTCACAGGGCTGTTAGGAGACGTCCCAATTCTTCTCTGGCTTCCATTTGCTCATGTCTCAGTCAGGACAGCTTTTGGTCCTAGCTCCCTCTGAGAGGTGTCCAAGCCTGGTACCGTTCATCTTCTTCAGGTGAAAGCTTTTCAGTTCGATAGAACCAAAGGCATTTCTCTTTTGTAATCATCTCGGCCCCTTGTTTGGGTAAGAATTTATCCCCTACCCAGAGCAGAGAAAGGCTCAGGCACTGCTTCTCTTCTGCTGGTTTGTTTGTTTTTGAGTGATCCAGTCACTATTCAGGTTCCGTACCTAAGACACTGACTGGTCTGAAACAAATCTCTGCCAAGCTGCTTTCCTACATTCCCAGAAATACTTGTCCTGTAGGGAGTTCTTTTTGTCTGAGGCTTTGCTGAACACTGGGTTGTTAAATCCAGTTATTTATGATTCTTCTTTGTCTACAGTCTGTTTCACGGATCTACTTCTCTTTTTAAAATTAATACAAATGGCTTGAATGATCATTGCTCTAGAGCACAGGTTCCCAAAGTGGGCAATATTGCCCCCTGGGGGGGCGCTGGAGCGATTCAGGGGGGCGGTAGTAGCCTCTAGTGCAACTGGGGGACACTGAATAAAAATAAGGGGACAGTGGAAACATAAGGTAAGAACAGAAGAAAATTCTGAAAAACCATTCATACATGTTTCATCCACTGTGTAACAGAGTTAAAGTTGTAATGATTAATTATTTTCCAAATAAACACACAAAATGCAAGTTACAACCAATCAGTGGTCAAGTCCACTGACAGGTCTTAACAAACAAGTGTTGGCAAACAAGAGTGTCATACATTGTCAGGAAGTCCAGCATGCATCAGTAGGAATATGTGCATGTAATGACTTGCTTACAATACATCACATGATGCAATATTATATGATCAAAATTTCAATTCAGGAAAAAAACACAAATTTACAATAAATTATTAAATTTAGGATGTGCCATTTTTTTAAAAGTATATTTCATATTCTTTTCAAATGACACAATTTTTTTAAAAATTGTTAAAAGGTTTCCATTGGGTATTGAGTAATTTTTTTTTTAAAAGGGAGGAGTAGGAATAAGTTTAGGAACCTCTGCTCTAAAGTACGGTAGGAGGTCTGGAAAGTACTGTTTCCTCTTCATCCCTATCTTTTTTCATTACTTGCATATATTCTTGTACATGATCTTTTCTTTCTCCAAATGAATCTTGTTATTATGTTGTCTAGTCCTGTAAAGTATCTCTTTGCTAGCTAATCAGTGTAACACTAAATCTATAACATTATCATTATTTTATTATAATGGCATAGCCCTGCCATAAGCACTGACTATCTCTCCAGTTATTTTTTTTAAAGGAGAGTTTTAGAATTTAATCTATGCAAGTTTTGAGTGTGCTCTGGTAGACAGAGTCCCAGATGATTTATACATTTTGTAATTTTTATCAGATCACTCTTTCTTGTTATTGCCTCCTAGACTTTTTTTTCAATAAAAAAATGTTGATTTCTCTGGGTTTATTGTCTTAGTCCTTATTATTTGTTTTATTGTCTACAACTTTATGTAAGCTATTGTTTCACTATTTTTCTTCCTGAACCACTAGGATTTTCTATCATTATATCTTTAATTTCTTTCTCTTGTCCTACTGCTAGCATTTCTAGAACTAATAACTAGATGAATAACTAGACAAATAACAATGGAAAAAAGAGGGATCCTTGCTTTACACCTGCATTTACTTGGAAAGCTTCTACTGTTTCCCCATTGCATATGCTTGGTTCCTTTTATCATATTAAAAAAAGATCCTTCAATGTCCATCCTTTGTAGGGTTTTCAGCATTTCCAGCTTGGTAGTACCTGCCAGTGCTTTAGTGCTACTGATATATTTTTCAAGAACCTATGAAACATCAGAAGAAATGGAAGATGACATATCCCATTATGCATTTAATTTCAAATGCCATCTTGACATCATTGTCCTCATGACATCTTGTCCTGGTACAAAGGTGGCCCTCAGTACAGCAAGGCTCTGTCGGGAGAGGACAAGCTCTGGTAGGTTCTAGACCAAGATGACTGGTTTTTGGTATGTGCCTAGTGACTGACTATGTGTCTGTTGTCCAAGAACCAGACCAGCAGAGAGGTTCGTGACCAAGATGGCTACAAGGAGATGAATTTTTGGCTATAATAACTCCAAAAGACCATCTACTGAGTTCAACAAGGGTTACAATCTGCATCAAACTAACACCAACAAAATTATGGATTGTTGACACACTCAACTGTACAGAGAATGAGACTTAGCATTGCAAATACAAAATATTTCGGTCTTTAAGGTGACTGAAAGTTCAATATTAGATAAGAGTGAGATGAGGCTGCTAAAAAAATTTTTTTTAAAAAGAAAAGTAACCCTAATGGGAACAAACTCTCCAAGGAATCTAGATTTTAAAGAGGCAGCCCAAAAAAATGGAAGGAAGAGTACACAAAGGAACTTAAAAAGACCTACCCCCACTCATGGCAGGATGTCCAAAGGGTTAGAGCCGTTTACAAGATTCAGTTCTCCTTTTCCCCCTTTAGTCCTTTCTGGTGGCTCCTGGGAAGGGCATCCAAGGCTTTGCTGGGATACTCAATAAAACAAGCACCACTCAATTTAAGGCTTTCTAGTTTGACAAAGCAAGCGTTTTCACAGCAACACTGAATGAGTTAAATATTGAAGGGAAATAAGTAGGGAGGAAAAGATCTCAGACAAGGGGAATGGCATGAATATACAGACCCATCTGGCTCAGGTACAAGGTTCATATCACTACTGGAAAGAGAGGGAAAGGTTGAATTTGCAAAGAGAGATGCCAGACTGCAGGGGGACCCCCTGTACCAGGGAAATCATAGGTGTAGTCTCTCTATCCTTAATCTAAAAATCAAGTCTTCACCATGCTTTTGTCTTCAAATGCTACCTAAACTTTATAATAATACATTTTATACAATTTCATAATAAAATGTCAGTCAAAAACCATATAAGAGAAACAGGTTGTTTTTTCAAAGCTGACATATTATTGTCAAAAGTTAGAGGTCTAATCTAATAAACTGTACAACCTTTAGGCAAGAACACAACAGGGACATAGGCATGAGTCTGCTTAGGAACTCAGGCTCTACAAGGTTTTGCCAAAACAATTTGAAAAGTTCAAGCTTCAGGCAAAAATTCCCTAACCAGTCAATTTTGTTTTGTCTCTTTCCAATTCTGTTTGGACTTTCTCATTTCTCATCCATGAACGGGCACTTTTTTCCCCATATAGATGCCATCGGTTTCTGAAACCTTCTCCTTCCACCTGAATAGGATCTACATACAGATATGAGGATGCCCAAGACAATCAATGACAGCATCTTCTGAAAACGACACAATAAAAACTATTTGGAGAGCAATGTTACTTTCTTTTCTTCTTAAGGAAAAAACTTGCCTCTTAAAATTTCCAGAGTTGGTCTATTTTAGAACCTGAGGAATTTTTTTCTGTAAATGTTAAGCCTTGGCTCTAATGTGGCTTTCACAGTGCTACCAAAACTTCACAGCAATAACAGTGTGAAATAAATCTAGTTTGTCATTTCTGACACTTACCTAATCCTGCTTTACTCCCTGAAATCCCATACAAGAAGTTACCTGCCATGGGAATCAGTTAAAAAGCAGAAACTCTCTTGTTCCTCCTCCTTATGATGGCTGCCTAACTTCCACTGCACTAAGGCATTAAGCCCAAGCACTAACTCATTCGTATTAAGGGCAGACCTGGAAAATGTACCAAACTGCTTTAATGGACTTACGGAGAAAATGACATTTCTTAGGCCGGGGACGGAGCCCAGACCTTTGACTTCACTGGCAAAGAAAAATCCCCAATGAGGAAACGCCTTCTGCCGCTGAGAAATGAAGCCAAAGCAAAATGGTCCTATTAAGAGTTTCAAAAGGCAGAATTACGGCCTGTCCTCTAGTTATTTTTCACTAAGGTATATTTCTCTAAGAATTACTTGAAACTATAATGTCACCATGAAAAAGTCAATCTCCATGTGCAGAAACAACTCTGATACTCCAAGATTCATTCCTATCAGCACAAACATTAATACAGAAGACAACTACAGGGGAGATAGCGCCCAGTAAGCAGCCGTGCTTGCTGCAAGCCTCTACAGCACTTCTTGGGGAGCTCGCCCTGTCCAAAGGAGCATTTACTCGGTCTTTGCAGATCATAATCTCTCTTCTCCATCTCTTTCTTAAAAAACAACACAAAACACCACACAGGAGAAGCGAAAATAATGCTAAAAACAAGGAAGATAATTCAGTTCACAAGTTCACCAAGCATCTGCTATGGTAGAGCCCAGCGTATGGTGCTCGGTGTGCAAAGATGGAAACACCACCAAGTCTGAGAGTAATGGGGCCAGGGCTGGGTGTAGGCAGAAAAGACCTCGGGACAGGTAACTGAGAGAATAAGCGAGCCCTGTGAAACGCAGAGGGAGGTCCAGGGCCAGAAGGAAAGGAAGGAGGGATTGTAGGCACTGAAAATGTGAGGGACCCTGAAGAGCCCAAGTGGGTCAAGGTCAAAGACTTGAGAAGCTAGAGCAGCAGCAGCACCAGCACACCTATCCAGACATCTGATTTCAAGTTCCCTGCTCTTTCTACTACTCTCAGGCATGGGAAGCTCCCACTGGAAGGGTTTAGGGAAGGTTTCATGGAAGACCTACTGCCTAACCAGTCCTGAAAGGGGTTAACAGGCAGAGATGGGGGTAGCAGGACAGAGAGAGAAAGTTCATTCTAGGCTCAGGCATGGCACAGCTATGGCACGAATATGACAGTGGGCAAGCAAAGGGCAACCCCATGCCCTCTAGGGTCTGGTAAGGTATAGCCTGGGTATGTATGTCCCAGGGAAGGGAATGGTTCCCTTGGGGCAGAGTCCCATGTGTTCCCTCCCAGTGCAACCTGGGAGGAGAGTTCTTGGGAACCCCAAATTTCCAAATCTCAGCTTCTAGAGATAAGAAGTTGTTTCTTAAGCCGAAGCCTCAGGCATACCTAAGAGGCCCAGTTCCAAGAGTTCAGGCCTCTAGTCTTCCAGAGACAGAAGGGGAAGTTCCTGGGTATCCTAACCAATCCTCCTGGCAAGGACCACAACAGGGGCAGTAAAAAATCTGGACTTTGCCCTCCCCTACTATTCAGTTTCTTGGGCAGTTTGTCTAATTGGAAGGACTAACAATCACAAATATATTTTCCTTCTGGAGAAGCCCACACTCTCTGGGTAGTACCCATAAAGCTAGATGCCTATAGGGGCCTCTGGTGCGGAAGTGGGACTCATCTACTCAGCTACCACAAAAGTAGAGACAAGCTACCACTCCAAAGCCAGAGGGAGACAGCTTGACATACCTGAAGGCCCTGAGGGAGGGTAAGCCTTTTTGGAAGAACTTTGATGGAATCTCCCTTTGGAGTGTAAGCACATGCTCATGAGATTCAACCCTGTGGCTTGACTGGGGGATGAAACCATCTATGATGGAAATCACCTCTTTGGGCTGGGCCTCTAAAAATGCATCAGAACAGGGCCAGCCCACTTGTCCTTTTGGAGTAATGATGTTAAGAGCAGCCAACATCAGTGAGAGGAGGCTGAGGGACAAAGTGGGACTGTATTAACATGAATCATACCCCAAATGTAGCCTGAAATGTCCCAAAGGCAGCATGGACAAAAGGAACCAACGTGATATGATGGAGGAGGACAGTCAATTTTGGATCCAGTCTGTGGAAATTTCAAGTCTACGGGGTCTGGTTTCATCTCTGATATAATGAAAAACAGAGCTGGCCTCTAAACCAAGAAGGTCTGGGTAGGGTCAGGTGCTACTCCGGCCCAGACTGGCAGGGTGAGCCTGGTGACCCCCTGCCCTCTCTGTGCCCCGGGACCTCTTTCTTGGAAGACTCTTCTAGGCCACAGCAGCCAGGAGGACCAGTGAAGCCATGAGTCCACACCACATCCTAGTCTCTCTCCTTATCACAGTGAAAGGCAATAAAAACCATGTCAAGCAGAAACTACTCAGGAATTTTAGCCTACCAAACAGGAGGCCGCAATTTGGGCTGCTAACCCTTCCCTTCGAGTTCAGTCCGTGGCGCCAGCATCTCCCCACTATTAACCATACAGGATTTCAGGCTGGTCCTGCACCCTGAGCAATGTGACTTGCACCCAAACAAAATCTCCTGCATGAGCGAGGACAGCAGCACGCTGCATTTCTGCATGTGGCCCTGTGAAGAGCTTAGCACAGTCCTTCGCATGTAAGCACTCAAATGCTTTTTCGTTCACTCTGTATGATAAACTGGACATACACAGAAGTACAGATCTTTGAGATCGAACCTACAGAAAAAAAACCAGATAAGAGCCCAAAGAAGTCACCCACACAAGAAAAATGAATGCTTAGGCTCCTCCTCACTCTGTAAAGCCCATCATTACGTCCTTGGCTATTTACGCTGTCATGGCCTTTATCTTTCCTCCCCTTCTCAGCCCAATTCCTGGGGAAAAGCTGTCTACACCTGTCATGTCCACTTCCTCTTTCCCACTCCCTCTGACCTCTGCAGTCTGGATTCCAAGCTTGCCACTAGACTAAAGTTGCCTTCCTCCCAACAATGTCTGATGGTCAACCATACATGGTGACCTTTTCTCGGTCCTCATCCATCTCAACCCATCTGCCGTCTCTGGACCCTGTTGGCCACTCACTCCTCTTGGAGATGACTCCCACACTGGCTTCCCCTGCCATGAGTGCCAGGCCCTCCAGCTGCTCCCCAAGCTCCGGGCTGCTGTGTCTGCCTCTCACCTGTCACCAACCGTCATGAATCTGATGACCATCTCTAGCAGATGCCTCTCTCCATCCAGCCCCAGACTCTTGTTCCACATCATCAACTGCCTACTGGACATGTCAAATTGGGTGTCCTGGAGACATCTCAAATTCAGTATGTCCCAAACAAGACTCCTCATCTCCCCCCACAAACCTTCCTGTTTCCAACTATGGCCCTGTCTGAACCCATCCTCCATGTAGCTTCCAGAAAAAGAGGATGTGAATATGGACTTTTCCCACAGGGCCCCTTCTGTCCAGTTCTGTGATGCCCTTGATGCCCCTGCCTCAGATGATGAAAATGTCTTTTCCTCCAAAGCTCGCAGCAGGGTGTCACCATCCCAAGAACATGGGATTTAGAGTCAGATGGTGTAGATTCCAATCCTGAGGTTGGGTTACCTCAACAAGCTGCTGAATCTCTCTGAGTCCATTTCCGCAAATATAAAGTGAGGGACTTTAAATCCTGGGAACCCACAAATGGCAAGGCAGACGTCTTCACAAGCTTCCACAAAAGTACTGACTCTGACACAGAGGGCCCCCTGGATTCTCTCCAGAAAGGCAGAAGTGCAGGTTCACAGGATCAGACTTTAAATGGAAAGGAAGAAAATAAGCCTTAATTAAGAGCCTACTATGTGCCAGGCACTGTGCTCTAAACACTTTACAAATATCTCATTTGACCCTCACAATAACCTTGGATGCTAAGTGCCCTTATCGCCCCCATTTAACAGAAGAGGAAACAGAGGCAAATGGGTGAAATGACTTGCCCAAAGTCACACGGCCAGTAAGTGTGTGGGGCCAAATTTAAACTCAGGTCTTCCTGATTCCAGGCCTGGCTAGTGAAGGGACCATAGACTCCAACACCCCCATTATTCCAATGAGGAACATTAAGGACCTGGGAGAGGAAATTATCCTACACCCAAGGTGGGATCTGAACCCAAGCCCATTGACACACTTGGTCCTGGCAAGGGATCAGCCCAGGCTGGCGTGTCGAAGACTGATCGA
Source organism: Pseudochirops corinnae (assembly GCA_028646515.1). NCBI lineage: Eukaryota > Metazoa > Chordata > Mammalia > Diprotodontia > Pseudocheiridae > Pseudochirops > Pseudochirops corinnae. Next base: position 535,868,529 of record CM053585.1, read on the forward strand.
TCACAGGGTGAGGCCCAGTCTTTGAGGAAGAATTTGGGTGATATCACTTTGGGGACAGTCACCTCAGACTGGAGTGTGGCCTCCATGTGATGATTCTCTAAAGGTGTCTAATAATGGGGGTGGGGGGAGAGAAGACAGTAAGAGTCACTGAGTTCTCAGACCTCATACAAACTTTACCTTCAAGAAGAAGTAAGTGCAAACTATCCCACTCTTGGTCCACTTCAATACTGGGTGCAGGTTATCATTCAGATAGAGTATCTGCCCTAGAGAGGGATGGGTGCATAGATCTACTCAATTGGTTTTCCATCTAAATTCAGATCACAATCCAGACCAGGGTGGGACAAACTACTGTGCAAGGCCCCAATCTGGCCCTCACCCCTAGTCTGATTTTCTACTTCCACAAATTAAGAATGTTTTTTTATACTTTTAAGTACAAAACTTTACTTCAAAATATATAAGCCATTCCTTAGCTCACTTTGCTACCTTCATCCATGTGGTTTTTCCTGTGTGGACAGTTAAGCCAAACTCTTAAGTTGTTATGGATCTAATTCAGGAGACACTGTTCTGGGGTTGCCTCTGAGTGATCCTGCACAAACAGGAGCAAACACCACTGCTCCATGACGGAGCAAACACCTTTCTCGCAAGCATAAGGCTACCTGTTTTCACCTCACTTGATAGTAACAATTAGAGGGTCATTGAATCTCTGTAGCTGTGGCTTTTTCAATGAGGTCTGTGCCTTGCTGGAAGGAAAGCTACTTCTTCCTACAATTAAGACCTCTCTTCTCAAGACCAGTATTCTTCCAGTAGAGCTATGAAGTTTCAAACCTTGTAATTCCATGATCTTTGGAAAGATCAAAACTGAGGGTGACCCAACGAAAACGAACAGCAGAGAAATGCATGGGACACAGACTGCAGTATCTTCTCAGTAGAAAACTGAACACAAGTACCAAAGAGAGCATCACAGAAATGAGTGACTGGAAAAGACCGGTCAGACATACCCGATGGTCAGTCTACGCGCTGCACTGGCACCCTCAGAAGTTTCAGAGACTAAAAGGCAAGCCCCAGAAGTCCAGGTGAACCCCTGGTGGACAGCTCAGGAGACACAGCCAAAGGAGGCAGACACAAGGCTGAGGCTGGCACTGACCACTGTACCAAACGCTCACATCAAGGAGGTCACAGGGCTCCTGAGGCTTTCTCCATTTAAGTTCTTTGTCCAATAACCAAGTGCACACACCACTGGAAAGACCAGACAATGGAAAGCTTTAAAGAATGGAGGAGCCCATTAGGCTGGGGGGAGGAGGAGGGAAAGCTCTATGGGAGATTTACATAAAGACAAGGAGAAGAATCCCACTGTGTGTGCCAATGGAACTGCAGGTCAATTCATCTCATCAATCAATGGGATCGCTTAACAACAACTAGTCACAATTCAACATTTTCTTCACAATAAGCAGCCCTCTAAGTCAGCGTATGGAACAAGTATCACTGTTTCCACTTTACAGACAGGGAAACCGACATCTGTAAAACTCACACAGCTGGGACTCAAACAAGGGCCCTCCAATGGCCAATCCAATGATTTCTGCTTTCATCCTCAGCTTCTACGTGTTCTACTGCATAGAACCTTTTGGAATTTTAAGAACCCTCCTAGAACAAATGATTTGAGCTAGACTTATACCTTCTCTGGTCCCTCTGCCTATATTGAAGTATGAAAAATTAGTTTCTGTTTTTTCCATTAACAGGGTTCACAGAGAAATTTCCAAATTTCCAGCACAGGTTCCTCAGTCTGCCATCAGCTTAAGTATGTTGCTGCCTTTGTCAAAGGCCTTCTTAAATCCCGATCTCCACAAGCACCCCCCACTGTAAGAGTCTAGAAACTGAATGAAAGAATGAGCTAAAGTTAGTCTAGGATGATGGGTCCTGGGTGACCATCCACTGGCTGGGTACAGTCCAAACTTTCCTCTCTCAGCTCCCACCAACCAAGCCATTCCTTTAATAAGACCTTCTAGAGTTCTGCCAGGAATGCAAGTCCAAGTCACCAGCAAGAGCAGTTCATTACAGTTCCAAAATTCTGATTTAAAAAAAGAAGTGAATGTAATCACAAAGAATTAAAATAAGCCAGAAATCCATTAAGGAAATGGACAGTTCAATCACCCTGCTCTATGGATGAGGGAACTGAGGCCTACCATGGTTGTGTAACTTGTCAGCGGCAGCCAACATCTAGGGCTGTGATTTCACAAACGAAAGTAAAACCTGGCCACTATTTAGATAAGGGCGGCCAGATTCCCAGGTTATAGACTTCCCTTTGCCCCAGAGAAAGCTTCATCTTCTCTTAATGATAACTGCATGCACTGGAAAGACAATAAATACCAAACAATCCAGGAAACGTCGCTCAGCAGGTACCCTTGGGAACTCCAGGAGGAGCAGGCTCCCTCTTCTAAAGCAGGGCTGCACCTTGGTTACAATTCAGACTCAGAGTGCTGCCTAGAGAAGGGAGAGGTCAAGTGATCTGCCCAGCCACACAGAGGCCCAACATGAAGCCAGGTTTTGCTAGTTCCTTTCTCTGGCATTGCTAAGCAGGAGAAAAACTTGAAGGCTAGTTTCTAGACCTGAAGATTTAAAACAGCAGCTCCCCTAAAGGCCAGAAATTTCCAGGTAACCTCCACTATAATAACTCAAAGCACCTTCCACACATACCTCTGAGTAGCTATCCCATACAGATAAGAAAAGCTGAGGCTCATCCAAGTGGGAAGGCTTGCTGACCATGGGGTAGACTAATGGGAACAGACATTCAAATCTAGGAGCCCTCACTTTAGATCCTCCCGGTTCTTCCCATTTACCTGGGTAAGTACTCGTAACTTAATATAAATTTGTAAGGACCTGAGGCCTAATATTTTTCTTTTCATAATGTCTTGGCTAAATCTGCCTCTTACTGGATGACAACCAAAATGCTAAAGTGCAGTCAGATGAAAAGTCTTTACATGCCCTCACCTGTTTCTAATTCCTAAAATACTAAAACATGAAAATAATTCCAATAAGAATGCTTTTTTCAGCTTTAGGCTGTTTAATGAGCTCTTAAGATTACAACAAGCTCTTACATGGAAGAAATCGTGTCTTCCTTGTACCACTGAGTGCCTAGAGAACTGTGGGCATTCAGTAACAGTGCTAATAAACAAGCCCCTTTTATCATTTGGTTTGACTTTTCGTTTTTCTTTGTTTGGCTGAAGAACTATGATAAACACCAGCAACAAATGCTCTCAGGGGGAAATATTTTTTTAAACCGGGCATGAGAAGGCACTTTCATTTTTAAGTCCATTTGGAAGCTTCTTAAGATGATGAAATTAAATGTGAACCATCGAGACCCGGTATCTCTGGTCTAGAAAAACAGGCAGAAAATAACACAATGGTACAGACGGTTAACTTTCAGTTCCCGTATTAGACTCCCTTCGATGACTCTTACAATAGAATTTAGAAGAGGTTTGTTTAGAGTTACTTACTTGTAAAGGATAGGGGCGGACAGTAATTCTCAGAGAAGTAAAGCAAGAGCAGAGGAAATCTGAGCATGTATAAAAAAGAAAGGGGATTTCGAAGTCAAAGGCCAAAAGTCTTTGGGCAAAGAAAACCTGAAAGCTCCGGAAGAAGAAATTTCAGCACCGACCTCAGAGGCAGAAATCTGGATTTCTATTCCCTACACCCTATTCCCTATGTGTGACCTTGGGAATAGCATTTCTCTCTGGTTTTCACATCTGTGAAATGGGAATGACAGCTAGACACACTGTCCCTGCTTCTCTTGCCCCAGCAATCTAGAGACTCACCCAACTGTGCTCCTTGAAATCTTTGGGCAAAAGGTTAAGTACAAGGATTTATGATCTTAAAAAAAAATTATTCAACTGGTTACATTAGAGCTTAACAATCTAGTTCCACAGAAATCACAAATTAAAAGGATTTTAGGAATTCATAAGGTACATTTCGGGGAAAAGAAACTCGATTTCACTAATAAAGTTTGGAATCTAAGGATTTTTAAATGACTTATTTAATTTCACAGCATCTGCCAAATTTGCTTTAAAAAAAAATCAGTCCAGTCTCCTCCTATGATGTTATTGAGCTAAAACTGTTTCAACTGGTTAAATGTGAGTCCCAGGTGCTCCCTGAAGCCTGGCCCTGCCCCTGGGGTCCAGGGGGTAGGAGAGGGCTCTGATGCAGCCCAGAAGGGAAGAGTTGAATGCTCTGGACAACAGCCTTGCAGCCCCTCATCCAAAAGGGAAGTGGGCTCTGGGTCCCAAGTACCCAAGTGCCCCTCCCTGGCCTCCCCAGCCCCGGCTGGCGTTTCTCTGCAGGGCACAACGTCCTCAGCTATTTGCAGAAAAACCCCTAAGGCCGACTCTGCCCTGGGGAAGGGACCAGCCTCTCCTGGAGGGCTTCCCAGCCCACTCTGGGAGGGCAGGCCGGATGGGCCACGGAGGGAGGGTGCAGCCAGTTGGCAGGCTCAGCCCCAGAGGGCCCGCAGCGCAGTGCCGTCCCCGGGGGCCAGGCGCAGAAAACACGGCCGGGGAGGAGGGGAGGACCGAGGGATGGAGGGATGGAGGGATGGAGGGATGGGAGAGAGGATACCGCATTTCCGCAGCACTCAGGACCGAACCCTGGCAGGGGTTGGGGGAAAAAGGGGGGCCCCGCCAGCAAGAGCACAGCATCTCTGGGCATCCTCGGCCCCTGGTCCGGTGGGGGTAGGGAAGGGGGACCCTAGAGGCGCAAAGACCGCAAGGGAGGAGGCCAAGCAGGTGACCCTGGCGAAGAAGGGGGGGGCCTCGTGAGAGATCCCTGCAAGTGAAGGGCCTGCGGGGGATGGGGGGGCTTGTAGGTCACTCCGGGCTGGGATGGGGGGGCCAAGAAGGAAACTCCATGGAGGAGGGGTGCAGGACACCCCAAGGCAAGGGGCGCAGGTAGGGAGGGGGGTGTAGGACAAGCGGGTCAGTCTGGGAGGCAGAGGGTGCAGGACACCGGAGTTTGGGGGTACGGGCCAGTCGTGGGAGAAGACGCGGTCCCCCAGCCAGGGGGCAGGTCCTGGGGGATGCAGTGGGGCTTGAGGGGGCAGGTCAGTCCCAGTTGCCGCGCAGGTGGGGGGTGCAAATCATTGTGGGCTTGGGTACAGGTCAGTCTTAGGGGGAGGGTGCGGGTCACTGGAGGGCTGGGGGAAAGGTCAGTGTTGGGGAAAGGAGGGTGCGTGTCCTGGGGAGGGTGCAGGTCACTGAAGGGTTTGAGGGGCCGGGTCAGTCCCCAGGAGAGGGTGCGGGTCGTTGGAGGTTTGGGGGGACGGGAAGGCTTGCAGGTCGCTGGGGGGCTGGGGGGAGGA